>OY540817.1:13227099-14477099 GCA_961205875.1 Sialis fuliginosa
AAAAATGACGTTTATGTAGCCGTGACGTCACACACTCTGACTGATGTTTTATCAAACATGGCGGATTGCTGTATTTTGCGTTTTTATTTTAACAAAAATCATATTAATTATAAAAATAAATACATTTATTAGAATCTTTTTAACTTATTTCATTATTTAAAATCATAATTTCAGTGATACTTTGTTACTGGCATCATGCCAATTGTACATAATATTTCAAAATATGCCACCGGAGGACGGAGGATGTATCTTACATTCTTCTAAGGGTCCTGACCTTCCTTAATCCGCCACTGATTCATAGCAATGTTTTACGTAACATTAGATAAGGATACAACAGTACGACAAGTGTGTTAAGATTCATGTACGGGCAATATGAACATTGTTGTTGTAAACAAGAGACAGTTAAAAAAAGAGAAATATTTTCATCTGATTATGTAGCACTATAATTATATCATCACTTATATAAAATAATCCACGCGCATGCGCTTTTTTAAATGGAGGGGTGAGTATATATATAAACTTTACACATATACTTTTTTTAAGTAGCAAACTATTAACTAAAGGCGTATATATGTGTATTTTATATCATAACTTAATTTATAATAATTAGTGCTAATTTACAAATTCAATCACACTTATCCTTGACATTAAGATAATTATTAAAAGTGTCATATTATAATCAATGTGTGTTTTTAAAGTTTAAAAAATGTATAATAAAATAGGGTGGTTCGGGTTTTTTGTTCTATCGATATTTTTGCAACAAACAACCGCAAAGTTACCGGAAACTGTGACAATAGGTAAGTTCAATCGTCCTTGGAAATTTAAAAATAATGTTTATTACATACAATGATCTCTAGCTATTTCTAGACGTATAAACAGTATATCGTCAAATGTTAGAGTCACAGATCCGTAAAAAAAATAAAAAATATTCCAACTTGCATCGCTAATGTGTTTCTCAATCAAAATAAACATATTATGTTTCCTGCCCTGATTACCACAGGGTTACATTCTCTTTCTTCGGTCAACCCTGTTTTGTAAAAGTTAACACCACAAACGAACAAAAAAAATAACAAATCGAAATATGGTACCCTAGGAGGGAAAAATTTATGGTGTAAAAGAATAACTCCGATGTTGTTTCCTGTGTCCAAACAGATTTAAACTTATTCTGAATGGCATTATTGTATTCAATGTAACATGAAAACATCACGGTTCTACATTAAATCAAGTGATTATATTCTCGATTTTTGAACATGGTAGCCTTAGATAAGGAGAGGTTATTTAAAAACTCATTTTTTCACAAATGTAATATCAATGAAAAAAATGTATTATTGAAATAGTTAATACTTAATTAATTTTATAATGTCAACTAACTGAGATTTTAGAAGCTTTAAACATGTGTTGACCACCGGCTTTTAAGAATTCTGTTTTGTTTTTCGTCCATGTGACTGACACTTTTTGTAATAAAAAAAATATACTTTCATTGGTTTATAAATAACATACATCGCATATTATTTTTTATGTCATACAAATATTCTACATAAGTGATATATTTTTTTAATAAAATGAGAGAGTATTGTAATTTATTTATGTGTGTTAGAGATGATTTTTTTATTAATGATTATTACTCATATTTTGATTTCGAAACATTAAGAAAATATAAATCTTTAATTTTCTTGTTATTTTTTGTGTTTTAAATATGTTATATGAATAATATAATTATAATTTTTTTAAATTTATTTTAGTTTAAGCTCACTGCTTTATGTGTATTTATATAATTCTACTGAATAATTTTCTAACATCAACAGTAAATATTTGTGCTATTTTCAGATAAATGCTAGGATGAAAAAATAAAAATACAATGATTTGTTTACAATCGTTTCACATTCTTGTTATCAATAATATAAATAAAAAAGTTCAGAAATAATTATCTTAAAATTAAAATTAATAATTTCTTTTTTTGGTACGATAGAGTTTTATCAATATTTTTATTGAAATTAAGAAAACGTAGACATAACAAAAATATTAAAAATTCATCAATGAGAATATTAATATAATTTTATATAGTTATAAAAGTTTAAAATATTAATAATATTTTGGTATATTTAAAATGCGAAAAATATATTGAAAATTTGTAGCATATTATTTTGATATATTGTTATAATTATGACTTCAAATGGGTACAATAATATCTTTTAATTTTTTTAAGTTGACAATCAAATGAATTGTTCGAACGCAAATTTTGCTATTTAAAAATAATTAAATAAGAAAAAAAGAACGGTTTAATTTATATAACGTTTTATTTTAAACACTCTGTATATACACTGGCGCCGGTTTCGAGGGGGGGGGGGGTAGTACTCTCCCCAAATTTTAAGTGGGGGACAATGACAACTTTTGCCCCCTCAAAATTTGGATCCTGTTTTATAGGGTACGTTTGAAGCGACGTGCAATTATAAAAATCTTTTTTGTGTAATTTTTCACTCTTAAAAATTCTTTAATGTTTGTAAACTGATGTTAAAGCTCACAAACAAAATCTAAAATGTAACATCGACTATAGTTAGAGAGAGAAAAAAAAAAGTGAGTACAGTGAAACCTCGTTAGTACGTTTAAGTCCCGGCATTCTTCCATTAGACTCCATGTTAAAATATTTCGTTAAGATGTTTTTCTCGTTAGTATGTGTTTTTATTCAGTCTTTTTAAAAATGTATAACGAGGTTCCACTGTATTTCTATTTTTTTTTTAAATAATACGATATTAATCTAGCCAAAAAAAATTGAAGTCAATTTTGAATTTTAAGAACGCCAAGTACAGTTAAGTCAGCTTAATTTTTTAAATTCTTACTGCCCCCCCCACCACCACAGAAATAATTGGTTCCAGCGCTACTGTGTATATACATACAATTATACATATGTTATATATACTTGTAAATCTTAGTATATCTATGTATAAAAATATACATTTTTCCAGGTGCTCTGTTTGACAAGTCTGATGAAAAGTTAAAAGCTGCGTTTAAATATGCCATCGAGAGAGCGAACGAAGACCCGTGGGTGCTTCCACACACAAAACTGATTGCCTATATTGAGACTGTATCGTATCAAAATACGTATGAAACTTACGAAAAAGGTAAGCCATAAAACTAGAAATTCCTACACGTTTTGCAGTAAACCGAATATGACTTTTTTAGGTAACTTTTTAAATTTTAGTTCAAAGTTATCATGTTTTTACTGTGGATTTAAACAAGTTAAGTTAGGGTCACACTACATCAGATGATACGCTTTTAGGCGTTTTAAGAAGATGCATTCACATTGTGTTATTATAAAATAACTATTATTACTTATTATTTCATCGTTATTTATTATTAGTTTAATTTTGATTGTTTAAATCTTATAATTAAAAAATAATTTTTTTACCACTTTTTCTCAAAAAAGTATTAAAGGATTAATTGAAAATCCAAGATGTGTAATTTGATTTAAATATTTTTTCAGTATGTGACCTTATAAGTAAAGGCGTCGTGGGTATTTTCAGTCCGCAAACAGAATACAGCTTTCCTCATGTGAAGAGTGTATGTGATCTGAAAAATGTCCCTCGTTTTGAAATGACATGGAACAACAAAGAGTTGTCACCTTACGGAATCAATCTATATCCCAATCCAGCAACTATTGCTCAGGTAAATTACTTGATCATAGGCGTGATAAAGAGGGAGTTTCGGTGTTAATACCCCCATTGAGAGTTGGATTTGTACAAAGTTAATATACAATTTATATGCTAGAAATTACACCTAATTCTATTTTAATAGCACGGTCGATAACAATAAAATAAAAAAATGTATACGTTTTGATTTGATTTTACACGATTCTTTTTTTTTTTAATTTTATATGTATTAAATAAAAAATAATATTATATGTACTAGGCTTACATCGATTTAATCAAAGAATGGAAATGGAAGTCATTCACTATTATCTATCATGAAAAGGAAGGAATGTTCCAGTTGAAGCATCTATTGAACCATAAAGACATCAAACAGTTCTCTTTGAGGCTGAGGTATCTCTCAGACGACTCAGATTTCAGGTATTGATAGTCTTTATTATATACGTTTACTAAAGAATTCAATATATATTTTTAGTTTTTATTTTATATTCTTTGTTGAAATATTTTCATTAATTTTTTTAACGTCTATGTTTTATTTATAAATCACATCTCTTAGAACTTTCCTGAAATTTTTTACAAAGGTTAGAACCTAAAGCGCCGAGTCAATATAATAGTTACTAATTTTACCAAATTAGATTTTTTAAATAAATCGCATTCATAAATGAAAAAGAGTATAGATTCGCCACTTTGGCAATACAAAGATATGATTCATTTCGCATTTTCGTATCCAGCTAGTTCAAAATAGCAAAAAAATAAGCAATTCCGTGACTATGACATTGCCCCGTTCGCGTTGGTATATTTCTGAATAAGTATAAAATTATATTTCATATAGGTACACAGAATCTTTTAAATAGAATTATTATAAACATGAAAACGTTTGTATAAAAAGAGATTTAATACGCAGGAAACAAATATTATTTTTAACATTAACAGATACCCTGAATAAACTAAAAGCTTTCTGTAGAATAAATATATAAACTTTTCTCTACTGGAAATCTATACGACTCTAATATTAAAACTTTGCTATTGTATTTACAACATAAATCAATTTATTAAATATAAATATACTACCAGATAAATATTTGTAATATATATTATAAATATAAAGTTATAGCTTCTTCAAATAAATTTTCGGTAAAATAAAATAATATAATTAAATTTTGTCTATAGTTATTAAAAATGATTATTTTATTGCCTTCCAAAAACTGTAAAGCCGGCACTTACATGGTGATGTAAATGTGGCAAATATTTGTTATGTTATTATGTGAATATCTTAAATTGGTCATCCACACATGGCGTTCAAATTTTATTTGACAAATAATACAAATAGACCAGCGAAAATAAACCATTACGAAAATCACTTGCATTATTTTTAATAGTGAAATAAAATTATTTCGATAACAGATTTGTTAATGATGATTTTTTAATGCATCAACAAAATATTTTTATTTTACTATTAGAAACAAGGGTGACAATTCGTTAAAAGTCATTATATTATAAAATTGCTTATATAAGCTATCTATTGGCTTTTTATTTATTGCTCTATGATTATTAGTTCCGGAGATGTAAGCTTTCAAAGTGTGACATATTTTCGTTACATTCATGTTTCCGAGGTTATTCCCTAATATTTCCGGGGAAGACGTAGTTCTTCTTCTTAAAAAAAAATTCAAAACTGGAAAATCTAAATTTTTTTACAAAATTTTTTATTTATGTGCGACCCTCGGAAAATTTTAGGTCGTCAATGTGGCCCGCGGTACAATTTGGGTTGGCCAGGCCTGATCTAGATATTGGCATAATTGTACAAATATGGCAAATATTTGTGTGCTATTACCAAGAGAAGTACCGGCTTAAGGTACTATTTGTTCAAAACATATTTTTTAATCTTTTCAGTATTATCTAATCATTGACTATTTTATATTCGTTTAATTTTTGTTATACGTACCTACATCGTAATTACGTACATATTTTCTTTATAAAGTAGATTATACCTGAGGAGACCAAGACTAATTAGTCTTGAGCAAACTAATGTCTCTTAAAAATTCCATCTGAACTTAAACAATTAATTTATAGCACTGTACCTATGTACTTTCGTAACTATATATATATAGTACATATTCATACATGTATGAATATGTATATTAAGTGAAACAATAAACAAACTTATCTAGAACATTCAGGAGATAGAAGTGAAGTAAACTTTCATTGCTACTATTAACTCACTCGAAACAAACTCTAGTTCCATTTAATCTAATCAGATGTCTCTAGAGTAAGTTTATTTTTGCTCCCTAACCACTTGACGAATTATATACCATAGTTTCTTGCTACCAAATCGGGAATATGTAAATTGTTATTGTCTGTTATAAAATATTATGTAACAAGAGACCGATTACAGATTTCTTTTCTTTTTATTTCAGGATTTTTATAACAAAATATTTTGCGTTCTATTATTTTATTTACTATGTAATTTTACATACAGAATATTATTCTTTATGAATAAATATAATATTTTATAGTAATAATACCATTATAGTAAGTGTAATTACTATAGTAAGGGGAAGTCTTAATAAATTATTTTTTTTCGATTTGAAATCAATGCACAATGAAAGCAAGTTAAATTATTATAGTACCTACATATTTAACATTAACGTAGATAGATTAGCTAGCTCAGGAAAAGGTAATGAAAAACTACATAGTTAGAGATGTTTATACCTACACGGTTGTTGAAATTAAAAACAAATAGCAAAAGTGGCTCTATATATAAATAATGCTTGGTACAATTTAAATTCCGCGCCAGTCCAATGTGTTTCAACCAATACTCATTAGCAAATAGATTCTGGTCTCGATGAAATATCTTTTCAACATTAATAATTTGGTTAAAGCGGGTGAGTCTGGACCCCTTCTTGACAACTGGGTCCTGATAATTTACAATTCTGTTATTTTTAAATAATATTAAAAGTTTTACAAACTTCACATAAGTATAAGAATAATACTCCTATAAAACTAGATAAACACGATTACAAACTTTGCCTTTTGCAGACCTCTTTTGGAAGAAATAAAATCAACTGGAGAACAAAATATCATACTGGATATCCCGTTTGAATATGTGCATGAAATGTTAAAAGAAGCAGAAGAAGCAAAAATGATGTCGGAGTATTTTCACTACATGATCACAGCATGGGTAAAAATATAAATAATTCGAAATAAACTTACTTTGTTATTATTTTAAAAATTATGACTTTTTCTTATATAGAATTGAGATTGCCAATTTTTAAAAGATATAAATATTTAATAATAAATTAAAGTAATAGCACTTTTTTAATATCTTTATAAAATAAGCTGCAACTTTTTAGTTTTCGAATTAATTTTATAATTATTAAGAATACTGTAATACTTGCTTTCTCGGAAAGTCTTAGCTAAAAATCATTATGTAATAGATGAAATAATTTCAGGATTTAGATAATATTGATCTAAGGGAGTTCAAAAACGGTGCAAAAATCAATACATTCCGTCTAATGGATGTATACCGTGATGTACAAGAAAAAGATGCGAAAACTCTTCCAATGTCCGTCTACGAATTGGTTACTATTTTATTCACTACATTTAGTTTTTGTACTAACACATTAAAATGTTTCAGTAGACTCCAACTTGTTTGATTTACGATGGAGTTAATTTCCTCGTGCAAGCTATAGAAAAGCTCAATACCACCGATCACGTCAAACCAGCACAACTTGCTTGTGATAGTAGAGAGATTTGGTCGCAAGGGCAAAAACTGATGAATATATTGAAAACGGTAAGTAAGTGTAATTGGGTGCAAAAAGTGATTCGGTAAAAAATTTGGTCAAAATATAAAATATCATATAAATTTCAATGACCAATGCATGTAATTTGTTAATTAATTAATTGTAAGGTCTTATTAAGAGGTATACCGGAACTGGAATTTTCAAAATCCGGCCGGAACCAAAATTAAAAAAATCCGACCGAACTGTATTTGTGTTATGAAATGCTTGAGTCCATTAAAATTTTTGTTAATAAAATGTTGTTATATCATAATTATGTATTATATTTATGTTTAATTTTTTAAACAAAAATATCATTTATTATTTATGAATTTCTTAGTAGAGAGTAATAATAAAATTTCGAAATTCCGGGAAAAACAGGCCGGAATTTATCAGTTCCAACCGGAACCGGAATAAAATCGGAATTTCGCTACACCCCTAATCTTATTTTAGTTTTTTGTATTTATGGACACGGTAAATAATTTTTATTAAGCTTCAAAACAAAAATATAATTTTGCCAAGATTTAATATTTTTATAAATTTTAACAGATGACAATGGAAAGCACAACTGGTGTTATTCGTTACGATTTTAATGGTCTAAGAAGTGACTTTAAGTTAGATATTGTTGAAGTTAACAGCGAAGGAGAGTTAGCGAACGTTGGCTGGTGGAATAAAAACGATTCTGTTCAATTGTTCAAATCTCGTGTCGAAAGGAGTGTTCATGACAAATTATCTAAAGATACATTAATTGTTTCGACAATAGTGGTATAACATTTTATATACATATTATATTATTAAAGAGTATGCATAAATAAATTTAATGTTTTTTCTAGAACAATCCATATATAATAGTAAAAGAAGACAACAAAACTTTTGAGGGATTTGCAGTTGACATTATTGATGAGATTTCGAAAATGTATAGCTTCAAATATAAGATCAAACTTGCCGCTGATAATAGATATGGCATGTATGATCCAGAAACGAAAAAATGGAATGGTAAAATTATTTATCGTCATTAGTGATTAATAATACATATAATAAATAACACTGTTCAACAGCCATTTTGCTGTAACTTTTCTAGGGTAATTTGGGTACGCTGAATCCAAAAATAACTATCATTTTGCTCAATCAGCTCTTGTTTTTGCGATATTGCAAAAAAATGTTTTTTTCGATATGCAATTAAAAAACCTTGAATTATACACAGTCATAAAGTTATCCGCGTTCGAAAATTTCAAAAATCATGTTTAAAACGAACAAAAATCGATTTTTTTAAACTAAAATTTGGCAATTTTCAAAATTCAAAGCGCTGTTACAAAAACAATTTTCGTACAAATTTAATGCAATTTATTAAAATTGTAGCTTTATCTATCTACTTTACTATGTTAAAATTTTAACGCAATCGAATGAAAATTGGCGAAATAAGCTTCGCCCTAAAAAAATATAACCGATCAAGTTTGTCTTAATATTTTTGAATCTTTTGTGAGCGATTCTGACCTTTACGGTGGCAGACGACTTCTTAAGCCCATAGTACGTAGTTTCTTTGTTTTCAATATGTATAATTATTTTATAGGAATGATGGGTGATGTAATAGAGGGGAGAGCAGACATGGCTGTCGCAGATTTGACAATGACTCAAGAGAGAGAATCGGTCGTAGATTTCTCAATGCCGTTCATGAGTTTTGGTATAGGTGTTGCGTACATCAAACCAGAGTATACCAAACCATTTGATCTGTTGTTCTTTATGCAACCTTTCTCTTCAACCGTTTGGATCTGCATCGGTTTAGCTTATTTGGTAGCATCATTGGTAATATTTATTATTGCCAGGTAAAAATAGAAATAAATAAACCGTTCAAAAATCAATTCAATAATGAAATCCACTTTAATGTCATTAAAAACATGTTTTATGTGTTCATGAATATATGTATTTTGTTATGTTAATCGCTTTGAATTTTGAATGGATTATATTTTAATATCATATTATTTATTATTAATATTACTATGATATTATTTCAGATTCAGTATCTACGAATGGGAAAACACGAACCCTAACTCAGAAGAAACTAAAATTATGAAGAATAAATATAGTATGAAAAACGCATTTTGGCTTACCGCCAGTACCTTAATGCAGCAGGGGTCAAATATTATGCCCAAGTAAGTACAGTTCTTAATCTTGTGTCAATCATGACGTTTTATCGAATATTGTATATCAATTTTCCATTATTAGAGCGATTGCAACACGCATGGTTGCCACACTTTGGTGGTTCTTTGCCTTGATTATGATATGCTTCTACATCGCAAATTCAGTTAAATTATTAAGCTCAGAAAGAGATGAAACAGAAATGAAATTAACAGATATCATTTATGGAAACAAAATAAAATACGGATGTCTTCAGGGAGGCTCAACATGTAATTTCTTCAAGGTAATCCAATATCTTTTATTTTCCAAGTTAAATGTTGTATCAAATATTTGAATTACATTCCATTGTGAATGCAGTTAAGGCAGCATGCCGAAACGAAACTTCTCTCGATCTCAGCCTCGAAAGTTTGGCTTAATTTCGGATGAGACAAGACTTCACAAGACTAAGACGTTACCACTTGAGTTTTAACGAAATTAGACCGATACGATATCAAGAGCTGTATTTTTAAGTCTCGTTGATAATCTCGCTTTTAAAGGATTGATAATATCTCTACTAATCTTCAAAATAATAATTAAAGTGAAAAATAAAAGATTTGTTTTGCATATTTCAAATTTTCTTTATAAATTGATATTTTTTTAAATTCATTTAAAACCGATATTTTTCTTGATCACGCGGGTAAAACCGAGGAGAGACTAGCTTTATTAAGAGACAAACTCTCGTTTCATCTGCAGCCCTAATTGCAGTGGACGTTTTCATGATTTTTTTTGGATTAGAGTCTAAAAATTTTTTTAAATAAAAAAAAGTATTTGCATAAAAATATTTTAATTTTTTATTTAAGACTACTGATCACCCAGTTTACAGTAAAATGTGGGAAATCATGGAGAGAAATAAAGATGTTTTTGTAAGAAATAATATGGAAGGAATTAAACGTGTTAAAGAAATGAAAGGAGAGTATGCTTACATTATGGAAGGACCATCTTTAGAATACGCCATACAGCGAAACTGTAAACTTATGAAAATACAAGGAGAATTCAACAACAGAGCGTATGGTATTGCTTTGCCTAAAAGTAAGTGGTACTTTTATGAAAAATATATATTTTAAAATAAGGGGAATTATATTAACCACGCAGCGGTTTAATAAACAAAAATCAATATAATTTAATATTTCCTGTAAAACGAAGTACAATCAAAATGAGTTTCTTCTTGCTATGCCATTACACTTCTGAAAAAAATGCAAAATTTAATTTTGCGAGGGCTTAAAACCGCTAATCTATTTACTCCGCTACTGATTCATATCAATTTTTGTTTTTGAATTTATTCCACTCATTGTCAGCAAACAACAATATACATATGACTAAAAAAATGTAATAGCCCCACCCCTCACTAATAAAATCATAAAAATGTGTAATTTTTAGAGTCAATTTTAACAAAAAGTATCAAAATTTAAGAAGCGATAAGTCACATTATTTTCTAAATGTCTCCATTAATAATTATGAATTATACATTCAGCAGATGGATATCTTAAATTGTTTTATGTTTGTTTAGATTCAGAATACACACCATTTATTTCATTAGCAATATTGAAGCTACTAGAAACTGGTAAACTGGAAGAGCTGAAAAACAAATGGTGGGTGCAAAAAGGAGGGGATACTTGCAAGGTATAGAATAAAACCTAAATATTACAATAAAATTGTTAATGCAGTAACAGAAAAAATAACAATATACCTTCAAAAGCCCATAACAGAGACAGCATTTGCCGAATTTATTCGAATACTGGATCTAATATATTCTTTTTTTTCTAGTATGATACATCGACAATGGATTTTAAGAAATATTATGAGATTGATATGGATGATTTAAGTGGACTATTTGTGTTCTTTGTGCTGGGATTATTTGTGGCCTTCTTTGTTGCAATGTGTGAATTCACGTGGACATCTCATAAATCCGCTAAAGACAATAAGGTTTGCTTTTATAATAGATTTTATAGAAAATATAAATTTATATAATTTTTTTAAAATTAGTTTTATTTATCAAAATAATAATAAATAAGTGGGTCTTCATCAAATAATTCTTTTCAAAAGCAGACTGACTTATCTACAAAAAATTATACTTACAACAACATTAGTAATTATTAAAGTTGCTATGTTTGAAAGTTATTTTTTTTCTTACATAGCTTTTTAGTGGATACAACAGTCAAACATATAAAAATAAAACTAAGAATATGCTTTAAAATAATATAAACATAGATTGTATCCACAAAACAACTAAATATTTTTGTTAATTATAATACTTATGAGAACAATTGAATGTTCTTTTTTAGGAACCTGTAAAAGCAGAAATAAGAAGAAACTTGAACCAAGCCATCCATGGAGACAAAGTTATACGTAAAGCTCAGTTAACCGCATAGAACGTTAAAAAAACAAAAAGAAAACAATTACAAAAGAAGAGTTACATAACGTTGAAACAAAACATTATTTAAAAAAAAGAATAAATCATTGTTTTTTAATGTTTCCTCAAATGTATGCATATCTTTTTGTACAAGTGAAAATAGTATTTGATAATTTATATTTAAATTTGACATAATTTGTGTATTTGAATTTTGCAAAATTTATTATTCGCTTAAGTTACATTTTATTATAAAAACAATTTGTGTGTATTTATAAAAATATTTATTAATATTGTATGGTAAAATACATGTAAATTTTTTTTCTATTTTGTTTTTGTTTTATGTTTATTAAAAGAAATAAAAATGAAATAATTATCTCATGTTTTGTGCTTTTCTCCCAGAAAATTTATTCATTAAAATGTTTGTTGAAATAAAAATTTAATACTTTTAAAATGAAAAAGTATATATAGGTATATAATGAAAGTAGGGCGAGTTGGCGAAAACAATAGAAAATATATATATAACAGTTAAAAAGTATATAAAAGAACACTGACAGTGGCGCAGTTCAAAATACTTAATAAAAAAAGAGTATTAATATAAAAACTGAAAGGTAAAGTATGTACTGTAGATGTGGGCATTTAATTTTAATCATTTTTACATTTAAAGTGAATTTGTCGAATGGATACTTCGATATATAAAATAATTATTAATTGAAAAACTACTGAACCGATTTTGAATAAACCTTCACCAACGTGTTTCTTTAAATATCAGAAGTGCTATAGAGTAAACCCAATTAGGCTATCACTAAAATGAGCTAAGTATTGAATACATTATTATTGAAAATCCTTTGAAACCGAGACTTTTGATATCGTTTCGGTCTAATCTTGGCCTAAAGCCCTATTTAAGATGAAACATTAGTATTAAATACCATGATAAAATGTATTTTAATTTCTTAATAGACAAAATAGTTTAAAAATTGAGCATTTGAATAGAAAGATTAAAAATTTCATTACACAATGGAAGGTTTTAACTACGCCACTGAGAATTAGATATTATTAGTAATACGCATGCAAGGTTCGGAAATCTCTTCAGACGGTATTTTTAACTTGGTCGTTTCCCCTTCCATAGGTGTTTGTAAAAATTACATGGGACTAGTCATCTTGTGAATGAATAGAAACGATGGATTGGTCACAAATTATAAAAAAATTCAATATATTTTTTGTGATTATTTTGTTATTACCGGCGTTAACAACCCAGAAGAGACATATTCGAATCGGTAAGTCAAAGTATCGTATGATAAATTTATTTTTATTTTTAATTAAGTTTTTAAAAATTTTATGAATATTTATTTGACACAGAAAATTAATGTTCAAAAAGAAATTCTATTTATATCACTGTACGTGGATATGACGCTTTATAAAATTGTCGTATTTTTGATCTAAAAGGTTTTAATGAACCTATTAAATAATAATTTAAAAGTTGTACCAGAAATGATTCGTCTATTTTCAAATTGCCATTGTCTAGCATAAATAATTTTGAAAAAATAGCATTTAATAATTTACTTACTTACGCTTTATGAACCATAAGAGAGATATTTTTGAATTTAAATAAGATACTGTTGTAACTACAAAACTTTTTATGCATTATTATACAAAAAACGATCATTTTAGATAATATTATCTACAGCTTTACATAAAATATTTTTTACCCACAGTTTCAAAAATAATCCAACCAATTTACAAGAGTAAATATCCATTTCCGATTTAGTGATTATTTAAAAAAAATATGAGTTACACATCTACATTATACAAAATCTTTAAATTAAAAATACCCTACTTGTATATTTCACTGTTTAAGCTCTATAAGCGTCCATAGAACGATAGACAGTGCAAATTGAAATGTGTAATCCCGTTGAAATCTCGAGTTCGAATTTTGTTCTTGATTACTTTTTGTTCAAAGCGTACTTATGAGGTTACTATTTCATTAAAAGATAAAATGAATTTTTAACTTTGATTTTTTTGCAATGATATTATTCAGTTGATATTTTGTTATACAAAAAAATAAAATTTAGTAAATAATAAGATATTCAACGTGGAAAAATTATTATTATGTAAGTAAATAATTTCAAAAGATATAGTGCAACTGAATCTATCAATATCTCAAATAAAGATAATTAACTATACATTTTTAATATATACAAAGTTTGTTTTGTTTATTTATTTTTTATAAAATATTCACTTCTTCAGTTTTATTTACGAATGACGATACTTTGTATGTATCATCGAGTTTCTCCGTATCACAGAAAATAAAAATATACATCTATTTTAAGTTTAATGTTTTGCCAAAGATATGTCAAATTTATAAGCAACATAAAAATAATAGAACAATAATTTTCAATCATCATCAATACAATAATAAAATGTATTTTTTGTTGCATGCTTACAGGTGGTATTTTTCATACAGACAACAATGAATCCGAAATCGCTTTCAAATATGCCATCGATCGAATCAATATGTACAATCATAAAGTTGAACTTGTGCCAGTTGTTCATAACGTAGAAAAAACTGATAGTTTCAAGGCGGGAAAGATAGGTAGGTTCTAAAAGGTGTAAATGATCCTAAAAAAACGTTGGTTGTGGTCACAGCTGCGTCATAATAACGGACGTTAGCATTTTTGTTGTAACGTTCGTTATTATAATGCACGTCTAACAATAAGTGTAACCTTAGATATAGAAAAAGTACTACATCATTGAAGTGCTTTTAAAAAAAAATGGGTAGACTGTGTCAGGATGCACAGTCGAAGGATTGACATGAATACGTGGGGTTTTAAATAAAACTCAAAGTTAATTATACATCTTTAATTTTTTTTTTTACACAATATAAACATTTGAATATTTGTAAAATAAAAGTAAAATGTCGCCGTAAACTTAGTCTAAATAAAGAAATATATAACTAGTTTTGTATATATTTAATCTTATGATTTGTACGAACATAAAAACAATTAACTAATTAATATTTACAAGAAAAATCGTAAAAATATTAAATTTATTTTTAATTTTTTTAAATTCAATTTAAAAAACTAATCGAAAAATTACTGCGTAGAGAATATATTTTTATATACTGTTATTTTTATTCAAACCAATTCATTAATATTTACAAGCAAAACCGTGGAAATAAAAAAAAACTTTAATATCAAAAAATTAAAAACTTTACTACGTTGAAAATATTTTTTATATCCTATTATTTTTTACAATTCAATTAATTAAAATTTACAAGCATAATCGGAAATATTAAATTTAATTTTTTTGCTATTGTTTTTTTATAATATATATGAATATTTTTACTCATTAAAACTGGTCAAATGTTTTGATTTATACATATACCTCGTAGATCTTATTAAGTTCTATAATTTGAGACCAAAACCAGGGTGGAAACTGAGTGCCGAAATATACTGATTATAAATTTACACTGGCACACAAACTGATCTCTGCGCGTTACATTAAGTTTTGGAAATGCCCACCCAGTGTCTGGAGTAAAGCACTAGACGTTATTCACGTTAAAAAATAATAATTTTTACAATTTCTTAGTTTGTATAAATTTTAAATTTAAAAAAAATTGTACTTGTACGATAAATTAAACAATTTTTGATCCTTTTCATCAAATCTATCCATAATTTAAATTTAACAAAAACGTAACATTTCCTCAGAATAAAATATAACTTAAACAAGTTACGTAACTTTCACACGGTTTTTAAATGATTTCAGCTTGTAGCCTAGCAGAACAAGGAGTAGCTGCAATTATTGGCCCTCAATCAGTAACTACCAATCATATCGTTAAATCAGTGGCAAACAACCTAGAAATTCCTCACATTCAAGCGTTTTGGGATGCACAACAAACAATAAATTCTCTAGACTCAGTTTATGGGGGTGATGGAAGTGGGTATGCTGAATGAAATTTGATTTTTACATTTGTTGTTTAAATTTTTTATAGACAAGGCTAACACTTGGTATTTGTTTAAGACCGAAGACTGTAATAAATCTATATCCAGATGCTGGTGTATTGGCCATAGCATACGCTGATCTTTTGAAAGTAATGGGATGGAACACTTTTACTATAATTTATCAACACGATGAAGCTTTAATTCGGTTGCAAGAAGTTTTGAAATCTCATGGACCTCACGATCTACCTGTTACAGTGAGACAGTTAGGAGATGAAAATAACTATAGGTTTGTTATCGTTTATTTGTACCTTATTCTAACGTTCCTTCATAGAAAAGTAGGTAGAATATTCGCCTTTTTCAAAAGAAGTACCAAATAGTCCGAAAAGATGCTATCAGAAAACTGATGACTTAAAATTATAAGTCAATCAAAGTTAAAGTTTTTAATAAGTTTCAACTTACATACATAATTTTTGTTTGTTTGTTAATTATGTATTCGAATCAGCTATGTATATGATAAATATATACAAATTAAAAAATTTTGATCTTGCTCGTAATCGCAGAGTTTTTCTTTTATTATATTATCATAATTAAATAATTTTATTAAATTATTCGAATACATTGTTTTTAATAAATCTTTATCGATCATTTTTCAGCTATGTAGATGTTTTAAGCATATATTCGACCCACTCTAGTCTATTATCTTTATTTTTGCTAACATTTTAAAGTGTGCTCAATTATAATTTAATATTTTAGAGAATTATTAAAAGAAATCAAATCTACAGCGGAGTCACATTTTGTTCTGGATATAGATGTGGACAGATTATTAGACTTTTTTCATCAAGCTAATGAAGTCAAAATGATGGAGGAGTATCAAAGTTATGTAATCACATCTTTGGTAAATATTATTGTTATTATTGTATGTTACATTATATAATAAAATAGATTGACAACTTTTCTGTAACTGTAACAACAAAGCATACTGAAACAGAATCCATTGCTCTATCATATTAAGTTTTCGAGTATCTTAAAAGTGCCGAAAATGACAATTTTGGTTGTACAATGTACATATTTATAAATTTAATCATTACTCATAAAAATTCATTTTAAAGAAGAAAATTTGTTGTCGTAAATGAAAATTCTGATTCAGATTTGTTATTTTGTGTAATTATTTAATTAAATGTCTTTTTAGGATACCCACACGATTGATTTTGGCATATTCAAATATGGAAGAACTAACATAACTGCAATGAGGATTGTGGATCCAACGAGTTCGGAAACAATAAATGCTGCTCATGACTGGAAAGTGGGAGAGGAACGGAATAATAGAAGGATTGATATAACTGCTGATAATGTTAAGGTATTATAAAAATATGGGTGTACGGAATTCACGATTTAATCCGGTTCCGATCGGAACTAGTAAATTCCGGCCGGATTTTTCCTGAATTTTTAAATTTTATTACTGTTTTCTACTAAGAAATTCATAAATAATTTGTTATTTCTGTTTAAAAAATCATCAAAGCTAAATATAATAATTATTACATATCAACATTTTATTAGCAAAAATTTTAATGGAAACAATCATTTCATAACACCAATGTAGTTTTTTAACATTTTGTGTAGCAATAGTATGATTGTACTTATAACATTAATTTTTATTTTTTATCTTCAATAGCTTGAGACAGCATTGACTTATGATGCAGTGAACTTTTTTGCTTCGGCTATTACCGATTTGGACCCTAAACCAAAAATTGAACCTCTTGCATGTAAAAGTCAAAAACGTTCATCTTATGGATTCCGTATAACACAATATATGAAAGTGGTGAGTATTTTTAAAGGGGGACATAAAAAGATGTATTTCTTATAATCATACGCACGTTAAAATTATCATACATTTTTATCATTTTATATATTTTATACATAAAAAGTATAACTTTCATAAGAATAAATGAGATTAGATTATTATGATATTTATGTATGTATACATTCACTAAAATAATGAAAGGATCAAAATATTTCTAGAGAACAAATAGACAGTATTTTAAGCTCTGCAAATTGAATTTTCATTTCCACAAAATTATGGGATTATAAAACAAATAAACAAAAAGCATTTTCTAAAGATGCGTAGGATTAAAATGTTTTAAAACAGAATTTGCTAATATTGTACATAATATATTTCGAAAGCGTGTAATTTCAACTTCAAAATGTTTTAAATTATATTTACAATGCTTATTATTTGACATCTAAGCTTAAATTTATGGATTGCATTGAGATACACACAATATTGTAGTCGAAAAGCAAAATTCAAATTAAAATTACTGTAAATAATAAATAATAAAATTCATTTAAAAATATAAAATCTGTACTTTACGATGATTTTCAAACATTTGATTTTTTATATGGTAGATAATAAAGCATGCAAATAAATTACGTCAATTTTATTTAATTTAATTTAGTTTGCCCTTTGAATCGCGAGCCTCATTTAGACATCCTTTATTAACATCAATTTTTATATACTTGGATAATTCAAAAGCGTAAAGTTTAAACTTCAAACTGTTGCAATAATTTGAATTTTTTTTTATTTGAGATTCAAAAAAAATCACTCTGACTTTTTATTTTTATTAATATCAAATAACTCGAGTAAAAAAGTTTTTAAGTTGAAACTTCACGCCTTCAAATTTTAAACAAATCTTTTGATTCCATGCACCTAAAGAAGTTTAACAATACAATTTTTGCCTTTTATAACTTGCTTTATAAATAAAGATTTCAATTTGTAAAGTTCAAAGATTTTAATATTTTCTTTCTTTTATAATGTTTTCTTTATATATGTACTTTAATTACAGAGCTTTCAATATTATTCTATTGTTCAAAAATATTTTGAACCTTTAACCATTTTGATGAAAGTACTTAGGTGTATTATTATTATTTTAGAGAAATGAACATGGCGTGACAGGAAACATTCAATTAGATGACAGTGGAAGACGGAGACAGTTCACTCTGGAAGTGATTGAACTATCTCGTGATGGTTTTAAAAAGATTGGCACCTGGGATCCAACGACGGGGGTTAACTATACAAGAACATACGGAGAGATTTACACACAGATAGTGGAGTCTTTACACAATAAAACGTTCAAAGTGACATCTAGAATTGGAGCACCATTTTTGATGTGGCGAAAACCAAAAGATGGTGAAATATTAGAAGGAAATGATAGGTACAAACTATGTATAATAATAAATAGAGTAAAGTCTGCGAAAACACATTTTCGGCTAGCGAATAATTTTTTTTACTGGTCTTGTAGAATTTGGATAACATTGATCTAAAACAAAGGTTCTCAAACGAGATAACAGTAAAATTAAAAAATGTACTATTCTCGATGTAAAGAACTTTAATTATTTCACACTAAACATAAGAAAATCTAGATTTTAGATTAATGAAGTATGAAATACATCGATAGAAATATACATATAGTAATGGTATCAAAATTTCTTTTATCAATGATAATTGACATTTTTTTAACATTATTTGTATTCATTTACCTAGTTATTTTATTTATATTCATCTAAGATCGAAGTACATTAAAATAAATGGCAATTGAATGATATTGAACAAATAACTACACTTCAAACTTATAAATTACTCTTCTGAAATATATACAGATTTGCAGTTATCAATCAGATAGTCAATATATAGAATTAATGTGCTTTCAGCTAAAAAATTAAGAAGCACTCATCTAAAAAAAATGTGTATTTTGATATTTTTCGAAGAACAGACGTGAACATTTTATATGAATCAGTGCTCCAATTTATCAAGGAATCCCATTTTTGTTCCAATATTTTATTTTGTTAACATCTCTTTTTACTTTCTTACCCATGTATATGAAATATACATATGGTATAGTGAAGCCGATTTTTTTAGAAATCCGGATTTTAATGGAATTATTCATTTTGACGTTCCCTGAATCCAATCTGACTATTTTCGCCATGATGTGTATGTCTGTCTGTAAGCGCTGTAACTCAAATAAGACAAATCGTAGAAGGGTGAAATTTTATATTTAAGATTAATTTTTGTCTGGGAAGAAAACCTCCTATTTTTGAAACTGGATACGGATGTTAACTGGATATTTTATTTACATTTTATTAAAATTTTGTACATTTTTAGGTTTGAAGGATATGCAATGGATTTAATCGATGGAATATCAAAACTTTTAGGGTTTAAATATGAATTCGAACTTGTTCCTGATAACAAATATGGGAATTACGATAAGACAACTAAGAAGTGGAATGGGCTGATAAAACGTCTACTTGATAGGGTATATATTAAATTATCTTTAACATGAAATATAACGTTGATAATAAAATATAATATTTTTCAGCAAGCTGACTTGGCGATATGTGATTTAACAATAACATATGAAAGACGAAGCGCGGTCGATTTTACGATGCCTTTCATGACGTTAGGTAATGTACTTGGTGTTCTTGTTCTAGCATGATATATAATGGATCTCAATCTTTACAGGGATCAGTATTTTGTACAGCAAGCCGATAAAGCAGCCACCGAATCTATTCTCATTTATGTTGCCATTTTCTATGGACGTTTGGTTCTTAATGCTTATCGGATTTATAGCAGTATCGGTGTTTTTGTTCATCATAGCAAGGCATGTATCATTCTTTATAAGTTTTTCTACTCATTGTCAGAGTCATATATTTTTCCATATATCATACCATTTCTAGTTTCATTTAATTTTAAACTGTCATAATGAAATAATGTTAAGTATTTGTTTTTCTGTGTTGATTAATTATGGCAATAAAGTACACTAATATTACTAATTTCATAAAAAATTAGAATGAATCCTCAAGATTGGGAAAATCCACATCCGTGTAATCCAGATCCAGAAGAGCTAGAGAACATATGGGGTTTGAAAAACTGCGTTTGGCTCACTTTGGGTTCTATAATGGCACAAGGGTGTGATATTCTACCAAAGTAAGATATCTTTATTTTTGTAATTACGCCAGAGAAATTAAATGTGTTTAAAATAATTCTCAGGGGCTCTTCAACAAGATTCGCAACAGGTACTTGGTGGTTCTTTTCCTTGATTATGATATCTTCATACACGGCTAATCTTGCTGCATTCTTGACAATGGAAAAAATGGAAGCAACGATTCAAAATGTAGAAGATCTTGCAAAACAGACGAAAATTCAATATGGTGCACTTACTGGTGGATCGACCGCGAACTTTTTTAAGGTTTGAATTATCTTTTCGAATAGGTAATAATATTCCAAACAACTTTTAACAAAACTTTATAGGGCTCCAATTTTTCAATCTATCAAAAAATCTGGACAGTTATGGATGGTGCCAAACCTTCTGTGTTTACAGACACAAATGACGAAGGTGTCGAGCGAGTGGCTAAAGGAAAAAGTTTATACGCGTTCTTTATGGAATCAACGTCAATTGAATACCAAATAGAAAGAAACTGTGATCTGACTCAAATTGGAGGTCTACTTGATTCTAAAGGATATGGAATAGCCATGCCAGTCAGTAAGTAATTTAAAAATATAAATTTGTAATATATAAACTTATCATTATTTTTGTTATCTAGATTCGCCATATCGAACTGCTGTGAGTGGAGCAGTACTGACAATGCAAGAACAGGGGTCTTTACATATGCTTAAGGCAAAATGGTGGAGAGAAATAATTGAAGGTGAAGCATGCTCGAAAGTATGTATACAATTAATATTTAATTGATGGCATAACGAGACAGTAAAATATGTTTATTAAGAATCTTTTTTAAGATAATAAAAAAACAATCAAATTAAATTAGTTTAAAGTTTGAAAACTGTTTTACTATATATATGC
Source organism: Sialis fuliginosa (assembly GCA_961205875.1). NCBI lineage: Eukaryota > Metazoa > Arthropoda > Insecta > Megaloptera > Sialidae > Sialis > Sialis fuliginosa. The sequence continues at coordinate 13,248,835 of OY540817.1, forward strand.
AATCGTCGACGTTAGTTCCGACTTTTTTTTCGAGACTATGTCGATTTTCGGTTGCTTATGCGCTTGAGACCGAATTACGGTGCCCCTTTACTTTACCATATACTCATTATCACTCATTTTCCACCACTGCTTTTACCATCTAGGTTGTTTCGTTTATTCAGAGACACTTTGGAAAGTGAGTTCTAAAAATAAAAAAAATAAAAATGTTCATACATCATGAAACCAATAAATAAATTGACGAAAATTAATTAATTATGTAACAAATTATTATATTATATTAACAAAATATTATATAATACAACCCTTTTAATTAGATCTCTTATACCATTTAAAGTTTGGAAAATATTCAAAATTGAAAATAATTATCATTTTTAGATGTCAGAATCGGATAAAGAAGTGGATTCAAATGAACTAGGTATTGCAAACGTAGGAGGTGTATTCGTTGTACTGGGTTTGGGTTGCTCTGCTGCATTTGGTGTAGCACTTCTAGAATTCTTCTGGAATGTTCGTAAAGTTGCAGTAGACAATATGGTAAGTAAAATCAAACATATATATGTTCTTGTGCACTTGCAGCTTCAGTTAATTATGTCAGCAGGATTATTAATATTTACAGTTACTAATACCAAGAGTTTACTTTTTAAGAGCTTTAAGCCAATACATAAATAATATTGTTTATGTTACAGATAAGTCCATGCGATGCTTTGATGTGTGAACTAAAGTTCGCGCTTCAGCTGTGCAACACAACTAAACCAGTGAACACAAAAACGTCAACAGATTCGAACCCATCTTCGCGATCTTCTGGTGATTCTGATAACCGTAGTGTTGCCGCGAACATGTTAAAGACTGCTGGGTCATTTTTACGTTTAGATACTATGTTCGATAAGAAATAGTTTTGTTATTCTTTTTTTTAACGCTCAATATTAATAAATTCACAATTAATTTTTTTATTTAAGTTATTTTTCAATTAGATTGATTTTCTGCATTTATTTATTTTTATTGAGTATTATTACATATATTAGGTTTTTTTGTTTGTTTTTTCCTCGGTCACATTTGCCTATGTTTTAGCTTTGGATCTAAAGAAAATTTTCCAAAATTTCAGACTTGTAGATCAAACCTGTGAACGGCGCAAACCGAGTTTTTCCCTATTTGATTAGCATGGGAAAAATGACGTACGCGTGAATAGCTCGTTGATTTTTTTTTTAATTTCTCACAGTAATTTTTTGTAGAGAATTTAATTTCCTACAGAAAAAATCTACTCAATTCATAGATATATTATTTTTACAGATATATTCGTTTAAACATTATCATAAAAATCGGATTTTGGAAAATTTACAATTTTATGATAATGTTTAAACGAACATATCTTTAAAAATACTGGATCTATGAATTGAGTACTCAGAATCTTTTTTGTGGGAAATTTAATTCTCTATAAAATATTTCAGCGAGAAATTAAAAATAATTTTTTTTCATCGAGCTATTCACGCATAAAAAAAGTCATTTTCCCCATGTTAATCAAATGGGAAAAAGACTCGGTTTGCGCCATTCACAGGATTGATCTACAAGTCTGAAATTTTGAGAAAATTTTCTTTAGATCCAAAGCTAAAACATAGGCCAATGGGAAAAAAACTTCAAAAAATACAAAAATACATATGTTTATAATTGAACAAAATCTTTATGAGTACTAATCTAAATTAATCTATACGTTAATAGTAATTTATTTTATATTTAATTTTATATTTACATTTTATAAAATATTAGCTTTGTTACATATAATGCTTTTATTAGTAGGTATCTACATATATCTACATAATATGTTTGTATACAAAATATATACACAGTTTTTAACTATAAATTGGCAAACAAAATAAATGATCATTTTAGTTATTGTTAGTTTGTTTTAATTTTATTTATCAATTTATCAAAATGTAAAGTTTATGTAGTATCTATAGCAGCTTCTTGGTTGTTGAGTAAAAATAAGTAATATCTTTTCATCACCTAAACAACATTAGAAATAAAAATAAACAAAAAAATAGTTAGTAGGTATATAAAAGATAATTAGCATATATTTTAAAATACATACATATATATGTATTATTATTTACTACATGCCTTTGAAAACACTGGCACGTTTATATTTAGCCTACAACTCTCCCCTCCATATTACAACATCGTAAAGCTTTGTAGAGTTGGTCAATATTTGTGAGTAGTGAATGGAAGAATCAATTCAAAATGACGTGGTCGAATTTTTTACATAATTGGAATTTTTTAATATTTCTTATTTTCATTTTCTCTGACGTTGCATCACAACAAAGAGAAATATCAGTAGGTAAGAATAACATTTCTTTATTTTTTTACGAATATTTTTTATAAATTATGTTTTATGAAACCATAAGTTAAAAAATATAACGATATGGTTACTTATTAAGTTTGTTTACATCTTATAAAAATGTGATGAATTTTTTAGATTATACAATAATGATTCATGTTTGCCAACTTTCTATACTGAAAATAAGTTAAATATATGTTCAATGCTATTTTAAATGTATTAACCTAAATTAAACAGTACGAAGAGTACTTAAATATGCAGGCAGTTATTTTATGATCATTTTAAACGCGTAACAACTTTTAAAACCAACAAATAAAATTACTATTTTAGTTTTTTTTGATTGAGTGATTTATTTTTTAAAATTATTTTGTCTATTACAGGAAAATAAGTTGTCAAATAGGTATATAATTGCAAAATATTTTTAAAGAAAATGAAAATATAAAAAAAAACATACACAAAATTTAACTGTTTAATTTTATATAGTATAGGGTTTATACAAAACCGAATTAGAATTAGAATTTTACAAAAAAAATAATTTTTAAAGATTTATACTTTTTTTGTTTTTGAATATAAATAAAACATTATTAAAAATACTATAAAGTGGCATGGAATATTATTATATTTTTGTCTATAAATTTATCCAAACATGAGTTTTATATTGGAGGTTGAAAATGACTTTTCTTTTCAATAATTTTTAATTGTAATAAAAATAATCTAGTTTATTACAAATAATGTTAATTTAAGAACACCACATCAAACATATTGGTGCCATTTTAAAACTTAATTGTTATTTTAAATTGTATATAAATATTTAAGTATGTGGTTTTATTAAAATTGATCATAAGTTAATTATCTTAATACCCTTCCGAGAATATATTATTTACAGAATTGGCTTCCTATTATGCCTCCAAAATTGTTGAAGCTAAATTAAGATAGATATGTCATTCGCATTCATTCATACTTTATCAATAATTATTTATGGAAGGTCGTTATAAAAATTTATTAAGAATTATTTAAATATATGTATGTACAATGTATAATAAAATATTTCATTGCTATAGAAAGTTTATTATTCTGAAGTACATATACTCCAATCCTTAAAAAATTAGTATAATTAAAATTACTTAATGTACAATATACTTCAATATATACCTATTATTGAAAAATTGTGTTTGTACTATTAGTTGATTAACGGACATACTGACTGACCAAAATTATAAGAGTTCCTATTTTTTTACGGGACCCTAAAAAGAGCAAAGATATATGAACTCTAATTATACTTTCTTCAATAATAATTTATTATTAAAATTTAAACATTTTTGTTATATGTTAGTTCTAAACAATTACTGAAATAACAGCCTAGCCCTACAGTATTAATACACCCCCTATGCCTCCGGTTCTATATTAACCTTTTGACACCGGAAAAGGCTCTTAAAAATGCACGTTTTGTTTTTCAGGTGGCATATTTCATTGTATGGATTGTCCAACAAAATTAGCATTTGATTATGCTATTCTTCGTAGTAATATCAATAACAAAAGCTTTAGACTCAAACCTGTTGTAGAGAGGGTTCCAGCAAATGACAGCTTTGCTGGAGGAAAAAGAGGTATCTTTCATATTATTTTCTATCTCATTTTGGAAAATACTTAATTAGCTGAATTTATGATATTCTGTAATTTATGTAATGCTGATCAAAAGTCATTACTGTTTCTACTTTAGAGCGTGAGTAATTTTTGCTCGCAATCACGCACGCTCACGAATACTATTTTTTTTTACTCACGCAAATTAATGTTTTTTACGTGCAATATATATGATGTGTATATTTTATATTTATATTATTTCTTCTACACCGCATTTCTAGTACAAGTAATAGTAAACGAAACAATAAGAAAATCAAGCTACAATGCATTTTTTAATCTTTTTTTTGGTATTCTGATGAGTTGGGAATACTGACTATGTGAAAGTGTTTCTAAAAATGATATTTATTTTTTATACTGTATTTTTTAATGTCAAAATTCGTTTTAAACCATTATAATATCTATGCATTACTAGTTAAGATATTTAAAAAAAGATCAAATAAGTTTATAAAAAAAATAATCTTCAAAATATACTCACGCTAATGTTCACGTCGGATCACGGCCGTGACCCAACGTAACTCGAAAAATTCACGGCCCGCGCCCAGCTCTACTCTACTTCACGAAATGAGCTATTTAATCTGTAGAAAATATAACTGTTAAACATCCCATATTTTTTTGGTTGCACTATCGCGTTTATGTTTTACTTGTGGTAACTGCAGATGCATTATACCTATAATACTTCAATATTAAGATTTTTTCAGGCTAAAGAAACCATCTATCATTTCAATTAGCAATACTTTATTAACATATAGTAGTCAATTTTTGATCGTCATATCGATCAAAAAGAACCTATCTTAACAATTAAATATATTTCAGTATGCAACTTGGTTAAACATGGAATAGCTGGTCTATTTACTGAACAATCAAAATCAAATTTTATACTCAAATCCGTGGCAACAAACCTAGAAATACCCCATTTCCAAACATTCTGGGATCCTGATCAAACTCTAAATTTACCAGAAAGGTACGTATGAAGTCTGATCCACACAAGAGTAAGAAATTTTAACATTTACTACACTAGAGCAGGTATTATACTTGTAATATAAACCACCTAGCTGTAACTAAATAGAACAACTTTTTGAGCATTAAAATTTTGTTATGGGCAGTAATATTTGCGTTCGATTTATAAAACATTATATAAATAACCTAATACTCATTTAGCCATTTTAAGGAGCAATTTTTTTTCTGTGTCATTTTATTTCTTTAATGAAGAAAAAGTATTTTCTTAACGCTAGTTTATATTAGCTATTGCTAAAACACAAAAAATACTGTTCAATATGGTTTACAAATGCTATAATAGTTAATTATGTGTTAGTTTATTTAATGCTCTTCACTATTTCTCATTTCATTTAAAACAGCGAGCGTTTAATTTGTTCACTATCAAAAAGAAATTAATGTGAGTTACTTTTAGGTCTAAAACAGTACTGAATTTTTATCCGGATGCCGGTGTCTTAGCAACGGCGTATGCGGATCTATTAAAGAAAATGGAATGGACGACGTTTACAATTATCTATCAGCATGATGATGCATTGATTAGGTTACAAGAAGTAATAAAAGCACACGGCCCTAAAGATTCGCCAATTACGATACGGCAGTTAAGGAACGTTCCTGGAGTCGGTTATAGGTTGATAATTTATTTTATTTTTTAATTCTTAATATGCAATATTTGTTTTATAAATTATACAGTTGAAGTATTTTATAATCGAGAAAAAATTACAATAAATTAATTATTTCTTTTTAGTTAATTTAAAATAAAATAATTTTGTCATTTATTCACTGCAGATAATAACTTTTTAAGGGTTATTTGGGCACGCTGAATCTAAAAATGACCATCATTTTGCTCAATCAGATCTTGTTATTGTGATATTGAAAAAAAAACGTTTTTTTCGATATGCAAATATTCAAATTCTTTTAAAATACATAATGTGAACAGGGTAATGAATAAATTTTCATTTATTTAATATTTATTTCAAAACAATAATTATTATTTCAAGAAAATCGCTGAAAAGAAGTTTCTCTTATACAGAATGATTTTTTTTTCGGCAAGAACGTTTTGTATATATTTTTTTTTAGTTTTGTAAAATGTTAGTGTTTTTCATTTTGAAACTCGAATAAATACATATTTTAATTTATTACTGTGTTCACAAAACTTATTTCGAGTCATAAATACGCTAGAAGCGAAAATGACCGTAACTACCAATTTTGACACACGCGAATTTGAATGTTTGCATATCGAAAAAAACGTTTTTTTGCAATACCACAAAAACTTAAGCTGATTGAGCAAAATGATGGACATTTTTGGATTCAGCGTGTCCAAATTACCCTTATGTCCCGCCAATTAAAGTAATGATTAATGCCGTAAGTAATGTTATTTTTAAAGGATAAAGTCAAAATCCGTATAGTAAAATTATATGTATATCTCTTTAATTTTTCAGATCTCTTCTAAAAGAAATAGGAAAATCGTCAGAATCTCATATTGTCCTTGATTGTGACACTGATATAATTCTCGAAATTTTTCAACAAGCTAAGGAAGTAAAGATGATGGAAGATTATCAGAGTTATGTCATCATGTCTTTGGTAAATTAAAAAGTAACAAGAGCAGGTCCGGCCTTCCAAATAAAAGAGTCCGGGTGCAAGTATTTTTGAGGGGCCCCAACGATAAAAAAAGCCTAACAAATAAATGCATTGTATTTAAATAAACTAGCTTCATACAATAGTTTTGAAAGTTGTGAAGAACTTTAACACATATAGACCAGTAGTTCCCAAACTAACATTTTTATGACTATATAATTCTATAAAAAGCAATGAGAAGTAGGAATTTCAAACTTTAGATTTTTTTGTAATCTCATTTTCTAATGTCGATTTATAATCTAGTCATTTATATAGAATATTTCTGTTTAAGGATGCACACACGATTGATTTTGGAGAATTTAAATATAGTAGAACAAATATAACCGCAATGAGAATGATAAACCCTCACAATGTAGAAGTCAAAGAGGCTATTCATATGATGAAGATTGGAGAGATGTACAAAGGGAAAAATATAAATTTAAGTGCAGAAACTATTAAAGTAAGTATTAATGAAATGAAGTTTTAATTTTGTAAATTGTTGAAAAAAAGTTAAAACGATTGTTCATTTATCTAGAAATATACCTTATTGAAGATTCAACTTTCAAATATAGATTTTAAATAAGTTTCATGTAATCGAAAAAAAGTATTTTTTTATTTCATGCCATATTTATGTTTTTTATACTCTGAATATTCCATAAGTTAAGAATTTATATTTCCCTAGAGATTTAACTTATTTTTTAGTTCTTTTAACATTTATTTTTCTCTGATATAAACATATTTTTAATAATCTTACGTATATATAATAATTATTCTATATACACAAAAACATATTTTTGGCCCAATTTAGTCATACATAAATACATTAATGAAAAAATATTAATCATTCTACAAAAGTGCCAAAAATGTAGGTACCAATAATTATAAAATTTTAATTCAAACTTTCAGTGTTCGAATCCAATGCATGACTACAAAAGAAACATTAATGTTACTTAAGTTGCCTATATTATGAAATACAGACAAATAATAAAGGCATATCACATTTACGATGTCTTGTGTTTTCTTAACTAGGATGTAACAATTTTGACTTCTAAATGACATATATTTTATATGCGCATGTTTTCCATCGGTTGGAGCTAAAATAATCTAGGCGAATATTAATTCTATTTGTCACGTATAGAGTTCTGATTTGATTGGACTATAACTATAGTTATAGTATAGGTCAATCAAATCAGAACTCATATATGAATATACTCATATTATATTTTGTATGTACTTAACTTTTTTAGGCCTTTTTAGATTTAAGCGATTAGAAGTACGCTTAAATATTAAATCCAAAAATCAAAAGTAGGTATTGATAATGATAACCTTAAAATTACTTATTTATATATATTTCAGTTAGAGACTGCATTAACTTTCGATGCTGTGGAATTTTTCGCAAGTGTACTTGATAGACTAAATCTCGACGAATATGAATTTGAATTAGAATCTCAATCATGTAACAAGATTTCAACATGGTTCCACGGCTACAGAATATCACAGCAAATTAAACATGTATGTATTCAAATAAAAATTCTATAATTAGCCATTTTCTCCAAAAGATTGGTTATCCTTGGTCTATTGAATAATTAGTTTTATTAAAAACATATTCAAAAGCATTCATTGAAAATCTTGTGATCGATAATAATAATCAATAGAATTTACATTAATTTTAACCAAAACAATCAATACTTCAAGTAAAATATTTTTAAAAAAATTTAAGTTTTAGTGTTTCGTGAAAACGAAACACTAATGGAATCACATGTCCGTCCATCTATCACAGGCAATTTTCTCTGAAAAAATTTGACGTAAAAATTTGAATTTTAGCAAAGATAATTTAGTTTAAATAAATAATTAAATGAAATCGACAAGGTTTAAAAACATTGTTGTTTTTTTTTTAATGTATTTACTGGTTTAATTTTAATTGTTTATAAATAAAAATATATAAATAATTAAAATTTGAAAGTTTTCACATTTTTATTAAATTTTTTTTCGTAAATATTCACATACATAAAAAAAGTTCAATAAAATTTTTATAAGAGGCCCTTCGATCACTCACTACCCCGGAGCCTCAGAGCCTCTAGTTACGGCCCTGCTTCTAAATTTCAATAGTTTTATAGACGTATAATTACAATATTTAGTAGTAATTCAATATATTTAGGAAACCAGACGCGGATTGACAGGTGAAATAAGATTCGATTCATCTAGTGGCAGTCGTAAAGATTTTACCCTAGAAGTGATCGAGTTAGCGCGGGACGGGTTCGTTAAAATAGGAACATGGGATCCCCAGTTAGGAGTAAATTACAGTAGATCTTACGGTGACGTCTATACACAAATTGTGGAGTCTCTACAAAATAAAACATTCAAAGTAGTGTCGAGAATTGGGGCGCCTTACCTAATGAAAAGAGAAGCTAAAAACGGCGAGACATTGACCGGAAATTCAAGGTATTTACCATAATTACTCGATGAAATAACAAAAAATCATTTAAAGCTTAAGCAACAAAAGTTTCTTTTCATTTTTCAAAGTTTGACTTGATTCATTTAAAAACCATATTTATGAAAATAATTAGTAATTATTTCTATATAAAGTTAGCACTACAAATTTCGAAAAAAATAAAAATGTGTTCTGGATAGCATTCAATCACTTATGGAGTTCTCTTATATTTAAAAAAAGTTGTATTAATTTATCTCTCCAAAAACGTTTTTTTTAAATAACATAGCACCGCTAACTAACATTTTTGGGAGTTCTGAATAGAGTTTTCATATATTTTGAAAAAGAGGCCTGTCTATTTAACCCTTCTAAAAATCGTTTTTAAAGTTATTCGATCATTAGAGCAATGTATAGATAAAAGTCTAAAATTTTAATACATATGTTATTTATGGATAGCTCACATATTTAACTAATTTTTAAAAATAATATTGAACGTATGATTTTTGAGTAACTGGATATTAAAAATAGAGTTTTTAATACACGGTAAATGAGAGAACTCGCTGTTTTTATTGAAATTCTATACAGACATTTTAAACATTGATTATTTGAAACTGCAACCATTTTAAATACTATAAAAATTATAAAACACATACATTCACGTGTAGTTTCAGAACCAAGTTTATTCAAAGTAATGCAAAAAACTAGAAATACATACATCTTTGTAAAGACGCGAGAAAAAAATCGTCCATAACAGTAATAGAGTGCGACTTACAAGCAAACAACGTGTGCGTATGCAACAACTAGATTCGGCGAGGCCATAGTATATATAAAAGATACAGACTATACATATAATACTGCGATCACCAAATTAAATATATTATTTTACTTTTAATTAATTATTAACAAAATAAAAAATTCCATTTAATGTACACGTGTTCTGCATAGAAATTGAAAACTAAATTTTTCGAGATCAAATATTTTTTTATTGAAAAAAATACAGATAGTTCACAATTAAAGGGGTGCTAGTCCAATAACCTTAAGGGAGGTTAAATTGATTTTTTTCAAAAACAAGAGAATTCTAGAATATTATTGTATATTTATATCATAATATATAAATATACAATAAACAATTAAAGCATTCACACTATAGGTATCGTGCCGATCTCGGTCCAATCACGCTCCGATACAGTATTTACTATGCTGAAAATTTGACTGGAGCGAGTTCGGACCGAGACCGACACGATATTGTGGATCAACCCTTAGTGTTATCCAGAACTCACAATATTTCAAAAAAAAATTTCGAACCATGCGGTGCTAACGTTACACAGGCTTCTGAGTTTTCTAGTTTGTTTTTTGAAGTTAATTGTTTAAGTTTTGAACCTAAGAAATTTGGATATCATATTCTTAAAAATATGGGAAACATGTAATAACTACGTTGTCATTTTAGGTATGAAGGTTATGCAATGGATTTAATAGATGGAATATCTAAGATTCTAGGTTTTCATTATGTGTTCGAATTGGTACCAGATGATGCGTATGGATCATACGACAAAACAACAAAAAAATGGAATGGGTTAATAAAGCAACTGCTTGATAGGGTAACAATTGTTATTTCTTTGATACATTAACCCCGTTTACTACCGAGTAGACAAAATCGTGAAATTTTTTACTTTTTGGTGTAAAATAACCTCATATTTGATCCCCGTTTGAAATTAAAAAAGACATTACAAAATATAATGTACTGGCACTAGTCTTGGCCGCTTTAAGAGCAAGTTATACTATTTTTTGGAATTGATGGGCTTCTTTTTTGTAATTCTCATGAACTCATGTTACTAATAAAACAAGTGTCTCTTTACTATATCAATTTAATTATCAAAGTCTGCAAATATAGTTTTTTTTTTAATTACAGCCTTTTATTTTTTTCCAGTAATGGGCACCTAGTGATGGACACTTACTAATGATTACAAAATAATAAGTATTACGATACAAAAGCTATAAAATAAAGAATCGTAAAATTTAAAACAATGTAATACAGATGCTATGATAATATAATAATTAATAAATAGATTACACTTATAATTAGTTTAAATATCCATCAAATTAAGCTGTTTACAGTTAAGATTATGATTCAATAATGGCAGTAATCAAATATCAATAAATATGATATAAATTATCTAGTATATTAAATTAAACAAGTTTCCAACACTGTAGTATTATTTAAGATTAGTGCCAGTACCTTATTACTTCTTGATCTATCTTTGACTATAGCATTTATGAAAATTGAAATGGAGGTAAATTAGTTATTTGTATATTAGTCCAAGAGCCCAGTTGATTTATATACCTTGAATACTTGGACGATTCTAATGTTTTGCATACGATTTTTCATTAATAGCAATTCTACCGAAAGCCTAGGTACAGCGGCGCTAAAGATGCCCCCCATGAATAATAACAACAATAATTTTCTTAATAAGAACTTTAAAATAAACCAAAGAAAATTGACATCGGATGATTAGGAGTTGAGATACAATCAATTTTAAAACACCGGTGTGGTCCATTTTTAGCGCCACTGTGTCTAGGGTTCTGCCAGGATTTACCCCGGCACAGGTGGTGTTTCATGAATTACTATTCATGACAAATCGTATGCAAAACATTATAATCATCCGGGCGTTCAAGGTACAACAAATCGACCGGGCTCTTATTATATATATATATATATATATATATATATATGATTTATAACGCCACTGCTCTTACTTATATACGAGATTTATACTTTTGTGAAGTATAAAGTATTAAAAGTATGTGATTTAGTTTTATGTTATTTATGATTTTTTTTATTTTTGATTTTATTTTCACTATAAATAATATATCGCTATATATTACAGCAAGCTGACTTGGCTATTTGCGATCTGACAATAACATACGAGCGGAGGGCTGCCGTAGACTTTACGATGCCTTTCATGACGCTAGGTAAATACAACATATTATAACATATATTCATACTCTTACATAACATATATACTGCAATGCATCGTCCATAATATTAATAATATTAATTTACATATAAATCTATGCACTCTGTCTGTATAACCTAAATATTTATTAAATCCATATGTTCTATTATAGATATTATAATCCTATTTGATAGTTTTTACATTTTTTATATATTAATATTGATTTACAATAGGCTTAAAAAAGTTAATTTACAGTTGACATTTTTTAATTAAAAAGAATTCAAAGATAGATAGTTGTGTATGATTTGGATGTATAATGTATAACCCAACCATTAAAAAAAAATTATAATTGATGTTTTGTAATAAAAATTTATAAAAAATAATCAATGACAGTTTTGTTACAATCTCTTATTATTTGGAATTATAACAGTACAAAAAGTTTGCATATATATAAGCACATCGATTTTCTCGACTATTTTGCGTTAAACTCGTAATGTCATTTGATTACATACGGGTCAATCCATATGAAATGGTCCAAAATTAAATTAAATGGTTGCTTGGCCATTCTAAAAAAAATTGATTTTTTGTGTGTAATCACCCTAACATGTTGGTAGTTCGAAACGACCATTATTTTAATTTTATTGTTTTTTGTTTTCGCGTGACGGCCATATTTGTTCTACAGGTCGCAGCATTTTTTGTACTTTAAAGGGTTTGCGGAAACTAAAATATCTCAGCTTCTATCAAACCTTTCAACATCGGAGTAAAAGAAAATTATTCAGAATAAAACGGGCTATAAGATTTATCCTAGACATTTTCACCTAAATGTAATCCTAAAGGGTGAAATTTCAGCCTTAATTCTTAGTTCTATTTTTGAAAAAATCCCATTTTCAAGGGGATGTTTTTACAAGAAGGGGAAAAGTTAACAAGTCAAATTATTTTTTACAAATAGGTGGGTACTAGTTGTATTCACACACCAAAGTTCAACTCTGAGACTTGCCCCCCTTTATTTAAAAAAATGGCACTTTTCAAAGCTAAATAACTCTGGTGGGGGACCAGATAAAAATCTGAAATTTTAGCCCATAATAGTACTACATAATGGTATTACGTACTAAAATTTTTGAGATTGAGATTTAACTACAGGCAGTGGTATTGCAACCACAATATTCAATAGGAGTTCATATGTTAATACAGAGTGTCAACATTAATATAATATCTATTACTATCTTTCATCTTCTTGGAAATAGAAGAATGCTTAAACGAAGAAAAAAATTGTATTTTTTCTGAATGTTTTTAAAAGCTCATTTTTTATTTTCTGTCATTTCCGGTTCAACCGGAAATGATGTCAACTTTTGTTTTTTAAAGGTGACACCCTATATATATTTTATTTTTAGATAGAAAATTAGGTCAGCTTTAAAAATTTATAACACATATAATAACTTAAAGTAACTCATAACAAAGATATAACATGTTTGAATTATTATTGAAACAAAATCACAACATGTATACGCTCATTGAAACATGCATTTTTGTGGTTGCAATACCACTGCTTGTAGTCAAATCTCAATCTCAAAATTTTTGGTACATAATACCATTATGTAGTACTATTATGGGCTAAGATTTCAGATTTTTATCTGGTCCCCCACCAGAGTTATTTAGCTTTGAAAAGTGCAATTTTCTCGAATTTTAAAATTTTGAGAATTTTTTAAAATAAAGGGGGGCAAGTCTTAGAGTTGAACTTTGGTGTGTGAATACAACTAGTACCCACCTATTTGTAAAAAATAATTTGACTTGTTAACTTTTCCCCTTCTTGCAAAAACATCCCCTTGAAAATGGGATTTTTTCAAAAATAGAACTAAGAATTAAGGCTGAAATTTCACCCTTTAGGATAACATTGAGGTGAAAATGTTTAGAAGTAATCTTGTAGCCCGTTTTATTCTGAACAATTTGCTTTTAGTCCCGTGTTGAAAGGTTTGATAGAAGCTGAGATATTTTAGTTTCCGCGAACCCTTTAAAGTACAAAAAATGCTGTGACCTGTAGAACAAATATGGCCGTCACGCGAAAACAAAAAACAATAAAATTAAAATAATGGTCGTTTCGAACTACCAACATGTTAGGGTAATTACACACAAAAAATCAATTTTTTTTAGAATGATCGAGCAACCAGTGCTGGACCAGTTCATATGGATTGACCCATACACTTTACAGGTATCAGTATATTGTTCAGTAAACCCACAAAGCAACCACCGAATCTGTTCTCGTTCATGTCTCCGTTGTCCGTAGATGTGTGGATCTATATGGTCACAGCGTTCCTCGGTGTCTCAATATTCCTCTACATTATTGCAAGGTAAAGGGAATCATATGTGTATTTAGAAAATGTTAAAGGGGGGTTTTATTAATAATAATTTATTTAATATTAAATATCCACTTTTGGTAATTAATAACATTATCTATAGTTTTATTAATTATACAGTGTTTTCTTTGATAATTATAGCTGGTCAATATGGAAAAGTTTTACGTGAATAGCTCAAATATAAACTAGACTTTTTTTGATGGGAATAAAAAACAACGCTGGCAACTTTGCTTCCATCAAGGGATAGATTGAAGTGTATACTTTCGTTCTGTATAATCGTAATCTGGCTACAGTTTCGACATATACTGGACCTAATTAGTGAAGATGACCACATGCACAAATTGGTTGGTATACCGAGATACGTATTGGATACATTCATTCACCACTACACAGTAAGATTAGCGTCCGTTGCGATAATATGTCAATGTTTTGCAGCAACTCCTAGATCAGTACGAAGTAAAGGAAGCATTTATTAACTTTTCCAAACTATCCGACGATTTTGATTTTTATTCGCAAGTCATTATGTAAAGTTGCCAGTATTGAGTTGTTTTTCCAACCTCCCCCCCTCCCAAAAAAGTCTGATAGTATATACAAAAACTCAATCTTTAAAAGATGAAGAAATATAAATACCCCATTATAGTTTTGCTGCGCTTATAGAGAGAACGAAGATTTTTTTTATTAGTGTGAAATTAATCATTCAATTTACATAAAAAATTATACACCCCCTCCCAAAAAAAAAATTTGCTACGCTTATGAGCAGAATGCAATATGCAATTTATCACAAGATGGGATTTAAACCGAACACCTTGCAGTTTACTGACTTTATAATGGATTTGTGGTATTTTTATCA
Organism: Sialis fuliginosa; assembly: GCA_961205875.1. Taxonomy (NCBI): domain Eukaryota; kingdom Metazoa; phylum Arthropoda; class Insecta; order Megaloptera; family Sialidae; genus Sialis; species Sialis fuliginosa. Next base: position 13,263,989 of record OY540817.1, read on the forward strand.
GATATTCTACGTGACGTATTTTTCATAATTTGGAATTTCGCCAAGTTATTCTAATATCGAGTGAAGAATTTTTTTATGATTTTTGCCAAGATATATATTGATCATTTATCGTTTTAGTTTATTTGAGTTATATTTTATAATCGAGACGTTGAGAAACCATTACTTGATTTAATGTATAAATTATTTATTTAAAAAAATTATTGTAAAATAATGCAACTAACACAAATTAAGTATATTCATAAAAGTTATCTCTCCGAATGATCAAATTATAATAAATATTTTAAATGTAGGTTATTTTACGAAAAATTTTCAACTGCAAATATCTCCTTTTTTATTTTTTGCTCTATACACTTGTTTATTTCTACTTGCAATTTTCAACTACACAATTTAGCTTTTACAACTGCAGATTTCATTTATGGAACTGCAGAAACAAGCTACACACTAAAATAATCCCTGAATGAATGACAAAAGATTAGAATAGAATAATGTTTACAGAAAAATTTCTTCTCACTTGGATTTTTTATCTTAAGAATGTTATACATGTTTACATCAACAATGACATTCATTTTTTTTATTTAAAACCTTGAAACTCTATATTTTTATAGTACACATGTCATAGTAGTGATATATTTTTATTTATTATACTTGACTATTATCAATTAATAGAGAGCTTCTGAAAACAATCACATATTATTAGTATAAATAGAAATTCATGGATTCGCAATTATCAAAATAATAAAAAGTAAAATTTTTTATGTTTTTTGTTAAAATGTCATAAATTAAAAACCCCGCAAATCAATTTAAATATTATAAAAAAATCATTACATTTATAATACATACTGTAGTATTAGTATATCAACGAAATTTTCAAAAAAAAACCATCCAGGTCAGTATTTATAAAAATTTATGTGTTATCTGATAATATCATATGCTTTGCACCCCAACCCTAATAACAATGATACTGTTTTTATAATTTTAATAATAATCGAACAATTTATGCTTTCCTATGTTATAATATAACAGCTATCGTAAATAAATTTAATTTTTTGACATACGAAAAATATCAATATTTTTTAGCTTTGTAATATGGTTGGTAATCAAGTTCATTTTTAGTTCATTTTTTCATCAGAATTATCGTTACTATCTGAAAATATAACTCGGCATCGAAGATTTTGATAATAACAAAACGTTTACATATTTAAATTCCTTGAATTGTCAGCTTTCATGAGGAATCCTCGAATTTGCATGAAATTCGCATCGGGTAATTTCAAATCCTCGTGAAAATAGACCCTACTCTACTTTTATTTTTTGTAATTTAAAGCATCTGTATTAACTATATAACTCTGCAGAATTCTTTTGTCCCGGTGGGAGGGAGGTATTTATTAGAGAAGGGGACTGTTACTCCGTCACGAATGATATCTAGTTTTTGAAACCATCAAAATTTACCACATTTTTATCATTAGAACCAATCTATTAAATGTGGGTATTATATATAAGAGTGTAATGTATTTTTCGCGTAAAGTAAAAAAGATATAGATTATTTATTACTATAGCGAAATATTAGTATAAAATATCGTCAAATAAAATAACCAGCACTACACTTTCGTTTTACTTCGACGTTAACATATATATCTATATTTAGAATGAATCCCCAAGATTGGGAGAATCCCCATCCATGTAATCCCGATCCGGAAGAGCTGGAGAACATATGGGGATTGAAAAACACTGTTTGGCTCACGCTTGGTTCTATAATGGCACAAGGATGTGACATTTTACCGAAGTGAGTATTACTTTTATATTAACATTTAATGTATGCTAAGGTAATCATTGTTTCGCTAGATTTAAGGCTTTTCTGATGATTATGAAATGGTTCTTTATTTCTGTAATATATTTAATTACTTTAGTTGAGATATGTTTGTCGAATGGTTTTCATAGTATAGTTACTTGTTATCTCAAACTATACAGAGTATAAGAAAAGTCTGAAAACGGTCAAATATCTCAAAAACGAAACGTTTCTGAGAAAAATGTTGGAGGGATCAAGGTCAATATGAATTTTTTAAATGGAACACTCCTTTTTTGCGGCACCGTAAATTCTAAAGCTCATAACTAAGACAATTGTCAACAAAAATAGGTCATCAAGTAGTCTTTTGAAAACGTCAAACAATGTATGATAAAAAAACTGAATTAAACGAATAACGATTGAGTATTTTGACAGTCGCTGTTTTTTGACGTCATTACACTAATATAACAGATATGCCAAACGCGTTTGTAATCACGTGACAAATAAACATGTTAATTACACAGCTACACAAAAAAAGTTCGAAGTCAAAAAAGCGAACTGTAGAGCATTATAGTATTGGTTGATTATAGTCAAAATCCAAATTTTTGGAATTTTCTGCTTACCAGTTTTTTTATTTGAGCTTGAATTTTGGGCTTAGGTTGAATTTTTCCAAAAAAAGGGAGGGGTACCAAAAAAGCGACCTATATGGCATTGTAGTATTGGTTGAGCATAGTCGAAATTCAGATTTTTGAAATTTTTTGCTTACCGATTTTTTTTTATTCGATCTTGAATTTTGGGCTTATGTTGAAGTTGGCTATATATGTACATAGGTCACTTTTTTGGCTCCGCACTTTTTTTTGTGTAACTGTGTTATAATTAAAATACTGACTGATTTGACGTAAAAAAAACATTTGATTGCATATTATGGTAACATATACTATACTTTTTACAATATTTAGAATTTATTATCATTAAAAACTATGTATACAAGCCGTTCAGAAGCCAAAACGTTACTTTATCGGGTACATAAACATGCTCTACCCAAATCCTGATTCAACAACACACATGTTTAACTACATTACATCAATATATGAGAGTGTGTTTGCATGTGTACACACAGCCTAATATTGACTTATAATGTTTGTATTCATGTTAACACACAATCCTCTCTGTATTGATGTATGTGCGTGTACACAAATGTTTTATTAAGTGGACACGAGTTTTTAGGACGAGTATCATTTAAAATGACATGCCATTTATAAACATACATATTACTTGAACCTATCAAAAGTTAAAATTAATATGGTGGTACAATCGAATCTTTTTAGTGATTCCAGTAATTTCTTTTTATTTAGAGGTTCATCGACGAGGTTTGCAACAGGTACCTGGTGGTTTTTTTCACTGATCATGATTGCCTCGTACACAGCTAACTTGGCAGCTTTCTTGACAATGGAGAAGATGGATGCGACTATACAGAATGTAGAAGACCTCGCCAAACAGACAAAAATCAAATACGGAGCTGTAAAAGGTGGATCGACTGGGTCGTTTTTTAAAGTATGTATAAATTGAGAAACGTACATATTATAAAAAATGTTTAAAGAGCGCGAAAAAAAAACATAAAAATATATATAAGTGAAATAATTATTTTTCCAACTTTTTAAAGGATTCGAATTTTTCAACTTACCAAAAGATTTGGAGCGTGATGGACTCAACAAAACCTTCGGTGTTTACATCAAATAATAACGAGGGTGTTGAACGCGTATCTAAAGGCAAAAACTTGTACGCTTTCTTCATGGAGTCAACGTCTATTGAATACCAAATAGAAAGAAACTGCGATCTTACTCAAATTGGAGGTTTGCTCGATTCCAAAGGGTATGGAATAGCTATGCCAACAAGTAAGTTCTATTGATTATTAGTATAAATATGTTTTAAATCAGTGCTTCTCAAAGTGTAATCCACGAATCACCAATGGTTAGCATGTGGGAAATTTTTATTCAATAATTTTTATTATAGAAGTTTTAATTTATTTTGAATTGATTTTTGTTGTATGAGAGTATAATATGTACCTATATGTATTTTTATTAAAAAAAACTAGCGCATTTATATATAGTGGCCTAAAATATTCAACATCCCCACAACACACGTTTTACCACAAATTGTTTTTTTTCCGTGAAATTTACACAAAATATCCATAAATTATATACCTAAACCTAACCTATCCATTAGTGAAAAGCAAAATAAAATCCGTTCAGTAGTTACTGAGAAAATCATGTAAAATTATATTTTCAAACTCCCAGGAAACACCAGGTCTTGTCTTAGAATTTGTATGAAAATCAAAAAATAAGGATAAATGGATTAGCAACAATCATAATCAATTTCGATATTTTACCTTTCGATGGAAGTGAAATGTTTCTTTATATTTCAACATGTGTCAAAAATCATCAATATTTGAAAGAGACGTGATCATAGTAACCTAAATTAATAAAATAAAATTTTGAAACAGTTGTATACTGTGACATCATGGAAACAAAACACGACTTGATAAAGATTTTTTTAGTCTTTTGATGTTAAATCTTAGGTTTTCATAAATTATAAATAGCCATGATACTGCACAGAAAAATTATCTAACTATTAGTGAAAACAGCATTGAAATCGGTTCATTAATTCCCGAGTCTATAAGCCTCATACAAACGAACATTCATTTTTATATATAGAGATAAATTATTTTTAATCAATATATTACATCGAGATATAAAATTTAATTTAATTTCTTCCGATATTAATAGATTGTAAATTTGAATATACATAAAATCGGGACACAAGCGTGACCCACCGTGCATACTTGGGCGTGAATAAAATAATTAAATCGTGAGTGGTATAATCATGAGAAAAAATTACTCACGTGCCCAACTCTTGTACTACAGTAACTAACATGTTTTACCATACAAAAATCCACTTAAGTTCTAATACTGCGTAAGTTAATTTTTAAAACAGTTTCGGGAGAGACAAAAGTCAATTAATTTATGTTTGAAATATTATAATACCATTAATCAAATAAAATATTTAATAATAAAATATTAGCAATTTCTTTCTCTATCTATAAGGCGGCTATTACACTATCAAAGAAATATGACAGTGTAATAAGTCAACTTTTATAATATTTACATAGTTAATGACAGTCTCTTATATTTGATCAAAGTTTTTTGATGTCAAAAACAAAATGGCGACTGCCACGTTATCTTTGACAGTTACATTTATATAATTATTAATATATGAATATTAACATAATCCAGTATTATATGATAATCTTCTTATTGATTATAAAAATTGCAATACACAGTTGTTAATTCAAACCTCGATCGCGTCAACTTACGAATATCCACGCACAGATAATCAAAATACACCAAAAAAGAAAAAAATATCCCTAGATAATACTGAGAAAATATTATCAAATATTTTATGTAATGTAATAGAACAAAATCTCGTATTTTATCAAAGAAATATGATCAAATCTTTGTCATATTTATTTGATAGTGTAATAGCCGCCTTACACAGTTTTTGGTCACCCCAGACATGTTTCTAAAAATTGACTTACGCGGTGTTAGAACTCAAGCGACGAACAAACGAGAAAAGTGAATTTGCTGGCGTCGAAACGTCCCACCAGCCCACCACATATCTGTCATGTTCTAATGGGCGGCGTGTAACCGATACACGGTTCCAAAAACAAACATTCACTGCATAATTACCCTTGATCGGATTCCACGACCCCCGTGGTCTCATCACGGCAGGCCTTTGGATCTGCCGACGTTTTATTGTTTTTGGAATACGTTTGTGATAAGTAAAGTCACTTGGAAGACGGCGATGACTCGTGTTTAGTTTTCAGTGGCGTAGTATTAAAAAAAATATATTATTGAAATTTTTAATGATTTTAAGAAAGCAACAAAAATGTTATTCTTGATGTTATAAAGTTCATTAAACAATCTTTTGTGGCATAAGGCATAATGCTTTCTAAATTCCCGGGATATTTTCATCTTCGGGAAATTGCATTTCCCAAAAATTCCCCACCCTCCTCTCCCAAATAAATGTGTTTAATATTTATATATTCACTTATCTTTTATGAACTTTTACATACTTTAGGATTTTTAATGAATTTAAAAAAACTAAATAGTCAATACCTAATAATTTTCCAGATCTACCAAAATTCAAACTTCTGAAGGGAACATTAAACAATAAAGATAAATCTATTGTAAGTTATGTTATGTTTTTTAAACGTTAAATCCAAAATCGTTTATTTTTTTAAAGCTGTTTATTCACTAAAATAATCAAATAAAAAAAATGTTTTAATTAAAAAAAAAAAAAAGATAATTTGTTGAATCAAATTATTATTATTTTCTTTTCTTTTATGATTTGACATTATTTTTATTCATTTATTTTTACGTCGCAATGTCACGAACAAAGAAATATGTGAAGGTGTTTTGTCGCAATATATTAACATAAGAAAGAAACAACTCCAAGAAACCGACAAAAGTTTTATTGAATTATAGGCGCCGGCACTGCTTTTTGTGATTTATGAAATGAAATTGATATTCTTTTGTATTTGTGTATTTTTATTATGCAGCTAATTATGGTCAACTCGTTCTAGGAATTTTCAATGATTTATGTCACTTATAAAAATAAATAAAAATATACCTACATATACATATTTTTCGTTTGCTTTGTGTTATTTAAATATTGAACATCGTTTAATACTATTAGCGTTTTTACCTTTTTTTTTAAAAAGGCCATTCAGAAGCCAACTGACGAAATGCACTTTTATATTGATTATAAAATTCAATTAACATTTTTTAAGTTTGACATTGTTTCTTGGAAAAGTTGGCTGCTTTGGTATTTGAATTAAATATTATTCTTTAAAGATTGTCAACAAATAAAATACTGGCGCCAGTTTTGGTCGCTTTTTTGGGTAATTCCTATGAACTCATGTTACTAATACAACAAGTAAATCTTTATTAAATCAATTTAATTACCAAAAGAGTCCGCAAATAAAATTTGCCTTTTAAATTATAGCCTTTTAATTTGTTAATGTTTTTTTCTCCAGTAATGGGCACCCAGTGATGAACACTTGCTAATGATTACAACGACATAAAAGTTATAAAATAAAGAATCATAAAATTTGAAACAATGTAAAGCAGATGCTTAATAGATAGATTACACAAATAATTAGTTTAAATTAAATGTTCACCATTTTGAAAATTTTGATCCAACAAACATTTCTAATTTAATATATTTAATTAAACGAGTTCAACACTGGGGTATGATCTAAGACTGGTGCCAGTACTTTATAAGTATTTTCAAATAAATAAATGTTAATAATATATATAATATACATGTAGATGTAGATATATTATATATTATACTGCATGTTTGTTTTATCTTTTGCAGATTCGCCGTACAGAACTGCCATTAGTGGTGCTGTATTAAAAATGCAAGAAGATGGAAAACTGCATTTACTGAAAACAAAATGGTGGAAAAAAAAGGATAGTGGTGGATCATGTTCAGTTAGTATCACAACATACATTTTTATAATATAATCTATGTACTCAAGAGGTAAAGATTCTGAATAATTATTTCGTTTTTCTATAGAGCATGGAAACTCACGATGAAATGGGCGCTAACGAGCTTGGCATAGACAACGTAGGCGGTGTGTTCGTGGTTCTAGGTCTAGGATGCGCGTGTGCCTTCGGAGTAGCTCTCCTAGAATTCCTTTGGAACGTGAGAAAAGTAGCTGTTGATAACATGGTATGCAAATTAAACTTTAACTAAAGACAAGGCGATTATTTCCGGTTATACTTTAGTTAAATATCTAAAAATAAGTATGTTTGAGTATTTTGTGACATTATGATGACACAACTTGCAGATAAACGTCAGTTTTTCAATTGGATTTGTTTTTATTTTTATTTTTTATAACATTTTTGAAAATGCATTTAACCTAATCTCAATAGAAATGTTCATTTAAGATTTCTTGGCTCCCTCCTCCCCTCGCCCCCCTGTGGGTAAGCATGTTGGTGTTTTTCTTGTTAAATAATAATCTTTGTGATCCCATTATAACCCTATAAATTTCAATTCTATATTTTAAACCATTCAAAAGTTATTTAAGTAACTCGGAACTTTTGGAAGCATTCATTTATTTTTTTTATTTCCGCTATGGTAAAAATGTTGAGAAACGCTGTGTTATGAAAAAAGATTATTTTTATTATCATTATTATGTTACAGATAAGTCCATGCGAAGCTTTGATGTGTGAACTAAAATTCGCCCTTCAGTTGTGCAACACAACTAAACCAGTAAACACAAAAACATCAATGGACTCTAACAATTCGTCGCGATCTTCTGGCGCTTCTGATAACCGTAGCATCGCAGCGAACGTGTTGAAGACTGCTGGATCGTTCTTGCATCTAGATACCGTGTTCGAGAAGAAATAGGTTAATTTTAAATTTGTTCAGTAAATTATAACTAATATTGTTGAACAAGTTTTGATAGAATAATTATACTTATACAGGGATGTAGTTAAGGGATGTAACCCCCCCTTAAATAAGTTTTAATATGTAGTATACGCGGTTAAAAATAGATGTTGTGATTTTATATGAATACCAATAAAAATAAAAATGATGATTTGTGTTAAAAAGAGAGACAAAACGAGATAAGATTGAGTAGGTAGTTTGTCTCGTCTCAGTTTTTCGAAATGAAGTCTCGGTCTCGAATTTTATAACTGACAGTCTCTTCTCGTGGAAATTAAAGCTATCCCTCGTCTCGTACACTCGACCAATATCGAGACGAAAAAATGTTTTGGTCTCTTATGATTTTTTTTTAAGTGAATGTTTACGTTATAAACATGGGAATTATTGATTTTAATTAATATTTTCGAATTTTTTCAAATTAGTTTAGATTAAATTTAATTGCATTAATTTAAACTTTTCACAAAAGCAGCTAATTTTAACTTGGTTTTATTTTTTCGTAAAACAGTTAACTAATTTAAAAGAAAGAAATGAATGTATTTGACGTCAGCAGCTAAAATATTCAATGTTAAAATAATAATTATTAACAATGCCTTAAAAATTGAAACTCAGATACTATCAACGAGACATATGTATAAATAAATTGATATCGTCATGATCTCGTCTCGTTAAGTTCGAGTTGTATCGTCCCGGTCTCATCTCATCTAGTTCAAATTTAAGTCAATATTGTCTCGGTTTTATTTCGAGACCCATATCAAGAGGAGAGCAATAAAAAGTGTCTCAGCTAGTAGCCCTAGTTTTAATTATATTTAATATTGGTAATACATAATATATTTATAATCTATTGTTAATTGTTATTGTTGTGAAAAATAATCAGTATTCAGTAGATACTAATTTTTATTTAAAATTTTAAAATGTGAAGACTGACTAAAATTTAAACTTATTTATTTATTATAAATAGAATTTTATCGAGTATAATCAATGGAATTTATAATTGGGATATTATTAACTATAATTTTTGGTTTATTTTTTTGCTCCAATTGAGAATCTAAAATCCAATTTTCTCAATTGATGGGCTTTGAATTGCCTAACGATTTTCACCCACCGTTCTCTGTTGGAGGCTTTCTGTACCCAACGTTTCACTCTTGGTTGTTATAAATCGGTCTTATGTCATTCAGTTTCCTTTTATTTTTTCCTGTAAAAGCATACATGGCAAAGTTATTCATCCTCTAAAAGAGAAATCATACCATAAAATTATTTTTTAAGGATCGTAAAAAAAATGTGAAAAATAATACAGGGTCACAACAAAAAAAAAATGTTTCATAAAATGAAATCTGTATTAATTATGTATGAAGTGAAAAAAAATTATTTGTTTTTACTAATATATTATTATTGTTAAAAAATAGTGAAATGTTTCAGATTTAATTTATTCTTTTAATTATATTAATTTATTGTATATTTGGTACGATACTTAATAATGTAATCTACAAATAAATGTTAGCCAATGTATTTGGTCTGTTGATTGATTTTTATTTAATTAAATATATTTTAAACCAGTGGCGTATCATAGATGGTGCGACCGCATAAATCAAAACATTTATTTTATTTTAAATAGAATTAAATAAAAAAAAATAAAAATTTATTAATATCACACTTAATCTTTTGATCAGTATGGGGTAATACAATTTTAACTCTGACCAATACATATAAATCGAAAAACTAGTTGGTATTATATACAATATACATATGTATATAATTAATTTGAAACTAATATTTTCAAAGTTAACGACTCACTTAAAAGTAATAAATATGTAAAAAGTTTAATAAACTCACATGAAATATACAAGATGTCCAAGATACGCGTGAAATGCATGGGGATTTCCTAAACGGTATAAATACAGATTCGGTTAAATGAGATGAATTATTTGTAAGGAAGGGGTAAGTACTACTACATCAAAAAATATTAATAATTGTATTTGGTTTAGATGATAAACCCAAAAATCTGAAAATTCGGAAATTCTTTAAATGGCTATAATTTTTTTGTCAAAGTAGAAGATAGAATGGTTAAAAAAATCACAATAACAACAATCAAAATAACAAATGAATATTTGAAAACAATAAACTATTACAAAAAAATGTTCTTACTTTTTTTCGATAGTAAGTATGAAAAGTTACATATTGTTGTAAAGTAGATTAAATCACATGTTAAAATATGCTATAGCCAACTTAGTGGCCCATAAAAAAACTAAAGTTAGGGCTTGTAACTCGGGAACTAAAAGTGATATAAAAATTCTAAGTACACCAATCAATTCTATAAAAAAGTGCTTTAAGAAACCACAAACAAAAAGTACCTATCTAGTAGGAAATCCCATGGATTTCACGCCTATCTATATAATTAATTTGATACTAATATTTTCAAAGTGAATGACTCCACATAAAAGTAAAACATAAAATATATGAATTTTTATTATTTATACAGGGTGGCCCGGTTTGCGATACAGATATTTTAAGAGCTGATTCCTTGGCTCATTGTGAGTAAAAAAATGTACGGGAAGGTGAGGTCTATCTTCAACATAACAACAAATAAATATATTTTTTTACTTTGATGAGCAATAACTCTGAACTGAAAACACAACTAGCAATATCGCTAATACTGAAAAATACGTTAATTAATTACCTATGAAACTGACTCATTGTGGTTGCTCTAGTTACGTTATTTTGGAATTTATGAGATAATCTTTGTTTATAAGTACTATACTGAAGGAAGTTTTTAAACATCCTGTAGCTCAAAGGGTGTTGAAGATAGACCCCACTTTCCCGTACAATTTTTTACTCACAATGAGCCAAAAAATCAGCTCTTAAAATATCTGTATCCCAAACCGGACCACCCTGTATAATACCTTAATCACTTTTCATCTTTAAAGAAATATGTCATTTTGGAATCACTAATAACATCTCAATCACTTTAATTCTTTCACAAGTCACTCTAACAACACAATAGTGCAAAAATTCCAGAAATAACTAATCTTATACTTCCGAACAGAGATATTTCATCTTTCGATTCTTAAAGTCAAAATATTTTTACATTAGGAAATAATATTTCATAGAATCACACTCCTGTGTAAGGACTAGCACCCTGCTGGCAGGCACAAGGCATAGTCAGAGTCAGCAGTTCTTTCTACAGGGCCGCACGCATCGTTTGGAGCCTGCTGGGCCACCCACAATGTTATGAGAACTAACGACTCAAAATTACACTATACAAACCGATTTCAAAATCAAAAAGATTCAACATAAGTAAGTACATATCTTGTCATTTACGAAACTATTTATTGAAAAATGCAGACTTATTCATTATTTTCAGAAGCTAAACGTTTTAACTTTATTTTTTGTCGGCATGATTAAAACATTTTTTTTATTTTCATTGAAAAACGTTAATTTTAAATTTAAATAAATTAACGTTGACATTTTAACTCAAACATTTATAAATAAATATATATATTTAGAATGTATTGAATATAGATGAAATTGTGCATAATTATTCGAAATGCCCTTATTTAATAGCACGTTATTTGCATTAATTTTCGTTTTGCAACAAGTTTTTATTTAATGGTAGAAGAACTTAGAGCATGTTACTTGCATTAATTTTCATTTTATAACTAGTTTTGCTTCGAAATTTGTATGCTTATTTAAGACGTATTGGCCACTAGGGTCTTTTTTTCAATAATACAATGTTTAACTCATAAATTAAACTTTTGGAAAATTTCGGAAAAATTCCCGAAATTCCCTTATTTTGACAACGTATTCTTAATCAGCGACCCCCAAAATCTCCCAGGTAAAATTTTTTCGTCGAAAATTGGACTTAATATGTGACATCAGTAAATTATACAAATTTTCAAAATTAGTGGGGGGGGGGGGGTTAAATCAGACGGTTGGAATGTTTCTGATTTCAAATATTATATATATAACGAACATTAATAAAAAAAATCATCAAAATTGGTGCTGAAGGTTCCGAAGTTTTGGCGATTTTCGAGCTTAATTGACTCGACTATAAATTAATTGGATATGTTTTAATATATGACGTCCACAAGCAAATTATATATTTTTTACTTTCTTTTTTTCATCAGCATATATACATATATATATGAGTAGTTGAGTTCATTTAGTTTTAGTTACGTATTTTTGGTCGAACTTCCTCTATGTATCTACATATAAATGCTGAACTTTGATAACATTTGTGACATTGAAATGCACAAAGGAATACGCGATTATAATATTTCCAATAGTGTAGTCGCAGTGTTTCTATGAAAGTTTTGCAAAACACTTTGAAATGAAGCAACTCAAAACACAGTGGATTTTCATAATTTTGTTCTTCCTTTTCAACATAGTTTTTAATTCTTCGGCACAAGATTCTGTAAATGGTACAGATAGCGGGACTATATTTAATATAAGATGCTGTAAACTTCTACATAAAGGAAGATGCGTGAAACGATGTAAGTAAAATATTTCTTATTAAGTTTGGTTATTTATTGTTTTAATGTTTCAATTATTTCATTTTATATCTATGTTTTTTTAACTACTTTACCTACAGTCTATGGATTTAATAGTTTTTAAATGTTTGAATGACAAGATATATTGTAATGCAAGTGATCTTAAAGTCTATTTACGAAAATTTATTTATTTATTTAAAAATTACTTACCTTGAGTGTTTTCCCTTTAATATTATATTGTGAATAATAAAAATTATAGTATCCATTTCAACGACACTGAATATATAAAAAGTATAAACAATAATATTATACATAAGATCTTAAAAAAAAACAATTGAATGTAAGTAAAACGACCTTTCGACCACGTATAATAACTGATTTAAATATCTGTTTATATTGAATCCATAGATTAAAGTAGAACTCTAAAAAATTATAAAATAATTTGGAGCACTAAAACGATAAATAACTATTTGTTTATTGGGTTTTATTTGAACTAGCGGTTTTTAATTTGAGTTCCACGAAAAAAATTTTTTTTAACGGTGTCATTTTCAGTTAAATTCGCGGAGAACCAGTTTAAGTTAAACTGCTATTGCTGAATCATGTTATATCTATCAATTGTCCATAATATAAATGAAAGAGAGCAATACATCGATATATTAAGATGAAATCAGAAAAAAATTAACACTTAAAATTATTTTATGATTATTTAATTTATTTAATAACATATAGTACATTTAAGGCCACCTATGCTTTAATAGACGAACTAATAAATATAACATAGTGGTTCTTACCAAACGTTAATGGTTTCACTTTTGCGAATTTCGATTAGTTATTCGAAAGAGTATAAAAAAATCATGAAAAATTTGTATAATAGAGATTATTTTGCACATTTTTTTAACTCACCCTGACCCCCTCTAATTATATACAAAGTCTGAACTCGATACAAATAATAATATGACACTTGAAAAGTTTACCTTGTCAGTAAGAGTGGAATGTGGACTAGCTGTTATTTTACGATATCCATACTGATATTATAAATGCGAAATTGAGTCTGTTTCTTTATATGTCTGTTACCTTTTCACGACTTAACCGATGAACCGATCTTGATAAAATTTTATCTAGGAGATAGTTTGCATCCTGAGGAAGGATATAGGCTGATTTGTATCCCGAATTTATTAATTATATAATAATTACTTTAGATTTAAAAAAATGGGTGTGTGATTTTTTTCTTGTTGTGATAATTCTTTAATATTTTGCTAACATTATAATTTCTTCTTTTTTTAGGTAGATAGCTCTAGGAGTACTCAGAAAACCCCTCAAGGACGTTCAAAAGCCAAAACAATTAAGTGCTAATATTTCAGCAACCATGCATATATATTGTATGTATATACATATATATCAATCTAATAGACTGTTTTTCATATAAGATTATTACAAATAAATATGTAGTATTTTACAATGTATGTAGAAATTAATAATTATTTTTTATAAATATAATTTAAATAAATTAAATACTTAGTTTATAACCTAGCTCTATAATAAATTATAACAACTTTATGCTATTTTATTTGAAGTAGATGGTAATTTATTAATATATAAACATTCTTTATACTGTATGTTAGATGCTCGTTATCCTCAACCGATAGGGGCAAACTACGCTTATTACCATTATCTTCTACTTTCCCCCATTCGTTGAAAACCCCTCACGCACGTCTGGTTGATAGTAACAACGTTTAACACTACGACACCGACTGTTGAATACTAAATTTAAATTATAATAAATAAACAATACATTTTTTTGCAAGATCTAATACGTATATATATACTTACATTTACAAGTTGATAACATTGACGACATATATGTATTGTATATAGGTACAATAAGCATAATTTAATTATATTCAGTAGTACAACAGCAGTCATTCTATAATTGTAAAAAAGTATTATAAACACAATTGAAAATGAAGCTACTCAAGTCTCTGTGGATTTTTCTATTTTCCATTTTCATTTTCAACATGGTTTTGAATTCTTCAGCACAAGAAAATCCAACTAACGGTACAGACCAGGCTACTATATTTGGAACCCCGTGTTGTAAAATTCGGTTGAAGGGAAAATGCGTAAAACATTGTAAGTAGAGTGTACAATAATATTTATTATACTAGGGGCGCTATAAGAAATCTTGATGTAGGTATGTTCGGGTTTTAAATACTTTTTATATTTATTACATTGTTTTTTTGTTTTTTTGTTTTTTTTTTGGTATAAACACCATTGTTTTTTCAACAATATCCACTATAAAAAACGGTTACTTATCATTTTAAGCTTATAGATTCGATATTCAATAAAATTACATATTATTATGTAGCTATAAATTATTTTTATTATGAATAATTAAATTTTATTTTTGTTCTATTTCAGGTTATAAGATTTAATTGTACGTCCAACATATTTTCCAAATCATAGATCAAGAAAATAAGAAAACATTATTTCTGAATTTAATAATTAATTTACCTGACATTATCAACAATAATTATAGTATTATGTTGTAATATTGTTCTAATAATAATGTTAAAATCCAAATTTTAGTAAACAATTCACACAAAAATTGTACAATTAATGTTCCTTACTTTTTATTTATCCTGTATAAAATTGAAATCATTCAACTAGGTTCTAATTGTAAGTTGCGTTGTGTTATCTATGGTTTAACCTTGCAAAAATCCACAAACTTTTGGTACCCCATCGAGTACCAATTCTTCATAATACCAGTTTTAAAATTTTAAACGCAGAATATTTGTATGTAATATATCATTTCAAAACGTAGTTGAACTTCTGATCTTTTCGATGGCATTGATTTATTTCTATAAATAAATATGAGAATTTCACTAGTTTCATCGCATAACTGTTTTTTAATCAGTCTTGTAAGAATACTTCAAAATGGAGGTACTAAAACCGCGGTACTGGTTATTTATATTGTTGTTAATATTTTTCAATGTAGTTTTGAATTCTTCTGCACAAAGTTCAACAACAGCAAGACAGACTAGTAATAATACAAGTAATTTAGAAACTTCTTCAATATTTGATAATATTAAATGCTGCAAAATACGATCTAGAGGTGGTAAATGTGTTAAAAGATGTAAGTTATTTTATTATAATTTCTATAAAGTGAATGAATAAATAATTTAAAAAAACGTATAATGTTTGGTAACAAAGTACTCTAAAAATAGTTTTTAAATATTATTATAAATTGTGAATAATAATTTCCACTTTTAAATAATTAAATAAACAAAACACGTATAACGGATAAGTGGTTCTCAAGTGATAAGCGCACTAACGGACAGACAGACAGACATAGAGACGTTGTGTTTTATAAAATGTAAAGAAACATTCTAAGAGCATCTCCAAGTTTCTATGATTTATAGTTCAAGCAAGAGGACTATGTTACCAAACAAAAGACGTTATTTTATATCTACGTAGAAGAGCTCTCAATACTTGAAATTCATTAGTTGATACAAGTAGTTTTTGGTACTTGAAGTTTTTTAATTTAAATACATTTAAAAATAATAAAAAGTACTTGATACTTCAAGTACTTTTTAAACGTAATAGTAAGAAATAAGTAAAGTAGGTACTTGAAATATCACTTATAACTTGGAGTACTAAGTACTTGAAGCTATTTTTTCATAATACTTGAAGTTAATATTTGATTTTAAACTAAAGTATTGTGCATAAGAAAGGTACTTTACTACAGCTTAAATTATTACATTCTGATAAACGACCTTTTAAATGCAAGCTATGTGAATATACTTGCAAAAATAAAAAGAGTTTAAAAACGCATAAATTAACCCATTTGAAAATAGCAAGAAGTACTTTAAGAGTATACTTCTAGTACTTTCACTTGATACTTAGTACTTGTACTTTAAAATCTTCCAATCCGTACTTATGACAGCTCTGCACGTAGTTTATAAAATAATATATATTTGTATGCTAAATTAACACTAAGTAAGTTATATTTTAATTTTATATTATTTTCAGGTTAAATAAAAAGAAGTTTATGTGGTTTTGTGCACATATTATGTTTCTTTATAAACATGTTCAAGGTCATGATATTTTCCATAAGGTGAAGGAAGAGGGGAAACATGTTTTCCTGATATTGATTGCAATACATATTCGTCATTCAATGAAAAAGAATTAATATTAAATTACGATTAAGTATAATATATATGTACTTAATATACTATAATATTTATACTATAGCAATAAAACAAATGTTAATCACTGAAATCTAGGAAAGGGGTAAATTCCATGCCTCTTCTCTGCTCTATGTATAGTTATTGTTTTACATGCTTAATTTATTATTTTAACAATTCCTAGTAGAAACTAAAGCAGTATCTGGGATATAGTTGATCCCATGTACTGACATAAAATAATACGTATTCTATATAAGTATACATTTCCTAAGAAGATTGTTCTATCAATCAAATCTAAGATTAAATTCTAATAATTGTTATATATGATGGATTAATATTATTGAAATTGATTTTTTTACTACGTCCGCGTCGTTATGAAAATATTACATTTTGATAATCAAAATTATTTTAGTATGGTCAGTATAGGAAAACGAAACACGTACATGCTTTATATAGAAAAAATATATTTTTAAAACCAAGTTTAATTTTCGAAAAATAGTTTAAATAGCTCGGAAAACAATTGCCGTCATTTCAATAAAATAATAAACACTTTTACCGTATCGGTTTTTCGTAATAATTAATTTTTGATAACAAAATTACAAATGATTATTACTAAAAATCGAATGAGAGTTATATGTAAGTTTGGCAACGTTGTTCGATATTTGCATGTATGTGTATGTACGTGTAAACATACACTATTTGTGTAGTAATGTAGAGCTGTTTTAGGAGTTAAACGCGAAATTCGAAAAGAATAAATAAATAGTAAATAAAACTTTGGTGCTATAGAGTCAAATGCGCAATTGAGAGCATCATTTTTTTTTAAATAATCAAATGTATTATAAACAAAAAAAAAGTATTATTAAATTTTGTATACATCAAATACAAATTTTTCATTCTTATATTAATTTTCTAATATATACCTGCATTTGACTCATAATTACTAGAATAAACTCCTTATTATAATAATATATATATTTTTATTTTATAAAATAACTATCCATAATTTTATAAAGATGAAATAAATATTTTGAAACATTGTTTTTTTTTTTTTTTTTGATACCTGCATTAATCCCAAAAGTGAAACCAGACTCCGTCAATCATAGTTAAGTATGAGGATTATCAAATTAAAGCTAGTACTCTAATGTCGGGTATTATAAAGAATTAGCTCTAGAGCAAAAAATAAGCTAAAGGTATCTTCTAGGTATCAAATCAACACTAATTTGCTCAAGTTTTATGAGGTACAATTATCACCACTGCTTGTAGATCGCTAATTTCTACTGAACGCGCATGCATGACGATCATTCATATAACAAAATAAACCACACCATTCATTATAACTGCAATTAAAGGAAATAAGACAATTTTTTTTCAGAATACATATTTTGTTTATTTTTCAATACCAAATATACTTTTTTTAAATTGATCTGTTCTTGGTACACTTATCTCGGGAGTCCAACTCGCATTTGATCGTTTTTTTTTTATTATACACAATACACGTTTGGAAAACCTACATTATTAACGATTATTGACGGAAGAAAAATGACGCATTGAAAAAAACCCCACCATAAATGATGCATATTTAAATAACAATATAAGTACATTATCCAATCTACTAGTTCTGTTGCAATCATTCGCTATTTGAGAAATAACAAAGTAACAATCAGAACAAAATGAAGTTCCTTAAATCTCAGTGGATATTTGTATTTTTGTTAATATTTTTCAATGCAGTTTTGAATTGTTCTGCACAAAATAACACCGAAGAAGGTAGCTTTGTTGAACCTCTGCGCACGTGCTGTAAATTATATATAAAAAAAAAATGTGTTAAGCCATGTAAGTATTTTTTAAAGTCTAAGTTTTAGACTAAAATAACTGTATTGTATTTTATTAACTAAAAAATTTAATTAGTTCGACAACAAAGAAAAATTAACTAATTTGAAACTTTTTATGTCAGTAAGAAGTTTCGTCCGCGTATAATTCGAAATCGGTGAACGCGACTTGCTACAACGTGACGAAATCTAGCCTTAACTAAATCTAGGATTATAAATTTCTAGCTTATAGTGAAAATCTTATCAAAATCAATTCTGTTGACTTTTTCAGTTTAAGTGGAATAAATAGATAAAATATAATAATAATTATTTTTTATTGATTAATTTTATTTAAAGTGACAAGACTGATTTAAAATGTGTACTGAAAAAATAAATTTATTTTATCATTACAAAATCGAGGTACTTTAAATTTTCTGTAAAACAATGCATGTACTGAAAAAGCCCAAAAATTTTATTGTAATGTATTTATATGTGTTGTAGAGATTATATATTTTGTACTATAGTTTTTATTTTTATTTCAGGTTGAAATCACCAAAAGTTCAACAATACTGGTTTAATTTTTTTTAAATATTTTGTATGAAATATATTGAAATATAAATATAATGACAATATTAACTAAATTGTAAAATATGTATTTTATTTAACTTTTTTACAGGTATAATCGTGTATATATTTAAATAGATGATTAATAAAGACAGATTAAAAGAAAATCATTTCACAGTTTTCTTTTTACTGTCTCTCTTTGAAAAATCATAATTTAAATTTAATTTCTTTATTGTGTTTTGTAAATTATGCTGAAGAAACTATAGAAATACAATTTCGAGAAATTATTACATAACATGTATATTTCTTAATTGAATTAATTTATTGTACGCATTATTTTTAGATTCAATAGTTTCTAAAAATTAATTTTCTAGAAATTATTTAAACTATATCAAATACTAATTGTAAGGTTTTAAACGGTGAAACGATGTTAAATTAGCTGTAAGTTTAAGCTATAAATGATGATATACTTTATGATTAAGTAAATCTTCACTTCATCTCCAGACTAGCAAAAACGAAAATTGTGTCGATTTGAAGTTCAATTAGAGTAATTCCGAAATTTTTGACATACATTTTTTATTACCTAATTGCAAAGATTATGCTAAAAAAATAATAATAGCATTGAACAAATTGTTTTTTGTTGCTCAATTTTATATTATTCAATATTAAAAGTCGTAAAAATCAGCTTGCATTGTGACGTCATAATCCATGTTCTATTCAGCTGTCAAAGTTTCAACGCGTGAGTCATAAAAACTAGAAGAATAATAAAAAATGAGCCAAAATTCTCAAATTGGGGATTGTTGCCCTTAGAAAGCCGTAATTTCTCGAGTATATTATTATTGTACTATATACAATAAAATACACCAGATATTTATATATTTATAAATAATTCCAAGAAATTTCCGTTCTAAAAAAAAACAAGATCTTACAACTTTAATGAGATTTTGAAAACTGTAGTATAGGTATAAAACTCTATTATTTAATAATTATTTATATCAACAATACCCATTATTATTTTATGTATTATTAATTAATCGTATTAGATTTTCTGTTTTGAAAAAAAATGTTAATATAAAAATAATGAATCGTAAGTTTATCAGATACTTCGCCACCATTTCTGTCAAAACGATAACATTATCTACATATATGTAAATAAAATGTATGACTTTCTGCACTAGTTACATCTCTTACATGTTTGTAAGTAACCGTTTCAACAACAATAGAAAATGAAGTGGTTTTTTGTGTTTTTGTTTATATTTTTCTTCATGTTTATGAATTCATCTGCACAAAATAATACAGAAGAAGGGAGTTTCGCCAACACAGCATTGTGTTGTAAATTATGGAATAAAAAACGCACTACTTGTTTGAAAAAATGTAAGTTGGCATTCATATTTACTTTAATATTAATAAAAGTCAATTTTTTTATTAACTGAACTTGTAGCAACAAAGTATATCATATAATTTTAAACTTAATAAATACAAAATAAAATTAATTTTCAATTAATTATTACCTCTAAACTATTTTTTTTATATAATTGATAGTCACAAATAATTCGGCCGGTCCTTACTTTTAACTAAACCCACATAAGAGATACATTAATGATAAATCAGATTTAAATCACTATAGAAGAAACAATATAAATTTATTTTCATTGTTTATAGGAAAAGAAGTTTCTACCAATTAGTACCTATTTCGATTTTTTATTCATTTATAAGATTTTTGTAGATGTTAAACTGAAATTGTAATAAAAAAAAAATTTTTTGTTGTATAAAATAATACAAAGCACTTTTTCATTTGATTAATACGTATTTTATACAACTAATATATGAGTAGCAGCAGAACAAAACCGTATAAATCCATTTTTGCAATTTTACAGGAGAAGTCAAAATGTAACTAGCCTATTTTCATGTACTTTTTTAAACTTTTGAGCATGGTTATAGGTAGCGGATTTTTAGTATCCAAATTTAGAACTAGCGTCTTTGAATTTATCCGGTTTTGTTCCACTACAAGTTAGATTTATCCACATTTGAACCACAGAAACATCACAACCTGTAATAGCAAAAAGTTGTAAGTGAAAGAAAACAATAATAATTAAACTTTTTTATCAATAAGACACATTTTGTCAATGAAATTTTAACGTAACAATCGCACACAATTTTTTTGTCTTTCTATAGTGGATTTGTTAGCTTTTGTTCCGAGACACATTTTTAAAGGAGTTTTAGCAATATTTGATCCGTGATCTTTGGTCACGTGATGGTTGAAAACGCCGAATCGGAAAAAAGTAATTTCGGTTCAAAGTGGATCTATCCGGTTTTATTCTGCTGCTCCTCATATTAAGTAAAAATTGAAAGATCTGATTTTTTTTTATAAATCTGATTTATAAGCAACTCAATATGTGTTAATAATATTTCATTTTTTCTAGGTAAAAACTGATGCAGTTTTTAACATCATTTCCCCCTAAGAAATGAATTTGTATTTACTATCATATATTTAATGTATTGGAATAATGTTAATAAATATATACAAAAATAAATTAAACTTTTTTTTAGTATACCTAGTACCTATTAAGGGGCTGTCCATTAACTTCGTACACATGTCAGAGGTGAAGAGGGAATGGATTTCTAAATATGTAAAAGCCCGCGTAATTGGCCGTAAAAATATTGATTAATAATTAAAATTCAATTATTGATTAATTTCAATTAAATAATCGGAAACGTTGCTTCCTATTCCTGAAAATAAATTTAGATAACATTTTTTTAATTAGTGCCTTAACGTAGTAATTATAAAATCTTTTAGCACTAATTTTATAATTCTGCGTACAAAATGAAGCTACTTCAATGTCAGTGGAAATATGTATTTCTGTTTTTATTCTTCAACATAATTTTGAATTGTTTTGCAAGGAAGAGAAATATCATCAAAGTTAATTGGAATTACTCGTGTTGTAAATTATGGAATAAATATCAAACTATGTGTTTAAAAAAATGTAAGTTATTTTTTTTTTAATTCAATATAAATATTTTAAATATTGAATTTTTTTAAAACATAAAAAAATGGGTCTACGACAAAAAGCAGAAATCCGAAAGGTCGACATGGACAAAAAGCAGTCATGAACAAAAGGCAGACAAAAGATTTATATAAATTAATGATGTCTTTGAGGGAGGGCTTATGCAATATCGCCGCTCCCCTTAAATAATATTGTATTATTTAATTTACTTTAACGTTATAATTTTTTTCATGTCCCCCCCTCCAATTTTTTTTGTTCCATAAAAATGGGAGGGGCACGTGAAAAAAATTATAACGTTGAAGTAAATTAAAGAATACAATATTATTTTGGAGAGGGGGGCATATTGCATAATTCCCCCCTTCAAAGATATTATTAATTAATATAAATTTGTGGACAATGGACAAAAAGCAGACACAAAGATTGCCTTTGAAATATTGTTTAAAACTGAGAATTTGTCGTTTCAACCAACCATATTGTTTCAAACGTAAACAATAATATATCTAGATGAAGATTATATATATTCTAATATTATATAATCATACAATTAACATTGTTTTCGTTATGTACGACAATTGCTTTTACCCTAATGATTTTTTCTGTACACCCATTAATGTGCAACAGGAGCTTATTTCTACTTTTAAGACAATTAGAAAAATGTTTTCTTCTGTTTTAGGTTAAAACTGTTGTAATTAACAAGAATTTCGATAAAGATAAAAATGTATGTTCCTTTCTCTGTTACACACAGGATGTAATTATATAAATAATGATAATAAATATTAATTAAAGATTTTTTTTTTTCATAAAATAATTAATGTTTTTAACTTAACCGATAACCAGATAATATTAACTTATATACATATATTAAAAAAAAGTACAGAGAACACAAACTTCAGATGAGACTATCAGTTGTAAAACCGAGATGAAACGAGACTTACGTAACTCTTGTCTCGTCTCAGAAATTATTATAATAAATAGTGGAATAGTATTAACCAATTTTATATGCCATTAAAAATAATCCCTTTAATTTCTTTACGAGTTAATCTACATACATAATCATAAACTAGTAAGTTCAAGAGCGACATATTTCTCAACCCCACCACTGATAATGATAACGGTATTTAAACACGAGTGACTGACTATACATTCAATAGCAAATAGTGTTTTGAGTTCATCGATAAAATAGCAAGTGTAAAAACAATAATATTTACAAAATGAAGTTACTTAAATCTCTTTGGATGTTCGTATTTTTACTGTTTATGTTTAATACAATTTTAATTTCATCTGCACAAGAAAACAAGACAGACTCGTCTTCTGTTATTAATAGTATGCCTTGTTGTAAATTGTGGAATCTGAAAAAAACAATGTGTATAAAAGAGTGTAAGTTAAAATAAGTGCTTAATAAATCATTATGGTAATAGAAAACAAATTAATCTATCAGGTATTTCCAGTGCGATTGACAGCTGTGTTATGTTGTCATTGAATTTTATTTATTTAATTTTTCACAGAACAAATCCATAGACAACATAATACAGTTGTCAATTGCTACTGGGAATACTCGTAAAAAATTTTGATTTACTTTTGCTTCAAAAAATTATTTATGACACCACACAGTGTACTATAATTTTTTTATCATTTATATCGTCAATAATTTACCGAAATTTCACCAGTTCCTCTATTTATGTTTATGAAAATATCTATTTATTGTGAAAATCTAGAATATGAGCCATTTACAATTTAATAAATTTAAAATTCAAATAAGATAAGGTTCTGGCACCAGTAATGGCCGCTATAAGAGCAAGGTTTACTGTTTTTGTGATTGACGGGCTTCTTTTTGTAATTCTCATATGAACTCATGTTACTAATAAAACAAGTAACTCTTTATTTAATCAATTTAATTACCAAAGTACGGAAATAGTTTTTTTTTTTAATTATAGCCTTTTTATTTGTTTATGTTTTTTCTCCAGTAATGGATAAAGAGTACGCAGTAATGGACACTTGCTTATGATTACAAAATGATAAGTACTACGTCACAAAAGACATAAAAAAATGATTCGTCAACTTTTAAACAATATAAAGCAGTTGCTATGATAATATAATAATTAATAAATAAATTATAGTAAAAATTAGTTTAAATGTCCACCATTTTGACACCTATTGGCCGATTGTCATCAAATCACGTTGTAAGACAGTTAAATGTATGTTGATTAATTTTCAGAAATGGTTGTAATCAAATATCAACAAATATTTATAATTCAGTACATTTAATTAAATACTAGCCATTACTGGGGTCATATCCAATACTGGTGCCAGTACCTTATATTATTCTAATATATCTTTTTTCGATTTTAGGTTGAATGGAAACTACATCTCAATTTATTACAACTCAAATGTCGTATATTTAGATTTAATTAATTTAAGATACAAAATTTATAAAGTAGACGCAGAATTTAAATATAGATTTATAGTGGAGATAAAAAATTGCTAATTTTACAATTTATTATAAAATCTTTGTGTTCCCATTCCCACCACATATTTTTTGATAAACTGATGACATTTACATATACATACATATGTATCTATGTACTGTATATATATAAACAGAACTATAAATAATTATATTTAATTATTTTATTATTGCTATTGAATGTACTATCAAATTATAAGCAATACAAGATGAAACTATTTCAATCTATTTGGTTATTCGTGTTATTGTTTTTCTTTTTTGACATATTTTCAAATATTTCCGCTCAGGAAAATAAGACCGAAGAGGGTACTTTATTCGGTAACTCTTGTTGCAAATTATGGAACAAAAGGAAAACTAGGTGCCTGATAAAATGTAAGTTTATAATATTACTAAAAATGTGTTTTTACTTGAAATAGTTTTTTTTATATATATTTAATTTATTTATTTTAGGTTAAATGGGGTAGGTATAGATACAAATAGTAGCATCTTAAATAATCATAAGTTTATTTTTTAATTATTTTTAATACGTAATAATAAACAAATAAATATGTTTTGTTAAAATTTATTTTGAGTATTCATTTTTATAAAATAAATACATATATATGTAGTTAAGCTTGAAATCCATTTTTTTATTTCGTAAAAGAAATAGCAACTTTCTGTTGACGAATGTTGCTCTTTGTTTCCAAATTAAAGAAACTCGGTAAGTATAAAATGTAAACTATAAATAAAATTTTTGATACCAAAAACAATTTGCAACAGTATTATTATTTTGAATAAAAAATAAATATAATAATAAAAATATTATTTTATGCAAACTTTTAATCGTTATTTTATTGAAACAAATTAATGGAGTATACTATGGTACATTTGACTTCCTAACAGTGAAAAACCCACCAAATCAGTTCAAAGTTTTTTTTCAATTTTACTCAAAACAAAAAAATGTTAGTTTAAGTAATATCCACAAAATATAATATTTGGATTTCCCACTTTCAAAAATAACGGTTCATTTATTTGAAACCAACTTTTATATTATCTATCTACATACGTACAACAAAAAAATCGTTTGATAAAGTGTCCAGAAGAGGAAGTGAAATAGAGGGGAACACTATCGCTAGTAAAACCACAATCGCTATACAACGTGTGAGTTTTATTTCTAAACCAGTACTAACTCAGTATTCAGTATATATAAAAATACAAGTTGCTCGAATTTCAATAGATATTTATACAAATGTACAAATTCAATTCTCATCTTGAGGGAGCTGGAATCATTAAGGTAATTTTTAACATTCTTATAAAGCTTTAAAACTATCAAAAAAATGCAGAAATAACTCAACTTATTTAATATAATATTAATTAAACGGAGTAAAATGGAACTAAAAATGGAAAAATACAGATTTATAGTATTTTTAAATAAGAGATTATAATTTTTAAAATAAGTATGTAAATTATTGCAATACGGAGTAAATTTTTATTTAAGAATTGTTATTTTTCCTGAAATTTGAGTTTCATATTTCTCCATGTAGCCATTCTCCATCTATACTTACTTCACCAATTTTTAAACACAGAAAAGACATGAACGACTTCTTTTTAAGGAAGTATGGAAGGACAACGTTTATTAATCGTTGGGATGAAGAAATAAAAATCACATCTTTTGGTTGGTGTTTTATGAGTTCAACTGAAAACTGATTCGAAAATTACGTGAATAAAAATGTAAAATCAATGAAAATAATCGTAAGTGGTTTACATACATTCATTTATGTAGAAGAAGTGAAGTGGGAACTAGTCCCCACAGATAAAACGAATAAAGCCTGTAACTGAGTAGGCAGGCAAATGTGAAATTTGTAAAGGAATTCCTAGTAGTACAAATATGTATAGATAATGCTACGATTTTGAAATGATAATAACATTGTCGATTATAGCTCACGTTGAGGTTATCGTGATATGATTAATTATAAAATATGCAAATATAGTGTATTTTATATGTATTAAGATTAAAATCTAATTTTAATTGACTATTTTTAAACTAAGAAAAAAAATAAGAAGGAATACTATTTATTAGCAAGAAACTAATATTTCAGTGTATATTATTCTTATAACAGTGCATTCAAAAGTTCCGGGGCACCTAAATAACTTTTGAATGGTTTGAAATATAGGATTGAAAATAGGGATATAATGGGATCACAAGGTCTTTTATTTAACAACAAAAACACCCACCAGCAGACCCTCGGGGCGGGGGAGTGGGGATCTAAGAAATCTTAAATGTTACGCAGAGTTTCCGAGGTCTCTACGATTTTTTTTTTCGAAGAGTTATGATCATTTGAATATTTCTATTGAGATTTTCAAAAATGTATTAAAAAAAACAGAGGGGTAGAATTTTGTGACACAATGATGACACAACTTGCTGCTAAACGTCAGTTTTAGTACATTTTTGAAAATGCATTTAACCTAATCTCAATATAAATGTTCAAATGACCATGACTCTTCGAAAAAAAATTGTAGAGACCTCGGCGATCCCGCGTTGTTTTTATTTAAGAACGAGCCCCCACTCAATACCACGTGTCATTTAATATTTCTTGGCTCCTCCTTCCCCCGGGGATGTGCAGGTGGGTGTTTTTGTGATTAAATAATAGACTTTGTGATCCCATTGTATTCCTATAAATTTCAATCCTATATTATTTAGGTGGCCCGGAACTTTTGGAATGCACTGTATATTGTAAATGGAAAATCTATCGAAGTGGTATCTGGTGTGTATTTTCATGTACCATTTATTTCAATAGTATTCTGATTTAAGTAAGAAATAGAAGGTTTTGCTTATTTTAAGAATATCAGTTCCCTGAATATTGTTAGAAGTTTGTGATACTTCTGGACGGAGATTCCAAATTGCTGATAGGAGTCATATTGTTAGTTTTTTGACTAGTAATATTAAAGTGAATTATTTATTTAAGAAGGTTAAAATTCATCCCCTTCTCTAGTCAACTAAATACCCCGATCCAGTACGTCTAAATCCTGCGATGATTGGTACATCAGCAACATCCTATATCCATCTTGTGTCCCCGTGAACCCCCCAAAAAACAAAAATCAATTTGAAACCGTTAAAACTTAAAGGGATTTAAATTACTAACAACATGATAAATAAATACTAGCAGATATTAATTTAAAAAATATAAAGTGCTGTATGAACTAAAATATGTAATTGTATGTTTTAGAGAAAAATATGTATTCATAATATATTAGTTTTATATTTTTATTGATTTTGTTTGAATAATTATTTAATTAAATTATTGGAGAGAAGGAAAATGTGACGAGCGGATATTAGTTCTTATAATTGAATAAATTGTCGCGTAGTTGCTAATAAAATTATAAGTTAACTTGATAAAATGTACACAAACATCCTTCAGATGTTTCTTCAATAAAAATGCAACCACATTTCAAGGATAGAGTGGTTTTATAAATTGCAACATTCTTGCAGCTTAACCATGATATCCTGAATACATTATTATAATTTTATCTACCGATGTTTTCTATAATAAACTTAGATAATGATTAACGGAAATTTATCTATTCTCTTCAAGATTTATATTATAGTTTAATGTGTATACAGTATACACAGAGCCGGCCTTTGCGATTCTGGCGCCCCAGGCGAGATTTTTTTTGACGCCCCCCCCCCCTTTCCACCGCCACAGTGACGATCATTAAAAATTATCCGCACAAAAAAAAAAGCGTGAGAAAATTATCTTGTTATTAATTCATTAGTGTAATATAATAATATAATATAACATATAATTGATAAATAATATATAATATAACTAAAATTATATAAAAGATTTCTTCCTGGCTTTCATATCTGCAAAATTATCGATTGCTGTCTCAAAATTGAGGTTTGCTACAACCTTATTTTCAATTGAAAGAATAGCCAAATTATTCAACCTATCTTCTATCATAGCCGATTGCAAATAAGTTTTTATGAATTATTTTAATTTACTAAAACTTCTTTCACCACTAGCTACACTAACCGGAATTGTTACAAGAATTAGCAAAGCCACCCACAGATTTGGCACTGTGCTTTTCAAGTTTTGTAAAAAAATGTTTAATAAATAATTTATTTTTGATATTAAGCATTTTATTAAGTAAAATGAATTATTTTGCAGAAAAAATCAAAACTATTATTCAAAAAATATATATAGCTTAAATTTGGCGCCCTAGAACAGAACATAGAAAAAAAGTTTAAAATAATTGGCGCCCCCACGAAATTAGCGCCCCAGGCTGTCGCCTGGGTCGCCTGGCCGTTCGGCCGGCCCTGTTTTTTACTTATCCAAGTATTAAACCAATCTATAGATTCTAATAAATTGAAAATTTATCAATAATGATGAACGGATGGCAAATTAAACAAAATATATTGTTACATTCATCAGAGTAACCGTTTTTTTAAATTAGAGCGAATTGTCGCTGAAGAAGTATCGTCTAATTTTTATAATACGCGTGATTTTGCTAATTAACTTTTTGTATAGTGTTTACCAGGTATGTACATTGTGATTCATATTATTTATTTGATTTTTTTGTTTCGGTTCTGATATTTATGTAATGGTTTTTATTTGTTAACGTATGTTTACATCATGCACTTGTCGAAAGAGCAATAAAACTAAGTTTTGTTAACGAATGTACATATCCTCATTGTTTATAGTTAATAATAATTATATAATTTATAAAAATATAATTTTAATAATAAAAAAAAGGTAATATTATTCTCTCCATTATATAACAAGTGATTTTTTTTAACGTAATAACTGAAATCAGATGTTTACTCTTGTAAATTTTTGAATTAACGAATTATTTTTGAATTAAGAAAAAATGTTTTAGATAAAAAATGTCGAGTATGTTATTATCTA
Organism: Sialis fuliginosa; assembly: GCA_961205875.1. Lineage (NCBI taxonomy): Eukaryota > Metazoa > Arthropoda > Insecta > Megaloptera > Sialidae > Sialis > Sialis fuliginosa. The sequence continues at coordinate 13,293,671 of OY540817.1, forward strand.
TAATTAATTCCCTATACATTTTTTTCCAACATTTATAATTTAGCCAGAAAGAAATTTTTTATGTAATTATTTAGATTCACCTACACTGTTCACTATCAGTATTACGTATAAGAAAGTCCCATGGTACCTATGGCAAACAAGCACACTGTTTAATCTCTGTACTACGTATAAGAAAGTCCCATGACACTCATGGCAGATATTTCTCCTCTGTTATGAACCATTTGAATTATAATAAAATTGCATGACGTTAACATTTGTTTACAAAGTCAAAAAAATGAAATAAACTTTTATTTTCAAAAAAAGATTTTTTTATTATTTTTCCCTTAAATCTAGCCTACTTCTGCTTCAAAAAATTAATATTTCGTTAAAATAAAAAAAATCATGCAATTAAGAGTTAAAGATAATAGTGTAAGCTACATTTAAAAAAAAAACTGGAGTCTCCTCGATCGCGCCAAGTTGAGATATTAACTATTCAATTTACTTCTTTGTTAGCGTATGAGTTTTAATTTGTTTTTTTAGTTTTAACTTGTTTTTAAAAAGGGAAGGAGCACGCGAAGGTCTTTAAGTGCGTGATGCTCTTAAAGATAATAGTGTAAGCTACATTTAAAAAAAAAACTGGAGTCTCTTCGATCGCGCCAAGCTGAGATATTAACTATTCAATTTACTTCTTTGTTAGCGTATGAGTTTTAATTTGTTTTTTTAGTTTTAACTTGTTTTTAAAAAGGGAAGGAGCACGCGAAGGTCTTTAAGTGCGTGATGCTCTTAAAGATAATAGTGTAAGCTACATTTTAAAAAAAAACTGGAATCTCTTCGATCGCGCCAAGCTGAGATATTAACTATTCAATTTACTTCTTTGTTAGCGTATGAGTTTTAATTTGTTTTTTTAGTTTTAACTTGTTTTTAAAAAGGGAAGGAGCACGCGAAGGTCTTTAAGTGCGTGATGCTCTTAAAGATAATAGAGTAAGCTACATTTAAAAAAAAACTGGAGTCTCTTCGATCGCGCCAAGCTGAGATATTAACTATTCAATTTACTTCTTTGTTAGCGTATGAGTTTTAATTTGTTTTTTTAGTTTTAACTTGTTTTTAAAAAGGGAAGGAGCACGCGAAGGTCTTTAAGTGCGTGATGCTCTTAAAGATAATAGTGTAAGCTACATTTTAAAAAAAAACTGGAGTCTCTTCGATCGCGCCAAGCTGAGATATTAACTATTCAATTTACTTCTTTGTTAGCGTATGAGTTTTAATTTGTTTTTTTAGTTTTAACTTGTTTTTAAAAAGGGAAGGAGCACGCGAAGGTCTTTAAGTGCGTGATGCTCTTAAAGATAATAGTGTAAGCTACATTTAAAAAAAAAAACTGGAGTCTCTTCGATCGCGCCAAGCTGAGATATTAACTATTCAATTTACTTCTTTGTTAGCGTATGAGTTTTAATTTGTTTTTTTAGTTTTAACTTGTTTTTAAAAAGGGAAGGAGCACGCGAAGGTCTTTAAGTGCGTGATGCTCTTAAAGATAATAGTGTAAGCTACATTTAAAAAAAAAACTGGAGTCTCTTCGATCGCGCCAAGCTGAGATATTAACTATTCAATTTACTTCTTTGTTAGCGTATGAGTTTTAATTTGTTTTTTTAGTTTTAACTTGTTTTTAAAAAGGGAAGGAGCACGCGAAGGTCTTTAAGTGCGTGATGCTCTTAAAGATAATAGTGTAAGCTACATTTAAAAAAAAAACTGAAGTCTCTTCGATCGCGCCAAGCTGAGATATTAACTATTCAATTTACTTCTTTGTTAGCGTATGAGTTTTAATTTGTTTTTTTAGTTTTAACTTGTTTTTAAAAAGGGAAGGAGCACGCGAAGGTCTTTAAGTGCGTGATGCTCTTAAAGATAATAGTGTAAGCTACATTTTAAAAAAAAACTGGAGTCTCTTCGATCGCGCCAAGCTGAGATATTAACTATTCAATTTACTTCTTTGTTAGCGTATGAGTTTTAATTTGTTTTTTTAGTTTTAACTTGTTTTTAAAAAGGGAAGGAGCACGCGAAGGTCTTTAAGTGCGTGATGCTCTTAAAGATAATAGTGTAAGCTACATTTTAAAAAAAACTGGAGTCTCTTCGATCGCGCCAAGCTGAGATATTAACTATTCAATTTACTTCTTTGTTAGCGTATGAGTTTTAATTTGTTTTTTTAGTTTTAACTTGTTTTTAAAAAGGGAAGGAGCACGCGAAGGTCTTTAAGTGCGTGATGCTCTTAAAGATAATAGTGTAAGCTACATTTAAAAAAAACACTGGAGTCTCCTCGATCGCACCAAGCTGAGATATTAACTATTCAATTTACTTCTTTGTTAGCGTATGAGTTTTTATTTGTTTTTTTAGTTTTAACTTGTTTTTAAAAAGGGAAGTAGCACGCGAAGGTCTTTAAGTGCGTGATGCTCTTAACCCTTAATTGCATCTTGTTAACATTCGTGAACAATGTTTTCAGAGGTATCTATTAGCAAAAATGTACAATATTTTTTACCAGAGCCGGCCTTTGCGATTCTGGCGCCCCAGGCGAGATTTTTTTTGACGCCCCCCCCCCCCTCTTTCCACCGCCACAGTGACGATCATTAAAAATTATCCGCACAAAAAAAAAAGCGTGAGAAAATTATCTTGTTATTAATTCATTAGTGTAATATAATAATATAATATAACATATAATTGATAAATAATATATAATATAACTAAAATTATATAAAAGATTTCTTCCTGGCTTTCATATCTGCAAAATTATCGATTGCTGTCTCAAAATTGAGGTTTGCTACAACCTTATTTTCAATTGAAAGAATAGCCAAATTATTCAACCTATCTTCTATCATAGCCGATTGCAAATAAGTTTTTATGAATTATTTTAATTTACTAAAACTTCTTTCACCACTAGCTACACTAACCGGAATTGTTACAAGAATTAGCAAAGCCACCCACAGATTTGGCACTGTGCTTTTCAAGTTTAGTAAAAAAATGTTTAATAAATAATTTATTTTTGATATTAAACATTTTATTAAGTAAAATGAATTATTTTGCAGAAAAAATCAAAACTATTATTCAAAAAATATATATAGCTTAAATTTGGCGCCCTAGAACAGAACATAGAAAAAAAGTTTAAAATAATTGGCGCCCCCACGAAATTAGCGCCCCAGGCTGTCGCCTGGGTCGCCTGGCCGTTCGGCCGGCCCTGAGTATACATATAATAAATTAATTACATATTTAGTTTAATGTGTTGTTTAATTTCTCGTTCAAGCACCTACTGATGTATTTTGGTTCTTTTAGTCGTTACCTTAGGAGGAGTACTTATTTGGTGCTATTTCACTGAAATTCTGTGCCATTTAGAATAAGCAGGTAAGTAATTAGGTTGATTTGTTTATGTTATGATTATTGTTATATATTGTTTATACTGTTATTAAGACAAAACACAGATTTCCATTCTGATATCAGTATAATATGTATATCATTTGAAAATATCTCAATACTGATATATATTACGTGAAAATTTTATAGAATCTTTTTTGTAGATTATTAAATTTTCTAAAAAAAGGTCAATACAACTTTTATAATAAATATACCCTTACAAAGCATGAGGAAACACTCCGTCATCATTTGACAGACGTTTTAATTCGTGATCAACGAACTTCTTTAAAATCCCCTCTACATATCTTCCTAATCTCACCACTGCTTTTTGATAACTTGTGTGACATTTAAACATAAATAGAACTCATGATTATATCGAAACTGCAGTTGTGCAAAACAACGTAAAATGAAGTTAGTGAAGTCGCAATGGATTTTCTTATTATTGGTATTCCTTTTCAATGTACTATTAAGCTCTGTCGCACAAGAGAATAAAACAGATGAAGCTGTTACATTTAATGTGAAATGTTGCAAATTATGGGACAAAGGTGGAACTAAATGTATAAGAAAATGTAAGTTTATTATTATTAATAATCTAACGCTCGATACAGAAAAAATGTTAAGGGGGCAGACCCAGTTGTAAACATAACGCAATTAACAAATATACTGTTAACACCTTGTACACTGGATTAATTATTTATATTACTTGAAAGAAATCCTTTTTATTTATTACGAAAGATTAGAAAATGTTAAATAAATATAAACGTACGATTATTTAATTCTATTTTATTTTAGGTTAAATGGAGGCTAACACAGTTAATTATAAAAATAACCATATATGTAATTGTAATATTTTATTTTAATAATTAAATTAAAATTTTTAAAATAATTTATATTTATTACGTATTTTCCCGGTTATCCCGTTCTGTTATGATAAGCCCATCAGCAGCTTCCCGATCCTTCTTGTGTCCCCGTTAATCCTTCAAAAACCTACACAGGCATAAGATACATCTACTCTACTAACAATAAGCTGTCGAACGATGAGCGATTCTCTTGAGATATATGTTTAGGTTTGTTAAAAAATATATCTAATTCTCATTTAAAAAAATATTATTTTACCCCTCCAAACTTTTGTTTTGTTTAAAATAAGTTTTTATGTAAGCAGCTTAATTTTCAAAATAAGAATTCGTAATGTATTTTAAACACTCGGTATATTTGGAAAAATAATAACTTTTTTCTCTGACTTCCATTTTTTTTTACTAATTTTTCCCTTCTAAAAAAAAAAAAAAACAGAATACAATTTTTGTATTGATACAATTTTTAACCCGTTCTAATATAAGCGTACGTACATAATTTGACAGCTTAAAGATGGAAAAGCCCAAGATTTGACGTCATTCACGAAACCAGGAAATAGTTTCAATTGATTAAATTAAAACTACTTATTTAAATAATAACGATTACTTATGTCTGGTATTAGGTACAGACAAACTAACAAAAATTTACTAGCTAGCAAGCACTTTCAAACGGGGTATCAAATATAATATATTATATATTATAAGGGATTTATTCAGATGTTATATGTTTTTTAATAGAATATCAATTTCAAAAAATTATTTTATTCTTTTTTTCGTATTTTTTGATATTTTAACAACACAAACAATCAAAGTAGTATAAATTTGACATTGCCAACTTAATAATAGTAAAATTGATGCTTCCCAAATAGATAAAATTGTCTGTGACAGCTTTTTTATGATTTTACAATGTCGAATTTGCACTTCTTTGATTGTATGTATTCTTAAAATATCACAAAAACACGAAAAGAAGAATTTTTTGTAATTGATATTCTATTTACAAATTTATACCATTTGAATATATACCCTGGATGACGTCAATTCCCGCACCAACGTTGATTGGTCAAGGAGTTATTGAGATCTTTATATACCTTATGTTACACCATTATTAATACAGAATGCGTAGTCCATGCTCTATGTCTATGGGTATGATGATATTCAAAATATACAAACGTGAAAATTATCTTGTACGGCCAAAGTCACATATTGTGTTATAGCAAGTTTAAGTACTACTGATTTAAATTCCAAAACAAATCCATAGATAATATCACAGAATTAATACACCGTTGATAGTATGTTACTTGGTTATAATACCGGACATAAGAATTTAAGATCATTTCGATGAATTGTTAAATCAATTATTTATATTAATCCTAATATTTTGTGCATGGACTAGGGCTAGAGACTGTATATGCGTAGAAGGAAGCAGGTTAGTCTATAAGACAAAAAAACAATCACGAGATATGTATTGAACTTTGAACCCATTTAATGATATCATTTATATTTAAATAGCAATATATATGCTACAAATTTGTCACTTTACTATTTATTCTAAGGACAGTTTTTGCAATAGCAATACAAAATGAAAGTACTGAAAAGATTGTGGATATTTGTATTTTTCGTTTTCTTTTTCAATACATTAATGAATTCCTCCGCACAAACAAATGAAACAGAATCAACTGCTGTGATAGGTGGTGGTGTGCCCTGTTGCAAGTTATGGAACAGAAAAAAAACTGTATGTTTAAAAAAATGTAAGTAATTTTTAATTCATTATCATGTGTTATTAACTAGAGTGAGATATGTATACCTATATTACTGTTATATTTATTTAACTTAATTCAATCGCAACAAATATTAAATAAAAAATTTTAAGTTTAAAATAAATAAACGAAAAACAATTGACCACCCCAGTTATAGGGGAAATATGTGGTAGTTATTAATATATTTGATATAAACATATTGTGATTTCATCAGTATTTTGAAGAAAATCTAACAATCTGGCCAATGCAGTGTGTAATATAATTTATCAATGCTAAAAAATTTAAAAAGTTTTTTTTTCCTTTTTTGTCCTTGATGTTTACCATTTTGTTTACTTTTATTATTAATATATTATACATGTTTTATATTTTTTAGGTTAAATGGAAGCTGGCACATGTACCTATAACTTTAAGAATATATTTTAGTTATAATGGATATAAGATGTAACATAAGCCAAATATAGTATGTGCTATTATTTATGCTTTGATTATACACGCACAAATCAGGGCAGTTTCAAGAATGTATTTAATTTGTATCTGGTCAAATGTACTGCTTAAAACAATAAACATTAAGAAACAAGGAGTTTTTATTTATTAAAATTTTAATAAAAAATAGACATGAATATTTTAAGAAATATTAATCATTTATGTGTGTGTGTGAGGGGGGAAGTCGGAACCCAGACTATTATTATATATATATTATATCATGTTATCATTTAATAAGCGAAAGTTTCAGGGGGAAACCCCCCTGGGTACAGTCCTGCTATACGCAGTGGGTATTTTAACTGTGTGCAATTTTTAGAATATAATTTTTTGATAAACTATTATGAGAATTTTTTTAAACTAGTTCAACAAGATTTTTTTTATTTTTAGAAAACTATGCTATAAGATTTTTTTCTTTGAAGTGAAAAAAAATGGAAACCCGTCAATAAATTAATAGGAAGAATAATCTGGGAAAACCAGATTGCGCATTAGAAAAAATGTGAGAATAAATTTATCTGTCATAGATTGTTTTACAAAAATCAAAGAAATGTTACCTTAACCTTTTTTAAATTATTTATCGGCATTTGACAATACAGTCAGTACGCACTATTTAACTAATATATTCTACGCAACACCTGACTAGGATTAGGGAAAAAGAGTTGCATTAGAGCGATCAAGGCTGGAAACATTCACGAGGCCCGGGGAATTCACTATGTTTAATTCTATGTTCTGAAATAAATGTTGATTAGTTATTTACAGATTACCAAAAGGTAACATCTAGCTTAGCCCTTACAGATATTTTCAAAAATGTAGTATTCTAAATTTTAGTTTAAAATAGGTTGTTTATGCAAATACACGGTGAATAAAAATACTTCTGCAGAATATTTATTTAATTTTATTCTGTATAACCATATTTGAAAATAAATTGGTAAGATTAATTTATTTAAATTTTCTTTGCAAAATCAAGAAATAAATTTTTGATAAAGTTATGTTAATTAATTAAGTAATTATATTATTTTATTATAAAATAGCGATGAAAAGTTAGTTTTATACATGTACAAGCAATTTTGAATGCTTAAATAAACGTGAATATAATGAGATTTGCTGAAAGATTAATTGATTCTATGATGTAGAACATCGAAGTGTTGCTAACTCAATTTTGATCTACCACGAATAATGTCAGTTTTGCAAAAGCAAGCTGCATATGTTGTATGTATTAATAGGCATGCATTGATACATTAAGTATACATGTGTAGCCTATGTTATGGTTTTATTTACTACCTTGTAATATCGAGCAATCAATTTATCCCAAACAATGGCAAATCTGAATAATTCATTGAATTCAAATTGTTAATGTTTGTAATTTTCAGTGTTTTTTTTTTAAATATATCAAAAAATACGCGTGTTACGTGAAAATTGTATAGAACCTTGTAGAGTATTAAATTATCTATAAAAAAGGTCAATACAATTTTTGTAGTAAAATATTCCCTTATAAAGAAATATGTATATTCATTTTCAAAAATTAGCACGATGAAGCACTGTGACACCACATGATAAACTATTTTATTTAAGTTTCTATACTTTTATAAGCATAGTTATTTATTTTTGTTTGGAATTGCTTGTACACAGAAAAAATGGAACTCAAATTGCAGGAAAAATTACAATTAATTATTAAAAAACTAGAAATTTTTATTTGAAAATACAATACTTAAGTCTGTAAATTATTACAATACGGATAGTAAATTTTTATTTAGAAATTGTAAAATTTTAGTTACATTTTTTTCCGTGTATTAAAACTCAAGGTACTGACAAAAAGATGCGAGATTGGGGAAGGCAACTGTCTTCAAAATTATCCAGGAGATAAATCGACAGTGCTGTCTTGATATTCCCGTTCAAATGTGCCAATTCTGGCTTGGCTTACACTTGTGCAATCACCATTACTGTCAATTTACATTAATTTAAGACTTATGATAGTAATTAAAAACTTTTCACTGGAAAAATATTTGTCAGAAATAATAACTAATCGTGTTTGTACTTAATTTACCTATATTTTTCAAAAATCCTAAATAATAATTCCGTAGTCCACGCGATCGAAGCCGCGGACAGAGCTAGTTAAATATAAAAGAAGGCTACTGGCCTGCAATTAAGATATAATAATATTTAATCCGATCTTTCGTCAAAAAATTTTTCTCACCCTTGCTATATACACATATCCTCTGTCATCACAACTTAAAGTTGAAAACAAACATAAAAATAGAGACCTTAAATGATCCAGACTTATTGTTAATGTAGTGTTTGTAGTGTAGTTACATAAATGATAATGTTACTTTAGGTTTAGACCTTAGACCCTTTTCATTTGATAACTTTAATACCCAACATTTTTGTATAAATATAATAGTATTTTAAGTACATGACAACATATTTATGCTTTTATCATTATTATTCTCTAGCGAGTGTTGTAATTACAATACAAAATGAAGCTACTGAAATCTAAAAGTGAATTTTCATATTCCTGGTCTTTTTTTCAACAATTGTGAATTCACCTGCACAACCCCAACAACCCTAACTGAATACCGGTTATATTATTAAACTTATACTAAAGATACATACTACAACATTTTGTGGAACATAAAAAGGACTTATTCTGCCTGAAAAACTGTTAGTTTTATTTTTTCTACTTTTATGTGATACACACTAAAGTGTAACGTATTTGTAATTACTATAATGGGAAAAGTTTACTTTACCTTTAATTGGAGGGTGGGAACAGACCTCAGAAGCCAGAAACGTACATCGATATATACATAAATAGTAACAAGATTATATTTATAAATAATAATTCTATCAAATTTCACTTACATTGTGCGTTTTACAATAATAACACTAACTTATTACACAATAACAAAAAATTTCAATAGCAACATCTATCTCGCTACCACAGTGCCTGGGGACCTTATCGTGAATTACAGCGTAAGGGCAAAAATAATCACAAATTTAGATTTTAACTTTGAGCACTTTTTAAAATTGATCTTGTCTTCAAGACACTGTGATAATGACTGCTTCATTTTAATTCTACTCGCTGACTCTCAGTAATTATTACCTAATGTACATTTTTGATCGTTATAATCAAAATGAAACTTTAACTCTAATGATTACCTAATACTAGTTGCTATTGCTATACAATTTAAATGAATATGTATTTACATATATCACTACAAAAATGAGCCAATAAACGTAACCAAAATGTTATTGTTATGTTAACTTTTTTCTATTAAATTATTTCCTTTGTAAAGAATGAAACAAAGTAAGGTTTTATTATTATTATTAATATTATTGCAATAATTCTTCCAAATACACTTAAAATAATTATTATCATATATTTATATATTATACTCTTATTACGTCATATAACATATTGGATTTTAGGAAAAATAGAATAAATAATTATATATCCTCATTTAGAGTCTAATGTTAGACTGTTAGACTCCTGATGAGGACTTTATTTTAAGTCGAAACACGGAGAACATTTTTTTGTCTCAATCTAAAACGATCACAAAGTTTCTCGTATCTTCGATATTACGAGGAAACAATACATAAATTTATTATTAGTTTTTACTTATTCTCAACCTTAAAAAAGTTATAAAAAATAAATAAATGAATAGGCTTATAGAAAATTTTCGATTTTTTTAGAAATTGTTTTATTATTTCCATTAAAAGATTTACCCCCAGTTTCACCAAAGTCTACTATTTAAAACAGTCTTGTAAATCTCCAAAAGGACCAATCAGAACCAAGTATTTGTTATTTATTACCACAAACATACTGGTAACATGCATTGGTGAAATTAATATCTCAACATAAACACAAAATAAAGTTCTCTGTATATTTCAACCCACTTGTTGACATCCACTGGACTGAACGAAATAAAATAGACAGGCATTTCTTTTGGGATATCTGAGAGATTATATCAATGATAAAACGTTGGAATTGACATTTTTCAATGTTTGTTTCGTAGAATTACCTTTTGTTATATATTATAACCGATTTAACTTATTAATCTAATTTTGTGTTGCCCTTTTGTCGGTTGATCTGTGACAATTATTAATTCTGAATGCTTATTCATTAGTTAATGCCATGTTTATATTCCGACAAAAGAAACCACAAAAATTACTCATAAATATTTGTATAACAATTTAAAGAGTTGATTTTTAAAATCTTTTATGAATATAGTAAACATTTGATATGTTCAATAAATATCAATTTTCTCGACTCTGGTTTGATTTATGGGCTACATAAACTTATAATTAGACTTAAATTATCTAACGTACGTTTTAACGTTTAATGGCCCAGGAATTATTAATTCTATGTAAAAACTGTTTTAAAAAAAATATGTTTTTCAAATTGGTGCTAGAATTTTACAGAATTTTCTTCTATTCGACATATATCATTATTTAGTCAGTATCGTAAGTTTTTTCATTCTAATATATCGGTTTTTTAATTGCCAAAATAGAAAACTATATAGACATTAAAATTCAAGCGCTGTATTTTTAAATTAAATTATTTTTTTAGTTAATAATAATAAATAATCTTCAAGAACAATTGAAATGAAATATACTCCATTATCTTAAAAATTGTACAAATCCTTAGTTTTTATATAAAAAATTACAAAATAAAATGTATATCACGTCAATATATTTATTATACATTACATCCTAGCAGTACCCGCGGCTTCACTTGCGTGGACTGCGGAATTATTGTTCAGGATTTTTGAAAAATATAGTTGAATTATTCAGAATCTTTTTATTCTACACAGTTATTTACTATACATTATATTGTTCAATATTTAACGGTTTAGGAAGCGTTTTGCAAAAGAGCGTGTTGGGCGTAACTTTTTCCGACTTGATTTACTATTATCGTCACTGCTTATTTCTTATGTTACCTATCGTAACAAAATATATACTAACACTTGACCAAAGAACATATCTATGAACTAAAAAACCGTAAATCGGATAAGTGGTTCTCGGGTGATAAGCACACTAACGAACAGAGAGACATCTGAATTTTATAACATATATAAGGCAAGTTCCAAAACTCGTTCGTTCCATTTTTTTTAAAATTCGAGATGGCAGTTGATTTTTAATGAATTTTTGGCATTCGTTCATACTTTAATGTCAGTTTTGAGCAAAACTAGCTCAATCATAATATGACTAAGCGAGTTCTGCTCAAAATTGACTTTACAATATGAAAGAATGCAAAAAAATTCTTTCAAAATCCACTGTCATCTCGATTTTTTTTTTAATGAAACGAACGAGTTTTGGAACTTACCTCCTGGCAAGATATCCTTACCGATATTTTACATTAAAACCTAGGTACCGTCTTACCCCTTGTTTCCTTCTACCCACTCTTCTCCTACATATTTGTTGACATGACTGCATTACTTTCTTTAATTTGGATAAAAAAAATAGCAGATATGTAGTTTTTGATGGTTTTTAAATATATTTGCACCTTTCGAATTGTATGTTGTTATTTAAATTTTAAATTTTAAGATTATCCTCACAAGCATTCAATACACCTATGGATTCACACATCCTCGTGCTGCTAGTCACGAATCTTGTATTACTATTTACATGAAATTTCACCATAAACAATGTTCCCGCACAAATCTATGCAGGCTCTATTTGAACGAACGGCTGTGGATTTAAATTAAACAGTGACCGGGAGATCAAAGAGGCGGCGAGTGTATAAAAAATACCTGGCCGTGATTCATACCGGCGAGGAATGCCTTTCATCTCCGCGTATGCGCCACGAGATGCACACAACCGCGAAATAATTTAATCAAATTATCAGTTTGTTACACCGTAAACATGTTCCGTTACCGTTAATGGACGATCGCAGCGCGCGCGATAAAGAGAGAGAGGAATACGTGCGTTCAATTATGTACTATCGTGTATTGATGTAGTGAGCCGTTCAAAAGTCAACGTTTGTAATATGTAACTATAACAGAATTATGTTACGCGCCAATGCATCAACCTGCGAAAATATCATTTTTTGAGTTTCGAATCCAATTTCATTCAAAATAATTTTTACAAAATTAATAAATTAACAAAAATACTTATTGCAAATTTTTTTTTCTAATTGGTTGAAAAGATAATGATTATAAAAAACATCTGCCAAGTAAATGCACAGTGCTTCCTCGTGCTGAATTCACCAAAGGTAGTTAATTATTGAACAATTTAAATAAAAACCGATAGTGTTTAGATAAATTGCCTGGAATTGGTTAACCATTTAATTTTTATATAATTTTATTAAAAAATATTAGTTCGAAATTTTTCTTAAAACGCACCTGATTATTTTTTCGTATATTTTAAATTTTTTGACAATTTCAATCTAAACCTAAATTTCTGCAAACGCCAAAATGACATCTGTAACGTCAAAATGACATTTAATATGTCCAAACAAATATCAATTTAGAAAAACAAAGCACGAGTTTTTAAAATAGATTGAGATAAATCTTTGTAAGGGAATATTTTACAACAAACGTTGTAGACCCATATTATAGGAAATTTAATGCTATAAATATTTTATAAAATTTTCACGTGTCGTTCTTGAGATATCTTGAAAAAATAAATATTTTGGGATGTCACTCCTCTCCCTTACACACGATTTTGATGATTTTGAAATAGGACCGTCCTCAAGCCAGACCCAACCATCCGACCAAGTTTCAATAATATCGGTTCAGTGGTTCATGAGTTATGCGTGTGACAAGGATTCTGGGGACACACGGACGGACGGGCGGACAGACAAACACACAGACACGGAACAAAAAGTGTTTGTCTTGACTTGAAACGAAAAGATCAATTAATTTTTTTTGAAATCGTAGAACATTTTTTTGTCTCAATCTGAAACAATCACAAATCTTCTCGTATCTTCAATATTGCGAGGAAGCAATACAATTTTTTCAGATTTTATAACCAATCGCTAAATTACTTTTTTCCAATAAAAATAAATATACCTAACAAAATCACAAATGTATTTTTTTAACGCGTATATACATATACATCAAAAACGTTGATATCTGCGCTTTGTAAATTTTGTTGTAGCATTTTTTATTATATAATAATACCTGAACATAATATATGAAGGAAAAATAAATAAATTCATAATTTAAATGTTATTTTCCATTATACAGAAAGACATTTTTGCTTGCTAAAATGTTCCTTTCTTTACCAGCAAAAAATGGTATGGTAGACTTTTTAGGGGGGGTGCGAACACAATCTCACATAGATTGAATTTAGTGGCCCTTGTTTATATATGAGTTTTACACCACTGTGTTACATACATTTTAATTCGTAGTACATAAACAAATATGTATTTAAATAAAATAATTAAGTCTATATTATGTAAGTGTTTACAAGTTATAGTACCTAAATCCAACACTAGATGGTGGTGTGTGTATCTGCACAAAGCATGAAATAAAGCACGGAAAGCATGTCACATTGGATAAAATGCAAAAGAGGCCGCTCACAGATCAAACGCGCCGACACTGGGGCGGCTCTTATAATCAACCGTGTAATATGTGGGCCCTTTTCAAAAAATAACCAACATAAGTGTGCATGATTTACGCACATCCCGATAGCCACCAGTGGCGGTGCCAAGAAACAAATAAATAAACTCTATATCACATTCGAGATTCGAAAACCGGAAACACAACTTGGGCGTTTGGTGATTGTATCAAATATAGGAACATTTTTGGATCTCACTCCCCCTCTCACGGATTTTATTTTTAATTTGAAACCAAAAAACGTATACATAAAATACAATACCGGATTCAGAAACTTAACCCTAAAATTAAAATTTTAAAGACGGAACCGCAATAAAAACATTCGTTTTTTAGGGTTCTACTTTCAAATATCAACGATCGGATTTGCTATCGTTGGCTCGTCGAAGTTTTACCAAATTTTGTAATTTTTACGCTTCTAATCTTATATTACCGGGGTTTAATTATTTTTAAATGATTATTGCAAATATGTATCAAGATATATAGATATGAATAAATTAATGTCGAATTAACTTTTATACGAAAACCTTTTTTTTCCTTAGAAAAAAAATTTAAACTTTAGAACTAGTCTTTTACACTTTGTATAGAACCGAAACCAAAATCGACCTCTAAGAGGTTTTCCAACTCTTATTTGTAGTTCATATCGGCAATAGTAATCGAAAAGTTGGTAGTTTAGAAAAAAATATATGAAATAGTTAATACGGTACACTTACTTGTCTGTAAAAAAGTAAAAAAATGTTACATTCAAAATATACCCAAGGGCCTCACGCACGATAATAGACGATAAAAGACATAATTCAAAATTATTTTACTTATTTTGCTTTATTTTCTGACCCGCCACTGATTTAAAAAGAGAAAAAAAATCGGTGTTTCGAGTCGTAACTTTATCTTTATCTTTTTTTCATATATCGTATTTCCTAAGAATGCCTCATGTAAACTAGAGGTAGTGGGTATATTTTGATAGTCGGGGTCTCTCAGCAACCTAATATTGTTTTTGTCCAAGAATTTAAGGGATTACATTATATATGAAAAAATAAATAAATATAATATATTACACCAAAAAAGATAAAACTATTCCAGTTTAATTATATTTCTTTACTACTCCGCCATATCCGAAACTTTTCTCGTACTCCCCTCGGTCTCGAAAGGAGATCGAGGCTGAAGAAAAATTAGCTAAAAATCAGACGAGATGACACTGAGGAAAATTATATTATATATTTATCAACTATATTTATAAGTCTAGTTGAGAAATGAACTATTTGGTAATAATTAAAATGAATATGATTTGTAATATTCGAAAATTTCATTAGAAAAAAAATTTTTTAAGGGAAAAATATAAATAGTTAAATTAGCACAGTAGTAAATATACATCATTAATACTGTGTATATCTACATATATCAGGGTTATATTATAATATACTTGCTGTGCCCACGGCTTCGCTCACGTGAACTACGGAATTATTGTTTAGAATTAAAAAAATATATAGTTGAATTATTTTAGATCTTTTTATTCTATACAGTTCTTTACTACAATATATTGTTCAATATATAACGGTTTAGGCAGCGTATTCCAAAAGAGCACGCTGGCGACTTGATTTACTATTATCATCACTGCTTATTCCTTATGTTACCTAACGTAACAAAATATATACTAAAAGCTAGCCAAAGAACATATCTATGAACTAAAAAAAAACATGTAAATCGGATAAGTGTTTCTCGAGTGATAAGCGCACTAACATTATTATATGTTCTGTAGCACTAACGGACAGAGAGACGTTACGTTTTATAATATACATACATAGATTATATTTATTGCTTTTTAAAGAAAAGCAAAAAACGGTTTTCATTAACCGTTAATGTGATTTGTTCACGTTTGTCTAAAGAAGTTTCTTTCTAAATCGAAAATAAAAACAGTCAGAAGATTGAGAATACAACACTGTGAAATATGTTTTACACCGAACCCAAAAGGTTTTAGTATTCACACTCCAATAGTACCATAACTGCAAATTTATTATAATTATACTTTTCTAAAAACGTATTAAAAAGACGTTCTAGGAAATAAACCTTAATAGAGAGAAGAATAAAACACATGTCACCCTCATTTAACTCACATATACAACATCCGCACTTTTCATGTGCGATTTTTTTTCAAACGCCCCGAGCAATATTTTCAATAGCTGTAGAAGAAGAGAAAAAAATAAAAACCACCATTGAAAATCAGAAAAACATATTTACGCGTACCAATGCCCACGTTCAAACTGCACACCACTAACGGATTATACTCAACATGTGGGTGTATATAGGTCACATTTTGCACGATTTAACCGTTGCTTTGTCGGCCGTAGGAGGTGTCCAAAAATGTAACGCGTAATATGGAAGCCAGGTGGGAATATCTTTTGAAGTTTGCCGACATCGCTGCAGGCAAGTGGGTCAAATTTTTGATAAAAGGCGGTTTAATTACGGGTCAAGGTGATCCCGTGTATTGAATCGTGCGTTTTTTACTTCTTTTCCGATCACAACATATCTGATTTTGATTTGACAAAACAAAGTATCTCAAATACCAGTGGCGTACCTGCAAACAAACTAAACTATTTTATTTATACTGATTTATACACCTCAAGATTAAAAAAAATCTGAATTTTTTAAATTAATTTTCTAAGTAAACAAGAGTATACAGATACATATTTACTTATATGCTTTTCAAAACTCTTTACCATATGTCTCCTATATAACTAACTACGAGCTTGTAAATCCTCCCCGCTCCTTCAAAATGGCTATCCCGCTGAACCTAAAATTATGTACTTACCTACTCAAAATTTAAACCGATCTCGTATCGGTCTTGTAAACGAAACGAGATCTAGAAACTTCTTATCTCGAGAGTTATGTTTTTTCTGACTTTTGTGGTTTTCTTAGACCTTATATAAATTCCAGTATTATTCCAGATTAACAATATTTAATAAATAAAAAAACTATATTTAATTTTTAAACCTTAAAATGAATAGAAATGTTGATAGCTACGCCCCTGTCAAAGTGTTTTTTGGCCCAGGTGTAGCGGCATTGAAATGGAATCACTCAAACCTTTTCTACTCACTATTATGTATTATAAATGAATGGCTGTGGTAAATTTGTGGTGACAACTTAAAAGTTCTCCAATTAAAGATATCCATCTTTTATTTCTTAAGATTTATTTTCTAAACTGTAGACGAAATAATTTTAAAGAAATCCCTCACCTTTATTTATTATTATACAAGAAAACTACTATGCACTTATGATAATAATATATATATATTCATTATATATGTATGTACATATATCTAAGCATTTACTCGTACATCTAATGTAAGTATTAGTAATTGAAATTTTAACTATCAATATTAATAAAATTTTAACTCGTGTTACAATTGTCTAAAATCACATATAGGTATGTATACATTAGGATGTTTTTTTTTTTTTTATGTTTTAGCTTTGGATCAAAAGTTGATTGTCCCAAAATTTCAGACTCATAGATCAAACCTGTGGATGGTGCAAAGCGAGTCTTTTTTCCATTTGATTAACATGGAAAAAAATTCTTTTTTACTTATGCGTGAATATCTCGTTGAAAAATTTATTTATTTTAATTTCTCACAGCTGCATATTAAATTAATTAAATTTCCTACAAAAAAGATCCCAAGTGCTCAATTCATAGATCGAGTATTTTTAAAAATATGTTCGTTTAAACATTATCATAAAAAGTAAAATCCAATTTTTATAATAATTTTTAAACAAACATTTCTTAAAATTTATTGGATTTATGAATTGAGCACTTAATTCTCTACAAAATATTGCTCTGAGATATTCACGCGTAAGTAAAAAAGTAATTTTTCCCATGTTAATCAAATAGGAAAAAGACTCGCTTTTCGCCGTCCACAGATTTGATCTACACATATGAGACTGAAATTTTGGGAAACTATTGATCTAAAGCTAAAACATAGGCCAATGGGACCAACGAAATAAAAAACACCCTAATAAATTTACATACATAATTATTCAGAATAAAGATTTAACATCAAAAGACTAAAACAATCTTTATCAAGTCGTCTTTTGTTTCCATGATGTCAGAGCATACAACTGTCATTTATATAAAAACACAGTAGCTATGGAATAACTAATGGATATGTAAAGTTTAGGTGTATAATTTTTGTATATTTTGTGTAAATTTCATGAAACCGGAAGAAAAAAACAATTTGCGGTGAACCGTGTGTTGTGGGCATGTTGGGTGCGATTGTCGGGTAGGCATGATTACTTTATGTTTAATTGAAGTAATATCCCCAGGTAACACTGGCTCCAAAGCGCTAATATATTAAATATTTAAACTGTTTGATTTTTTTACATTTTTTATAAAAAAAAAAAACAAAACTGACCCGAATAAAAAGATTGCGACTGCAAAAACATTTTATTTGTCATAATATTATTTCTTGAATAGATATATACAGTTTATAGGTACTTGTTGACACGAGCTTCTATAATTTGAAAACAAAGAGCAACATTCATCAACAGAAAGTTTGCTTATTGTTCCATCTGCAATTCCACCAGAATTGTTATGCCAAGTACCAAGTATGTATGCTTGTTTCTATCTTCAAACAAAATTTGATTAACAGTCTGAAACTAGCAGACTCAAATGTACACAGACACATCTAAACATACTTATGTAATAATATGTATATATGTATTGTTCCGGTAGTAAACATGTAAATAAGTTCGTCTTTGATCTATAATTATAAAAGCCATTCCTTGAGTAACAGAAATGCCTGTGAGCCATCTACCGCATTATGACCATTTAGATGGTCTGTCGGTCTCGGTCTCTAAGAAATGACAACTTCGCTCCTGGCGTGCAATTATTGTAAACATTTAATTGTATCACTAAAATGAATGGAAATATATCCAACATTTCATTAAATACCTACTTCTATTAGAAAATGTGTTGGCGTTGAGATTTTAATTTAATAATTTTATGCTGACTGGAATTAGAACACATTTCACTTGAAATTATTAGTGTTGAAATAAATATTTTACTCGAAAAACTTATTTTTTTTATATTTTCTGGTATTAGGGGTGGTTTTGTTTCTGTTGGAATTAGATCAACTCTTACTTGTAAATATAAATTTTAATATCCTCCATAGATTCAATGCGTATTACCGCAATCATATACAATTAATATACACGGAATGGTAGAAAGATTAGAAAAAATTGTCTCTAAAATTTTTTTTTTAATTCGAAAATTCAGATAGATTATAAAATCAAGAAGAAAGAAGACTATATCTTTGGCCACAAAAAACTAGAATAATAACTAAGAGAATGATTGTGTTTTTAATTACTAAGCAAAATATGTACTTTGGTTTAAAAAAAAGCTAGGTATTTAATGC
Organism: Sialis fuliginosa; assembly: GCA_961205875.1. Taxonomy (NCBI): domain Eukaryota; kingdom Metazoa; phylum Arthropoda; class Insecta; order Megaloptera; family Sialidae; genus Sialis; species Sialis fuliginosa. The sequence continues at coordinate 13,313,080 of OY540817.1, forward strand.
TTTTGCTGAAAGCAAACGCTTTGAATTAGTATTAATGTACTAGATTATCTTCTACAAACACGTTTTTAATTAAGTACAGAAGTAGTTTTAAAATTATAGTTTTTTCAGCATTTGCTAGATAACATTAGCTAATATTTATTCTTCATTCTAATTTTTAAAACAATTGCTTTTATCAATTCTGATCAGTAAAAAAATGATATATTATTATTGTTCACACCATTCGATATTTTTTTATTTAACAATAATTTAATTTCCTAAAAAGTACACAAGGTTACAAACCATATATTTCCTCATCTCAATTATTGATTTGTGAAGTTATTTATTTATACTTTTGAATGGAGTACTTGTAGTTAAAAAGTGAATAATTTTTCATAAATATACGTTACAATAACCAAAGATCTTTTTTTTCTTTTAAGCTTAATGTCGGTAGGTAGATTAGTCCGACAACTCAATAGTAAAGTTGATATTTGTGGGTGAGTGGGTTTTTAGTTATTCGACAGGGTTAAAAGGAGAATTAAGATGTTGCTGATGGGCCTATCATAGCAGGCTTACAAATAAGGAAGCCAAGATCAAAGGGATGTAAAGGCACGGGTATTTAGGGATTGGGATACATAAATTTTATAGTTTCAAATTACAATCATTCACGAATTTCATTAAATGTTTGTAAGCAACTTTGTTCAATTTTTATTATTTTATTTATCGTTTGGATTCAATATATACATTTTTCGGATTCAAAAAAAAGTTTCTGTAATTATTTGTTGTTTTTTTTTTTTAGCACGTATACTTAAAAATGTTCGTAATATTCAAACTCACAACCAGTTGCCATATAATAATAATTTCAAATTCAATTCAAAGATTTAATCTATGGGGCTTCTGCATTTTGAAAGTTCCATCTCAAATTTTGAGTTGTATGCATTCATTTTTAGCAAATTTTGCTGATTCTAATCTTGACTCATTATGTATTATCTAAGTTTCTTCATACAGATCCTTTGGGAAAACAAATATAAAAAAATAATTATGTTTTATATTATTTTAAAAATAAATGGTTACCGATTAAAAATAAAAAGTTTTAGTTTGAGTTCACTTTAATGAAATCAAGCAAGTTGGTTCAGCCCCGCGATAGGTATAAAAAAAACTATAATCCATAGGATCGTTTATAAAAAATTCAACAAATCACGAACAAAATATTATTAATTCATTTGTGCACGACGGAGAGAAAAAAAACTAACAACAAATAATTAAAATACGCGCAGAGAATTTTCCTAATCGGTAGAACAAATTTGGTACAGATCTCAAAGACACCGCCAGTATAATTTACATCTCGTTACCGCGAGAAAGTATGGTAACCAGGTAGTTATTACACGCCCATACGGTAATTGTGATAATTTGAATATGAACGCTAAGCGGCGAACGTTAACTTGGCATCCCCCCTGTTCTCTAATAACATTCGTAATATATCAACCATGATTGACACCATCAAACAAAAAGTGATTTTACTAGCAGACTTCAGCGGTGATCATTCAAATTTTGAATGATATTGGAAGTAGAAATGTACACTATAAAATTGTGTTGAAATACACAATGTCCGCATTTATTTCTATTAATCCTAGCTTCTGGGTGTAACCCGCGTCAACTTGATCGTTCTATCGACAAACGTATTATTGCACATATACGTAGCTTATACCCAGAAGCCAGGATCCACAAAAAGTGTTTTTTTAAACATGAATATGTTGAAATATATAACACTTAATGAAACTTAAAGAGAACTGTCAGATAGGTTAGAAACTTCATTTGAAAGTGCTTGATAGCTAGCAAGTTTTGCTAGCTCGTTTATAATACCGGACATTAAAGTATAGTTTGTTGTATTTGTAATTTATAAATTTTTATCTAAAAACATTATATTTTAATGTCAAATCATAACATAATCATCAGGTATGTCAGATTAAATAATTCAATATAGTGTGGTCCCGAAAATGGGTGTATTATAAATGATATTTTTTAGGGAATGGTCCATTTCTTTCCATGGATCTCGATTGAAAGAACCTCAAAATGTATAATTCCGTTGAAATCTCGAGATTTACGAATTTATAGTTTATTATACGGTGAATTTCATGTAGATATGCATGAAAAAAAGGTAAAGAGGGGGGGATTAACTTCATAGATGTGATTCAATACGGATTTCGTGGTTTGAATTCGATAGTTCATAAATAGATTAAAAAAATCATCAACAATGACAGCAGCTGTTTCTATTTTCATCGATTATGATCATTGCAGCATTTCTTGTTATTCATTTGTTTGATGTTTCGGCACATATCATGTTCAAGTTTTTAAATTAATTTTATGTAAAATCGCTTAAATCCATACACGTGATCTAAAGTATTTTAAATATTGCCGTGCCAATCAAAAACACTACCTACATAAATATTTTGTTAAAGGAGTCATAATGAATTTTAAAACCACATTGAATTAAAGTTGTTTTACCTTTTACGTAAAAGTTTGTAGTATTTTTTCACAACATATTAATAATAACAATATTTTCGTGTGGTTTTAATAACTTCTTATAAGAATTTTAAAAATAAGATTTGTTTAATGACGTTGCAAAAGTAGAAAATGCGTTTAATGAGGTGGATAATACGAACGAAATAAATCCACAGAATCTGCTCTTATCTCGGACACGATTTTTTGATGGTATTACAATACTTCCATTTCTTTCAGTACATGGAAGTAAAAATCTTAAATAAACTGCAAATTTCCTTATTTCTAGTTATCTGATTTAGCTGAGTTTTAATACGGTTCTATTCTGCAAATAGATTAAGTGAAATCCAAATAATTACTGTTAATTTATTACGTTTTGCGACCTGTAGCGTGTTGGCGTCATATAAAAATAGGTAAAAATTGACAAATTGAACTTTGTTAATATTTTTATAACAGAAAATTAAAACCAATCGATATTAAATTAAGTAAATATGGAACCTGTAATGTTCACTTTCAGAAAATGTCAATTTTTTGGTGGGTTACTAAAGAAATTTAAAATAAAATGCTAATTATATCAATGTACATATGCAAAAAAAATTAGCACGAAAATAAACACACATCCAAACCATAGCCTTCTTGGGGCGTTCAATACTGAATTCAATTTAATCGAAAACAATTTTCCATACAAAATATGCAAGCTCGTATATTTCTACGGTTAAAAATAAAATAAGCGAGGATCAGACAATAGATATTAAGTTGTTTAGCATTAAAATTTGTAAGGTACTGGCACCAGTCTTGGATATGACCTCAGTAATGGCTATTTTTAAATTTAATATACTGAATTAGAAATATTTGTTGATACTTGATTACTACAATTTGTTAATATTAATCTATATACATTTAACTGTCTTACTGCGTGATTTGATGACAATCGGCAAATAGGTGTCAAAATGGTGGACATGAAAAGTAATTATTAGTATAATTTATTTATTAATTATTATATTATCATAGCAACTGCTTTAAATTGTTTCAAATTTGACGATTCTTTCTTTTATATCTTTTGTAATTTCTGTAATCATTAGCAAGTGTCCATCACTGCGTGCTCACTACTGGTTTTACTTTATCCATTACTGGAGAAAAAACATAAACAAAATAAAAGGTTATAATATAAAATACAAACTGTATTTGTGGACTTTGGTAATTAAATTAATTAAATAAAGAGTTACTTGTTTTATTAGTAACATGAGTTCATGAGAATTACAAAAACATTAAACCTTGCTCTTATAGCGGTCATAACTGGTGCCAGTACCTTACTTATTATTTCTTTTTCTTTTTCTATTTATCTTCATATTTATCTTTACAAAACATTAATTTTCTGAGTCTACTTAACTGTTTCAGCTTCTGGCCGGTTCAATTATTAACCTACCACATTAACTTCTATCCGGAAACAATAAATAAAAATTATGATTGCCACGTCCGAGTACAACAACAAACCCATTTGTTTACTTTTAAAGAGCAGATTAACCAGAATTGACATAGTTCCATTGAAAAGCCGGCCACCAAACCTGAACCCTGTGAATGGTCGTTTAATCTGAGGAGGTAATCTCGCGTTATGAGTTATGACCAGTGTTTGGACAGAATGGAAATATAGGTACCTATCTTACCTGTCGGCCGTACAAAGACGGCAGCGCCTCTAGCGGTGGTCGCGTCAAACGTCACCGCTCATAAATCTTCGGTAAAAAGGAATTTAAAATATGGGTTTATTACACCTAGGGATATACAACGACTAGCTGCTGTCAAGATGCTCAAATTGAAACATTGCAAATGCGTTAGGTACCTTCCGCAAACGTGCATATTTCTCGTCTTGTTCTATCTCGCTCTCTTCCCCGTTGTGTTTGTATTTATATAGTACAGCTTCTGATTCTAGATTATATATAGACATGTTATTACACTTATTCCTGTTTTTGTAATTTTTTTTTCGCTATCGTGAATGTGATTTATTACATCTATGTGGTCCCTGTCGTGTATTGTTTTAAACATACCATAGTGAAGGATCTAAATGTAGAATATAGACATGTTATTTCTCTGTTCCCTTTTTTCTTGTTTTTGTGATTTTTCGTAATCGTGAAAATGATTTATTATTATTTTGTTATATTCCCTGTTGTGTCGCGATGTTATGCTGTGTTATATAGTAGAACTACCTAGGGCTTTTTTTGTAATGTAATCCGGTGGAACGGCGTTCCGGCTCCTTTTTTCGTGGCATAAGAAAAGCTGCTTCAAATTTAATTTAAATGATATTTGAATATAAATAAGCATTTTTGAGTCTTCGTATATTATTATATTATTTATTCCTTTTTGATGTTTTAATCTGAAATTCACAACACATGTTTTGTCAATATTAACAACTATCAACAATTAGTTTCTTAGAATAACACTTATTAATCCCAAAAAAATTAATTCTAAAGTTATGAAATTTGCCTTATTGGTTCTTCAAGATTTTATTTAAGTTATATTAACATTAATAAAAATTATTTTGTCAGAAAGAAAACTATAAAAAACTATAGGTACCTACTATATTTTTATAACCGATAGAGTTTAATTTTTATACAATTTTACAAAAAAATATTAGTTCGAAATTTTTCTTAGGACGCATTTCAATCTAAATCTAAATTTATGCAAACGTCAAAATGACATTTAAAACGTCAAAATAACATTTAATATGTCAAAGTAAATATCAATTAAAAAAAACACACAATTTTTAAAAGTAAATTGAGATAAATCTTCGTTAGGGAATATTTTACTACAAACTTTGTAGACCTATATTATAGGAAATTGAATGGTCTACAAAAAATATTCTATACAATTTTCATGTAACATGTGTTGTTCTTGAAATATCTTGAAAAAATAAATAATTTGGGATGTCTGCACCCCTCCTTCTTACACACGATTTTGATGATTTTAAACCATCAATCAAGTTTAATTAATATCAGTTTAGTGGTTCATAAGTTATGCGTGTGACAAGAATTCAAGGGATAAACAACGAAAAGATCAATTTAAAATTTTGAAATCGGAGAACAATGTTTTTGTCTCATTCTAAAACGTTCACAAAGCTACTCGTATCTTCTATATTGCGAGGAAGCAAAAATGAGAGAAGGGGAATGTAATTACCCCTACTATCTTCTTGGATCCGCCCACAGTAATTTCAAAAGGAATAGGAGAAATCTTGAAAATCTTAATATATTTGTTCAAAAATTACTACGGTAGTAATTTTGAAAGACTTGTGCTTTTGAAATCTTTTTCTCGAAGGGCGTTACGAATATTATTAGTTCTGTCGGTACCTTAGCAAGATAAAAGATTTAATTTTATTGTGACTGATTTTTGACTTTTCAAAATGACAGTTGCCATAAATTTAAAATATACCGAACAGATTTTTTAACAGGATTTTCTTTTTACAAATATGCAAATGTGTTCCTGAATTTTACCTGGAGTTTTGACAGTTTTGTAGCATGGTAATACTTCAACAATAAATTTAAATCCAAAAAATTATTATTTATACGAACTATCTATATCTATTTTTGAATTCACAGTCAATTGTGGAAACGAAAACTTACTTTTTTGCCGCTTACAATATGACGAGTTTTTAAGTTTTATTATATTACTAGTGGATCCGTCCCAGCTTCGCACGGAAGTTAATATTTCACCCTCTGTCGTGTATGGAGGGTTGTAATTGTTGTTTTAGCTGAAAAATTGTTCTTTAAAAATCAGACCATAAATACACATTTTCGTAAATATCTGAACCCCAGCGTCACCTACCGAATCCAAAAATCTTTAAACTTACCGGAGCACCAAACGTGTGAATATGGCTTCGATACGTCCAGTGGTTTAAGCCTGATTAGATCACATACATACGCACTAACGTTTTTATATATGTACTAGCTGGGCCCACGCGGCTTCGCTCGCGTAGACTACGGAATTATTGTTTAGGATTTTTGAAAAATATAGTTTAATTAATTAAGTACAAACACGATTAGTTATTATTGTAATAATAATTTATCAATACCTAAATTACCTAACAAAAACGAATCAGAAGAAAAAAGTATAAATAATTTGTGTTCTGTTTAAATTTAAATGTTAATTATTGAAAACAAAATTAACTCAAACGTCAGCCGAGGGACTCCGAATATCTACCGAACGTAAGCGAATCCAGTCTGATGTACATCGCTTCGATGCGGCACGACACCATACATTTAAAATGTTACCTTTATAAATATATTTTAAGATATTTTCTAAACTATACGACCAAATTGGATGCTGTAAATGGCAAACTATATCTACATTAAGTACTTATGACGATGAAATCATTTATTTCGATAAGGATTAATGTTTTGCAGGTCATAAGTCCATGTAAACAAAACCCAAATATTTTATGTTTTTTTTGTAACATAAAAGCAGTCATTGTGGCTTAAATATAAAAGTTAGACATATCGTGTCGCTGACTTAATTGTAGAACTTTTGATTCTACACAATTCTTTAATACATTATTTTGTTCTATATTGAACGGTTTAGGCAGCGTATTACAAAACAGCGCGCCGACGGCAAAATTTTTTCCGACTTGATTTACTATTATCGTCACTGCTTTGTTGTTATGTTACCTAACGTAAAAAAATATAGCCTATAACCTGGCCAGAGAACGTACCTATGAATTAAAAAAAAAAACTCGTAAATCGGATAAGTGGTTCTCGAGTGATAAGGCAACTAACGGACAGACAGACAGACAGACAGACAGAGAGACGTTGAGCTTTATATATATTAAGGATTAAGATTGTTGAATCTATGTTTTAAGAAAAAACCACTTATCTATTAAAACATACCCCTGTTAATTGTAACCCTACTTTCCCCTATTTATATAGTTATTACTATTATATTCACAAAGCCCCTCAATTGATCTAATAAGCTCTCAAAACTTGTATTTTATAAAATGATCCTTTGATCAAAACAAATAATCCTAATTAAAGCCGTGACCTGTAACCATAATCACAGAACCGCACAAGTAGTGCTACAGATAATTCTTTGTAATTTCCGTTAAGTAAACAAATTTTCTTTTTTACCGTAGCTAATCAGTATAATAATAATTAAACCCAATGAATTGGCAATTAAATTTTTTACGAGTATTTTTAATTGCTGTGATATATAAACTTAAATAAATTTTCCGCGTCATTAATATAATAGTAAACTTTAAATTGTACTGCATTTTGTTTTGCGGTTTACAACAAAATAATTCAATCGGATTATGATTCCTGGCAAATGTAATAACCATTTGCAGATTGTTTTTGATGTGAGTTATTCTCGTAATTAATTAGATATAAAGCTATTTCGTTTTAACGAATTTTCCACTGCTTTAATTACAACTAATTGTGAGTAGGACTTATTGTTTTCCAATTTTATGTAATAATAAAGGTTGTTTTATTTGTAGTTATTTTTATAAGTCTTTTATGCGATTATTAATTAATTAAATGTAATCTTACTCGTATTTTGATTATATATATTTATGAGTATTTATTCTTATTGTTTTCTTCTGTTTATTCGTACTTACTATTTAATTTATGTTTTTAGATTTTAAGCTAGCTATCTGATTTATTTCTTTGTTTTATAATAATAGTTTGATTTTATTGCATAGGCATTAGGCATATATACAGGTCCGGCGACAGAAATATTGAAGCCCGTTACTTGCATCGTAATGAAACGTATAGCTGTGCATGGTTAGATTATTCCTGATTTCGTTTGTCTCATTATCTATAACTAATGGGGCCCCAAAAATCTGAGGCCCATTATAGCTGTAATGAACATTTAAATGATTTGGCAATTTGTTTGATAAAAATTGCTATCTTTTTTTTAGTTTCCCGTATTTTTCTAGAAAATACAGGGCAGTAACTACCACCGGGGCAGTTCCTCGGGGCCCCGAGCATAGAAAGCCCCCGCAGCAGTGTAAAAATTGGGGTCGACAAGATTAAAAAAAGGTAATTAAAAATAGTAACAAGCAAAAATTGTAGTCTAAGGTAGCATATAGTGAGGGCCCTTCGGTCACTTGCTGCCCCGAACCCTAGAGCCTCCAGTTTCTGCCCTGAGAAAATATCAAAAAAGTTTTTAAAAAAACCATCGATAACTGATAATCAGAAATCAAATTTAAACAGTAAAATAAAATAAAAAATATATATTTGAAAAAAAAAAAACGTTTTCCAAAACAAGACATTTGTGTAAAAGCAATAATACACAAACACGTTGTCCGTACTACTCGACTCAATCCAAAGAGAGCTGTAGTGATTACCTTATAATGATAGTACGAAGCCAGGCCGGCGGTGTTCTTTGAGCATTATTACCAACTAGTTCCCCACCTGCGGAGCACATCTGAAGGAGGCTGCACTGCATCTCTGTCAGATCGTAAAGAGAAGCCGACCAACGCACACAACACACACACACACACTCGCATATATATTTACACACATATACATAACGCGCGCCAAAACGATCGTCGTCATAACTTGATTGTTGTCGTGTTTTACTTTTGAATTTATTCATTGTTGCCAAATGTGTTTTTGTTTTAAAATTAAATCCACTAGACAGTTAATGCCAACCGATTGATTGACAGAATTTAAGAAAGTTATTGTTGTGATTAAAATTTAAATTTAAAAGTTTAAAAACATAAATGAAAAGTGGTGTAGAGTTTTTTATAAAACGACGTGTAAAATTTAAAATGGATTTTTTTATATCGTGTGTTTTGAGTATATATAAATATTAAAACATTTAATATTTTTGTGTTTTTTTTAGTGAATAAGTGCATTTTCAAAGTTTTTTAAGTGTTGGTTTATGGAAAATGTTTAATTTTGTAAGGAATTTTTAACAATCGATGATGCTAATAAAATCAGCTGTCATGTTTTACTTGAAACAGGTAAGTGAAAATATTTATTTTAAAATAGTTGCTTAACATGAAATGCGTGATATTTTCAAATATAATTTTGGATCGAGATTACTTAGATATATTTATTAACTGATGAACTAAAAAAATAAATTTGTTTAAAAGATTTATTAAAGTATTTTCCTAATTTTTCATTTCTTGATTATTTAATATCTAATTTATATTTTAATAAATTTTGAATTAATATAATTTGAATAAAATGTACTGCTATCTTATTATATACTCGCCGATATAAACAAAGACTTTAGAGACATACATGCTCTTTAAAAAAATTAATTGTATAATATATTATAAAAATTACTAAATAAAATAACAGATTTTCTTATTACAAGATCAATCTTAAGAACTTTACTCCATAGGCTAAGTTCATAGTATAACCGAAAAAAATAATAAAAAATAAAAACTTCAAAGAATTCTCGCGTTTATATTTTTTCTCTTTCCAAGTGCATGTTAAACTCAAGAACAAAACAGGAACTAGAATGCATACATACACACACACACGAACGTGTAGACACACACATACGTATATAGATTAATTATGTTTAAAACGCATTCATTTTCATAACAATAGCGGTACCTTTGATGTATGTTATCTCTCGACCAATTAATAATCATTATCTGTGTACACCGCTTCTCAGATGTTTGTGTTGGGTCGCTGTTGAACACCGCGAAAGCCTTAGATATCCAATACAATCGAAATTATTGCATAATCGCTCAAATATAATCAAATATTCTCAATATAGTTAAACAACATTAAAATCTTCTAAATGTTATATTTTTTTATGTTTGTTATAATTTTCTTAATCGAAAGATTTTATCAATTTGACTACTGAATAATATAATAAATTATAAATAATAAAGTGATTAGTTTGCTTACAGAAATCGAATGTCTTTTTGATGGATTTTGTTTTCGTAAACAAAAATATTGATTGCTTTCTTCTGTACCGACGTTTTATCAAAAAACAAACTTTCTACGAGTACAGGAAATTGATTAATCAGAATTTATGATATATTGTTTATTCGTTTAAGATTTGATATACAGTGAAACTTCGATACAACGGTACTGAACCCCGACTTGTAAATAAATATACAAATATTCCCCGCGTTTATAACGCTCAAAAGTTTGATAACACCTTTTGTTTTGACAACGAACACCTATTATCGAAATTATTCAAACCAACTTCGCAACATTTGTTGTGTAAGTGTTGACCATTCCAAACTCTCTTTAGTGGAAAAAATGGTGATTTTACGAAAATGTGACGAAAACAAAGTGTTGAAATAAAAAGATTTAGCGAAGATTCTTGAAATTCCGGGTTTAACTCTCAAAAAATCGAGATAAATGCAATTACATAATCTACATTACGTATATAATTTCTTCTTTTATATTATAAATTGTGACCCTACATTTAAACATATTTTTATAAAAATATTTATTTTTAAATAATTTATTTCCCGCCTATTACGCTATCCCATTTATAACACGTTTTTGATCCGATCCGCTAAGAGCGTTATAACGAAGATTCACTGTATATAAATATCTATCTACATATGTAGGTACTTACTTTACGAAGCCATTTTCTTATCACTCGTATTCTTTATTGTATTCTACTATGCAACCGTCATTTTAAGAATTTGAATCTTCCACATGTTGTAATTAACAAAATTATCTAGTCAAATACTTTGAAAGCTGACAATTCAAGAAATTAAAATATTGAAATTTTCGTTGAAGAAATATTTTTAAAAAATCGTAAATAAATCTTGCCCATATCTCAGAAAGTAATAGTGTGAAAAGCTTGAAAAAATTAGAAATGTGTATAATGATGCCGAGATCACAAAAAAATTGTCAGCATTCATCGCACTTATTTTTTCGAAAATTAATTGTGCTGCATTTTATATTATAATTAATCTAAGTTGGTTCTTAACATTACTAAAGACAGAACCGTACTTATGAACAGGCGCATAGCTAGGGGCCTCGCGAGATGTAGATAAAACAATTATCTGTGGTAAAGTGAGGGACTTAAAAAATATCTCATAATATTTTACATTTAAAAAAATTAATAGGACCCCATTTTTCATTTGCACCTTGAGCTTCAAAATGTGTAAGGTGTAAATCTACTGTATGGGGCACTAATACTAATAGGTATTTAATTAACTACCATTTAATAAATTCTATATATTATCGATTTTCTTAATTGTTTCCATAAATGAATACCATGATTTGGATTCAGAATAACTGATGTAAGAATAAATAAATCGATGATATTTATTTTTGCACCATTATCAACTTGACCTCCGATGTTTTTCTTATACAATATTAAAGACAAATTAAAGTAGAACTTCACGAAAAACAACATTTCCTCTATTTCTTCTACATTTGTTATTTCTTTTAGCATCCGTCTACAAAAGTGCCCATAATTTTTCATTGGTATCCGGCTTTGAGAAAAATACAGCGATGAAAAGTCAAACATAAACAGGACTATATACATACAACACATTTATATAATATGGTAATTTTATTCGTAACATTTGTTTTAAGTAAAAATATTAGTTCTACTAAAGTTAGTACTGTGATTTTATTTTTGAAATATTAAAAATAAACTAAAAAACACAAAGTACTTATGTAGAATGTAGATTTACATAAAAAGGATTGAAAAACATTGTCTTGGTTGTATCTTCGAAGAAAGTTTCGTCTAAAATCTGAAATAACAAATAATTTAATCAAAACTTTTAACTTTTTTTGCCTTCCATCTTCGATGATTTAGCCAAGAAGTTTATTCAACTTTTAAATTAAGTTAATTCAAAAAATTTCTACTATAGTTTGTATTATACTAATAGTATTTGTATTACGTCAATAATGTAACTATTTTTACTCTTTTTCTAATAAGTATAAGAAAGTTAATATATGTAATGCCAAAAATAAATTTTAATAAAAACTTTTGACTATTTTCATCATAATCTATGTTTGTCTGCCTTTGTCTATCGGTGTAAATTTAAAACGACAAAATATAGAAGTGTGAAATTTAGTTTTAGTATTAAATAGGAAAATATAAAAATATTCTACAATTATTATTTATTGGGTGTATTTTTAAAAGTATAATAATTTCTCGTAGAATTTAAATTTCAAATATCGTCAAAAATATATTACTCTAAATTTTTAACAATTTCTGTTTACTGTTTTTTCTGTCCTTAAAAATATTTTTATAAAACAAATTATAAAATCAATTCGGAGAAGAATTATTTATGCTACAAAAAATAATTTCATCAAAACAACTTAATTAAAATTACACGAAAATAAAACAATAAAAATATTGTCCTGGAAAAAAATATTCATTTACATATTCATACTGGAAAAATGTCGTAAAATAAAACAAGGGAATAAATGAGAGCTGTATCAAAGTCATCTCATTAAAATAGAGTAGAAATTGAATATGTAATAGAGGTCCGTATTTTTTCACAAAATAAACAAATCCACTTGATTTCCCTACAGGCGAAATCAAAGAGAATTTTATCTTAGGCGCGACGGTTCATTTATAAACAGACATAAAAAATAGAAGTGGATAATTAGATGTATAAGAAAAATATACCCAGAAATATTGATTTTTGATAGCGCCGCAGATTCCTTGATGATCTCAAATTAAACTTACTGATACATATGAAAAGAAATAATATAATATTATCGATTAAACAGCTGCCATGTAACTATATTTAATTGTAATTCCATTTTTGTCGTAGTACCTAGTTATTTTTAGAGTAATTGTATAGAGAAGTACTTTCCAAAAATAATAAAAAAAAGACATTTTAATCTTTGTCAACACCTGAGAAACATTTTTGTAATTCAATTCACACTTTACTACTCTGATTAATCTCTATATATAAAAATCAATGTTCGTTTGTATGAGGCTTATAGAATTACTGAACTAATTTCAATGCGGTTTTCACCAATAGTTAGATAATTTTTCTGTGCAGTATCATGACTTTTAATATTTTATAAAAATCTAAGACTTAACATCAAAAGACTAAAAAGATCTTTATCAAGTTGTGCTTCGTTTCCATGATGTCACAGCATACAACTGTCGTTTAGATATATAAAACATAATACCTATCCATGGAATACAGAATTCTATAATTTACGGTTTCAATATTTTATTTTATTAATTTAGGTTACTATGATCACATTTAACAATTAAATATTTTGAAATACTTACCTATATTGATTGAAAATTGAAATATAAAGACATTACACTTCCATGAAAGATAAAATATCGAAATTGATTATGATTGTTGCTAACCTATTTATCTTAATTTTTTTATTTTCATACAAATTCTAAGACGGAACCTGGTGTTTCAGAGTTTGAAAATATAATTTTACACGATTTTCTCAGTAACTACTGAACGGATTTTATTCCGCTTTTCACAAATGGATAGGTTACGTTATGGTATATAATTTGCGTATATTTTGTTTAAATTTCACAAAGTCAGAAAAAAACAATTCGTAATATTCAAATATTTTATGCCTGTGTTTTTTATACATACAAATTTACTCAAAAATCACATACTATTTAAATGTTTCAAACAATATGATTTTTACAAGAACAAATATTACGTAGGTGTGTACCATTCCTCCACTCTTCCCTATATCATGAAAATCCGTTAACTGGAACATGATTAATCACTTAATTTTTCTCGCAGATCGTAAATCTTTCATGTTCTACAACCATGCAGTGCATAATGTTCATATACCTACTTTTTTCATAACTTTTCTTGAACTTTTATTTTAAAATGCTGATTAGGCAAGACGCCTTTTGGTAGGTCAGTCCTATTTTTTATCCTTTCTCTCTATAAAATGTACACGAGTTGATGATCTCTAATAATAATTTTTTTTTCTCGATTTAAAATTATTTAACGTCGTTGGCGTTTTGCTTTTAAAATTTCAAAATCTGATCACCTTACATTTGAGTTAAGTATCACTGAAATTCAATTAGAATAAGGCTGTTTTTATATCGGATTCTTATATTTTATGATGAACATAGGCTAGGGGGGGTTACACACGAGGCGGAAATAGAGTGTGTCACGCCCCCCATCGCCAAAAAAAGTCAATGGGTTTTTTTTTTACACATTTGTCACCCCTTTGATTTTTTAACGATCTATTTTTAAATAAATTGGATGGTTATCATATCTCTATAGACTTTGAAAGACCAAAAAAAAATTACCCATTTTACCTCCTGGAAGCTTAAAATAACCAAAACAATAAGGTAAATAGGGTTTATTTTTTAACATATTACATCCATTGAGGGTGTCATCCGTGGCAGACCGCCCTCCCTCTCACCATAGCGGCGCCACTGATAATGAATACAATATAGCCACATAATTGTAGCCAAAACACCTAAAAATGTCAACTGTAAATTTGAAGAAAACGTTGGCCAAATTGACTACCATTCAACGTGTAGTATCAACAATATGCACGCTGAAACAAGACTTTTTTCGATCTCGTTCTCGATTACTTGAACCACATGGAAGCAAAGGGCCTTATAGCTGACAGGACTCTAGTCCTGGGGTCCGGAGCTAAGGGCAGTCCGACGAGGCGAGAAGAAAAGTAAATGATTGGTATTTACAAATTGAAATTTTGCACTGAAAACCCTAAAAAACCGCCATTCAAATGACTTTTTTCCTATTGAAATACCTTAAAAAGATAATCTAGTCGAAAAATTAATTAATTAATAATTATTAATTTATTAATTAATAATTCCAGTCTGAGACCCCGGGAAATGATGCAGGGGCCATACCAAGACGTGGCCCGAGTGGCGGGTTGATAGAAAATCAAAATTGTCAGTTGTAAAATTCGAGACCGAGACTAGATTCCATTTACAAACAAAAAACGAGATGAGACTCGCCCATTTCGTCTCAGACCTCTTTCATGTTTGCATAATAAAAAGTGCATAGATTTCTCAATAAAATCAAATGTTGAGCATAGTTTATTTGTTTATTCTAAAAGTCCATGAGTCATAGCTGGCCGCTAATGAGAAGGTAGCATGCAAGAGTTAATAATAAAACAACAACTTGCCGGCGCCTTTGAGTACACTTTCGGCACAATTAGTCGAAAAAACACCAACACCGCTTAAGTGTTTTCAATGAATTTCGATCCTTTGTGATTAGCGAAAATTATCGCACATGTAAGTGCATTAATAATAATAATAAATGTTTATGTAAACATTAGTTTTTACAATATTAGTGTTTTAATTATATTATTATCGAGATAATAATAATTGACGTTTTTTTTTATGATAGTGGATAATTTGATAAGTATATGTGAGTATTTGATTTACAATGTGTTTTTTTATATGAAATTTTTTTAGAAAAAAATTCGTCGGTATGTAACTCGAAAAATTGTCTTTTTAAAATTGTTTAGTAGGTATTTATTTGTAGGTAAATGAACTTTTTAGACACACCTAATAAAAAGTTATGAGGACTATTATAGTTTTAGTTGTTGCGAGAACAATAACTGTAATATAATCCTTAATATATATAAATCTCAACGTCTCTCTCTCTCTGTCTGTCTGTCCGTTAGTGCGTTTATCACTCGAGAACCATTTATCGGATTTACGTGTTTTTTAATTCATAGATAGTTCTCTGGTCAAGTTATAGGAAATATTTTGTTACGTTAGGTAACATAAGGACTAAGCAGTGACGATAATAGTAAATCAAGTCGGAAGAAAGTTTGCCGCTAGCGCGCCCTTTTGCAATATGCTGCCTAAACCGTTAAATATTGAACAATATAATGTAGTAAAGAATTGTGTAGAATCAAAAGATCTAAACTAGAGTCCACGATACCATATATTTAACTTTTATACATATTTAAGCCACAATGACTGCTTTTAAAGAAAATTAAAAATGTTTAGGTTCTGTTTACGTGGACTTATGGCCAGCAAAACATTAATCCTTATAGAAATATATGATTTCATAGTCATATGTACTTAATGTAGATATAATTTGCTCTTTACAGCATCCAATTTAGTCGCATAGTTTAGGAAATATCTTGAAATAAAATATACGGTAACATATTAAATAACGAGTGAACTAAAGAAGAAGTGTCACGTCGAAGTATGGAACAGGAGATTGCGATTCGAATTCCCTCGGCTCGGTCGTCTGAGTTTATTTTGTTTTCAATAATTAACATTTAAATTTAAACAGAACACAAATTATTTGTACTTTTTGTTCTGATTCTATTTTGTTAGGTAATTTAGGTGTTGATTAGTTATTATTAAAATATTTAAAATAATAAAAATAATAATATTAATATAATAAGTTTAGTTATTATTAAAATAATAACTAATCATGTTTGTACTTAATTCAACTATATTTTTCAAAAACCCTAAACAATAATTCCGAAAATACTCCGTATCTAGGGACAAAAAAGAGCTTCTGTGTTTTCTTAAAACTATCTTCTAAATATGAAATATTTTATAAACAAACTATAAATATTTTTCCATAAGAACCCTTCCAAATATCAATGATCAATAAGTAAACACTGGATCTATAATTATATGAAAACAGACAATATTTCATCATTATTTATCGCATGTTTGTATTACCAAAAACAGCCAGCGCTAATTTTAAAGCAATCGGCGGTACTTTTGAGGCACATGTGTAGACTTTACATTTCCAATTCGCTACATTCACACAAATATGTTCACTATAATAAGTCATAATGCTTTTGTCCGGCGTGATTCACTTATTGCTAGATAAATAATTGGAACTAACCAGTGGCGCAGGAAAATTTATTACCTATTTGTCAGTTAAATACTTGATGTTATAATATATAGTAGATTGTCTTAATTGCTTAAGAAAGTAAGGTACTGACGCCAGTTATGGCCGCTATAAGAGTAAGGTTTACTGTTTTTGTGATTGACGGGCTTCTTTTTTGTAATTCTCATGAACTCATGTTACTAATAAAACAAGTAATGAGCACGCAGTGATGGACACTTGCTAATGATTACAAAATGATAAGTACTACGACACCAAAGACATAAAAGAAAGCGAGCTTAACGTGATAAAGTATTAAATCACATTACATTTCATTTAAGCACTTTTTTTTAATCAAATATAATAACTAACAAATCTAATTGGGATGAGGGGTATGATATTGCTCCGTAATATTAGGGAGGGGATTCACAAGATTATGAAAATGTGACAAGGATGGAGGGAGCGAGTCGAAAATGACAAAAATAGCGTGATGTAGTTTATGAATAACCTCTAATGTCGTGTTTACACCAAAAAGTCAAAACAGCAACACGGTGTTTAAAAAACAATTTGTATTTTTATAATGTATATGTTTTGTTACAATTTTTTTTTTCAAAAAACGCCATGTTGCTATTTCGTCTTTTTAGTGCAAACACGCCATAAGAATTAACCTATATAACGACAGTTTAATTTTACAATTAATCCTTCAGAACCCAAAAAGAATAACTTCACAAAAAAGACATTTACGAAAAATGTTTTTAACACTAACATTAGAACTTACTTAAAATATTTTTTCTATTGTCAACTGTTTCAAAAAGTATTTAAATTAAGATTATAATATATTTAAAGAAAAGGCAGGAAAAATTGTTCAAAAAATTATTAATTATTTAAAATAATCTTTCTATTTATTATTATCAACTGTTTTAAAAATAAGCATCTATTTTCGATTTAGTGATTGTCGTAAAAAATAAGGGAAGCAGACCAATACAGTAAATAAGAAGAACAAAAAAATTCACCGCTTTGACTTTCTTTTACAGATTAACAGACAGACACACGGAAAACAAATCAAATTCAATAATACAATTATTTTATTTTATTTGGGGGAAGGAGTAATGAAACCCCCCCCCCCTCCGAAAAAAAATAAAGTTATAAAATTAAAGCAAATTAGATTATATAATAATAATGAACGCAAAATAAAATTTGAATGCTCAAAAAAATTATTTTTAATGTCACACTGTTTAGTATAATAATGTTCAGAAACCAACATGTTATTGCTCAATTAATACAATACATTTAATGCTCAAAGTATATAAATATTGCGCGCTTAAATACTACCCAACTATACCCATAGATAATGTTCGTATGTTTAATTCTGCTAAAATCTTCAGTTCAAATATTTTCAAGATTGCTATACATGATTATAATAAAAAGTGATAAATTAAAACAAACACTATGTATCATCTCATTTCCTCATATAGCGTTGGTTTGAGAGTACCCTGGTGTGACATATTTACAAAAATACTGCCACAATAAATTATGTACAAATTGGTGACAAAACGCCACTGGATGTATTAGATTTAATGAGTACATTAATATAACTGCGATGATTAAATTTTCGATAATGTCTATTACAATGATAAATGATTGTCTTATTTGAATTTTACGATTTATTAATGTATTTTTTATTATCTAAACAAAGACATGATTTAACTATAAATCACATCTATCAGTGTATCTGTGTCGTTAAAATTACCTGTGTGGATTTTTCTTTATCTTTAAATGAAAATCTGTTAATAGTTGCTTTTTCATTTTTATATTTGTTGTAAACAAATAATGTTTTATTTGAACATTGAAGTATTTTTCGAACTTACAATAATGAAGAAAGATTTTTTTCTAGTTTACATACATATACAAAATATTTTACCACCAGTAATGATTTATAAAAAACATTGTAATAATTAGGGTATTTGACACTATATAAAATGTTGTAAATAGTAAAGTAAGTAAAACGCGTCTAGCAGAACTGTCATTGGTATGACGTCAGAAGATATTACAAACGTCAGAATACTGGATCCCTATTGGTTGATTTCATTTTGTTTACTATTAACTGACGTCACGCATACCACGTGACTTTGAATGCGTGTTTGGAAAAAAATACTATGGAATAACGAGTATCAATTATATACATATGCAGAATTTACAATATATTTTTAAATTTAATCAAATACCTACTGTCTATTATTTGGTGTGAATTGTAGAGTCACATGCAGAAGTGGTCGACCAGTTTTTATTCAAATTTGCTTATCACAAACTTGGTAGGCTCGTCCCATTTGATTATTATAATATTTAAATCATTTCTCCATATACCAAACAAAGACAGCTATTTTGAAACTCATTTGCTAGATAAAGAAGTAATCTTCGTTTATAGTACTCACATATATTTGTGCGATTAAATTAATTTGTAATCTATTGAAAATTGTATAAGTAAATATTGTGGCAATAAATATTTGATATTCCGAATTTTAGGATTTAAATATATTAAACTTGATATAAAATCAATTAATGAAATGGAAAAGTATATTTGTGTTTTTATTTAAAATGATGTAACTATATAAGCTCTGTCCTAGAAAAACCATTGATATCTGTCTTAATATTTTTGAATCTGTGTACATAGTGAAACGTCCTAATTTTATATTGTTCCTAATACCAAAGCAATGAATTCACAAACATAAGTTATATGAGCTATTAAGTTTTTAAATAAAAATTAATACGTGGGTCCCTCTGGTGACACGAAAAATGGCTAATCAGTTGTCGATTTCCGTCTAAGTATACTCTAACATATGGATAGTTTATTTAAGTATGACATCTTGAAAATTTTGTTAGTTCTATAATCTACATATAGTCACTGTTAATTCTGAACGGCTTTATGTGTGTGTGTGTGTGTGTGAGCGCGTGCGTGTGTATTTGTGTGTAAGGTAATCATCTAAAGAAGCGCACTGCCGGCCGCCGCAGCCATAAACGAAGTGCCGGTCAGGAAAGGGAAAAAAACAAATGCAGAGTAGTTAGCGGTGGCGGCAACGTTTCGCTCAGAATCACCGCGGGCGGTGGCGGCCAATCAGCCAGATGATAGAGTAGCCGTTGTCCAGTTGTGGGCCACGTGCACACGGCTGCACGCTCTCGGCCCACCTTCACGCGGACGCGGATTACGGATAATTGTTGTACGTATCGAGTAATCACACACATATGCCTACACGGTATTGATGATGGTCAACTTAACAAAATCACTTCTTGTAATAAATAAAATCAAGTAAATATAGCTAGCAGACCTACCCGCGAATTCACCTGCGTTGTATAATTGTTTATGTTGGCAAATATTTTTTTTTTATTCATTAGGTACCTATACAAAATCGTAAATATCTCGGATCTTACTTTAAAATTCCAAAAACCCACTTCCTGTCTACCACCGCCATTAGGGGTTGAGTATCGAAATTTGTATTTTAATAGAAGACTATTTTGCCCGAATTTAACTTTATTACTAAAACAGCTATCAATATAAACATATCACAAATCCGCCCTCGTCCCCTATAAAAAAAAATTTAAATTTAACACCAATCTCCCTCCCTCAATCCTTAGGGGTTGAATTTTTGGAAATACTGAAATATATGTCTCATTATTTGTATTGTAGAGTATTTATTTTATGTTTCAATTAAATCCGACCAAAAAATATTTTTCCCATACAAACTTTTACCATCCCATTTTACCCCCGTAGGCGTTGAATTTCGAAAAATCCTTTCATCTCTTAAATTTCACGTTTTTATGTCCAAGGGTTTCGGCTCGGCGATGATGAATCCGTCAGTCAGTATATAGATTACAAAAGTTGTAATGATTTTTTTATAAGAAATGTAATGTGCTATAAAAAAGGTTCTATACAATTTTCACAAAATATGCATCGTTCTTGAGATCTTTAGAGAGAAGGAATAATTTTAAGAAGTACAGTGACTACACCTTCGCCCGATTTTAACGATTTTTCATACAACTGTCTACTAGCCAGACTCAACTTGCAACCAAGTTTCATTTTAATCCGTTCAGTGGTTCATGAATTATATTGTGTGCTACGGGGACAAACAACTACAGCCAAACGCTGCACAAAAAATGTATGTATTTACCTGAAACTTAAAAATCAGAAATATACATTTTACTGCTTCCGGGATATATTACACAGCTTACTATAATCCTTTGGATATGGAAGCAAAATTGATTATTTTGTTTGATAACGAATAATTGAGGAAAAAGCAATTGGAATTTCTATTTTGGGAAAATTGAATTTTTGTATAGGTATGGTGTTTTAATAGAAATTTATATATTTGATATCTTTTATATTTAAATTATTATATTAAATTAATATAGAATGTATACCTATATACCTATAGAAATTATTATTTCTAATGGTTAAGGGTCAAATGTTCAACATTGAACAAAAAAATACTACCCACTAAACTATATTCATAAAATACAGATTAAACGATTAAAATTATTTTTTATTTTACAAGTAACAATTAAGTATTCTGCTAAGAAAATTAGCATATAAACAAAAAGTGGAATTAATCATTCTAAATTCTGAAAACGTCAATTGGTGATATATATTGAGATAAAATTTCAAACAAATTTAAAAACTACTTGAGATTTTATTTCTGTGTAAATTAATATTACTATTTATATAACTAATAAAAAAAAAACTTTGTAAACATACTAAAATCAAAATTTATTTTTCTATATACGCTCCTGCCCATCTGTCAATCGCACATCCAACAAATAGATTAATTACCGAGGAAATAAAAAATACACTGCGCACTTGACGTGGCTTTAAAAAATAGTAAAAAAACACAACACACTGGCAAAAAAGGTATAAGCTAAACGTGTTTTCATAATCCCTGCATTAATCCAATGAAAAAATCAATGTCGTTGTCAATTTTCAGCTACTGTTTACGCTGGAGCCAGCCAATTTACCAGCAGTTGTCAATGACAGATCGTGTGATCGAAATTAATAAACTTCTATCGTAATTTCAGATTTTCAATTTGGTTTGTAATAACATCGCAACGTGATAAATCTTTTTGCATTTTATCGGTAATGTTCTGCCTGTTTTGATTGTTGGGTATTCTGATCTGATGATAAATAATGCAATTATAATAATATCTATAATCTATATACCACACCATAACATCTATAGTCTATAATCTACTTGAAGGAATTGTTAAAAATTATAAATATCAATCATCTGTTACATTTATCGATCAGCCTTTCTTGAATAAATATATATTTCTTATAATTTTACTCTTCATCTAACAACATTTTTATTAATTTACATGAGAAACTCTATTTGATTTTATATACTTACCTATCTATAAAATATTAACAAACCAAACTTTTATGAAAAAATCGATGACTAAAATATTTATTAATTGACTAGTATTTTTGAGGAAGTTAGAAGAATATACTATAAAAGAACATATAAAGACTATAAGCTTAAACTTGTATGCTCTATATAGTTCAAAAGTACTGTGTCACCCAATAGGGGATATTTTTATTTAACCACCCGTTATAAATACGATTTATGAGTACATTAGACAGTACTCTTAATTATGTATATAAATGTATAATACACATTATGAATATCTACATACCTAATGTGTATTAAGACCAATAGTAAGCCATCATACCTGTAAATTATTACTAGTACGAAAAATGGTATTTTCTTAATATTTTATTTGATAATAGATATATTTATTTTGAAACTTTTTTAACACCTTTTACATAAAACATTATGTGTGCAGTTAAAGAGTGGAAACTAATATTATATTTTTTTATAAAGAAAAAAAAATCAGCTCACTTATTTGTCCGAAGAAGTATCGAATTTTTGCCTTTTGTTACTGGGTTCTATATACCTATACATAATATGTAGATATCTCTATATGTGAAAAAGTATGTTTATACTAAAGTTTTTCAATTTTACATCATCATAATACATATTTTATTAAAATTAGAAAAAAGTGGAGTTAGTTGATTTGGCTTTCGATTGATTTACAATTACATCAATCAATACCACTGATTGAGAAATACTGAAGATCTGTGCGACTATAGTGGGAGTCTGGTCAGAGAGAGCGAGATAGCCACAGCCACACGGGGCGTGTAGTATTGTCCACGTCCCCCGCAACAAGTATAGGTGTGACAGACCTGCGTTCGGCGGCGTCTTTGATCTCCGCCGCCAGTAGCTCTCAGCTGATTGCCTTCAGCTCGTCCGCGTGTCACGGGGGCAGGATTCTATACTTTAATATATATATGATGCTGAGTACGGATTCTTAGTACGTAACTTATTGTTATTTAATAGTTATAAAGCTGATCTATTGCACAAATTAAAATGGGTGGTTGTTACGCAGTATCAAAATTTATATTCACTAGCTAAATAGATGAGTATTTTAATTTCGTGGGACACATAGCATTTACAGAATATAAATAAGTTAGAAATAGCGGGAATAATTTGAAAATCCTGGATAGTAAGCATTCCTGATCGCGAATCACAGTAAAAGCTTGGTGTGGACAATATTTCTATAATTATAATACCAATAAATATTTTTATAAATAATAACATGCATTTTACAATGCATTTTACCTCAAAACTAATAGACTTTATTTTACAAACACTACTAGGAGATTGTTCAATTTCAAAATTTTTGGCTTCCTCTTTCCCCATTTTAGAATTAGTATTAGGTGTCCCACCCCTCTATCCTTATGTAATGTTTTTTATTTTGAATTCCTAGCAATACAACTCATTGTCAGATGCGTGAAAAAGTAATTATTCTTAAACTAAATACAGTGGAACCTCGTTAGTACATTTTTGAAGAAACCAGGAGGGGGGGAGGCACTAACGAGAAAAACGTACCAATGAAATATTTTAGCATGGAGTCTTGTGGAAGAATGTCAGGAACTACAGAAAACGTACTAACGAGGTTCTACTGTATATAGGTACACCTTAACTAAAATAAAACAATGCCACTATATAGACACGTATTTCCACTTCACAAGAAGTCCTCATCAGAAACAGACTGAATATATTTTCTTTTAATTTTAATATAGATATAGGTATAATAGTGTCTCGTATATGATCGAGCGTAAGTAAAATAATTAAAAAAGTGTGAGTGAAATTATACACTTATTAGAAACTTTGTGATCAATAATATACAACATAACATATCTAATATATTTCAAACAGATTTGTTTTTATGTATAGTTTTTGCCAAATATGGCATATTTTGCGGAAGGGTTGAGATAGTATCTAAACTTGCTTCAGCTATATTATATTATAATGCTATTATTTACTGGATATTAACGGCCGACCCATCTCTGGAAGTTTTGTTTATCTATTTAGGAACTAGGGAAACTAGTAAACAGAATCATATTTTGTCAATTTAGGAGTGTAATGTAAGAAACGATTTGAATAAAATAATTTACTTATTATTTATTTACACATCAATTTCGAAAAATGTTGGTATATTTAATACAAGTCTACAAAAACAAAAATATGCAGTATGTTTTATGAAAATAAATAAATAATATTTAGTGGGTCAAATTCTTCGATTAAGTGGCAAAAAATATATGCATATATGTATATGTTTTTGGAATAACTTGAATATTTGTAAAGATGTTTTGTTATGTTTAAAATTTCCAATATGCTAATGCATTTTTGATACTGAACTGGGTTTTTCTCATGATCACTCACGCTCACGACTTTATTTTTATCACGCGTGAGTATAGAAAAAATATCAGGATCACACACGCTCACAATTTATATTGTTTATTATTATTATTTTTAATAATATTAATATTATTATTTTACTCATGTACAGCGGTATTCAAAGGCATAAGATAGGAATAAATATGAGAAATTGTAATTTTTTATTTCTTCTTTTGAAATAGTACATTCAAATCATTATAATCATCGAAAATGAACTTCTAAATATAACTCACTCACAGTTATGTATGACTGTGGTATTTGTTATACATAAGTACTTGTGTGTATTATAGATTATAGGAATAACTCATTATATATATTCTGGACTTTTATTAATCCCCAACAAAAAAGAGTTATGTATTTCAAATGTATATTTGTTTGAATTGTTTATTCGTATCTCTGTAAGGGTCGATCCAGAGATTATCGAGTCAGTCTCGGTCCGATCTTGCTCCAATCAAATATAAATAAACAATAAACAATGAAATCATTCACATTATAGGTATAGCTCAGGTCTCGGTCCAATCACGCTGAATATTTGACTGGAGCGAGACCGGCTCGAGACCGATTCGATAAAACAGATATCCTCGAAATGGCTATATGATAAATACATAGATTTGAAAATTTTTGTCAGCCATATTATTTTTAACCTTTTTACATCATGGTTTCACTCTAAAAAATTTCAGAATCACGATTTTATTTCTGAGTAAAAAAATGTATTATGTATTGCCTAATGGTATCAAGTAAATGGACAACAAAATGAATTGTTTTTTGTTGAAAACTTGGTAATACAATAACCCGATGAACAAAGTGTTAACGTATCTGTGTATATTATCTTTACCGATCAGTAGATACACACACATACACACACACACATAAATACACGCACACGCACGCACGCATGGCGGCGGTCTCGCTTTGACAGATAAGACGAAAGTCACGACGAATCGCATTATCGAGCAGGCTTGCTCCTTTCTCTGCGACGGCGGCACCGTCAAAGGCCGGCAGCAGATTTTAAACGCATGTCTTTTGCATTAGCACACGCATATGAACCTCGCTGCTGTTTATCTGGGGAATCCTTTTAATAACGATGTTGTTTTCCAAGTGTTATCGGTTCAGAGATGCTGCACTTGACGGCGTGTTTGACGGAAATGGATACCAGAGTTTTGGGGTTGGTTTAAGATCATTTTTTATTCTCTGTATCACGCGTGTGACATATTTTTTTGTCAAGAAGATCTTTTTTTTTTAAAGCAAGATGTGTTCTATTCGTTTTACTTATTTGTACAAAAATTGCACGGTACGTCAAAAACTTATTCTAAGACAATGTTCCACAGGGAAGTGTTGAAACTAAGCAGCTGTCATTTTCAAATGGATGCAGTTATTAAAAAAATGCGTTAAAAAGAGAAGTTTGCAAAATTTTGGTTATGGTAGAAGAAAGTATGCATGCGCGTCAAAATGGATAATCTGACTTTAACTCTCTAAAAGTGCTTCTTTTCGAGAGGTTTAGTGTATGGCTGTTCTTGTAGGGGGTTTCATATTAAACATTGAAAACATGAACTTAAAAAGGTTATAACTCATTATTTATTGAAACTGCACTAAAATCATTTTTTGTGTTATTTTTAACACAATTATCGATAATTTTAGCATATTTTTCAATATTTTATTAAATTTTATTTGTACCCATTAAAAACTGCAGACTCTTTCTTTCAATCATATTTTTGTTTTTGAAAATGACAGTTGGTTAATTTCAACACCGTATATTATATTTATTAAATACTGATAATATGTAGTTTAATATTTTTGTATATACTTAATACTTTTAACTGCAAGAAGATAAAATTCAGACATTTTTCCACTGATCATTTTTATGATGTCCAGCTGCACGTTAAAGAATGCTTGGAAACAGGGATGGACATATATTAGCTACCGAATGATTATTTCTTATATCATTTGAGGAGGTCGTAATAGGATCAATTTTAGAGGAAACAATGATACGTTAACTTCACAGATTTTTAGGCATTTTGTTGTAACATAAAATACAAACGCATAGAAAAATAAAAATACAAAATACCTTCTTCATTTCATTCCGACATTAAAAAATTTAGATCGATATCTTTTTTGTTGTCGGTAAAATTCCATCTCTTCATCAGAAAATTTTAACCACAAAAAAGTCCACTTTTCTGAAAACCCGTGAACAAAAAGAAAAAAAACAAGCGTTCGTGGAATAAAAACGAGGTGCAATCGAACGCGTACGATATAGATCTGTCCACACAAAAGACAAATATCGTCTTACAAGATCCGCCTTTTGGTGTCGCGATAAGGTCCTGCGGTTTGTGTTTTGTTCTTCAGTTACGGCTTATTCTTGTTGTTCACATTGTTGTATAAGCAGTGGTGTGGTGGCTCTTACAATGTATGTTCATATATGAGTACCTACCTACTTGAACTGGAAATATTTAAAAGAATTTATTGAAGATCTACAGTTATCTTGTAGATATACAGTATAAAATTGATGTATTGTTGTAGATTGGGAAGTATAAATTTTTATATTTTTTATTTTTGGTCCATTTGTCTATGTTTTATCTTATGATCAAAAGTTAATTGTCCCAAAATTTCAGACTCGTAGATCAAACCTGTGAACGGCGCAAACCGAGACTTTTTCCGTTTTGATTAACATGGGAAAAATTCCTTTTTTACTTACGCGTATGTAGCTATAGTTGAAAAAAAATGCTCAGAACAATATTTTGTAGAACATTAAGTGCTCAGTAATTTTTAATATATGTTTGTTTAAAAAATACTGTATCTATGAATTATTCGAATTACAGAGGATACTACAGAAAGAAGCGAATAAATAAGTTATCAAGTATAAAGCTTGTTTTTAACTAAACTGTTACAAATTAAAAACATTTTTTTTCTGTTTTATCAGTTTGGCGGAAAACAAGTTTTAGATGCGTATTATTATAGGTTGTTAATATCGGTTAACATAATTGGATATTGCGGAAATAAATTATACTGCGATTCCATCGCGACCCGCCACTGACTGTTATGTTGTGGTTTTATCAATTCCTGTCTTTGTGCATTACCATTTTTATTATTAAACTACACTCGTCGACAATTCTCGTATTAACTGTCACAGACAGCACTTTATATTTCTAGGGTAATATATTTAAAAATATACCATCTCAGTAGTACAAGTGGCTGTAATATTTGATAAGTAGAAAAATCTGCATGATTCATATTTTGTCACGTTTTGTCTTTTATTTTACTATTGTATTGCGACAATTTACAATTCTGTTGGATTAACAAAAATTTAATATAAAAAAACTAAATCAACTAAATAAATTTGTAACAAGATTAGTGAAATAGGACATTTTCATTATATAAATTGAAAAATGCTTTCATATCTTCTAGTTAACTCTAATAAGTATATATCTATGTTTACTTATTGTTAGACATCGTTTTTGGCAATTGTTAATTTTTCTAAATTCGTAGTTTTGAACACAATATTGTATTTTTGTCTATTTGATTAGAGCAGTAAAGATTTTTCTTAAGATTATTGAATACTAATTGTACATTACAATATACATTATTCAATTTAAGAGTTTTTCAATAAGAAATAAATTATTGCATTTAAAAACAATGTATAGGTATATTTTAATCATTTATTTCTAATAGTGCATTTCTCTTATTGTTATACTTTGTTATATCGAATCTTATAATCCTAAAATCTTATTAAAGTAACGGATACCTAAAAAGTTTTATCCAGAATTATACAAATTAAGAATTATTTTTGTCCAAGTGGAGTATCTACACCAGTAAAATCAATGTCTAGAAAGGCGTACGTTGTGTTTGGTAAATTCAGTGAATAACTCTTAAGAAACCAATAGGAATCGTCCAATAAATAAATTGAAAACCATTTATTTACTTTCTTTTACATAAATATATTTCTTTATATAAAAAATCGTTCTTTTTCGATGTTTGTTTTGCTGTATCTAATTATTTTGGCTTCTGAACGTCTGATATAATTCTAGACAAACGTTTTAACTTACAATATTGTGAAAAACTTTTTGATTTAAACCTAAAATGACGAGACTAGAGATTTCTTTCTATAAAAATAATTTGCTCCTAAGCAAAATTCAAATTAGGAAATCCCGAATTGTCTTATGCGGTATATTGAACCTAAATGTAAGCAATATCAACTACACTGTCGAAGACATAAAACAGTTATTTGTTTCCATGTCTCCATTGTTGCAACGATAGTTCTATCAACATTATATTTCGCTAAGTTCTTAATTTTTCTTTCTTTATCGGTTCAAATGAAAACGTACATTATACTAGAAATGAGATTATGAATCCAGTTGATAAAGTTTGTTCTTGCACAACCAAACACAAAACTAAAATATTCCTCTATATTTTATTAACAAATAATTCAATAACAATTTTGCTGACAGTAAGATTTTTTTTTAAAAAGAACACATTTGCACTCTAGAAAATTACTTATATTCTTCTTGTGATACAACTGTCATGGTTCCTATTTGTGATATTCCCCATTTGGAACGCCCTGTAAGACAAATCGATTCGTTTCTGTGATAAATATTTCACAGGTACAGATGCACTTGTCAAGCACTATGGGCATCTGCCATCGCGGTAAAGATACACCTCAAAGAGAGATCCTAACCTCTTATTATACGTGCTACTGTCGGCAGGAGGTGGGCCCAATATACGGGGACCGCACAGAGCCTGATTTAGGAAATTTCTGAAAAAGATATAATAGATATATAGCGGGGTTCCGTTCCGCCATCTTTGACGCAAGTCAAAGATGGTCGTAAATCGAGATCTGGCACTATTACTATTATATGATGATAGCGTTGCAATTTAGAGCCAATAACTTAATAATGAAATACTTTGCAGAAATCAAAATCAAAAGTGCCGAATATTTCACTTATTTGCCCATAAATTAGAATTATTTCAAGACCTACTGATTTTTGTGAAAATTGAACAAGCGCGGTAAAAAAATTTAAATTATAAATTTTAAGCACATTGAGAATTTATTTTATCTTCAAAAATTTTAGTTCTTCAAAATTTGAAAATAAAACTTTTTTTTGGGGAGGGGGCTAACATTCTGCCCCGCGCCCCAACCTTCTTTAGTTCGCCAATGCCCAGTAGTTTATACCCATAACAATATACGTTTCCTGCAAATGCCACTAAAAATTTTTCACATTAAAAATTATTTAAATTCAAAAATAATTATGAAATATAGAAGTCATGTATGGTTCACCATACCGATTTTTTTTATTTTAATCTTTATATTATTTTTTTATTTTTTTTAAATTCTTTGCAAAAAAATGATACAAAAACTTACTACTTCATATGTTTATATAATTGAAGCGGAAAAAACGAATTAAAAAATTAGTTAATTTCAAAATAAACTTAAACAAGAAAAAGCTTCTACTTCTTAATTGCATGAATTATTTAAAACATAAATATGATAAATAGAAGTAATTTTCAGCCAATTTTTATTTAAGTGTTATTCATTTTTTTAAGTCCATTTAAAAAACTAATTTTTTTTTTAGATATTTATCACTTTATTACTTTTCATTTATAAATGTGAAATACGAGCTTCCTGAAAAGAGGTCATAAAGTTTTACTGCCATAAAATGGAATACTTGATTTTTAATTAGTGTTTATAATTTATTGCATATTTTAAAATATCCCGTGAAATATTTTAATGTTATTTTTATAAGGTGTTCAACATTATAACATCTCATGATGAATAAGAATTACAAAATGAATATTTAAATTTTGTTCATCTTATCTATTCATTTTTTTGCATAGAAATGCCAGTTTCTAATTAAAAAATTTATAGAATTTAGAAAACTGTAAACTGTAATGTGTTGCAAGACGTTGATAACAAACAATCATCTAAAGATAATTTGTAACTCTTAAATCAAAATTAAAATTTCTTCAGTGTCAAATCCAAAATTTGAAAGTCAGTCTATTAACAGTTCACATATAATATTTATTGCACTATTTAAAGAAGGCCATGAAAATTAACTTTGTACCTATCTACAACAAATGTTGTATAATTTCCTAACGTACACAATAGATGGAAGCACCTGTATACAAACTGTTAATTACTCATAGGTACCATAAGGTAAAGATTTTTAAATTTCCAGAGTCATAATTCTACTTTTTATGGCCAATAAAATTAAATGTGCCAGTTACAAGTGGTTCGTATTTGTTATGATGTATTTTAACGACAGGGATGTCCAATTATATTTTTAATGATCTGAAAATATTCGACAAATAATATCAGTTTTAAAATGTTTCGCTACGTCGAAAATAACCAACGTATTTGAAGATATTTGTTTAAAGCTTTTTTATACTCAATGTTTCAATAAATAAAAATTATTAAAAGTTCTCAAATAAATAAATTGGTGAACATTAGGTACTTACAATACAGTTCTAAATATATTGACGGATTAACAAAATCCAATAGATTGTAGATTTTACCGATAAAAATTACAGGATACAATAATAACTATTTTTATATCAATTACAATAATATTATAATTATTCAAACTTAAAAAATGACTTTATAATTCTATTTCAATTAAAAACACAATTTCTAAATGTTTGAGATTTACAATCAGGGACTTGAACCGAAATTTATTTATGGTTCGGGTTTGGTTTGGGTTTTATACAAATTTTGGGTTGGGGTTCGGGTTTGGGTTCAGCATGACGCAACTATCTGGGTTAAAAAATCGTTATTTTTCCAGGATTCAGATTCGGGTTGAAGTTCAAGTCTGTAATTGAAGAAAAATTTTCTTGGAAAAACAATTATAATTAACAAATAAAACATATTTTGAAAAAAAAACATTAATAGCCATTAAAATATGGCTAGAAAAAATAAAATTACATTTTAAAGATTGAAATCTCTACAT
This sequence comes from Sialis fuliginosa, assembly GCA_961205875.1. Lineage (NCBI taxonomy): Eukaryota > Metazoa > Arthropoda > Insecta > Megaloptera > Sialidae > Sialis > Sialis fuliginosa. The sequence continues at coordinate 13,344,990 of OY540817.1, forward strand.
TTATATTCTATGATATATTTTGGTGCAATTGACAGCTATATTACATTAAATATCGATTTTAGTAAAAATAATAACAATGGTAAAGCTAATTTCAAAATTATATATTAATACGTGTAAGATTGTACAACCCTGCTCCATATAGTTTATGCCTTTTCGGTATCTACAGGCTACCATTGATGTCAATCGTCCCTTTTGTGCAGACAAACTATTACGTATTAAACGTACAACTTAATTGTTAATAAATTATTCAAATAGCTTTCCATTTCGAGATCAAAGAGACCGACGTCTTTCAGCTGACCGGCCGGAAAATTTAATGTCATGGACTTCCAAAAATCTCCAAAAATGTGATGTCAAACCGTAAAAATCTGAATCGGGATTTTGAAATGAGTTTGGGGCGTGTCTTTCCATACATTTAATTATAGGTTTTCAAATGTTCTAACTGCTTTTCTTTGTATAAGAATACTACTGGTTCGTTGTGCTCGTATAGTGATGATTATTAGATCCTACGCATGATTATTGTTTTTTTTTTCAGATGGGAAACAATCTGAAAACAAATCTTGAAATTTTATATTTGTGAAATTTAGCATTTATATCAGTATTTACCAAAGTTAAAATCCATTGAGAGTGAAGTGTTACCAGCGTACACCGGAGCGTATCCTTAGAGGTGGATTTGGGGTGGGGGGGGGGTAAAAAAATGCATTACAAATCGCAATTTTAAAACTGGTTTTCATGTTAAAATCCACATGTATCCCTTTTGAGAGTGAAGTGCTATCAATGTACCCCAAGGCGTACCCTTAGAGGCAGGTTAGGGGGGAGGGGGTGAAAAAATGCATTAATTATCTCAATTTTAAAACTGTTTTTCATGTACAAAAAATCAAATACGCTTAACGAAATAAAAAAAGGAGTTAAAAAATCTCAATTATGCAGAATTTATTGTTCAAAACACAAAATTATTTAGTAAATACATAAAGGTACGCCATGTACTCCTTGAAACACTTTTGCGTACGAATACCACATTTTGGTACACACTGATTTAGATAATAACGTATAATTTTTAATACTAGCTTAATATAATGTTTTGAAGCATAAATTTTCATAAATCGTCTATATTAGATTGTAACATTTAATTTTTGTCGTAATTTGGTAAACAAGTATCAAATCTAGATATTGAGTTTGCATTAAACTTTGGTTTCGACTTTATTTGGGTATTGTGGACTTGCCATAATATTGGTACAGAAATGTGCAAGTATTTGAGTATGTACTTAACCAAACACAAGTAGATACTTGTTTTTAATTATATAAATACTCAAATATTTTAATTTTTTTAATTTAAAAAAGAATCCTGCAAACAAAGTTTGTTTTAAATTCAAACTTTTAAATTATATAAATTTAAAAGTATATGAGAAAATTTGAACAATTGGTTTCTATAAAAACAAAGTAGATAAAAGGCCTTCTATTTTTTTTCTATGAGATAAAACCACAGCTACCGTCATTCTTCTTAAGAACAAAGTACCTACTAGAAGATGCAATTGAAATACCATATAATATATAATAGATATCTATTATGTGGTACTACGCACATATACAAATACGAGTACATACATACTTACATGCATTAATACAGTGGCAGTACATCGTATACAATATGGGTTTAAACTGGTAAAATAAAAATACAGAACCGTATAATGTGCTTTTACAAAAATGAATATTGATGTTAAAATATTGATTGAAGAATATCCATATTAACTAATCGTTCTTCTTTAAAAGTTTACATTAAAATCATTGAACGTTATTAAAGAAACTTAAGAAAATATTTAATTTATCCTTATAAGCGTACCTATCTTTCCAATTAAATTCTAAAACCATTTGAATATATATCTGATAAAATATCTTATTTCTCTGTACTTCTACTTCCGGGTCAGTGGCGTACTCATATTTATTTATCGAGGTTTTTACAGTCATTATCGCTAATTGCAATCTATAAATTGTTCATGTTCACTATAATTTGATACGAAACGTTTATGAAAACTATATTAATATACTAAACGTCTGCCAAGTAAAAGCACAGTGCTTCCTGTCAAAGTAAATATCAAACAAATGACGATTTTTAATGCAAATTTCGATAAATCTTTGTAAGGGAATATATTACAACAAACATTGTAGACCTATATTATAGGAAATTAAATTACAAAAAAGACCCTCTTACACACAATTTTGATGATTTTGAAGTGGAATCGTCCTTAATCCAGACCCAATCATCCAACCAAGTTTCATTAACATCGATTCAGTGGTTCATGAGTTATGCGTGTGATAAGGATTCATGGAACAGACAGACAGACACGAAACGAAAAGTGTTTGTCTTGACCTGAAACGAGAAGATCAATTTAAAATATTGAAATCGGAGAACAATTTTTTTGTCTCATTATAAAACGATTACAAAGTTTCTCGTATCTTAGATATTGCGAGGAAGCAATATCTTCTAAAAAAAAGGAAATAGCAACCATGTCTTGGCATTGGTAAATTGGTATATTGCTTACCATGGGGCACCCCCTCCCTCCTTTGTGTATTTTAAATTAATTTAAAATAATTAATTAATTAAAAGCTTAACCAAAAGCTTATATTGATATTTCAGTTCTCTTACACTAATTTTGGTAATAATATACGTAAATGGTACATTTTCACCACGATACTTTCAGAAAGATTAAAAAAATATCACAACATTTTAACAGGCCTATGTTATCAATTTAAGAATTATTGAATTCCGTTAATTTCCCCCCATATAAGTACGGCCACTGTGATGAAGTACGGGCACAAAACGCAAGTTTCGAAATATCATTTGACCGAGTGTGTGCTATTGCGGCGACCAACTTCAAAGAGATACCGCCGCTTTACAATTCTGTAATAAAGGACAATCTTTATAATCTTGATACGAGAGAAATTGAATGAAATAAAAGTCGTATTTAATATTAATACACACCCGGTTGCTTCCAACTAAATAATAAGATCTGAAATGTGGTGGTGCTTTTTGTCGTACAGCTCAGTTTTTATTTTTATTATTATTGTTGTTTTGCTGGTTATGTGTGTTCGCTAGTCATATATTTAATTTTGATTGTTTTTATATTTCTTGCCGACTTTTGTAACTTTGTTATGAAATAGTAACTTTTTGAAGAATATTCCTGTTAATGGGCGTACTCAGGGAGAAGCAGGGGGAGCGTTTACCCTCTCCTATAGCTTGTGTTCAAAAAGTAACAAGTAAATCAGTATATTGGCTAAACAGGGTTATTTCTAGATAAAACAATGCACATTTGTTATTTATATTTATTTTATCTTATAGATCAGACAAATTAGATCGATTTTTGACCTAAATAAAAAAAAATTAGAATGAATTAATCCCACTAAAATCGATAGCTGGGTAGAATGCATTATTCTAGATGATCTTGTATTTTTTTTAATTAAATAATTATTTTTGGATTGAGGAAAGAATATGTTATTAAGAATACATCGAGCTACGTTTAAACAAAGTTTTATTAAATATAATTCATATAAATTAAAAATATACGAAAAAATAATCAGGTGCGTTTTATGAAAAATTTCGAACTAATATTTTTTAGTAAAATTGTATAAAAATTAAATGGTTAACCAATTCCAGACAATTTATCTAAACACTATCGGTGTTTATTTAACACGAGGAAGCACTGTGCATTTACTTGGCAGATGTTTTTCATTCATCAACTTGCTTGTAAAATAAACAAAATCATTTCTATTACAGATATGCATAGTTTGGATAAGCATATTAATACTCTCCGGTGACGTCGTGTTCGGGGACTCTTCCCCATCCACCAGGAGTATTGCATCGTCCCGTGGTATCAACTCCAACGCCATCCAGAGACTGATCCGGATCCTGGATGACAAACCAGGCAATCCGGCAGATACCGGAGCAGACGCCGGCCGGCAAAGGGGATTAAAGAAAGTCTACCTCTCTGACAGAAGTATAACTTGCAACGACGGCTCACGGGCAGGGTGAGTAATTGCACAAGTTTTATATTAACTCGTTTAATATTTACGGCTTTGACAAATCTTTTCATTAGTGCGCTAAATTATTTACGAGTTCGGGTACGGTTACGGCGCCAATATCTAGCGCGATAATGAAAATCTAATTTATCATTGAGAATGTTTTCCTTCTTCCGAACACAGTGGTTTTTTCATATTTTCCGTTCGTACATTGTTTAAAAGGGGATATTTTAGGACAGTATTGCGGTGTGACGTTAAAATATTAAGCTTATTTTAGGATTTTTTTCGCAACAAAATAATCTTTTTATATGTTTTTATTATAAAAAAAAACTGTTTTAGTAAATTGTATGATATTATTAATTATTATTATTGACCAACTATTCATTTTCTAGATTTTATTTACGAAAGCACCATGGGAGTAAGAAATGGATCATATTCCTAGAAGGTGGTTGGTATTGTTACGATCATAAGAGCTGCAGGAGTCGGTGGATGCGTGTGAGACATCTTATGACCTCAACACAATGGCCAGAAACCAGAGAAAGTATGTCTTCATTTACCTTACTTAACTAACATTAAATTTCAATAACATCCAAAAAAGAATTATCTATCTTGTCAAGAATGTCAGTATAAATAATATTAATCTTTTTTTATTAGTTGGGGGAATATTATCGGGCTCCCAACGCGAGAATCCGTATTGGTGGGATGCGAATCATGTTTACCTTCCATACTGCACATCTGATGCTTGGTCAGGAAGAAGGAACCAGCCTCGAGATAAATTCAGCTTCCAAGGAGCTCTTGTTTTGGAACGTGCAGTGAGAGATTTACTCCCATTGGGTCTCCGTAACGCTACACGGCTTCTAATTGGTGGAAGCAGTGCAGGAGGAACAGGTGCCATGGTCAATCTTGATAGGTAAATAAAAATTATAACATTTTATAAAAAAAAATTTTTTTGGGTGGTAGTTGTAAATAGTTTATTAAAAATGATTAAAAATGTATATTCGATTTATTTTTTAAACATATTTTTTTAGAATACGTGAAATTCTTCATGATGAGCTCCAGCTTCATCACATGGACATTCGTGGAGTTGTAGACTCCGGGTGGTTCTTGGACCGTGCTCCGTATTCCGGAACAATTTCAAACTCTGATGCATCTGAAGCAACATCAGGAAGTGCTTTGGACAACATTCGTAAAGGAATAGAACTCTGGGATGCTAAAATGCCTACCAAATGTGCCGAGATCTTTTCACAGGAACCATGGAGATGCTATTTTGGATATAGACTTTACCCAACATTGAAATGTTAGTAATTTATTTTTTAACTAGTAATGAAAAATTTTTAAATAATATTGTTTTTCCACAGCACCTCTTTTTGTGTTCCAATGGCTGTTCGATGAAGCACAAATGTTTGCTGAAAATATGGCGACACCTGTAACCAAGCAACAGTGGGACTATATCCACCAAATGGGAGACTCTTTACGACAGAGTTTTGAGAACGTGACAGCTCTGTTTGCCCCATCTTGCATCTCCCATTCTGTTCTAACGAAACGTGATTGGCTTATGGTCAAAGTTGACGACGTTTCTATAGCAGATGCACTTCACTGTTGGGAGCAGCATCTTGATGAACATTTTGTACGCGTGGTATCGCGAACGCGCACGCAGAATTCGACAATGCAAGGTGACGAGCCTACTTCTGTACCCGAGAGGCATCATAAAGGCGGTGGGAGAAGGCAAAAAAAGAAACACAGAAATAAAGGGAGGAATAGGAATAAACAGAATAAAAGGAGAAAAGGAGGTATGTAAACAAATTTGTGTTTACGTTTTCATATTAACTTAACTCTTCAGATATTATTAACCTTCTAGCAATGCTCGACAATTCATCTGGTTTAAAATACAGGATGTCCCAACATTGTGTCAAAGTTCAATATTTCATTTATTATAACAAATGGAAGAAAACTTTAAATGCAAAAATTGTCAAGATAGAAATCCAGTCTTTAAAGAGTTATGTCCAAAAAAATAAATGCATTTAGATTATCTATCTATAAAAAATATATCTTTGATTTGTAACGCACTTATGGGACATTCTGTATAAATGTAACTATGTACTTTCAAAATTTGCTGCTTGTCTATCCTGACAATTTTTGTATTTAAAGTTTTCTTCAATTTGTTATAATAAATGAAAAATTGAACTTTGATACAGTGTTGAGACACTCTGTAAGTTAATCAATTTAACAAAAAATTACATTATACTATTTTCTTTCAGGTCGCAAACACGCAAGATTTCGTGGCGAGCATCATCATAACCATCTCAATGACACGTTACTGGACAATGGAAGACGAGAAAGGTCGGTATTAAAGAACCACAAACGTCTCCGAAATGGCTCCCTGCGTTCCAAGTGTCGAATGAAGGTGATGGAAAAATGTTCATGGCCTCAATGTAACCATTCGTGTCCAAAGTTACATAACCCTTACACGGGAGAAGAACTGGATTTCATTGAATTGTTGAAGTCATTTGGGCTAGATATGAAAAGTGTAGCTCTTGCTTTGGATATCGATGAGCAAACACTGAATAATATGGATCATACAGAGTTATTGAATCTATTAACGCAGAGTGCAAGTAAATGAAAAAACGTATAAAATCATTGGCACGTAAATACAGAGAGAGAGGGAGAGAGAGCAAAGTTTTCCATTATCTTTCTATTGAAAGTTGAGATTTGGTTCCAAGAGCTTATGTAAAGGTTTTTCCAAGTAAAATTGAATATTGTGGCTATTATAGTGTCAAAAAACATAACGATTGTTACAATATGATACCTAAGAAATAACGAAAGGATTCTAAAATAAGTATACATATATCCAACATTATATCTTTAAAGTATAACTGGTTGCATATGCAAGCATTTTGCCAATGATAATATCAATGTGTTTTAGACATTCTTTTTAAGAAAGAAGTAATACTAATTTATTCTTTAATTCTAAATTTATAATTGTATATATTTAAGTTTTAAAAATTGTTTATTAATTAATAAGTGTTTATATGTATGTACATTTTATTAAGGCCCAGTGTTGTACATTAGTTGAATTGGGAGTAAAAAAAAACTATTATTTTGAGCGTGAAATTTTTAAGCTCCCAATTATTTATTTGTACTACTGATATATTTATTTATTATAACATAACTTTTTAAAATAATTTAATTGTTAATTCAAAATAACAACGTACTATTGCGTCTAACATTCCAGCAATTTATAATAAAATAATCAGGGATTCGTCAAAAAATTAAATAATATACAGTAGGTGGTTAAAAAATCACTTTATGAACAAAATTATATTTTTATTTGGTAAAGTTATTTTTGACCATTCTGTATATTACTTAAAAACACTGCCAATTCAATTTTTTACGGGTAAATTTTATTAATGTATTATTTTTTCACATTTTATACCTCAAAGACAATATAAACTTTTTATTTACATGGTATTTTGTTTTCAATAAAATTATTATTTTTTTAAATGTTTTGGTAGACATTGAAATAATTAAAGTGCAGTCATACCGTGAAGTATGGCTATATTTAAAATTTACATTTAATATTTAAAAAGAAAATAGTTCTTTTAATAAAGTCTTCAAAATTATAATTGATAAGAACGAAAATTGGAAATTTATGTTTGTATAGGGAGGCAAAATGCTTAAATAAAATAAAACACAAATAAAGATTGTTTAAATGTGGCTTTTTGGCCACTCTGTAGTATCGCTTATATTTTACCATTATTAATAATTTATTTTAATTATAATATCTAATAGACTGATTTATTCTACCTCACACTGTATATTTTATTAACTTTTTAAATATTTTTCTATATTTGTAAGCGAGTAATTTATATTATTTTATTTTTATAAAGAATGAATGGGTTTTTATATTTTGTATGAATGGAAACTAAATGTATATTTATTTAAAAATTATAAATACTTACCTTTAAACATAGATTGTAAGGATATAAATATAATATTGTTTGTTTAAGTAAAGATGACATCATAAAATAAATTAAATTATTACATTTTAAAAACTAATCATGAGCATTATTCTATTTGGAAATTTACGATCAAAAGAATTTCATAGACACTTTTTCATGAATATCTCAATATTAAAACAGTATGTTATATTAGTCAGTTATGAATAAATTGTCACTTTCCCCCTATTGGTTACGTAACTTAATTAAATTATTAGATTAGGAAAAATTATGGATACATAACAACCAATGCTAGTCCGTATATGAAACTGTTACAAAAATTATAAGACGACCATCATTTATTAAATGTCACAATCGTCATTTCCATGCATATTATATGCTTTAAATTACAATTGAATTTAGTATGTATGAGAGATGATAGTTCCAAATAGACGTTTCTCTGTTAATCATTTATCACTTAAATACTTTTAAAGACAATATACAACATTTATTATTTATTAATTTTATGATTCAAAACAATTGATATTTATTTTAAAATCTGAATGATACGACAATGACTCGTGGAGCGATGTGGTAACAACGCTAGACAATGTGTTATGTGTACTTTATCTTTCCTTGTCTAAGATTAAATTAATTGAACAATCGTGATTTCTAAACCCCTTAGTATTTAAAAACAAACAGCTAACTTTATATGTTATCTATACAAAACAAACTATTATTAATAAATGTATAAATATATTTTGTCGAAAAATTATTTTTATTTTACGTATAATTTATTAAATTATATTTATTTTAAAATCCCCATCTGCACAATTTTTAATACGAACACTTTTTATTTTATAAAATAGATTATTTTTCAATAGACTGCTATAATGGACATATAGTACCAGGGGCGGATTGAGGAATGATTTCGACCAAAAATATTTCTACACGAAAAAAATAGAACCCAAATTTTAGGAAAAATTAATATCCGTATTATAATTTAGACTTATTGTATTTTTAATTAAACGATTATAATTTTTATAAATCTGAAAATTATTGCAATACGGATAGTAAATTTTAATTTAGGAATTGTAATTTTTCCTTAATTTTGAATTCTATTTTTCTCCGCGTAGAGAAAAAAATATTCTATACTCAATTACAAAAAAAATATAAATTTTAAATTTTAAAAACCGTTTTTTGTTCTATATGTATGTTATAATCACATTTAACATATATTTTTTGTAGAAATTTTTTTATCTGATCACTTTTTGGTGAGTAGAATTATCAAATTTCAACTGCCGATATTGTACAGTTGGCTCTTCGAGGCTTGCTCGAATACTCAAACCGCTCCTGTATAGTAAATGTTGTATTTATTTAATTTAATTTTACTATAAAATATATTCATTGAGTACCTGTATTTTTCACCTGTATTAAATAGTCACTATATGTTTTTAATACTTTTTAATATATTATAATACTTATAATAAATTTTAATGATTGTACCAATTTAATATTTAAAATAAATATTTGTAAATTTAATCCGATTTTTTTTAAATTGTATAACAACCAATAATTTGACTAAAACTCAGTGGCAGACTAAGGAAAATTGGTACCTCCAAAAACGAACTTTTGTATCCCCTGGTGAATTTGAAGACCTTTTATTCGTTGTCTGTGTAATTAATGAAGACCTTGTGTATTTGTATTTCATATTTCATTTTTTGCTATTTTAATATGTTTTATTTTTATTTTCTTTTACTTATTCAACAAAACAAAAAGTTTATTTATTTATTTATTTATAATTTAACTGTCGTACGAGGGTCGAAGCCGAAGGCTGATACTGTATTATTGTTTTTACAATGTTTTTTTCATTATCATCATACTTAATAGTGAACTGTTTTCAAACCTCTATACACGGAAAAAATGGAATAAAAAAAACCCTCATCTTTTCTGTTTTTGGGTTATCAATCAACGTCCGTATACTAAATTTCATCTTTATCGGTATAAAATTTATATAGACGGACGGATGGACGTACAGAGAGAAACTATAAGGGTTCCTATTTTTCTACGGAATCTAAAAACGGCAAAGTAAAATTATTTTTATTAAAAAATATTTTCTTACAACTTTATAAGGCTTAAATGTTCATGAGTCGCTACTGATTTTATCTAATATAATTACTTTTTGATTTGACGCACTACACAAAAAAATGTTATTCTTAATATTAAATTTTGGGTTTACCCTATCACGTGTTTCTAAATCCATACTTTGCGGTTTGATTTAAAAAAATATTATACCTCTGAAGAAATACTTATATTTTATATTAATATATTTATCTGACATAAAATCATTGTTATTAATTAACTTATTTTAAGTATATACCTACATTTATTGTTTTATTTGTTTGCTATTACATCACATGTCTTTTTTATCCTCAATAATAATATTATCTGAGAATTTTTTGTTACCTCTTTACCTATGTGTAACTTTCATTATATTATTCTTGTTTACATGTTTAACTTTTTGTATACCATTCATGTAGCATAATACATTTAATTAAAGGGATTTTTAATTACACTACGTTTTTATAATGCATATTATGCACATTTTTCATTGAGAGCCTAAAATAAGGAGAATTTAGCGTTAAAGGCAATTATCTTTTAGATCTAAATGAAAGTTTCTAATATCTAATATCTATCGATTTCTATTGTTTAATAAGTACATAAAGTAATAAACGCTATAGCCACAGTAAAAACATCTACAAGGACAAACTTGAAATACAAACGTACATATCAATTTTTAAATTACTTTATTATTGCAATTTCTAATACTCTTGTGAAGAAATCAAAAATATAGAAAGTAGAATTTGCGTGATTCTGTTTTATTGGTTCATTTTTGTATTCAAGGATGTACATAGGTATAAATCTAAAAAATACCAAATTTACATATTTTAGTTAAACATTGGCTTGGATTCAATGAATAGAATTAAAAAAAAAAAAAAGTTGGGGTCAAGGTGAATGAAAATATTTTCTAACACGAGGCTTTCGCGGCCGTTAGTAGACTTTCTTAAATCTTGACTTTTTAATTATTTCTTAAATCATAATAATGCATAACAAATTATTTAATATAAATATTTATAATTACACCAATTACACAGCTTTTAATCATTATTTTCATTTTTATACAATGTTATTGCAAATATACTCGTGAAAAAAAGGAAAACCCAATTTAGTGTCATTTTTGGACTTTTTGAAGATGAAAATCTAAGAAAATTTGATCTTCTTTTACAGTTTAGGGATATTTATGTATTATTAAATGGTTTTTTTAGTCCACATCGCGGTTAGATAAATTAATAATATTTTTTTTGCAATTTTGAAAGTTGCTCACAAGGATATCCAATTTTTTTGTCCAAATTTCAACACTTTCTTCAAATTTTTTTTTGCAATTTTAGGCTTTGCGATAGTCGAGTTTGAATGAAAAAATACTAAAAAGCTTTAAACTATATAAGAGGGAACTAATTTTGGTCATGCAGAAAAGAAAAAAAAGAAAATTAAAGCTAAATATCACCTATTGTCTGAAAGCATTTAAAAAATTTAAAAAAATTCCAGTTACTTTAAATTAATAAAGGTCAAAACTAAACGAAATCAAGAAATAATTTACTATAGTTTAAATAACTGTCGTCCTATGTTAGGTCATAATCTTACAGCGTATTGAAAAAATTCACCAATGGTAACATTTATAGTTTAATTTAGTTTATTATGTTTCCATATCCTTAATAATGTATCACATTTCCATATGATATGAAAAATTTGTAATATTTTTAAAATTATTAATAAATAAAAATACGTAAAACTAAAGACGTTAAAATGTGTTTTTTTTTATTATTATTATTGCTTTTGCCAATCATACATAGAAACATCCTTACATAATAGTACATTATTGATAATTTACTTTAAAAGTTGTATTCGTTAAACTTATTTAAATTTAAATAAATTCTAAGTGGGGTCAGGTAGACCCCAGTTCACTATGTTTGTAATAAAAACGTAAGTCAACCGTCCGAAGGTTGAGAAAATTGAAGATGCGGGATATCTCAAGAGAAGCAAGTTTATTGAATTAATTTATAATATTTCATTTTTGCTATACAGGATAATAAACGCATGTGCGTACGGCGTCATAAGAATTTACGTTTATTGTATTTTATAAACTAGTAATAGAAGAATCTTTGTTACCTTGAATAAAAAATATGTTTTATGTCTTAAATAAATTAATTAAATTGTTACTTCAACGTTTTAAGAATATGATTTTATATGCATATGCAAATTTAACATTTCTGATTTTTGGACGTTTTTTAAATACTTCCTTTCTACAGTAAAGAGCCGGTTTTTGGGTATTTACTTATGCATACATATTTTCAACAAAATAGGCCGGAGTATTTGTTAAAAAATATAAAAGAGGGACAACAGTTTTCAGGTATTGCTATAGCAGAATTTTTCTAGGGGGGCCTCATAACTAATTCTGCCCAGAGGCATAATATTCCTTAATCCGCCACTGTCTATGAAAAGCTCGATTATTAGCTTTCAAACGTTGGAGTTAGACAAGAGTATTAAAATGTATAAGGGAATTTTTTTTAAACTTGAAGATTAACTTATATTATTATAACAATTACACTAAAATTTACACATTTATTATTAAATTATAAAAAAAATTGTTTTACCTATAATGAGCATGACATTATAAAAAAAATCGAGGACATAATAATAATAATAATAATAATAATAGCAATAAACATGAAAAATATATTGACCCTTTGAAGCTAGGACATCCTGTATAACAGCGGAACTTTAAATTGTACATACGCACAAATATTGTTGTTTGTTATGTACCATATTACAAATATTTAATAATGTTATTTATTTAAGCAACAAAACAAGCACCTTAAAGTTTTTCATCAAAGACGTCACACCTCCTTCCTGACTCTCACAGACATACATATATATTTCAAGTTTAAGTTTGCAGCATTCTATTAGCACTATTTAAGTAGCCTTGTTCGACATTCGCGCATTTATTCCATATTTATGTCAGATATATATAAGTAGCACACTACAAATCAATGGTATAGGAAATCAATATTTATCTGTAATTTTTACCTTTTATAGTCAATGTTACTTATTTAGTTACTTATTTGAAAAGTGACAGTGATTATTGTGAAGTTCGAAGTGTAAAAGTGTGTTTACTTTTATTTATTTATTTTTTTGAGGTGAGTAAAATATTAATATTTGCACTTCCCCCCCCATAAAAAACTACTAAATTATAACGTGAGGAAAATAGTACTTTATGGATTCTAATTTTCAAACCTTAATTTTTATAAGAACTAATTCTACCGTGCTTAGGTAAAGGGCAGTAAGGTGAAAAAAATAAAAATGAAGAAAACTGAACTCGAAGTTTTTGATTTTTTTTAAATTGATTTAATATATTTTTTTTTATAAAATTTATTTAGCGACCGATGATATAAGCTACATGACTTCATTATAAGTCATTTGAGTGTAATTTTAGTTTACAATTCATCAAAATGCCTAAATTGAGTTACTTACTGTCTTTTATTTCTGGAAATTTAAAAGCAGTAATTTATATTCAGGAAATGTAACTAATTTGATATACTTATTCGATAAACTTAAAAAATGAATATTCTATTGAAATAACATTCAATGATTAATGTTATGACTAATATGTAGAAAATTGTCTGAAAAATCTAATAACATCAAAATTACTATTACTATTATTATTACTATTACTATTACTTATTATAAGAATTTTACATAAAAAAGTTCGGTGGCGGCCACTTCAGTTTATTTAATTTTGATAGTCTTGACTATGAAGAGGCTTCAGAACAACTCATATTAAAAATATATAACTAAAAACGCTTTTTGATACTCCGGCGTTTTTATTGCTGTCTGCCACAATTAATTGTCCTCGGCTACTCCTTATCCTATCTGTCATCTGTCATCCATGTGAAGTCTTACAATGAATTGTGATATCTAGTATTTAATATAATAAATTTAGCTGGGGCAATATTTTACTGTGTGACATTTATAATCTTTTGATACATAGGGTATTGCAATTCTTCTTCTTTATTTTCTGTTTTCACCAACTGGATCATCTCTTGTTAATCTACAATAATTATTAAATAAATATAGGTACAGTAAAATTAGCAACAAAGTTACTGTGTTAATGAAAATATGAATATATTAGTAAAATCGTCTAAAATGGCTTTAGAAATATTTAAAAAATGAAGTCCAGAACATAGCCTCCAAATATTTTTGACGGACCCTCTCTTGATAAGAAACCTAATATCCGGTATTATAAAAAAGCTAGCAAATTTTTTTAGCTAGCAAGCTCTTTCAAATGAGGTTTCAAACCTATCTGACAGTTCTCTTAAAGTTTCATTAAATATTTGAGAATTTTCGCGCACGCGTGGTGTGAAAACAAAAATGGTATTAAAACAGTGGTGATATTATGAAAATTATTTTGTATAGTCAGAGTCGCCAACCGTGTTACAATAAATTGAAGTATCACTGCTTTAAATTCCATAGCTAATCTATAGATATTATCACAGAATTAATACCTCATTGCTAGCAAGCAAATTTGCTAACTCCTTTATAATATCGGATATAAGATCTTTTTTTACAACAAGATCGTTGACTTGTTATTCCGCCTTAGAACCTTTCTGATAAATTGACAAGAAATGCTCTTTTGATTTATATATGTTAATTTATTAATAATTTTTACCTACAACTTCCAAATTAAAACATTTCTAAAATGTAAAACCTTGTAACACCTAACATTTAAAAATTACCCTTTCAATTTAAAAACTTGTAATATAGGAGTGATCATATGTTTAATCTTAAACAACAAATACGTTGACTCATAATAAAAGAATGTATCAAAAACATATTGTTTTCTCTTTCGAAAATTGTGGGTTTTATATTAAGAATTTATAATAATTAATATATATGTATTTTTTTTTGGCTCTACATTACAATTAATTTTTGAGTCTGTCTATACTTTAATTTTGTCTGTCTGCCACTTATCTGATTTACGTGTGTTTTTTTTTTAATTCGTAGATATATTCATTGCCCAGGTTTTAATATATCTTTCGTTACGTTAAGTAACATAAGAAATAAGCAGTGACGATAATAGTAAATCAAGTCGAAAAAGTTTGCCGCCAGCGCGCTCTTTTGCAATACGCTGCTTAAATCGTTAAATATTGAACAATATAATGTAGTAACGAATTGTGTACCCGTAGAATCAATGGTTCTCAAATAATTCAACTATATTTTACAAAAATCCTAAACAATAACTTCGTAGTCCACGCGAGCGAAGCCGCGGGCACAGCTAGTTTTAAATAAAACTAGATTAGACAAACAAAATAACATAAAATGTAAAACTTTCAATCAATATCATTGATTAAAAAAGATGTTAAGTCATACACATACACAACTAATTAAATCCAATCAACACAGTATAAAAAAGTAAACAAAAACCTGTCATTAAAACAAAAACAACAAAGTTCAATTAAACAAAAATACACAGCAATCAGAACACAAACAAACGTCACCTACACTGCGGAGTATTTCCGGCGTTTGGTACCTCTGGAATGTCGGCGGCTATGGGATGTAATTAATTAATTTTTTATTTCTTCACAGACCCCATTTCCTCGTTACAGTGAAGTAGTCGCGCCATTAGCCAATCAACAACGACATGCCATCATGCCAATCAAATTTTCTAAACCAAATAAAAATTCGGCCTATGTTTATAGGGTCATTGTATTTTAACTTAACCCCTTTTTATCTAGAATCATATAGGTAAAAATAAAGTTTCTTGTCCCACTGTAGAAGTTTCTGAAGTTTTCTTATGTTATAGGTTTTTAATTATTTACTCTCATGATAACTGCAAGTAAAATTTAAGTACGAGTAAATTCGAGGTTTGCGACCTTCTGTGATTTCTCGTATTATAATTGATTATATTCCCGACAATTTGTTTCATTTTGTTTTTTCTTTTTTGTTACAAGTTATAATCTTTTACCAAAAATATTTTTTATTGCTTTTTTAAATTTTTATCATATAATTAAATAATATCAAATTGACGTCACATTTTAATTAATTATTTAGATATGTATAAACATGTCAAACACAAATATAGCAAAATTAATGAGGTAAATAATATGAATCCTTTTAAAATAAACTGGTTTTTATACATCATGATACAGAAAAAATGACATAAGTTGAAAAAATGCTTTTAATTTCATAGGTAACTACATTATTCAAACATATTATTAAAATTAATTTTAAATAAAAACTAAAATTATTATTTTTTGGTCAATTCAAAAAAGATACAAAAAAAAATAATAAGACATAAATTATAGGTAATAATATTCTCTATAACATGTATCTGAAACATTTTTTTTTAATACGTATCGTTTAAAAAATAATGCAAAAAATTAAAAACTGAAGCAAATCGATTATTTCCTAAATAAAAAAATTGGGGGGGGGGGGAATGAAAAGAACATAAATTATAGATAAGAGCATTTTCTATAGCTTTAATCTAAATCATTTTTTTCTACTGCGCACCGTTTCAAAAATAATTCGAAAAATTCAAAAATTGACATCAGTAAACATCCGTTTCCGGTTTAATGATGATTTTCAAAAATAGTAAGTGCACATCTAGAGTATACAAGAATCTTAAGTTTGAAATTTCATGTCTGCAAGTCTTACCGTTTTGGTTGTAGAGCGTTCACAGGCACACACACAGACGCCATTGAGTAATGGTCATACGTGGTTCAGGGACCCTCAATACGTGTAATTCCGTTGAAATCTCGTGTTCGATTTTTTTCATGATCACTATACTTTATTATACAGTACAGTTCATGTATGTATAAAAAAGGTAAAAATAATTGGAAATTATGTTTTTCACATTTTGTATGTCCAAGTTGGTAATCTTTTTCGCATGTAAAATTTTATTACATAAGAAATTATACATATTTTGATAATTATTTTCCAAGTTCATTCAGATATGTATTCTCATAACTAAAACCTTGTATTGTCGAAAATATAAAAATACATTAGGAAATATAGGTACGTCACAATATTTTTTGCGAAAAATTAATTTTTATAATGGAAATAGTATATGACAGTAAAAAACATTCATGTTTTTTATTTACCAAAAAAATAATAATACAAACAAAAGATGAACGGTTTATAGAAAGAGAAAGCTTGATTTATAGATCCAATAAAAATATTTCTTAACAATGGTTCTGGATTTTTAGACATTTATCTCAATTTATTGCACGTTCTTTTTTCACAAAATAAAATATGTACTAACCAAAAATGTTGACAATTGTACATAAAACAGGTATACGTTTTATGAATTGAACTAATTGTAATAAATGTTCATCTTAAAATTTTACCTACTGAATGGAGGGCTAGGCCCGATTGCGAATAACTTGAATAAAAAATAAAAAATACTTTTTTTTGTTTACACAAAAATAAAAATTATATAAGTACTAAAATTACCTATATAAGTACTAGGCAGAAATGTTGACATTCGCTAAAGCAGGTAATGTTGTGGTAATTGTAATATTGCACGTTCTTTTTTCACAAAATAAAATATGTACTAACCAAAAATGTTGACAATTGTACATAAAACAGGTATACGTTTTATGAATTGAACTAATTGTAATAAATGTTCATCTTAAAATTTTACCTACTGAATGGAGGGCTAGGCCCGATTGCGAATAACTTGAATAAAAAATAAAAAATACTTTTTTTTGTTTACACAAAAATAAAAATTATATAAGTACTAAAATTACCTATATAAGTACTAGGCAGAAATGTTGACATTCGCTAAAGCAGGTAATGTTGTGGTAATTGTAATATTTGTTCTGAGGGGTCCAAAGGCCAATGACTTGAATAAAAAAATACATATTTTTTGTTTATACAAAAATAAAAATTATATTTTGCATACAAATTAATTATAAAGGTGCAAACGGAAAAGGTTCAATTTTTATTACCTAAGTACGTAACGATGCTGACTTAAAAGAAGTTGTTTAATAAATTTTATCAGATACGCACGAAAATATTTTTAATTTTAGTATAATGCATAATAATATGATGACTAAACTATTGGAAATCCCTGACATGAATTTTTAACACATAAAAATAATTTGCACAAAATAGAAATACCAGTAGGGTCATCAAAAATATAGATTTTTTCAATATAAACAAACATGATACTTTTTTTATTATAGACAGATAATTTAAAGAATTTTGTAAATATTATAAAAATACCACTAAAGCGGCATACGAGACGAAAGTCAGACAGTCTCGTCTCGGTTTTTGGAACTAAAGCCTCGTCACGTAAAAAATTAAACCGGTCATTTATTTTTTGTAACGAAATAAATTTTGTATCTTTTATATTTTAATTTAATTATTGGTTTAAAAATAAATATCAAATAGTTAATTTTTCGTAATTATTGATAATTTTTAAAAATCGAGAATCTCTCTTAATCCAATCTCGTCTCGTCCAAATTTTAGGCAATCTCCCTCAGTTTGAGAGTTGCGAGATTTCTAAAATTCTCCAACGGGATATTGTCTACGGGGAAAAGGAGGGGGTAAAATTAGAAAATAGTTAAATAATAATTTATTTTTAAATAAAGCATAAATTGATTTTTTAAATTGTTACCTTCAGAAACTCAAAAACGAACTATAATTAAAATTGGAAGATCTGCAAGTCTCCATTTAACAATATACACCTGGAGGGGGGGGGGGTCAGATCTTTCTGGCTTTCTATGGATTTACTACTGTATATTACTGCTCACAGAATCCAAAATCTTTTCGAAAACAATTGTCTATCCGAATAACGTATGATATCATTACAGGTGGAACGTCAGGTAACCCTGCTCAGTCTCGATTTCGTTTCGAAATACACAAGTCTAAAAAAAGTCAATAAAAAATTCAGTTATTTGTTAATGAGATCGGGTTTATACATATACAGTCAAATTTAAATAATGCAAGTTTTAATATATATTTTTTTAATCTGCTCCAAATAATTTATCTCGTACTAAAAATAATAAATCTCGTAAATTAGATGTGCCTCTCCCCGCTGAATTCTTCAAAAATACTATTTAGGGTGTTTTTTTTATTTTTATTTTTTCGGTCCCGCAAGCCTATGTTTTAGCTTTGGATCAAAAGTTAATTGTTCCAAAATTTCAGACTCATAGATCAAACCTGTGGAATGTGGATGGCGCAAACCGAGTCTTTTTCCCATTCCATTAACATAGGAAAAATTACTTTTTTACTTACGCGTGAATATCTCGTTAAAAAATGTTATTTGAAAATTTCTCAGGAGAATATTTTGTAGAAAATTAAGTGCTCAATTCATAAATCCAATAAATTTTAAGAAATGTTTGTTCAAAAATTATTATAAAAATTGGATTTTATTTTTTATGATAATGTTTAAACGAACATATATTTAAAAATATTCGATCAATATTGGAATCTTTTTTGTAAGAAATTTAATTCTCTATGATATGCTACTGTAAGAAATTAAAATTAAGAGATATTCACGCATAAGTAAAAAAGTAATTTTTCCCATGTTAATCAAATGGGAAAAAGTTTCGGTTTGCGCCGTCCACAGGTTTGATTTACGAGACTGAAATTTTGGGACAATTAACTTTTGATCCAAAGCTAAAACATAGGCCTGCGGAACCAAAAAAATAAAAAATTTAAAAACACCCTATAAATACCTTTGTTAAACCTCTCGTTCAATCGATTCTGAGAACATATTTATTAATTCACAGCCCTGACCGCACCACCTCCGAATCTAACCATCACCTCTAGAACAAGATCAACAAGCAATCTACCTCACACACACATACACACATACACATACACAGACACACAATACAGACAATAACAGAGGATACCGGCGTGCAGTGTTGAACATGGAGCGCGACATAACGGACGCGCCAAATGGCGGAGTACCGGCGATCATAGCCGCGTCACAGCATCACAACAACCACCACCATCATGGGGTGACCGCTAGAGTGTGCAGAAACCCTCTACTGTGCAGTCTGTTACTCATTCACACGGTCATATGGGGTACGGCGGATGCAGGCTTGTTAACTGGTGGAAAATATATCGGTGAGTCGGATTTAGTTTTTGTATTGTTATATAATGTACTAACTAACTTTTGAGAAATTGTGTTTATTACTGACTCAAATGAAGTATCTTAAAAATTATATTCAAAAGGAATTATAAGTAGAGTTGTCAGGTCTGCTTCCAAAAAGTTACAAACAAGCGGAAGGGGGGGGGGGGGGAAGTAGTAAAAAAATAAAATAATATTTTTTTATTTAATTAGAACACAGCAAAATAGTATTTACATAAAAGCAATGATTAACTTTTATGCTTATAATGCTTCAACGAAATCTTTGATTTGACAAATTCGCGCTCTACATTATGCAGATTCTCCTATTCTTTTTCTCTTCGACTTTGTGAAAAAAAATAGTGAACATAATGTGAAAAAAGCGTGTCCGCTCAAATAGTGGACACCTGGCAACCCTAATTAAAAGCGAAAAAAAATGTTTTTTAATTTTTAGAGCTCACTTTACAAAGTGTCTCTGAATGAACGAAACAACCTAGATAGTGAAAGTGGTGAAAAATGAATGATAATAAGCATATGGTAATATAAAGGGGTACCGTAATTCGGTCTCACGCCAAACCAGAAGCAAAATAAGCAACCGAAAACTGCTAAACCGACATAGTCTCTAAAAAAAGGTCGGAACTAACGTTTTGCATGTAGTAAAACAGTTTTCAAACTTGAAACTCATTTTTATCAAAACCACGTTTTTAAAAAGTGCGGAAAACGTATCTTGGTCATTTTCCATCCGATCGACATGAAATTTTAACTTCTTAAATAGAATTTTGAGATTATACGCGTTTTTATAAACAATTTAAGGTCGTTTATGTAATTGAATGTTGATCCGTGGAAGTTTTGTTTTCTGCAGTGGAGCACATAACAAAAAAGATGCACTTATGCAGTGTAGCAACGCTGTTTTGAGACATGTATGTATAATAATCCTCCAAATTTCATTTGATTACTTTTTTTATTATTCTCAAAAAATCCTAAGTGATATTAGTAACCTCTTAATAATAACAGAAAATACTCAAAAAAGAAAAATAATTAGTCCGCCACTGCTTTAGCGATAACCTTTGCAAATAGACGGAGAGTTGGCGACGTATTAACTTTTACGCTAATTTATTAAGGAAACTTATTATAAAATAGTCTCCTACAATTGCCAATCAATTATAATGATATATAAGTCTGGCAGCTTACTGCACTGGAGTTTGGCAACTGCAGGTATATAAAGCAAGCTTAAATGACATTTCGAATTAAACAAATCAAAAGTTGAATGTGACGACGCAGACATCGAACGAGTTATCGACAATTTCATTGGTTTAATTCAAGCTGTTATTTAATTTAAATGGGAGGGAGATTAAAAAAGGGTTAAATGTTATAACTTAAATTCGTTTAATAAATACACACAAAAATTTTAATTTTATTTACTAGCATTGCACTGCTTATGTTTAAAAATAAAATTCAAATTCGAAATATCAATTTCCTCGTATAGATACCATATATGTAAAATTATCTGATCTGACATAATATTTTGAATAACTATTAATATCTGAAAGAGGAAGCATTTTTGTTTTGATATCTATTATACCAAAGTATATATGACTCATACCTATTGTATATAGACAATCGTTTTCAATCAATAAATAAATCAAACAATATTTTTGTATTGATAATTTAAACATCTACTATACTACAATTATGTAATATTTTAATAATTTCCTGATAACTTGACTAACGTAAAACGAATAACACCATGTACAGTTATTAACAAGGTTATTGTCATTGCATACATTTTCCGGTTATATTAAAATCGAATTGCAATACAATAAATTAAATTACATAAAACATACAGACGATTTAAAATTAATACAATTTCCGTGATTATAACAGTTAAATCATGTGCGCCATCACGATACTCTTTTAGGAGACGACATTATTTTTGATAAATATTTTTAATAAAAAAACCTATCGAAATCGAATTACTCTGCAGTAGAATATACATAGTTGTTAATTTAAAATTCTAGGGTATTTTCTATCTACATCAGGCTTAAAACATAATCTAATTTTCCATTCCATAAGAGGGTGGTGGGTGGGGAGGGGATTGAATATATTGTATTATTGTTTAATGCATTTTTTTATATAAAAGCCAGATATTTCAATTATAACAACATGGATGTATGAAACATGACAATTGTTTTGAAATTAAAAACCACTTATTATAGTATGTACATGCATACGTATATAAAAAATACATGAGTACACACTTATATCGATTGATTAATTCTAATAAATCATAACCTTCATTGAAAAAATAAAAGCCGATATAGTTATCGTATAGTTAACTTTATTTTACATGACTTAACGGCAACATACATACACCCGTATTTTTTTGTGCACATTTATGGCACAGAACCTTTCGAATAATATAAGTTTCATTCACTTATTTTTATAATAAATACTAAAAAAACGTACGACAATTTTCTATATTCACGTATCAAAATCGAATTATATTATTGAAAGGGTAAATTCAAATAATATTAATATTAGTTATGAATTATGAAAAAATGTGATTCTTTTAGTGGAGTCTTACTAATGTAATATATACATAAAAATAAGAACTATAAACATATATATTAAATTATTATTACTTTAAATCATTAATTTCAATATTTTTATGAATACATTAATTGAAATTCGCATTTGATAAAACGCCTACGGTGTTCTGATTTAAGGTCATTAACGCATATTTCATTTAATATATCAAGACTTACTCAATCGCAACTAATTTAAACGTTTATACATGTAACTAGTATTGTACAATTTCCAAGTGACACTGAACTAGAAAATATGTAGACATCACCAGTGTTTCTTAACCGCCGTTCCTAGAACTTGTTACAAGTATTCTACGAAATTATAAAAGTTATAACAAAAATTTTATTAAATTTCAAAATTAATTCATCAAGTAATATAATATCTACATTATACATGTATTCCAATACTTATACAGTGAAACCTCGTTAGTACGTACTTTAGTACGTTTTTCTCGGCATTCTTCCAGAAGACTCCATGTTAAAATATTTCGTTAGTACGTTTTTCTCGTTAGCACGTTTTCCCCCCTAATCCCTTTAAAAACGTACTAACGAGGATCCACTGTATTTTATTATTTTAAATTTTCAAAGTTGTTGGGCAGTATTTTTTAATCATTTAAAAATCATTAAGACTATTGATTGATTATCTCTACGTGATACCTGTAACAGTTTTACAAAACCCTGACATTACAACTGGAGACCTAAAAATAAGCGTTACTAAATAGCAGTAATTGGCCGTTACGTTATTAGACGTTTAGTATTCACGGACACATGAAACATGTATACCTACATATTATTGTGGCGGACGTTAGTGACATAGACCTCGCTGCATTGATTTTTTATGTATTAGTCTAGAAGAATTTATTTCGTGTTTTTTTTGGGTTAGATTTATTTGCAATCCGTTTTTATTATTTGTTTAAAGGTCTTTTATAAGGTTATTGTGTATAGTTTCCTCTATATTTTGTATAAGTTATGCGTTGTTATATATGTACAGTCTGTCAAGTAAGAGCGTGAACGACCTAACTTGCAGTCGATATAAGAAATTACCCCAATATTTTTTATTATATTCATGTTTTGCCACGGAACATTCAGTTGGCACCAAACTTCTCCCTTAGTTCTACGTGACGCGAAATGAATTTCGTATACACGTATTGCGCTACGATTGTGTTTTTCTGTATGCACCCGAAAGGTCCAAAAATTTCCTTAATCCCGTCGCTAGACAATTTCGTATAGGGATGGCGCTAGAAAAAATGACGAAATGTGTATTTTTGTAGTATTTATTTTATTTATTCTAGTTATTTATTCTATCAAATACTATAATTTTAATTGAAAATTCGATGAAAATCGTATTAAATACAGCGGTTAAACGAAACTCTACATTTTTTGCGTAGTTTCCAAAATCGACGTCATTATGTGATTTTTTCGTGTGCTCTATTTTAACAACTATTAATACTATGTATTTTTTAAAAATACTTTTTTTTCAGAATTCAATCAGCTTTAATATTTGTAATAACTAATATTATCCTAAAATTAACCATTCTCGATTTTTTTTAAAATAAGTGATTATCGACAGCTTTGTGAACCTCTAGAAAGTTATGTACCCCCCTTACGAGTACGGTTCGTCGCAATTTGACGAACTTTGACTATATGTGTATATGTTAAGGTAGTCATTTTATGATTCGTATATATTTATTACTTCCAAATTTACTTAATTAACTAAAATTCATAATAAAATTAGCTAATAATAAGTAGGTAAATTATACTAGAAAATAAATAGTGTGCCTTAAATTATAATAAAGTAGAGGTCAACACGTGAACAACAAGCGAATTACGAACTATAATCAAGTTTTATTACTCCATATAACTGGGTATTTGCGAAAATTAGCGTTGCTTAATACTTAATTATATGGAATAATATTCTATTTCTTAATCGCATATTAATATCAAAACAGTTGTTTGTTTAGCTTTGACGTCTTTATACATTCTAAATTTATCTTATTAGTTATATATTTTGACGTAAATAACGTCTAGAGTTTTCTGGGTGAGCATTTCAGAAACATAATGTAACGCGCAGAGATAAGTTTTGCGCGCTAGCGTAAACTTAAAATCAGTATATCTCGACACCTCAGAACAGCTACCACGCGTTGTGAAATTTGTAAAATGTAAGTGAAATTTTGCTAGAATTCATAAAAAAAATTTATTCGAAAAATTTTAAGAAAATCATGAAATGTGGAAATTCCGAATTGCAAATATATAAACCAGGTCAAATTATGTTGATTTTTGTAATTTAATTTAAATTAAATGTTAATTTATTTATTTATTTATTTCCAGGTAGTGGCGTTGGATTCGAATGCGGTGGTGTATTTCTGACAGTGTCCTCTCTATGGAGGCCGGTTTCACATGGTCGAGGTGTGCGAGAATCCGAATTAGAATTGAACTGGGACAAGGCGTGCACAGATTCACCGGACTGGGCCATTCCGGAACAAGTAGGACTATTCACGAAAAACCCTATACTGGTAAATATTATTTATGTGTTTTTATAAACATAAATTGAAGATTCAGTCGAATAACATTCCATAATTGTAATTCTTTAATAGTTTTTTCAATTAAATTATTTCTATATTGTCGTGGATAACAGCCCAGAAATAAAGTTCATACCAAATCTCCCCGTTGCAGAGCTTTCCGATTTTCTATAAGAAATGTCCCCGCAGTATGATATGTATTATTTTGTATCTTCATGAATATGAAGGAATCCTTACATAACCACCACTTTAGACCCGATGTTACTCGGGTTTATAAATTTAATCTGTAAAGTAGAAATTATTTAATTTTTTTTTCTGTTAAATTATTTCTATATTGGAATACAGTAATTTCCAAGTTAATTATTTTCAAAATTTTAATTTAAAACAAAATACACACAAAATTATTTGAATGAAAAAAAATACACACATTATTATAAGTCGGATCTCGTATATAAATAAATAGAAAAAAATCACAAGTGTTTAAAGCATCTTACAAATAATTATATGTATATTAAACTTAACAATAAAACAAACACTTCAATATTAAATGTGTGTAAATACTTCAAATAATGCATAATTTACTAGTGTTTAGTAAACTTCGTACAATTAACTTATACAAATAAACAAGAACATGTAACATTACAATATACATTACATATTGTACACCACTAATTACAAAACATTGTAATTGAAATGGTTAATTAGTGATTCAGTGCACATCATTAGATAAATTGTTTAAGTAAAGTGTTTAGAATTTAATCTAAAGTTTAAGGTTATCACATTTGCATACTAGAGAAATAATAATAATAAATAATGTGCACAGTAACGTGGTAATATCGTTTTTAAGTCAAAAAGACAAAACAGCAACACAGTGTTTTTGAAACACTTTGTATTTAAAAATGTATTATCGCCTTCAGAAGTCGTCCGCCATTGTAAAGGCCAGAATCGCTTACAACAGATTCAAAAATAGAAAGACAAACTTCATCGGTTAACTTTTTCTAGGATGGAGCTTATATAGTTATATCATTTTAAATAAAAACAGAAATATATGTCCATTTCATTAATTAATTTTATTTCAAGTTTAACATATTTAAATACTAAAAATCGGAATATCAAATATTTATTGCCACAAAATTTACGTATAAAATTTTCAATAGATTACATAATAATTTAATAGCACATACTATAAACGAAGAGTACTTCTTTATCTAGCAAATGAGTTTCAAAATATATGTCTTTGTTTGGTACATAGAGAAACGATTTAAATATTATAATAATCAAATGGGAGGAGTATACTAAGTTTGTGATAAGCTAATATGAATGAAAACTGGAAGGCCACTTCTGCATGCGTTTATTGCTATTTCGTAAAAAAAAAACACCGTGTTGCTGTTTTGTCTCTTTGGTCTCTGATAAGTTATTTCTGTTTTAGTAAGGTATCCTACAGTGAAATTTTTGTTTTTTTTATATATGTGTCAAAAATACAGATTTTTGCCAAAAATGTGAATTTGATTTTCAACAATATGTCCAAACTTCGGCTATGCATTAACTTTATTAAAAGAAAACTGATTTTTAATAGTGAACATAAATTAGCCCTTAAAAATTCCCCTGCACACATCAAGTCGGTCAGGAGGACAAGGAAACTTGGAAGCAAAACTATTTCGTTAAACTTGTGCAACTTCTCGACGAATACCCAAGCCCTTTGAAGCAGAATCCTCTAGCATATTTCAAACTAACACCTTTTCTGTATGCCAAGTCCTATTTACTTTAGATTTTTTAATAGTGGACATTTGTTCCAAATTGTGTTGGATTTTTATATATATACGAGGACTTTCTACATTTAATAAGAAACATTTTTTATTATTTCTAAAATATGTAAATAATATTTCTTTTTTAAATACAAAATCCAAGTTAAAATATTTACTTCTATATTTGCATTTTGACAATAGACGTAGTTTTATTTTATTGTTCTAACTAGAAAAATATGTATGTATGTATTGACAATAATTCTAGGCAACGTCACTAAATGTTTTTTTAGTAAAAACAATGTTTGCTTTTATAATTATAGAATTTTAAAACACTATGATATCATCAAAAAATACTTGTATTTTTTTTCTAAAAATTCTTGGAATTTACCTACATGTTATTCTATTTATTAAAAGAGATGTAAATCATTGAGTAAATAATGTAACATAACTACAGTACCTATAAAAAAAATGTGTACATTAACAATATATATCTATAGAAATGTGTTTGCTAATTTGTGTTTAGAAAAATCTTCAATTTCAATTTACATGTACTTGCAGGAACCCAATACTACACCAGAAGTCCTTATTGAAATATCTGAATATCCAGAAGGTTTCTATAGGACAAATGTTTCATTAGGTAAAGTGGTTTTCCCTGGAGGATGGAACAAAGATAACGAAAAGAATGTTGCTATTATGCCAGGACCTCACTGTTTACCTTTTTGGATAGCATCGTTCAATAACAACACTTTACTTAAGTCAAACTGCCTAAAAATTCAGCCAACCTGGATGTTTGATCATAAGTAAGTAAAATTTAATATAAAAATCAGTGGTTCTCAAACAAGGAATCAAAAAAGTGCCATGATGTGTTCAAATTGTTCTAGTTATTTCTTATATAAAGCAAGACATTTTGTTATAAACCCCTGAGTAACAGCATTTTTCACATTAAAATAATATGGTTTTTAGGATGACGTAATTATATTATTCCCATTTTATTTTACGTAAAAAGTTTGCAAACTTCTGATTAAGACTGGCATAAGATCTAATCTTATTTAGAATTGGAATATCTATATTTTTCAAATCCAAAATGCGTCAATATAACCAGTCATATCTCAACTAAAAAATTAATAATAAACTCTAAAAAACATTATAATTATTTTCTGTTATTTGTAGATTGCAATTAGGATGGCTTCCAATAGGATCTCTCCTAATCCCTGGAACTCATAATTCAGGTTGTTTCCAACGAGGTTCAATTAACTTAAGCCGTAGAGATACTTTACAAAGATACCTTTTAACGCAAGATAAAGATATCTGGAACCAACTTGTATACGGTATAAGATATTTAGATTTCAGAGTAGGATATTACTCTAGCAGATCAGCTAATTTGACTGGAGAGGAAGAGAATTCAGATAGTAATAAGTAAGTTAATTATAATTATTCTTAGCTTCACTTTATTATTATATTGTTTGATATGAAATTATTACATTTATTAAAGAATAAATGAGTTTTGGACATATTCCATAAATATTTTCGATGACCAATATCTAAAGTTTTGATGATCTTCTTTACGAGTGAATAATACTACTAGATGTTGGTCCAAAATTACAACCAAATACAATACGTGATATTTAACTGTTTTTTTTTAGATTCTGGATTAACCACGACTTAGTAAGAGTGATGCCACTTTTGCCACTGTTAAGAGATATTAAGAGATTCTTGGAAACAGCTAAAGGAGAAGTTGTGATCTTAGACTTCCACAGATTCCCAGTTGGTTTTGAAAACCGGCCTGCAAGACATTGGCGATTGCTCTCAATGATAGAGAAGGAATTGGGAAGTTACGCTATTCCTTTCAAAATCTATAACAGTGAGCTCGGTCCGACATTGAATGACATCTGGTCAGATGATAAACGATTGATTATTTCGTATGGTAATGAAGAAATTGCCAAAGGTAAATTAGAATTAGTTTTTTTGACCGTTGTTTTGTTTTTGAAATACAATTGTATTTCAAATACGAAACGGTCAATCATTTTAAATTTTTTATCACATATCAGAATCCTTTGCTGTTATCATTATCCTTTAAATTCTATCGAAATAACGTTTGCACGAGAACTACCTTAAACCTGTTAATCAGATTGTTTTGTGTTTGCAAGCTAAAAATATTCAAAGAGCAAAAAATATAAATAACAAAAGTTATGTAATATTAAAGGTATCTTTTTTTCATTTCCAGAGTTTGATTGGCTGTGGGGTCCTCTTCCGCAGTTCTGGGGAGACAAACAAAGCACCAGCGATCTTAAAGTTTACCTCCAACGCGTGATGACGTCATCACATCGTCCAACAAACGAAATTTCAAACCCACTTTGGGCATCAATGGCTCAGTTAACCCCTACACCGATTGATGTCATGTTTAAACCAAGCGGAAGTTTGCGTCAAATGGCGGATGATGTTAACAGAAATTTGACAACGTGGATCAGAACAAAATGGTGGCGGTTAGCCAACATTGTTGCAACAGATTACTTCCTAGGAAATAATTTAATTGACGTTTCCATCAACGCGAATTGTTATAAACTAAATGCAGTATGAAAGAGTGCATTGTGATTAGGAATTATTATTAATACAGTGGCGTAGTTAGGTAGATCTGGCTCACCGTGAAAAATAATTTAATTATTTAAAATATTTATTGTATTATATTATATTTAAAAAATATTGATTAATATTGTGGCTGTTCATTGTACACCAGAAAAAATATTAATTTTAAATCTAAAAATATCTTTCGAGCCTTTTAAAGCCAAAGAGATAAGGCTTTACTACGCAACTGCTAACTTTTATGTAAATAATTATAAATAGTGCTTTTACCTCATAGATAAATAAAACATTAATTAGGTATATTATATTTAAATGAATACTTTTATAGCCAAATAATTTAATCAAGTATTATTATATTTTTTAATAAAAAATATATATATTGAAAAACATATGTTTCAATTCGTATTACTCCACTGCCAGAGCAGTCGCTAGACTTGTCGGTGCCATTCGTTAATTATATGCCATAACTCTCTTTAGCGACACATTTCAAACATATGACGTCATCGACCTGTTTTTTTATAGCACCCAGTATTTTTTATTATACCATTAGTACGTGCTATTTATTCTTTTCTAATTTATAAAAAAGTTAAATACAATTTAATCCAGTACGATATTTTCTTGAAGATGAAATAAGAAATAAAAAATCAAATAACATTGTTAAAAACTTTATTATAAATAAATTTAATCTATATCTCTTAAATCAGGGGTAGTTATAAAGCACGTTGGTATTTGTACGTCTAAATGGTTTCCATATAGTCCACCGTTTGGTGGTACTTGGTGTAACTGTTTAACATCTACGCGATGTTCTTCAATAGACTGCAGTGATTCTACGCTTGATGCCAAGCTTGGAGACCGGAGATACATGCCGGGAGTTATGTGATCTAAAACAACAAATATAATTACAATTAAACATTTTACGAAACTTGCGAATTTTAGAAATTAAAACTTTTTCATTGAATCTCGGATTTTAATTGTCTAAAATGGTAACTCGTCAAGTCTAACTTATAACTCTTGTAAATTCAATAATGTATAAACACAATTTTTGACGATTGCGGTAGAAATATGTAACCTATAGTTCTTTGTCGACAACTATAAAAACAGTGGAATATAAGTCGAACCTCGATAAATCAACATCTTCTATAAGTCGAAGAAAATGTTCTTTCCCTTCCTTTCCGGCTTCAAAACCTCTATTTTACTCGAAATATGAATCATATATACATTTTTACCTTCTATAACTCGAATTATCGTTTTACGACCTCTCTAACTCGATAACGCATAACATAGATGTCAAACCTCTATAAGTCGAACCTGTGCCTGTAAAACCATAAAACATTCTATGTTGATACCTTAAATTCGAGATTCTACTATATTTAAACGTATTTTCCATAACATCTAATCATATTTTATTTTATATTTTCTTACCAAACACATACATTTTTTATTGTATTTATTGTGAGTACCTACATACTTCAAAAAAATTATATTACAGCATTTCAATATTATTACAAATACATTTATTTATTGACTTTATTAAATTCATTCACAGTCCAAAGGATTTTCTGCAATTTATTAATTATTAATAAGAACTTATGTTGGTGTTTACGGTCCAACCCAAAAAGAAAATTTAGATCTGGCAGTTTTGATTCAAGCTTCAAATTTACAAAAAAATGTATTGAAGAATTTGGCCCAATATTAACAGGAGATAAAATATTTGGTTGTATCTGAAATCCCTATGTACTGTAGTCAACTTTTACATCTTACACTATGTATTTTATATACACTACTAACTACTATGTAATTTTTATTGCCTACCTTCAAAAACAACTCATAAAGTTGGTTTGATTTGAAGTTTTATTGATAAAAAAGGTAACATATATATTAAAAACTAAAATAGAAAACAGTTATAGTTATATAGGTATATACAATTAATACAAATACAAAAATAAAATAGCATTACAGAAGGATATAGGTAGGGATTTTATAAAATTAAACAAACAACTGAACTAATAAATATAATATTTATTAACTTTACGATTAATAAAACATAGCTACACAAATAAAAAGCATGCAATTTTTAAGTAACAATACAAAAAATAAATAGATACTAATAATAAAATAAACGTTAAAAAAAGGTATTAAAGGATTCGATATAATTAAAAATATATTATCCACTAATATAGTGAAAATTAACTTAATACAGTAACTAAATTAGTAAAGTATTGAGGGTGAATTAAAATTTTTACCATACAAAAAGGTTGTTATGGATTAGAGACGTTTCACTCTATACAAAAATTAAACCCCAAATTATCATATCCTAGATATTTTTAAATTAATATCTACATTAAAATATTATTTAACACGTGAGAATTTTTTAATTATAAATACTCTCTACGTGCAATAACATTCATTATTAAAAAAATTTAACTATACAAGTTTTTTTTAATGTGTACGAAAAAAACATCACATATAAAAATCACAGTCAATGTTGTCAAATACTGCATTCGTTACTCAAAAAGTTACTTAAATATATCCTCACCAACATACAACACATTTTTTTTTAATTACACTTAATCATCAGGGCCAGATTTAGTTACTGTGGGGCCCATTTCTAACAGAAAGCTAAAGTAATAAATCAATATTTTAGAAAAGAAACACGGGCCCCTAAGTTGTAGCTTATTTCGCTAAAATATATATAAATCCAGTCCTGTATTAAATAAAAAAAACAAATATCAGGAATTATAGGAAATATTGATAGTATAGATTAACAAGCAAAAAGTATTCTTGCCGTATGCGATCTACAATCCAAATTGGCAATACTTAATACTTAACAGACATTAATTAACCAACAATTAAAAATTAATAAAAACACGTATAATAAATACATATCCATATTATACAGAGCTACCAAAACTTTTTCGGGTGTGGGCTAAAATGAGTTTATGTTGTCTACACTAGTATAATGTGAAATATCCCAACTACCAACGTTTTGTCTACACTAGAAAAGATGTGACGAATCAATATTAATAATTGGTGGACCGGTTTCAAAGTGTTCATGAATAAAATTTGGGCTGTGGGTCGTAGATTTGGCATACCTGTTGTTATGCAACATTCGAAAATATTTTGTTTTAAACAACTAATGTTTACTTCAATGAAATACTAAAATTCCATTGTGATTGATAGATGGCTATCGAAATAAAATAATAATGGAAACAAGTATTTATGAATTGAACAAAAATATCGCTGAAATTTTCAAAAAATTAATTTTTTCAACGAGCTGTTCACGCGTAAGTAAAAAATTATTTGTTCCCATGTTAATCAAATGGGAAAAAGACAAAGACAAAAGATAATAACAGAAAAATAGTGGATACAAATATTTCTTTTGTTTTTACATGAGTTTCTTTAATTTGGAAACAAAGATTAGTCAACATAATAATTGTCCTACAGTGGATCTGCCCTTTAATTCAAAATATAGACTTGCAATACAACAAACGTATGTGACATTAAATTGTATAAGTTCAGACTCATTTGTTTTATGTCATCAATAATATAACATTTAACGCAAGGTTAGTATATGTATAGGTTGCCTCATAACTTTTTGACCAATCAGCGGCTGCGTGTGATGCCGTCACCCTGAGGAACCTTTAAACGTTGTTTTATATATTAAGTTTTTTTTCAAATTATTTCGAATTTTTGGATATTTTGATTTAAAAAAAGTAAATATTATTGTTTATTACAGAAGCACAAATTATTACATATAATATTTCTTAATAAAAACTTTAAAATGATGTCAGAAATCAGTGCTTAAAGAAAATACATTTCTTGGTTACACATAAAAAAACACTTGTTTAAAACTATAATTTATAATAATAAAATAATAAAAATTGAGATTTAAAACTCAGTACACTATTAATATCAAATGAAAATATTTAAAAACAACTTACAATAAATCAGCTTAACTAAAATAAAGAGTAAATATAGTTTGACAGCCATTTATAATGTCAAAGAGTTCCTCACGATGACGCGTTCTCCCCTCTCATGCCACTCCCCGCCAGAGTTATGAGGCAACCTATTACTTTACTAACCTTGCATTTAACGTATCTAACTTAACCTAAAACATTCAACTTTAATTCATTAACCACAAATAACAAGGGAAACACAAACATGGGCATTTAGCACGTTGCAACAAGAAACAGTACCTATGGTGTGCGTACGTGGCGTTGCGTGACGTTACGTAGCAACAACACACACACACATACACACACACACACAACTAACCTATGAAGAGCGAGTCTACAGGAGTCGAAGTCCCGCCGTTCTGTTCGTCCAGTTCGAACGCGCTGCACAACGCAGTGTCCACTTCGCGAGTGTCATCAAACTTGGCGTAGTCCACCTGAAATTAATAAAATTAAACTGTCGAGAGACTCGAAACATTTCAGCTTAAAACTATTTTACTTTATTCTTTGAAAATATTTAATAATTTAGTAAATAAGCAACGTTCTTTTTTGGGTTCGGTCCCCAAACCTGGAATCATAACGCACAAAGCTTATCTGATAGAAAAATATACACTTTTCTATTTAACATTTTTTTCTAAAATGCACTCCTTTTGAATTATTCAACCGTTTCCAGACATTTTGGACACACT
Organism: Sialis fuliginosa; assembly: GCA_961205875.1. NCBI lineage: Eukaryota > Metazoa > Arthropoda > Insecta > Megaloptera > Sialidae > Sialis > Sialis fuliginosa. Next base: position 13,379,203 of record OY540817.1, read on the forward strand.
GTATACAATTAACTATTTTTTACCTAACTAGTACGACCCCGCCCAGGTCCTCTTGGACCTAGACTGAAAAAAAATTCGATATTAAAGGTAAAGCTTTAAGTAATAAGAATTATTTTTGTTGATACCGACAAAGAGTAGTAAAAAAACTATAAATTATTATCCACATGACAAATTATGAGAACAAATATAATATCCTTAAACATCATTCGTTACGCGCCACACATAAGGTACTGGTACCAGTCTTGAATGCTTTAAGAGCAAAGTATACTGTGTTTTAGGATTAATAATAATTATTACTAATAAAACAAGAACATCTTTATTAAATCAATTTAATTACCAAAGTCCGCAAATATAGTTTTTTTTTTAAATTATAGTCTTTTATTTTGTTGATGTTTTTCTCCAGTAATGGGCACCCAGTGATGAACATTTGCTAATGATTACAAAATGATAAGTACTACGACACAAAAGTTATGAAATAAAGAATCGTTAAATTTGAAGCAATGTAAAGCAGATGCTATCATAATATAACAATAAATAAATAGATTACACTAATAATTAGTTTAAATTTTGACACCCATTGGCCGATTGTCATCAAATTAAGCTTTTTTACAGTTAAGTGTCTATAGATTACGATTCAGTAATGGCAGTAATCAAATATTAACAAATATTTCTAATTGAGTGCATTTAATTAAACAACTGGGTATTGTCCAAGACTGGTGCCAGTACTGTATGTCAAAAAATACTACTACGATAATAATTTATATAACTACCTCATATTCTCCCGTATTCTTCCTGAACCTCACTAGAGGTTCGAACCTGTGACCCCACATTATTTCTGAAGGCAGGTAACTGGATCTCGCCTGTGTCGTCATCCCCGTTGATTCGATTACACCTTCTACAAACAAAACAGCATCGTGTTACCGTTGTTGTTATTGTTATTGATATTGTTTGCAATCCGATACTCACCGAGAATTACAACGATTTCGAAACGTTCCGTCAGCAAATCCGTAGCTGATAGTTTGTAAAGCGGCGAACTACTGTCTATTTTATGTACAATCGTGGTCGGCCAGATGAAAAATATTCTATCCTCCTCACCATCTCCACCTACCTGTAAATCAATAAATAAAATAATCAAAAATAAAATATCAATATTATACAAATTATTAAAAATCCTAAAAATGTGCGGTCAATTTCCATTATATTTTTAGTAAGTAAACAAGTTCCAAAACTCGTTCATTCCATTTTAAAAATTAATCGAGATGCAGTGGATTTTGAAAAAAAAATTCGGCATTCTTTTATATTGTAAGGTCAGTTTTGAGCAAAAATTATAATATGATTGAGCGAGTTTTGCTCAAAACTGCATCTTACTATATACAAATGTATATACACATTTACACATACAGCATAGTAACGGGACTTGACGAGAGTAACCGATCTATATCCGAACACAAAAAAGAAGAATTATTATAGGCCCAATTCTGTTTTTACACGATTTTGAAAAAGCATGGTCGAGAACAATAAAAAAAAATTGTTATTAGTGTAAAATTTATACAATTTATTAATTTCGTACTGTAAAGTTCTTTTTCTTGTTAAATTTTCCTTTTAAATTAAATAAACAAATAAATCTTTTTTTACACGATTTTTCTTATACGGTGATAGGCTGTACTTGCAGGCAGAGAGATAGCAAGGCAAACAGAAGAATTATGTATATTAAAAACAACATTCTAAATTAACGATTTACGAAATCTCACCTTCAGTTCCTGCTGATAGAACGGAAGATGTTCGCCCTCCTTGGTGATCTTCTTCCTGATCAACTGCGCCTTGACGTGCGCCTCTATTATATGCGACCTCCTCATATCCCCTACGCGGAACATGAGACACAGGACGCCGTCGCGGTGGCAGATCACCGCGTGCTTCGAGAACAGAAGCGTCTGCGTGCGCTTCTTCGGTCGCGACAGCTTCGCGAACACGATACCAACCATAAACGACTGGATGAACAGACCGGCAATGTTCTGCATGCACATCACGATTATGGCTGCAGGACATTCTTCTGTTATCGCCCGAGAACCGTAGCCTGAAATTTGTTTTAACTGTTAAATGATTTTTTACACCTGTTCTGTCTAACAAAACATTAAACAAATTAATCAAAAAAGCCAGCCAATAATAACTTTCTAAGTAATTTATAACTTTCATACGAAATTATAACACCTTTTGAAAAACCCATGTAGGAAATTACAAAGGGGTCACGGTTGGTCCAAGCTTACGTCAATGCTCGGTCAAGTCATGTCATACAAAGTTAGCGAGTTAGCCCAATCTTTAATAAAGAATAGGTGACTCGAAGCTCGGTATCTAAAGGTTAGCCCAATCTTGGGTAAATAATAGGTGACCAAAGCTCGGTATCTGAAGGTTGGTATAGATTGGAACCAATATCGAAAAAGCAACACTGGCGACACAATATTGGGCCGATCGTCGAGGCTGGCATTTCCTACATGGGTATATGAGCTATTCAAAAGCCAAAACGATTAATCAGATAAAATCAGTGAAATAAGTCACTCGTATATAAATACTATCACATAAAATATTTTTCTTGGACTTACCTATCGTATGCTGCGTCTCAATGCTGAACAGAAAACACGACGTGAAAGAGAATATGTTCGTCACGCACGGCTGCTGCGCGGTCGTCGTCGCATTGTCAACGGCACCATCCTCACCGGCTAACACCGCAGGCGCCGGCAAGTCTCCGTGCACGATCATTATCACGTACCACACGCACGCAAACGCCAGCCATGATAGCAGAAAGTTCATCGCGAACACCAGAAGCATCCATCGCCACTGGGTGTCCACTAGGGTAGTGAAAATATCCTATGTACAACAGGCAATTGGTTTCTATCAGCAGCTAGATGCGCGAGCGCGGGTGCAGTAGGACAATGAAAGCCACGTCTTTTTGGTCTTAACCAGTGTTATGTCGATGAAATAATTCGCGTTATAACATTGTTCACTTATCTAGTCTTTTCTAACGAAGACTATTTAAAAATTGTATTTTTTTTTTACTTTCAATTATTTTCAACTTTAACCTTTGTCATTTATGTATATAGGCATATCACTGGTCTAAACTAAAATAGATTTGTAATTAGTATCTCATGCGAAAGAAATAGTTAAAATTATGATATGAGATATGTATAAGTTAGACCAAGAAGACATGACTTAAAAAGCCAAGAAACATCAGTTGGGTGATGGCAAATAAAATATATAATAAATAGATTATAAGGCATTGATGTAACGAAGAACACATATAAATCTAATCCCAAAATATAAGTAATATTCCATATTTTTTACTCAGCCTGTATACATACTATTAAAACTAATGACAATAAATTACGTCACACGTTGAGGGGTGGGGGGGGGGGGGGTACAAACCACTCTCTTCAACTTATTGCAAGTAAATTAGTAATATGAAGAAAACAAACAAATAAATTAATTGAATAAAAACGACAGATTCATGTGGGAATGTTCTATATGCAGAAACCGCCTGTCGTGTATTTAATATTAGCTCATATAATTCACAAGCATTGCCCAAAAAACAACAAAAACAACAACTATCTGCTTAACAGATGTGGCTCAGCTTTGAACTTCGCGTTTCCTCAACACGCAGCCTCTATTTATAAAGAAAACTATTTCAGACGGTAGTATTTTATTATTTGTACGGTACTGATCTTTCAGGTTTTGTTTTTCACTAAATCCCAGAGTGTCTTAAACTTTTTTACGACGGCAAGAAAATAATCCCATTGCCTTCTTATTCTATACTAGAATAATATTTCATTTAGGGGAGGCTGGAGTTGGTAGGCCTATTTTTTAGTTTGAAAAATGTTACTCTACAAAATATTTCATTTTGTTCCTATTAGCGAATTCTCCTGATGTCTTTCTTAGTATTTAAAATGGAATAAAGCAACAAAATACAATTTCTGTTGTCAATAAAAGGAGACACATACTTCAATCGATCCTGCACTTTATAAAATACAAATCCTTAATGTTAAGAAAAATGCCAGCAATAAATCATTGTTTTAAAATGAATTTTTGTTTTTACAAAAAATATTCAATAATAATTTTTCTTTAATTTCTAGTTGCATTTTTAATCATCAAAATTATTGGTACAAACAACTTTTTATCCATCTTATTTAAATACAGATTGAATCGTAAGTACGTATCTTTTAAAAAAAAACTAAACAATTAAACTGCTCGTATTTTACGTGTTGAGTAAAATGTTTGTATAATTACCATTTTCTTAACATTTTAATTAATTTAACGTAACTATCCGCTTTCGTTTATGAACAATAATAAACTATATAAGTTAATTCCCACTACCCAATCAATAAAAATTATATTTAAAAATATATTAATATATATTAAACGATAAAGGAAGAGCATCATGGAAATTAATGTAAATAATTAATAGCTACAGTTAATTAATATAATGAATCAAAACCTAATTTTAAAAACTACTGATGACTAACCTGAAGATATCGCATGCCTCTCGACCTAACATGCTCCTGAACTACATTGCAGTCTCCATGTTTGAAAACAACTCTTTTTCTTACTCTTCTTGAAGAATATCTTGATTGTCTGTATCTGTAAGAGAAGAAATATTTCGATTGAATTTTTTAATAATTTTATATTATCTTTAACAAATTATTAACGAGCAAGTACTTGCTTAATTAAAAATTACAATTACAATTGACTTACATGTCCACTTCTGCTAACATAAATTAACCTTACAATTTTGAATGGTAGTTCTATTTATTTAATTTTACATTCTGAAGAAAATATGTACGTGTAAGTTAAATATGAGTATGTATATTTTTACACCTAGTATGTCCCAGGATACATACATTGCTATAAAATATAACATACGTAATTGTATGTATCTAAATGTGTACAGTTTCACAATAAATGGCTTAACATAAGGTATATTAATAATTATTTGCGTATATGTATCACACAAGTACATACATATATTTTTATTCACAATACAGATTTGTAACATTATAAAATAATGTAACAAAACATCCCGGATTATGCGGGACTATCTCGGATTTAAAAAGTCATTCCTACATCACAAATTTTCTCAGATTAGACATTACCACCATACATTTTTTTGCTTGATTTACATTTATTACTTCCATGTTTCGAAGGAAATGGAAGTATTGTAATACCGTCAAAAAATCATATCCGAGATAAGAGCAGATTCTGATTGTAGTACCTTTAAAACGTAAAGAAAAGTTAATTTCCGCATGGCGGTTGTGCGTGTGTCTGTGTGTATGTTTCTGTGTCTGAATGTAGAATTTTCTTTCGCTCACGATAACTACTGTAAAATGCACCGATCTGAATTATTTTTGGGAAAAATGTTTGTCTCGGTGTATACTCTAAAACTCTAGACCTATTGATTTTGGTGTTAATCGGATAAGTGGTTTTAGAAATATTCGAAATTTTGTAACTTCTATCGTCTAAAAAGTAAACGTTGCGAGTATTATCTCACTAATTTTGATAAGACTTGGTAAATTTGTAGTTCAATTCGACCTAAGGGACTGTTTATAATGGAGTCCATAACTCGATAATAAAAATATATAATAAACTCCCAAACGAAATTAAGAATCTACCGTTTAATATATTTAAAAATAAATTTAAGTTACTCTTGTTGGACAAATGTAGGTATTTATAAAATTTAAAAATTTAAATCTAAATGTAGACTTACTTGCTAATAAACTTTTTTTTGTATTTAACCTATTCAATATCTGTACTAGGTAACTATTTGAATAAAAAAACTTTATTATTATTATTATTTAAGTAAAAGTGAAAAGGGTAATTTAGTCGAAAATACAAGGTGCGTGAATCACAGGAATGAAATTCAAATAGTGAAGCAAAAGAGTATGATTGCGAACAAGAGTACAAAAATAACATTTGACCAATGGGCAAATGAACTTTAAATCGTTGATGTATCTATGCACAATGCACATATAATATTTAAGTTTAAAAATAATTTTTGGGGGAGAAGGGGTATTGGAACCGATGTGATATCTCAATTAGATTGCTAAGTTTATTAAAAATGAAATATTCGTTAAAATTTTATCAGATATTAACAAATTTTAGTATCAATTTAAAAATCATTTTCTTACATACATGTTTCAATTATAAAACACTAACTTTGTCAATAAAGGATCTTCTTTAGGTTCCATGATATAAATAACATATTTCAGTTATACAACTAATTAAATCTACTGTCATTTAATTACAAACTAAATATAATTAACAACTGTCAAAATATTACTACGATGTTATTCTTTTGTTTAATATGTAATAATAATATTCGTTTTATGTATTCTATGGTCTACAGTAGTACATTGTTCTCAAAGTTTTTAAGTGGCGGTATCCTAATACCCTTATGGACTATTGTATATACGTTCAACAAGACATTAACCGCTTATGTCATCTGTCATCTTTTTATGAAATTAAAAAAAAAACATTTTTTCACTCGAAAACACTCAAGGCTGGGATTTTATGCATGTAATATAATATTTGCCCGAATATACTCGTGAATATGCTTTTCTTCCCCGAATATATTCGGGTGTGGTGCTTAAAGTTATAGATCTAAAATCAATTAGTAGTCTCGATTAGATTTTTTTACATAAAAATTTTACGTCACTTCGTTTGAGAATCACTGGTCTACACCATACATAATTTATCAAAAATCTAATAGCACGTCTTAATATCGTATAAAAACTTCTAGTAAATATAACAAAATATCAAACATCGTTCTGTCCTAAATCACAAATACGATCAAAAGATACGGTCATAATTTCTCCAAACGTCAAATACCTCTTAAACTCCTCTTTCCATATAGAATCACCAGAACTATTCGCACCAAAAATCCTCATAGAAACCTGCGACAAGCATCTTCTCAATCCAGACATTCCTACAGCTGTTTATTCATTAACTAAACTAACCTAATCACATATTTTTAAAACACTAAACTACTATAAAATCATCAAATTCTACCATTTCAATCAAAATTATTATATCAAAATAAAAAGAAATATGATAAAAAGTCCACGATGAATCCATAATGTCAGACAGATTTAGCACCAATTGTTTATATTGTAATTAAGAAGATCATTAGTGAAAATAGAAAATACACAAATCAATTCATGTCTATATTTTTCACAGTTTGCAAAATAAACTAACACAAAAACAGTTTTGTCGCATTAGGTTGACAAGGTCTAATTATAGTACCTGAGATAGCTTTATAATTGAATCTAAATATAATTTGCAGATAGATTGCTATTGGCAGTGTGTGAAATTTCTCTTTATGTTTTTTGCTGATCTTATACAACACCTCACCATGTATTTGCATGTGTATATAATAATATTATATATTGTTTTCTATTCATAACGATGTTCAAACTATTATAGATTGTATTCGACATCTGTTTTTTTAATTTGTCCGCTCTTGGAAATTGACCAAATAATTCTTTTTCTATATTAATGAGACCAATAAATTACCGACTTCACGATACATGTAATTTTGTGGTCATTTTTCTAAAGAAACATATTTGACAATTTAAAAGAATTTTAAACATTTTGTTATAAAATCGATTAGATAAAATTTAGGATCAATGCTAGATTATAAGCTTTTACAATTTTATTCACAATCAAATGCAATATGACCAATTGTGTTAAATAAGTAAATTAAAACTTAAATTGATGATTAATATATCATAAATACATAAATCTCATTAATAAAATATTATTTAAAACGTTCTTCCTTTCTATATGTATATAATATATGTACAAATATGCTACCTACATCTTTTCGATTATATCTTAAGTCAACTTTTCGATAGTTATTTAAACCAAACGTAATAAATAAAAATCAAATTATCATTAATGGAATTATTATAATAAAAATAATACTCGAGAGAATTTAAACGTTTGTCGCCTCATAAGTTTTTTTTATCGCGTATGACCGGAATATTTAACTGACCCACTAACAAACAATATTTCATCCGACTCGCGCAAAAAATACTTTCCCTTGCACCCCTGATCTAAACTAAAACAGTTAAAAGGTTATAAAGTTTGTGAGATTGTTCGATTGTTTATCAACGCTTATCTCAGAAAGTACAGAACTGATTTAGATAAAACTTCGCATTGTCTCTTATGATCTACAGAAGCTGAATGGATTTATTGCACGCCAGTAAAAAAACTGAAAGCGCGTACACCTGACTTAACTATAAGCTATATATCAAAATCATGTAAGTTTCGTTTATAAATAAAAGAATGAATATTAAACTTCTATGAACATTTACCAATCTTTCTCCATGTATAAAATCGGCACTGCCACTGCCAATTTTGATGAGACATTACGAAAAAAAAGACTCATTGTCAGATTAAAACTAGAAGTTAATATAATCGGTGTTGTTATTTTCTACAATAAATAAATTAGTTAAGTTATAACTTCAGTAAAGTGATTTAAATACAATAATGAATACATTATTATTTTTAAATCAGCAGGCTGCTGCCTCTGTATTTTTCAGAGACAGTATTATTCTAGACTTGTTTATTTGTTTGCCATGTTGAAATCACGTATTATTTTTACGTTCTATATTTTTGTATAAAAAAGAACCGTCTAAATACAGTACCAAATCAACAATATTTGTGATTTAAGATAGAATTTTATTTTTCTGATAGATAAGATTTTCAAGAGACAAAACAAGTAACTAAAACTCCATTTAAGTGGTTACATCTAAACGTCACATCGAAAAATAATAAAAATAATAATATAGAATAATAAAAAATGAAATCAAATGAAATTTGGAGGGTTTATTGTACATGTCTCAAAACAAATTACAATAAAATATAAAACAAAATAATGACTTTAACGTTAGTACACTCAGTGCATCTTTTTTTGTTATGTGCTCCAAAAAAATTTTTTGTTCGTTATTTACCTTCATGAGTTTTCCCATCGAAGTACCCAACGACCTTAAATTGTTTATAAAAACCATAATTGTTAAGCAATCGTAAAAATGTGTACTTCGATGTAAAATCTATCTAAGGAGTTACAGTTAAAATTTTAAGCCCATCGGATAGAAAATGGTTTTTAAAAACGTGGTTTCGATAAAAATTAGTTTAAAGTTTGAAAACTGTTTTACTATACATGCAAACTTCGACGTTAATTCCGACTTTTTTCGAGACTATGTCGGTTTGGCGGTTTTCGGTTGCTTATTTTGCTTCTGTTTTGGCTTGAGACCGAATTACGGTGCCCCTTTATATTACTATATACTCATTATCACTTATTGTTTACCACTTTCACCATCTAGGTTGTTTCGTTCGCTCAGAGACATTTTGGAAAGTGAGCTCTAAAAATTAAAACAAAAATCTTTCGCTTATAATTCCTTTTGAATATTATTTTTAAAATGTTTATATATCATTTTAGCTAATAAAAAAATTGTTGAAATTAAGTATTCCGCTTATTAATTATTTTGCGATACCAAAATGGAGTCACTCCATTGTTGTTATAACTATAAACCCACATCTTGTCGATTTGCATATATGTATACAAGTAAGTACCTATGTAAAGAAAGAAGTCCTGAATGACTACTCATCAACGCCCAATCTAAATTCCTGAACTTAGAAACGTGAATTTTTTTGGGTGTCTTCCTTTTATGACGTTAATAAGGAATTTTTTGCAATTCAACCCACAAAGGGGCTAAAAAGATGTTAAACTTTTAAAATTTTAATACGTTTATCTTCATAATTGAAAAACTGCTTATGTTATAAAGGTAAATTTTAGGCAAAATTTAAAAAAATACGTATCACTATATTTCAAAATTCAGAAGCCGCGCCAGTTAATAAAAGCTACATTGAAACAAGTTTAATTATGTACCTATATTTACTATATATAATAATATAATTTATGCATTTACATAATATATGTAACAAACTTAAGTATGTAATAAAACTAAATATAAAGTCAAGTCAATCTAAAAAGCAATTAAACTGTATTATTTATTTACCTTCTCACTAATTAAACTGAAACATAATGAACTCAACTTATACAAAGTTCAACAATAAAAATATTACACGTGAAAACATTTTGACAGGACGTAAAATTAAAAATAGTATTTACTAGGTACCAACATATGTAATTTCAATTCATTACTTTTCCAATGACATTTTGTAAATTCACGTCAGTTTTGAAAACGTGATAAGTTACTTACGTATACAGAATGTCCCAACTTCTAAGAAAATTAGAAATCTGAAACAAAACTTTTTTTTCATAATTTTATGCTCTACTTTTGATGTTATTAATTTTATTTGTGGCGTTCAACAGGGTTAACACAAAAAAAAAATATATAAATATCATGATTTCTTTTAGGTGTAAACACGGCAAAAGCATTGTGCATTAAAATTTACGAAACTACAACACGGGGAAATTATTTAGGAAAAAATTACAACCATTTAATTTTTCATATCAAATAGATCAGAAATACAATACGAGGGTTAACAAAACATTTTCGTACAAATAAGAAGTTTAAGAACTACTGCAAGAAGATATAAAAATCATGAGAAGAAATCTGTTTTTAAGTCCCTACAATATCATCACGTGCATTGGACTAAATAAGCTGAAATCTGAAGGTGTAACCATTATGCGTTTAAAAGAAATGGTGTCGGTAGTTTTACGACATTTTTATGTGTTTTAAAGCTCTGATATATGAATATACATATAACAACTGCAATGACAAATTTATCTACTCCTTACAATTATCAGTAATTACACTACTAGACCAAAATCTTAATATCGGTTACCCCTTCAATATTGTTTTCAATAATACCAAGCATCCATTAATTGCAGTAGAATCTATAAAAATCATATGCCAATGAATATTAATTGTAGATACACACAATTCTGTTTTTACACGTATTAAGTCTTGGCACTTTACAAAAACGGTCTCCGTCACCGCTTCGACATTGCAAATCTATTATACAAGTGGCATGTTAACTGCGTCGAAACGGTGCTGCGTTTTGACGCAGCTAACATGTAATTGTTTTATTAATACTTTTAAGTTGATACGAAATATAATATATGATAAAATCATATAAAATTAAAATAATGTTTTATTTGTAAAAAAAAATATGTTTTTTGAGCCTTTGAAACCAATCCTCAGTTTTTTTATGTATATCAAATCTTTTTTTACACGGTAATAGGCTGTACGTAAAACGTATCTAAAACAGAATTGGGTGTATTTTATTTCTAATATCAACAAAAGTCACAATCAAACTTGATGAAATATTTATAAAAAAAAAATTTGTTATTTTAACATCGCCGTCAGTTGTTTTGACGTACGTTTTCATAGAACAATATTTTTATTAGTGTCTGACTTACCATTGTCGTGGAAATAGATTATAATGTATGCTTTTACGTTTCATTTACACGTACAGAAATATTACAGACTATTATACACGTATTTATTTACAATATCTTACAAGATGCCAATATTTTTCAAGGATACCGATTTTAATATGTGACCTATAAAGATTTTATTTTTTTAGAATTTTTAAAAGGTCATGCTCGCAATAATCAGCCTTTTATATGCTAATGATTTTTTAATCAAAAATATTTATTAATTTATTTGCCAGTTTTCATATAAACTGCGGATTAATAAAAATATCATATTATGTAGGAATTATTTAACATATTTTAACATTTATTATGCTTATTCTTTCCCTCAGAATTTTTATCTCCCCCTCATTTCCCTCTTAGTAAACTATTTCGATTTAAATTTATTTATAAATTAAAGAAAATTGTCAAATCGGAAAAAATGGATATAATATATAAATAGAAACCACTAATTTAATAATTTTAAAACAATTATAATATTCAACACGTATTTTAGTCAAATTCAAAATACATTTTTTTTCGTTTGTTTAAAAAATAAATATTCATTTATTTGTCCACGTGCTAATCTTTTGAAAAATCACAATATAATAAACACAAAAACAAATATGTATATTGTTTACATTTACTAGAACCTGTGAACAGTTAGGTACTTCACTATCAAAACGGAAATGACATAAACAAATCATATTTACTTGTATCCGCTAGCTTGCATTATTTTATATTTATGTGTAATTGTTTTCTATTCATTGTTGTTATTAATATGTATATTCTCTCAATAATCTATTTTAACTAATAAAATAAAGAAATACAAAAGTTATATGGAGCTGGGAGCTGTCGCTATATTAGATCTATGTATGTTATATCAAATCTGTTAATTTAGTAGTGGTGATAAAAACATTCATTCATAAAAAGTTTCAAACGTATAGAGTATATGAATACTTTTTACTTAATAACTAAAATAAAACTAAAAGAAATAAGAGTACCTAAACTGATTACTAAACTTTCAATCAAGAGTGTCGAAAAAGGTAATTCCCTGAAATGTTTCAAACACAGACGTTCGGGAAAAACCCGTAGTAGTTGAATACGGTCAGGTATTACTAAGAAATTGTCAAAAAATTGTTAGCTAACAAACACGTGATATTCTCTATGGATTTGTTTTAGAATTTATTGTATTTGTATTGTGCAATATATGATTTACAGCGATGATACCTATATATATCACCACCACTGTTTTAATACCGTTGTTTTTCAATTACGCATGCACCAAATTATCATAAAACGTCACGAACTCCAAGGGAATATAAAGTTTGCACTTGTTTGATAACAAATTTTAGTTATTTTTTTATAATAATGAACATGTAACGAATTCCCTGTTTTTCAATATTATTATAATAAAGCATCATATTTCAATTATCTTTAAAATAATCTAAAAATCATAATACTAAAATGAAATAAGCACTATGTAAATTCCATCTACGTACTATACATATAAACAAATAATTTTGATTGTCCGTGCAGTAAATAAAGAATTGTAGTCCATGGATGACTTTCTTATATTATTTATATTATTCTAAAGACAAAAAACAAACATAGGTACATACTCACATTCTCTGACACCAATTATTCGACATGTTCAGCGTCCTAGACTTAGGGTTCTCCGTCAGCCTCCAGGAGATATGTTTCTGGAAGAACTTTGGCAAAGGTCCATCTCCGCCTTCACAATCTCCAGTTACTGGAGTCTCCGGTTCGTCGTTCTGCATAACCTGGTTCTGCGTCGTTGAACCATTAACCATTTCAACAATGATATGAGGACGACTTGAGGATAACAACTGACTCCCGACATTTAAGTTCCTTTCAAGAAACTCGGGACTGTCTGGAGTATCGGGAGATTCGGGAGAGTCCAGGTATTCGTCCTGGTTTTCTAGTAATCTGTCCCAAGGTTTAGGACGAACGGCTGTATCTAAGTCCGGCATTTTTGTTTATTTTTTAACCACTTTTCACATAGTTTATTTAAATTATTGTTATTAATATTCACTATGTCTTTTATTGCTATGATGTCTCTATGAAATTAAATAAAACAATGATATAGCTTCCTTTGAGCAATATAATATTTTTAAATAGAAGTTTATAAATATTAAAAAGACAACTTCCTATCTTTAAAAACATGACAGAAATTTTATCACCAACATATTTATACATATAAAATATCCAATAGTTTATTTAAATTTTATACTAATATTATAGTTTAATTAATATAATTTTAATAAATAGCATTTTCACATAATTTTGTTTAAATTAAAAAAAAATACAATTAATTTTGATACAAATCAAACGTTGAGTGACTCTTCATCAAGTCAATATTTATAGTTCCTAACATGAAAGATGATTGATTCGGTAATGTAATTACAATATATATTCCTACAGTCTACATTCAGTGCCATGTTACAGTAGGTCCTTTCAATCAACTGTTTAGGGCCAGAGCCGATAATGGGTAGAAGTAACCCTAAAACGTTATAAAGTAAATAAAAAGGTCTCACATCTTCACACACCTGATTTTTATGACTTTTTTTCAAATACGAAAATCAACTTTTAAAACGGGCCCCCAACATTTTCATCTAACTGCAGTTCCCAACCGTCATAACTCGCCACATATTAGTGTAAATAATATGTAAACAAATTTTTTTTAAATACAAGAAAAAAACAAAATTTAAATTGGTAAAAATATTGAAAAATCTACAATATTCACATTCAGAAATGAGGATGTAAACAATAGGTATGTAAATAAAACGTAGACAAACTACGGCACAATATAAAACATATATACGCAAATACTGAGCTGTTAAGTGTCAAATAATATAAAAAAATATATCTAATCATAAACATGACACATACAAACATTAAAATTTTTTATTTAGTTGCAACTATCGAACATTTCCACTGTTTATTATATACCACTCGTACCTATACGTTTCATTAACTCTATGGATGTTTGCTCATTGTTACACAACACCACACACAATGCAGTGTTTTGTTTTGTTATTATTTCCACATTTATGTCACTTTATGAACTTGGACAAACAGACCTCTGTTACGTATAATCTTACAGTAAACATTTTTTTCATAGCGCGCGGAACAGCCAGTGGAGATTGTAGTCGTATTTAGTATGAGTTCATGTCATTTATATTATTTTTGTATACATATGTGCATATATCAAAATCATTTTTATACAGGGTGGTTCGGTTTGGCATACAGATATTGTAGGAGCTGTTTCCTTGGCTCATTGTAAGTAAAAAATTCTACGGAAAGGGGGGGTCTATTTTCAACACCCTCTGAGCTACAGGATGTTTAAAAAGGTAGTACTTACAAACAAAGATTATCTCATAATTTCCAAAGTAAAGTAACTATTAACTATACTCTAATTTCATTTAAGAATGCAGTGGTTTTGACGGAGTACGAATCGTGTATTTTACCGTCAAAAATCAAGCAACCACTGCATTCTTAAATGAAATAGACTATAGAGCAACCACAAAAGAAATTATTTTGACTGTTTCATTTAATAGGGTGGGTAGCAAAATAGACACTTTGGGGATTAATTTAGATAAATTAATAACTGGAAAACCAAACCAAACCGGAACAGCCTGTATAATATGTACTACGTGTTCCGCATTTTATGACATGTCCAATCCATTGTATGACTTCAGATTAGTATATTATTATTCACTGGAAATTCTTTGCGGCCTCGTTTGTTTTTATTTCAAAGCCCTTTTTTATACATTTTATTAGAAATATCAATTGTATTTTTTTCTTAATACGTGCCTGACGTCCATATTTACAAATGTAATTTTATTAGAAAATACCAATTTTAAATTTTCCTTTATACGGGACTATATACTTACATTTATTGGATTCAAGATATAAAATGTTATTTAGCCATATTTTCATCATTGTTTATTACAATAGATTGCTTTTATGTGACAAAACGTTGGTTGAAGATATAACCACGATTTTTTAAGTAAAATGATTTGTAATAAAAATATTTAAAATGCTTTTTATTACATACAGTTATCCTATAGCTTTATATCTGTCTATCTATATATAAGTATTATACAAAAAATGAATTTATAATAATATTTATATCGCTGTTTTTTCCAATCAATTTTAAAACTGATACCTGTATATTCAATAATCAGAAACAACTATACAATACTCAATTTAAGATTTTATTTATTTTAATAAATTGACAAGAAATAACTATTTTTCAAGAGTATAATCAGAATTTATATTTTTATCAAGATTTTTTACACAGGATATACCTATGTATAAAAGTATTGATAATTTTAAGGATGTGTTTGTGTATTGCTAACTTATTTGAGTAAAAGAGTCTGTTTAACATTGATACCCAAACCAAAACTTACAGATAATATCCTAGCTTAAGTATTTATTTATCACAAAATTCATACGTTCATTTATTTTTCTTAGACTCGTTATCGATTATAATACATGAGTTGGTTAGCAGATCCATATTGATAAGAGATTTTTAGCCAGTATTGTGCAACCTTAAAATTCCATACACTTTTTAACACTCTATACCAGTGTCTGCCAAACTGTGTGTCGCGAAACAAATAAAGTACATACATATTTATATTTTGTTGGAATTTTTGTTTGGTATGCCGCAAAATAAATCCACCCCGCTCAGTGTGTCGTAAGATAAAAAAGTTTGGTAGACACTGCTGTATATACATACTAGCAGTTTAGCCCATCAAAAAAGACGAAAAACATTATAAGAAAATTATTGTACCTACTTCATATATCAGTTTTCTTATGTAACTGCGCAGGGGATCAATTATAACGCAATTTATAGTAATTTTCAGTAGCAAGAGACCCTTTTTATATTAATTAAGATTCAAATTTGTTACTACTGCTATCCCCTTTACCCATGTAGGAAATGCCAGCCTTGACGATGGGCCAAAATTTGGTCCAATATTGGGTTGTCAGTGTTGCTTTTTCGATATTAGTCCCAGTTTAGGCCAACCTTCAGATACCAAGCTTCGAGACACCTATTCTTTACCCAAGATTAAGCCAACTCTGGGCCAGCCTTGGTACGACAATCTTTAGCCGAGTCTTGAACAATGTTATCAATTCTATCTTGGCCCAGTGTTGGCTAGCATTGGCGCAAACCTAGGCCAACCCTGGCTCCTTTTTAATTTTCTACAAGAGTAACTACCCCTTAAAGTTATTTAGTTATAATACCAATAATTTTAAAATATGTTTTATAGAAAAGGAGGCGGTAAGGTTTTACAAATAAACCTCCTCATATTTATATAATTAAATATTTCCTTACCCCCTATAATTACCGACACTGCACAATATACAATGAACATACATACATACACATAGAACAAGGTCACGGTGTAAGATTACAATTCCGCTGTTTTCACTTATAATTTAAAATCAGTTAACATTGTAGCTTACGCACTATTGTTCTTTCATTTATGATATGTTTTATGTTCATTGAAAAGGAAGTCGATTATGGTAATATTAAATAACACTTTCAATTATTTTCTTCAATATCTAATTAAATTAATGTCGTTTTTAATCATTTATTTCAAAATTAATTAATGGTTAAGGCTATATATTGTTTATTTATTAATTATTTATAGAATAGAAGAGTAATTGGTTCTTTATTAATATGTTGGTTTCAGAAAAGATTATCCCCGTTTAAATAAGATTTAGCTAATAAAAGTTAGTGTCAATAGTTTTATCTAACATTTTTATTTGTATTCGTCATTATTAAATCATATGCACATAAATACGAATATGCAAATAGAGTCAGAGTCATCAATTATTCATTATTAATGTCTTTTTAAAGAGTCAAGTTTATATTTCCTTCTTATATAACTAATCCTTTTATAATATAATAAGGTACTGGCACCAGTCTTTCATATGGCTCCAGTAATGGTTATTTTTTATTAATTAAATGTACAGAGTTAGAAATATTTGTTGATATTTGATTACTACCATTTTTTAATATTAAGCTATATACATTTAACCATATATTAATATATGATTTAACTGTCTCACAGCGTGATTTGATGACAATCGGCCAACAAGTGTCAAAATGATGGACATTTAAATTAATTATTAATATATTTTATTTATTAATTATTATATTATCATAGCATCTGCTTTACATTGTTTCAAATTTAACGATTCTTTCTTTTATATCTTTTGTGTTGTAATAGTAAACTCATCATTTTGTAATCATTAGCAAGTGTCCATCACTGCGTGCTATTTCTGGTTTTACTTTATTCATTACTGAAGAAAAAACATAAACAAAATAAAAGGCTATAATATAAAAAAATAACTTTATTTGCGGACTTTGCTAATTAAATTGATTAAATAAAGAGTTACTTGTTTTATTAGTAAGATGAGTTCATGAGAATTATAAAAAGAAGCCCGTAAATCACAAATCACTCTAATAGCGGCCATAACTGGTGCCATTACCTTAAATAGGTACTTTAGACATCCCATTATCTTCGAATAATATCTATGTATACGAATAATGAAAGAGAAAAGTCAACTCTACACTTGCCGAATTGTAATAAGCTGTGTATGGATTGCTCGTTAACACAGAGTATTATCAAATAGGTATGTAGATAATATCAGCTATATAGTAGAGGGAGGGAATAGAGATAAAAATGTAATGAATAGTGATGCATTCGGGAAATTGGATTTTTTATTTTTTTTCTCTTTATATGTTCGAAAATGAGTTAAAAATCGAAAAAATTAGGAAAATCGGCCATGTACGTCCCGAGAAAATTGCATAGTTGTGCATTTTTGATACATTTCGAGTGTATCGCTACACTATTTTTGAAATACCTTCAGTTCTATATGTCGTAAGAAAACAAAAAAAAATAAACTAAAATACTTGTAAGGAAATAAACTATAGAACTGTATATAGTATAATGTATATTAACTTACTTAACTGTCCTCAAAAGCATCCTAACCTCAAAAATACAAGAAAATACTTGTAAGTTAATAGACTATAAAACTGTATTGGAATCGTTACTTTCCAAACGCATCTTAATCTCAAAAAAACAAAAAAAAATCGAAAAACTTATTTTATCACTAATAATGCAATAATTAACTTAAAAATCAAGGGATTTTTACGAAAATAAGAGGAAATATGTATTTTATGTTATATGTAAATACGTGAAGAAATTTTCAAAAAAAATAATCGGCCGTTTTTAAAAAAATGGAAAAACTCACCATTTAATTGATTTAATTGATTGACATAATTGTTTTTTTATAAGAGGGTACAATTCTGTTATAACATTTACTACTTAAATCTTAAATATACAAAAATATTTACTCACATTAAGTAAAAATTTTAAATAATATTAATACACTATATAAATTTTATTTGATAAATATAATATCATATGTAATTATTACATTAAAAAAATATTATGCGAAATCAAAACCTTCGTCATGGTAGCTAAGTACGCTACCTACTCAACCATAAAGCTTACAAAAACCGGTTCATTAATATTATTTTTCATTTTCCAATTAAATTATACACCAGTTAAAAAATTGCAAATCATTTAAAATCTATCACGCATATAAACGGTGTTATTAAACTCCTTTTCAGTTTTGTATAATTTAATTTAAAATTAAAGATTATGATCTTAATGAAAATTTATATTTATATATTCCCGCTAAATTTAAATATAAAATAAGATACATATTAAAAAAATTTAAACTAGCTATAAACACCTTTTTTTAAACGAAATATTGCAATTATCATAGATTTTAAATGTAAATTTTCAATAATTAATATTTACAATAAACAAGAAATAATGTGATAATCTTTGTACAATATTTATGAATCAAATATTACTTTAAATATAATTTTAAATGCACAATAGTGAAAATATGCCTTTAAATAAACAATTATAATTATTTTTTTATTATTTTTTTTCATACTAATTAATTTTTTTTAATATTTTCATTTTATAAAAAAAAAAAACAAACATACATTGACATTTATTAATTTAATTATTCATTATTTTTATTAATTAAATGTATACATTGTTATCACGAATAATAAATTTTAACTAATTTAGTTCTTCAGCATTTAGAACATTTAAGATAATTACACTTACATAACATTATATATAGTTATACTTTTTTAAGTTTTTATACAGTAAATAATAATATCAAAAAATCAAAACTACATAATTTTCACTTTCAATTAACCGCGAAGAAATCACACGAAGATGTGTTTAAACTTGTTTAAGTGACATTTCGAAACTGACTAAGGTATTTTGAGATACTTTTAATTCGTATATCTTTGCATCAGTGATCCTCAAACTTTAATCGCACTACTAATTTGTAAACATAAATTTGAGTTTTACATAAAAATTAAGTAATTGCAGTTAATTTTTTTTTAAATAACAAAAAAAATACCAATATTTTAACTCAAGTATGTATGTATATATCCTTTAAAATCTAAATCAAAAAAACTAATTTATAAAAATTTCGGTGTGTTAGAAGCATATAAAATCCGCAAAAAAATTATTTAAACTTTTTATATACCTTCCAAACTTTCAAAATTAGTGGCCAATAAGTTAACTTATGTTATTTTCGATAAAATAATATTTTATAAATTTTAAATTTATTTTGCATGGAAACTCGTGAAAATCAAAATATTGTTTCGGGCCAGACTTAAATGTGACTCGCGTGCCGACTTTAATCTGCATAAACATATTTTTTTCTGTTTACAGCCACTGGAATATTATTCCTGCCACTGATGAGGTATTTATAGTAAATCATGACGTTGTAAAGCTTTTTATATTATTATGAATTTCCTGTAATCACATATAATGTTGAATGAAGAATATCAAAATATACAATGTCGGTTTGTTTACTGTCATTAAAATATTCATATCATCCTTTGATTGTCATGAGCGAATGTATTATTATTAGTACTTACTGAATACTTTTTTACCATATAAATCGTTCAGAATCCAAATTATCCAATCGTCTTACATTATCTTATTTTAATATACGGGGGTGTAAAATTTAACTTTTTCAGATGCATACAAATATTTGCTCACCTGTTAATATTACGGCAAACTTGAAAATACATTTTTTGTTTACAATATACAGCTTAGTCAGTTTGAAATGTCATCATTAAATTTGACCATAAACACCTAAAGAGGTTTTATAATAAATTTTATTAATTTCATTCACAATTCAAGGTATGCTATTTTTCTTCATTGTGTTGATTATTTTTAGAACTTCGTAATTCGTCTGCTTTCCCGTTACAGAAACTCAAAATTTTAACTCAACATACAAAATGATCACCCCCAAACATAGATGTAAAATATTAACAAATCTTTGTTAAATTTTTGTTAATAATTTGATAAAGTTTTTTTTTAGATTCTTAGGCATGTGAGGTACATATAAAAATGTAGCTCTTAATTATGTCCAAATTCACCAATATGTGTTACCAGTATGTTTGTGTTAACAGCTTGCTACCAATATGTTAAATAGCATTGGTCCATTTACATAGCTGTTAGAATGACCAGACTTTGGTAAATCCTGAAGTTACAGTAGAACTCAACCTCCTTTAAATTTTTTAACTTAAAAATGGCACCAACAAGTACATATATAGCTCGCGAAACAGTTTTTCATATGTCTCTTGCTCATCTAAATAAGTACAAGTTCAATAAATCTGGAAAATTCAAGCCAATAAGATTTTTGATGATACCATCAACGACAAATTCTAAGATTAACAATATCGTTTCAAAATTTAGATAAATTGAAAAAAAAACGTAATAATTATATTTAATTAGTGGAAAAATTTTAGTAAAAAACATCGCACAATATTTAATCTGTTTGCCAATAAATTGGAAAACTGTATCCCCCATTAACTTACTATAAATATACATTTTCTCAAATTGTTTTGTTCTAGCTTCTAGACTAGCCTTTCCCAAAATGTGATCCGCGGTCCAGTAACAGTGCCCGGCCTGTGATATTCCCCAAAAAGATTTAAAATATTTTTAATATATATGTATATCAAAAATATCGAACGATGCAAAATACTGCATTGACTTAAAATTTCAAATTTTCAAAATAAAATTTAAAGAAACTAAAATTACAAGATGAACTATATGTTCATTATAATAATAATTATATACTTTTATATCCTTGGTATAACTTTCAAACTGATTAATTGATTGTTACCAAACTTGACACATATGTTGTATGGATAGAACGTTACAGTTTCCATTTTATAACAGTATGTAATTTACAAAACCCACATACATATAGTATTGACGTAACAAACTATATGTACGTACGTACGTCAATGCATTTAGTGTAGAGATATTGGGAACCTTGCCTCAAGGGAGCCCTTGAACTCTTGAAAATGATTTTTACTTTACTTTATAATTTCCATTATAAATAATAATTTATTGCTAAATTATTAGATAAAGTATGTCTCTTTATCATCAGTTTTGAAATAAATGAGGGGAAGAGGTTGGACCCCAAAAAAGGTAGCTACGGTCTCGGTGAAAACCGAAAATATCACCCTTCTGGTGTTAGTGAAGTCCTTTTTCGTTGTCATGTCGATTAATACACCTCTTGAAGCTTTTCTACAGCATTTTACCGCCCCATAGAATTTGCGCCCATGGCCAAGGGTCGGTTTTGTCAACCCCTAGCTACGCCGCTGCCTTATACATGTTTAGTATATTAATCAATTTTAAATAATTAAGATACCTTTTGCTTTGTTTTTATATTTATTCAACCCTTTAATAATAATGAATTTTAATTTAGGCTAAAACCTTTCATCGTACATCGCTTCATTCAAAATCACTAACAAAAAGACGCGGCTTGCAGTCAAGAAACAACAAAGAATAATATAACCGCTTTCTTTTTTTTTAATTTTTACTCGACAGCAAAAATCAATACAACCATTTAACACGAACTATATTTGTACTGTAACAAAAAAAGGAAATGATATTTGCATAGGTTCAAAATGCATATACGGTTTAATGTTATTTAAATATATTCAAGTGAGAACTTATACAACTTTCAACAAATGTAAACAAATCATGATAAAAATGCAATTGGACACAGGGTGGAATTATTCATAAGGGCATGAAAAAAGTCAAGAAGTCAGCCACCACAATATAATAAATATACATGATGTACATACACGGAGAAAATGGACCTCTTTAAAGAATGTATGTATGTATGTACTCAAACAACATATCAAAATCCCAAACTGATTCAAAGAGTATAACATACTTGTATAAATTCGCATGCGGTCATATCGGCGAATAACATTGCATGTTTTGTTAAAATTTCAAGTTTACGAATGATTTAAATTTTATAAAAATTATCCTATAGTAAAAACGTCCTCAATCCACCCCTGGGCTTTCTTACTATATAAATCCAGTAACGTTGTTTTGTTCTGTGAATTTGATATGTTTGTTTTGTATTGTGTATGCAATGTACAGTACATATTGCATTATGGATTTTGATATCAATACATAGTCATAGCAATCTCATTCTAAATAAGTGTGACTTTTTGCTTCCTCGCAATATCGAAGACACGAGAAACTTTGTGATCGTTTTAGATTGAGTCAAAAAAAACGTTGTCCGATTTCAATATTTTAAATTGATCTTTCCGTTTCACGTCAAGACAAATACTTTTCGTTCAGTGTCTGTCTGTCTGTCCGTCCGTCCGACCGTCCGTGTGTCCGTCTGTCTCCTGAATCTTTGTCTGCCGTGCATAAGGTAAAAAGCAGTAAACTTATTTTACTGCCTTTTAGTAATGTTGATGCTATTAGGTTTTTCAGACGATTTTCTACATATTAGTCATAAAATTAATCATTCAGAATGTTATTTCAGTAGAATATTAATTTTTTTAGTTTATCGAATAAGTATATCAAATTAGTTACTTTTCCTGAATATAAAAGCAGTAAAATAATTTTTCAACAAAAAAGAGCAGTAACTTTTGAAATGCGTACTACTTTTACCCACTGAAAAATATGCGTATAATATTCACAATCATTCTAAGTTCTTATAATTTCGAAAATACTGTTTTCAAAAATTATCTACTTTAAATAAATAATAGAGTAATTTTTTTTTTCGTTGTACTTATTCTTCAATCACTTTATAATTATTAAGTGTTATAAAAATTAATTTTTCGTTATGTTTTCAACAAAGATCAATAAATGTTAATTAATATTTAAAATTTTGTAATTCTATACTCATTAGACAAAGATTATTGCATTACTAACTTTTATTTTAATCTCAATAAAATACATTGAAATAAAATTGAATTTTTATTCTGCTTTACTGCGTTTTACCTCTGACAAAAAAAATTTTATAATTAAAACAGTGGAAAAAAGCAGTACTTCTGTTTTACAAAGTATGTACAAAGGCAGTAAACTACATCTTACTGCTTTTAAATTTCCATAAATAAAAGACAGTAAGTCACCCAATTTAGGCATTTTGATTAATTGTAAACTAAAATTACACTCAAATGAATTATAATGAAGTCATGTAACTTATCATTGGTCGCTAAATAAATTTTATGAAAAAAATATTATTAATTCAATTTTTTTTTAATCTAAAATTTCGAGTTCAGTTTTCTTATTTTTTACACCTTACTAAGCACGGCAGTATAGCTCAATTTATAATGAAGTCATGTTACTTATCATTGGTCGCTAAATAAATTTTATGGTAAAAATATTACCTAACCTAAAAACGGCATTATAGTCTAGTAAGGTATTTTCCTAAGATAAAACTTAATCCAAAATTAGCATCATCCTTCCCCAATTCATGATAAATACACTCGGGAACATTTATTCTATTTTAGGATATCTAGATCAGTGTTTCTCAAACTGTGATCTATAGGTTATAATATTTTTAGATAATTCGTACAATACCGGCAAATAATAAAACAAATAGATTATAAAGCGTAAGAAAATAAAATTCAAAATGAATATTTAAAGTAGTCAATGAATAGAAAAAATGTTTAGATACACTACTAAATACTATGATAGGGTAAATCCCACTTTCACTTTTTAACATTTTTTTAAATTTTATATAATCCATGTATTTTTGCCAAAATACTCAGTCTGGAAAAATTTATATAAATAAAACGTATTTGTTGAAATAAACAAAATAAAATATAAATAAGTAGGTTTGTTAAAATATTGTCAAAACCGACACGATAAATATTTATTTAATTTATTTTAAATGCTAAAAAAAGTTTGTTCTTCATTTTATGACATTATTATTAATAAAAATTATCAAATATCTAAAAATAAATATATGCATCTCATATCTAATTTTAATTTAAAAAAAAAACTGACTTAAATGAATTAATGCACATTGTTTTTTTATGATTTTTATTATATTTAGATAAAATTAGCCATTACAAATTTTAAAAATAATAATTATTGTAAGATATTTTAAAAACAAATGGAATTATAGCTCATTAAAGTAATCTGCATCATTTTTGTTAATAAAATATTTAATATTAAAATTTAAATTAAAAAATATATAATTATCAAATTAGTTTTATTTTGTAATACATTTAACAACTTGCAATTACAATATAATTTTCTTTGTTTAGATTATTTATACATCATTTATAAATATATTAATAAATATATTAAAAATGATGTCAAAAATTTAATTAAGTTACGTTATAATAACAACAGTTTGAATTACTCTAAATATTGATGTTATCTCAACAAAAATACAATTATTCGCGTTAGTTATAAATAGCGTTTGTCTCCAGTTATTTAAAACTAATCTTCTATCTTAATTTAACAAAAAAAATCACTTTTATACATGTATTATATTAAGTTACATTATTTGTATGAAAATAAATGCATATTTCAGATTATCAATGATATAATTCTATATCAATTATTTTAAATTAAAAAACTCACTTTACATTCACAAAAAAAAACACTGCACAACTTCACTCAAAGGTACACTTAACACTAAGCATTCTGTCCGCGTTCACGCAAAAAAATAACAAAAACAAAAAAAAACTACTGCAACTGAATTTCGGAAAATACCCACACGTTAAAAAATAAGTAAAACAAAAAAACACAGCACACCAACACAGATGCACAGACGGCCGGTCTGCGAGAACAGAGCACACATGTGCGTGCGAAAAACGCTTTTCCTCAGTGAGCTGATGAAAAAAGTTCAGGCAAACTTTCGCGTTCCAATGCGAACTATTGAGTAAAAATGTAAAAACAAAATAATCACTCTCCAACGAGCACGTGCCAGTTTCACGAACGAGTGTGCGTTAGTGTGTGTGTGACCAGGGACAAAGGTAATGCTCACAGTGGCGTAGATATATTTTCAGTATCTGGAGGAGAAATTATTTTTAATTTGACTCATACATAAGTACATGTCCGGAAAATTTTACCGCTGTAAAAATCACCTCTGGAAAGTTCACCAATGGAAAGTTCACCGCCCACAATTCAGTGATGAGTAAGTGATGGAGCCACCTTAAATAAAAATGCTATATTTCGGGTAATAAGTAGTTTATATTAAAAAGGCTATGTTAAAGATAAACTTGGTTTATTATTAATCTAAAGAAGTACGAAAATCAACATTTCTTAAATTGTAATAAATAATAAAAAGCCCAATCTTAAATTTGGTGAGTGTTATTGTGCCTAAGATACTACGGTATTACTTTTTTATTTTATAAAGCAAAAACCTAAAAAAACAATAGAAATCAACTTGCACCATACACTTTAAGGCTCGAACTATTACCTGAACAAATAAGAAACAGAAAGTACTTACATAAAAATTTTAATCGGAAAAACTTTAAAAAAATATATGCCAATATCTTTATCGGAAAATTATTTGTACACTCAGGGCTTTTTTTTTAAAAAGTGCCAGAACTCACTTCTTGTCAAGATTTTTATTCAAATATCATTAAAATTAAATTCAAAGCAGCTTTTCCTATGCCATAAAAAAGGTACCGGAACACCCACGCCGTTCCACCGAGTTACATTACAAAAACGCCCTAGGTATACTACATATATCTACATTATCTTTATACAATTCTGATTTCCAGGAATTTGAATGATTTTTCGATACCAAAATGAAATCGACAAAAAATATATAAGCTCCTAATTTATTTTATTTTCGTTTATGTGACTGTTTTTGTTTTTGTTCCCCCTCCCTTACAAAACTAATAATTATTCGTCATATACAACTTTATACCTATAGTGCAACTATTTCTGCCATTCACCCCCTAATAGTTACGCACCTGAATGTACGTACACTGTAAGTATGAATACACGTTGTTTTTTTCCTCTTTGATTTTTCAAATCGCGGGTAGTCAGCGATTCAGTCGCAAACCAGTTCGCACAATAAACTGTGGATTTCATAATAATGTATTCCCCGTCGCTAAATGTATTCAACTCTTTGTAACACCAGTGGCGACTCGTTAGATTGTATTATAATAATCCATAAATAAATAAAAATAGGGTTTGAATTGAAATGATTATTATCAATGACTATTATCTTGATTATAAAAATAAAATAAAATTTTAACAATAGAAAAATTGATTAATTATTGTAAATATAATGAATAATACTTACCTTATTATGATAATTATTTAAATTTATTATGACATTTAATTCTATTGGTAGTAAAAAATAGGGAATCCCTATCACCCCAAGTGCATGAATACGTGAACAAGTAACTTGATGTCTTATGCCTTGGCATTTTACAGAAACGGTCTCTGTCACCGCTTCGACCTTGCAAATCTATTATATGCGATTCAATACAAGTGGCATGTTAGCTGTGTCGAAACAGCGCTGCATTTTGACGCAGCTAACATGTAATAGATTTGAAAGGTCGAAGCGGTGACGTAAACCATTTCTGTAAAGTGCCAAGACTTTATTGTGTCAACTACATATTGTGTTACTTACATTTATGATAATTTCCTGAAAAAAACCTCGTGGTTCTTATATGCATATGACATTTTATTGTGATGTTATACAAAGAAATTAATAAAGAATATTTTACTCCCGTCACCTTTTTTGTACAAATGACGCTTTGGATGAAAAATGAGAAACACTGGAATAAAGTCCACTCCAAAGATAGTTTTTCATTTGAAAGGGGATGTTCCATCCACAATTTAGGTGCTTAGGGCTCTAATTCCTAACCCTACTGAGAGTTTGTGGACAAAATATGAAAACTTTATTAATTTTTCTTCTATTTGACATATTTTATGCTAATTACCATGGACTATACAAGCAGGTGTTCTGTAAATCTAAACCCATAAGAACTTTTCATTACGTCATAGCGGTTAAAAAAATTGTTAACACAATTTACAGAACACTGGATTAAACAACGATGAAAAGTTGACTTTCCAACATTCCACCAAGAAGCCCTGATGTGTCAAGAAAATGTGACTATAATCCAGAAAACACGATTTTAGTGTAGATTGCGTTTTCAACTATGTGTGTGTCACAACGGCGGACACTAAACAGATTATGTTATAATAAATTTTTGGACTATATTGTAATTTTATTTATTTTTCCTTATAAGTCCTGATTTATGGGACATTCTGTATGTCATAATTAAGTAAACAGTTAACCATCAGATCAACCTTGATTAAAGTAATCGCGATATTAGAAGACAGTGTTTCTCTAACTATTTTATGTGAAGGCACACATTCATTACTAAGAAAAATGACTTTTCTTTCATAGTTATAAATTCAATTGAAGTAGAAATACCCTTTGCGAAGTTGATTTAATGAATGGCGTATAATGATGTAATAACTCTTTACAAGCTCATAAAGTCAAAATGGAAATTTTTCTTATTGTTAGATGTTAATATAAAAATTGTAATTGTAAATCAAATAAAAAAAAAAAAATTTTTTGAAGCTGAAATTGTATGGAATCGAATAACATAAGCAAATTAATAAATAAAAATTTACCCCATTCACCCTTTCGCGATTTGCAAAAAGTATACAGTTTTTTGTTTGTTTTATAACTCCGTGAAAAATAAATCAATTTTCAATCTGCGAAAAGTATCGAAAAGAAGATATTTCAAGCATTAAAATTGTTACATACACATTTCTGTATATCAATTTTTGCCATAACTAAGAACTTTGAATATTACCCTTTTTCTATGGACGTTTTGGTCCCTTAATTGCTTATAGGGAGCCCCACATTTTCAAATTTATCTATAGAGACTCTCACATCTTAAAACTGTCTTAGCAGTCACTATTTTTAGAATCACTGCTCTAAGGCCTCAATTTGCGATAATTGAGTCATTCTGAGAAGATAGGTAGGTACAGAACAGGCTTTTAAAAAAAAACTTTTAAAAGCTTACCATTTACGAAGTAAACATGTCGGAATTACAAAAGTTGCGAAACATTATAATAAAATATCGTTTGACCAATACGTAATTATCAACCGTAATTTTTACACAGCTTAAAAATCTGTAGGCAGTGGCGCGTTATGAAGGTTGGGGCCTCTAAGCAGAAAAAAGTTGAGGCCCCATTTAATTATTGTATAGTTTTGAAAAGATCTACAGTTCATGGTAACATACATATCTGGATAATTAATCATTAAACGTATAAATTTTAAATATTGGTCCCAAGACTATGATTTTAATTTGTCTTTAATCGGGTAGGTACTTGTGCACAGTGGTGCCGGAACCATTTTTTTCTGGGGTGGCAGTACAAACCTCAAAAATTAAGCTGACCCAATTTTACTTTTTCTCTAGCTTGATTAATATCGTATTATCTTTTTAAAAATAAAAAATAAAAAGAAAACCTCGACAGTACGTTTTAAAAAGAACTGGGGGGGGGGGGGGGAACACATACTAACGAATGCCGGAACCTAAAAAATAAAAAATAAAACGTATTAAAGCAAAACGTACTAACGAGGTTTCACTGTACTTACTTTTTTTTTGTCTCTGACTAGACTCATGGTTACATTTTATAATTTGTTTGTAAGCTTAACATCAGTTTACAAAAATTAAAGAATTTTTAAGAGTAAAAAAATTACAGAAAACATATTTTTACAATTGCACTTCGCTTCAAACCCGCCCTAAAAACAGGATCCAAATTTTTTGGGAAAGAAGTAGTCATCCCCTCCCCTCCCCCCACTGAAAATGTTGGGGAGCAACTTCCCCTCCTTTCCCCCGGCTTCGGCGCCACTGCTTGTGCATGAAATAGACTAAAAATCCATTAATTTAAATATAATCAATTTGTCCTATATAGATACTACGCTACTGATATGTATTTATTTTATTTATAATCTCAAATTTCAGTAACACATGTTCGCGGTAGAACACATGACATTTCATTAAAAAAACATTCCATCAGAAATAAATTATATCATACATGCACACACATTATAGGTACTTACTCAAATTTGATGACTGTTTCTCATAAACAGTCATGATTATCGACACCTACATTCAAAAAAGGTGTAAAGTTGACACCCCCGTTGTAAAAAATGATAACTGAATAAATAAATATTATTATTTATGAATGTTGTTTATTTTATAATCTTCTCAGAGACAAAATGTGATATGGTATAAATAAATAATGAGTTTAAAATATTTTGGAGGGGGGAGAAGAGAGTATTGTATAGGCAGAGCTGGACTGGCATAGTAAAAATTTATGTAGGCAAATTTCAAAGTACCATTAAAAATTGATTTCATTTTTATTTTACTTTTTTATTCGTACTATCATTTATTATGTGTCGGCAAAAAATAGTAAAACTTAAAAACGTGAAATTTTTTAATTGATTTTCTTGTATACTGTGACAAATTTCCCAAGAGTAGACTATAGCCTACCTAGAACGGTAGATTTTAGGAGGCGACAAAGTTTCAGTGACAACGAAAAAAAGGTAATTTATGACAAATTTGTGAAAAATGAGGAAATTGGGGCGGCGAAAAACTCAGCTATGGACAGCAAAATTATAAATCCGTACAACTTCGATTTTTGTAAATTATCAATAAACCAAAAACGAATGTTTATTTTGTCAATTTTTTTCAAATTATTTACAGTTGCCGAACTGGCAAAAATCCAAGGGGCTCCGTGACAGATATCTATATAGTAACCTTTTTTTAGTTTTATTTCTAACAAATTCCATTACATTTTTTTATATACATATTTTTTTTAAATATTCACATAAACTATATGGAAACAATAAATAATCAGTGTTCAAGTATTTATAGTCATATCATGTTGGGAAGTTGGTTGTGTGGCCCTCAAGGGTCGAACCCACGGCTTGTTTTTTTAATGCTCTGAAATTCAGTATCGGTATCCCCAAATGTCATTCCGAAATTCGAAAAAAATTTGTTCATTACACGAATTACACTTCTTGTTACATCTATCCTGGGATACACTGTATATACACTGCAAGCCAAAAGTTTGGATAGACTTATCTATACAAGTTAGAATAAGGTAGGTCAATAAATAAATAAACATTTTACGAATCATAATAATGTATCTATTAAAAAATACAGTACTTAACAAATAAAAATATACATATTTAATTCACATAATGAATACAAGTGCATGTTTCGCTAAATATAAAACGAATATTAAAAAAATCATATTATTTACATATGTAACTTTTATATACAGGACCTAATGTTAATAATATACAAAGAATAATTTAATAGAATTCTTTTTTTCATATTGCAAAAAAATAAATATTATTTGTTTTAATACTCCAAATAGTTACAAAGGTCCGTAGAGTATTTCATACAACCGTGCCATAAAAATTGTCACTTATTTATGTCTACTACCATCAGGGTTGGATTGAAGTATGGGATTTTAATTAGGCCAAAAATAGGCCTTCTATGGGGTCACATAATTTTGAGACCTCGCTCTTCTTTACATAAATCCAGCCATAATAATGTAAACATCTCAATTTATATTAAGGTGAATATTTTTAATAATTTACGTATATTTAAAAAAATAAAAATAGACAAAATAAAATAATACTCAAATTGGAATAATTTATCAATCTTAAATTTGAGTACTTATAGAGTAACAATCTGGGAAAAAATTTTAGATCTGAAGTGATCAAATTAGATCTTGATAGATCTGTATTTTAAGACAAAATCATATTTGTTCACTGGTTTTTGATCTGCAGAAACCTGCAAAGATCTACATCGATCTACAAAGATCTCTGAAGATCGTTGTAACGTTGAAAATTAATTCATGAATTTTCAACCAACGTTTGAATCTCTATCATGTTCTACAACGATCTTTAGATATCTTTGCAGGTCTCCACAGATCAAAAACCAGTGAAAAAATATGATTTTGTCTCAAAATGCAAGATCTATCTCAGATCTGATTTGATAACTTCAGATCTAAAATTTTTACCCAAGAAGCAAAATCATCAACAGCACCAATTTTAATAAAAATAAATAAATAATGTCAATAAAAAGTCACCTTAATATAAAATGCAAATCATTTTGATATGCCGATATTTTATTTAATATCACAACCACCATCGAATTCTTAATACAAATAAAAAATTTACATAACTTTTCAATTGTGCATAGATTAAATTTCAATTTAAAAACTACGTAAATTTAAAAAAAATACATGTGCCATCCAAAACTAAGTTTTCTATTTTTACTTCAAATACAAACAAAATTTAAAATCTACCAATTTTTTACACTTCATAAAATTAAAAGAGAAGTAAAAAGTTAAATTATCGTATTTTCAACACAAACATAAGAATAAAAACAATCTTGACTAGCTAAGGCACATGTAAAAAAATTAAAGTACATACAAAATAACCAATAATTCCAAAAAAGAATTTTGGCAAAATTGTGATGATAGAATTTTAGTGTCTGATTCTATTAACCACCTTAAAAAAATTTACAATACGTTTAATAATAAGTAAGAAATATACAATAATATCACCATATTCTTATGCTTGCGATAATACTTAAATTACTTCATATTTAAGAATACATTTACACAGTGGCACATCCAGGAATTTTTACAGAGGACACTAAATTGAAAAATAAGTTTTTAATGGTAATGTACATAACTTTTTCTAAATAAAAAAATCCTCCCACCTAGACACGCCACTGATATTTCATACCTGTCACATTTCTCAATATACTGAAACATATTTAAAATAAACTATATTTTTTTAATTCAAAATGAAATACAATTTTATTAATTTTTTATATCTATGTAAGTTTAACCCCATTATATCCATTATTATTTAAAATATATCAGTAAAAATATAGGGTTGCCAGATGTCAACATAAGTACCAGATATTCATGTTTTAAAATCTCATTATTCAAGAAAGAAATAACAAAGATATTGAATTATTTATTATTAGTCATCAGATAACCCTTTCATAATTGAAGGGTTCAGTTTGCAAAATGATTAAGTCCATAGACATTTGAGATATATCTATCTCCTGTTTAAATAGGACAAGTATATCCCAAACCATTTTCTATCTCTTTATTTATAATAATTCTTAATTAGCAAAGTATTTTCTAGAAAACAAATTTACTTGTACAGTAGCATTTACACAGTTCACTTTCATTGAAGATAAGAGAGCCAGGTTGTACTTTTGTTCATGTTGATCAAATCATCCATAGCAAACTATGAAAACCTGCAGACCGCTACTTGTCAAAAATAATTTATGAATTGATTTGCTATAATTATTGTAATTTTGTTGAAAATTAATTATAACTAATTTAAAAATGGACTATTTAATGATATTTTATCGTTCACTTTGGTGTTTCTTAAATTGACCATTTTTATTTCTGAATAACTCAAAGATTTGAATTTTATTATAAATATGTTTCAATACTTTAAACACTTCATGTTTAGGGCAGTCAGTTCATGAACACAACCAAAATACAAATTTATAAAGGCACTCAAAGGCACTAGAACACCTAATTATAAAAAAATATACGTTTATGTTATAAATACATGAAATAAAACATAACAGTTTTTAGATAACGTGTGACAATTATTTAAAAAGATTACATATATACCTTCATTACTGTATTATTCTATTACAATTTCTCTAGTTTACAAAAATATATATATTTATTATGTATATAGTTTTTCAAGCACAATGCTAGATATACATTGAAATATTATAATATTTAAAAAATAGTTAAACAGAGTGATACTGCGAAAAAAATATATAATTTTATTTACAGATAAAAAAACGTATGGAATTATTCATTTATTTTACTGTAAATATCGTTTGTATATAACATATATTATATCGCTGACTTGGTGTCAAATTTGTTATAGGTTTTTATGCGTAAAGCACTATAACTTGTTACCTTAAAAGTAATACAGAATGATTCAAAAATCAATTAACACACAAAAAATTATATTCAGACTTGTTAATTAACAGAATATTAATTCTTACTTCAATTTTTCTTTTCAACATGTCTTTTTAGTTTTTTTTTATGTCAAATGAGTTTTGAATCACTCTGTAAATATATATATTTAATATACTAATAATAAATGTGAATGTATAAGTACAAATGTGTGTTCAATCTAAAAAAGTCACCAAAATTAATTAATTGGAAAAATAGTTATAACCATTTTGTAATAATTTTGATATATTTTTCAGACGACACACATTAGGTTTAAGAACACACAAGTTGAACCCCAAAGATTGCAAAAACTTCCTCTTTCCCAGTTATGCATATTTTGGCCCTGTTAAATAATAGCAAATGTGACAAGCAAATTTAAATAATAATAATGACAGCGTTAAGTTTATAATATCAAAAATTATTGCAAAACTTTAATTATTTAAATATATGTAATATAAAACACTACCTAATATTTACAATAAACTCTTATTAGGTTGAAATAAGTAGGTATTCTATATTATTTAATTAGTGATTATAAATTATTTTGAAAAAATATACCAAAAATATATATATTGCTTTTTAAACTTAATATAATAAATATTTAAGGTCTTTTTTGCATTTACGATACATACTACTAATTATTATATATGACAATAACGATTACATTATAATATATTTACTCTTTTAGCAGTTATATAATATTTAAATAAATGCATATTGTTTATAACTTTCTTTTCTAAAAAAGTTTGCAAAATATCATTTTTTAAACAATTTGTAACAAATAACAAATTTAATGACATATCGTAATTTTCATTAGCACAACAGAATTTATATAATTTGTTTTCTGTTTACTACCAAATATAAAACAAACTTTTCAACATATCTGTTCATAGCATAAGCAATGACGTACTGCTGTGGGTTCGCATGAGCTTAATAGAGCCGGTTGTTAAAATAATTTTAGTTCTTAGAGCTAGTTCCTCAAATACCGGAGCTAATAATTATTTATTAATGTTATAATTAAAACAAAACACTGTGAGTGTACTACTTACTATATAAAAAAGTTCCGTGGTGGAGGGAATGTGTGCAAGGTGCAAGCCGGTTAACAGAATTTTAGCAGCACATCACTGATTATAAGTGTTTTATATCTTATAAAACCTAACAAAGATTATATAAATTATTTTAAAAACTTCAGTTAATTTCAAATTGAAGAAATTGATTTTAATTATATTATTTTACTATCGTAAGAAATCAAACTCTGAAGGTGCCGATCCACTGATGAAACTTTAAAGTTTTGTTGAACGTTTCAATATTTTTATCCATATTGGTGGTAACAGAATCAAAAAATTTGCTTCCATTTGAAGCAGTAAAAATCACAAAACAGAAGCAAAGGGCAATATTTTATAACTAAAAATGTGAATACATTTGGTCTGTTTTTTTCTGTTCATGCACAAATATTACAAATAAGCTTCATGCTCCAATTAATAGTGTAAATGTACTAATAAAGTCTCTCATGTTATCATCAGTAGATCTACACATAGACATTTGAAACATATTAATATTTAATGGTAATTATCTACTGCACGACATATTAAAAAGAGATACTGTCTATTATGCTGACACCGATTATAAAAGTATGAACTCACTATGAACATAGACAATAAGTATATATACAAACGTAAATTAGAATAAAGTATTAAATTTTAACTATACTTAATTGACAACTTCTGCTCTAAGTTGTAGTTATTTTAGATCAGTTTCATAAAATTTAAACATGGATAGAATTCTGTAATTTTTTTTTAAATTGTGTAAGGATTCCACAACAAAATAAGTTTGGGAACTACTGTTTTATTAAATAATTTTGATTAAACATAGAACATAGAATCCACAGTATGAGCACTGAACTTGTATATGTACTATATTGTCTATGTTCGTACTCTCTTGTACTGGTGTTGGCATAATAGACAAGTACCAAAAAAAGATCAAAATAATTTACTGCAGAAAGTCTCGTATTTTTTTAATTAAAAAAATGTTTAAAATATGGTGATAATCTTAAAAAATATTTATATTTAATACTAATCACAGTAAAAATATTCTATTGCTGCCACAATACTGCCTGCATGAATTGTAGAGTAATATTTTTATTATTTAAAAAAAATGTATAAGTAAAAGGTCAACATTGTGATGAGTTAAAAAATTGATTTCTTTAACGTGTTAATCATTTAAACAAATTCAAAAAGTACTGGATTTCTTTTTATGTTGGTAATCTCCAGTTACATATTTATTTTTTTACTAATATTACAACGATTAACATGTTAAATATCTATATAACAATAGATAAAGTTATTATTTAAAGATACAAAAACATTTTTTTATAACCGAATCTAAAAAACCTGAATATATCATTTATTTCTCAAATCAATGTAGAATTTTAAATAAATGTTTTTAAGCACCTTTCCATCTTTAAAAGGTAGCAACTTATGAAACTACTGAATAAAATAAAAATTAAAGTTTATTTTATATTTACAAAAAAATAGTAATAATCATATACTTGTTATAAAATATATATCACAAAATTTAATTATATACAAATTACAATTACTATATTATATAACTAATTGTCCTATGTTTCAAGAACCGTATCGAATTTTACATAGAATTAAAATGAAAAAAGCTTTCGGAGAAATCAAATAACGCAGATCATTAATTAAATATATTTATATATAGCTTTATTCTCTCCGATAAAGATATACCTATCACAATAGAAAATGTAATATAGAAAATAGTCTTCTGTGCACAAAAAATATTATCACTTATGATTTTGCTTTATATTTAAATCTAAATTAAAAATTAAATAGAGCAATAAAATATTACAATAAAACTTTCGTTATCTAAATTTATAAATTAATAAATATGCATTAAAATTTACAAACAGAAAAAATGATACCATTTTAACTAGTTAATATATTCTTTGTGCAAAATTTATGCAAAACAAATCGATATTTTTAAAAATAATGAAATATTAATCAAAACTATGAAACCGATTGATATTAATAGAAATATTACTTTTTATATTAATTAACAATTTTCTCATATCTCTGATTAACACAATATATTAACATACAGATAGTTTCCTACTTAGGAACAACAGACATACGAACATTTTTTGTATAGACAAATTTAATATGTTTTTCCTGCACTCAGATTTTTTAAACTTTTTGTGTTCACTATCTCTTATTACTTTTATTCGCATTTCTAAATTTTGCTTTCCGAAATTGTTGCGTTTCTTCTTAAAGACTGAACGATATTAATTATAAAATTACATTTTTGGAAACAAAATCACAAATGTTTTTTCTAATTAGATTAGAAGTACCTGTTTTGTAAAATATTTACACATGAGATTATATATTAATGGTCTTGATCATAACATGATAACTGACATTTTGGCCATTTTCTGATAAACACTTATTCTGATTTAGTTTGGTGTGTTCTTTCATTTGATTTATTCATGGTATCTGTATTTGAGAAATACATTAAAATAAATGGTAATTTAATCATATCTGAAAAAAACAAGTACACTTCAAACTTTCAAACTCTATCCTAAAAAATCATAGTTATCATGTTATGACTTAAGACAATATATATTTTTATTTTTGCACATTTTCAGTTTAAGCTATCAGAACAGAACTACTTCATAAGTCCGAAACTACCTGTAGTTTAACAGTCGTTAAAAATTTTTTTGATGAGTGCATAAATTTATTCAGGATTGACACTCTAAAGAACCACAGTTCTTCTACTCCAAAATACTTTACGCATAGTATAGAAATCTACTGGGTAATTATTTTTACTTAGAAGATTTATCTATCTGTTCTTTAGAATACTCTAGCACTACGGCACTGAGATTAATTATAATTCAACTCTTTAACACGTAACACGTAAAATTTCTATATTGTTGCTGTTTGATATTACAAAGATTACAAGATTCAAAAGCGCAATCAAATTTAAAAAATCATTACTAAAAATATAATCAGTATTACATTGTAACTTCTATCATTTTTAGGGAAACGTCGCTCTTAAAACTAACATAAAATAAAAATCACTTACAAATCTTCAGACGATTTTACTCAACCGCGAAACCGCACGTCTCTTCAACAGCTTGAGTCAGTTTATCCACTAGCTTTTGGTACGAGTCGTATGGAGGTATGTCAATCCGGTTGAAACACGTGTGAGCCTTAGGTAAGTTATCAGGTGGAGCGTCGACACAGTGTATTGTGAACAGTCTCGGCCCAGCTGCGCCTGTGGACCCCTGCAGTGCTCGAAAACCTTGTAGAGGTACCCTTGACGAACCTGTTACAAACTGAAGCAGCCTGGCACGCATTTCTTCTGAATATGACTCCACAACCTGTCACAAAATGGAAAATTAGATTAAAATTTCGTAGTTTTTGTTAATGAATTCGGAAGGAATAAAGAAGGTATTGTTTGTCTTGAGTTACTAGAAGGCAGAAAATAAGAGTCACTTGTAATTAATTGCAGGGATAATGAGTTTACAAGTTATTTACCTGCCAGAACCATTGCACAACAGGTGTTTCAGACGTGCAGTGTTTGAGGCGAGTATGCTGCCTCCAATCTGACACGTCGATACTGCTGATACCTCCTATAACAAGCTCTAACTCTCTCTCATCGAATGGTCTCAACAGCGCCGGTGGAATTAACTCGTGAAAACCTTTAACAATGATACAAATAATTAAGTCATATGAACAGTTTTTATAGATTATACATAATCAATGATTCTTACCTTTTTGTAATGCTAAAAACTGCTGTTCGATGCCTCTCATAAATCTATAGTTAACATACAATCTAACATAATCTCTTTTATTTTGTTCAGTGACTGGAATCAAAGCACCACCTGGTTTTAGTTCATGTGTACTAATCGCTCCAAAACTACAGCATTCTACGCTAAATGTTGTATCGATCACATTTTCAATATTATTTTCACTAAAAAATAACAACAATATTAATCACAATCACGTTTACTAAAATTATTGGCTTTAGAGTTTAAAAATTTGATGAACAAAAAATATAAATATAAAAAAGCAAAAAACTAAAAAAAGTAAACAGTAACTTACAGCATCCAAGTAAGGGATCGATGTAGTTCTGGATCAACACCTTCAATATCTTGTAAAGTAATTGGTTTATTCAACAACTGTTTATAGAATGGTGTCGTAAATCCACCATCCAAATGGTGGCCGTGAAATACAGCCATTCCGAGAATTCTCCCAACAAAATGGAAATATGATAAGTGTTCTGGATTTACACCTGCAAGTAAATTTTAAGAATAAATTGACAGTTAAAATAATATAACCTTTAAATTTATATACTCATAAGCAGTCATAGTTGAGACTAAAATAAACCCTACTGCACTTTTTAACATTTTTAAAATTATAAACTTGAAAAAATGTATAATTTTGATGATTTTCGTAATCTATTTAAAAATTAAAAAATTTCGAAATTTACTGGAAAACTAAATATATTCTAGTTTTTTTTTTAATTTCTACTTACCAGAATCAGCGTTAATTTGCAGTGTATAATGGTCATCCCGACTATACTGAAACAGGCCGTACTGCGGGTTAAGCATTTCTCTAGATAATAGATGTAGCCATTCTCGGGCTACGCCACCATAGTCTAAGCCTTCCTCTCCTCGAAATTTAACCATCAACCGTTTACGCATGTCTTTTGGTCGCATTTTCATTATCAATCTGTTAAATCATTTTTTATCACATAAAATATAACCTCACTAATTTCTTTATAAACACTTACCTATAAGATTCTTCAAACACTTCAGTCCTAGACACTTCTAGTCGACAGTGTCCGCTTTGTGGTTGCAAAGCATTGAGTTCAGCCCTCAGAGCTCTCATCTTACCAACTAGGTCACGTCTATATTTAGGTAACAACTCAGCGTCCTGTGGTAATTCTGGTATTGCACTCGTACCGTTGGCAGTCGAAGTCGATGCAGCAGGTTGATTGTTTGGAGTTTTATTTTGAGCATTTTGTCGCAGTAAGTTCGATAAAATCTGCAAAAGAAATATTAAAAATTTAAACATGCATTAAGCAAAAGTAAATATCGATGTTCTTAAGTCATAACATGACTATTATTGTACTGTCTATTAATACTATTTCAACAATAAATAAGACACTTCTATAATTAAATAAAATATAAAAAATCAGTAAAAGTACTGCTAAAATAAAACAGATATGCAATTAAAATATTCAAACAAATTTACCAATTCTTCTAATTCCAACATACTTGGTTAAAAATATATATTTTTATTTATATGATAATTATAAATAAATTAGGACAAACTCAAACAAATTAATGAAGGATTATAAAAGCAAAACACCACATGACCCATTTGGCATAATAATTATATGGCATTTAGCCAATACCAAAAACGCTTCCCGTGATGCATTTTTTAAAGTTCAATGCCATTGCAATACTTATTATACTTTACCCACCCAACAGTTATTTATAAATTATGCAACATACAGTGGTACATATAAATTATAAATTAATGTATTACATTTCAAATTTAAATACAATAAAGTATACATTTATTTTTAATATCATGCAGTTACAAAATTAACTTAAATTCAGAAAAAGACAGTTTAATGTCCAGTATTCTTTTTTTTTTTAATAACTAATTGTCAAATCAAATAAATCCCCTTGTAAATTTTTGGGCTATTATAAAAAACATAACAAACAGTTACTAAATATTACCTGTTCTTATTTTGAAAAAAACTACCTTATTACAATACGTACTATATTCTTTACCTGTTCGTTTAACCGTGGGTCAGTAAACTGCGTTGTACGATTATTGTGATCCACAAAATAGACTCGCCCAGAAGAAGTGTGTCTCATCTCCCAACCAGGTGGTAAAGGACCTGCTTGATCTAATGGTAAACCGTGAGGTGCTAGGTCTTTAGGTATTCTCGGATCATGCCACGTAGATACCCCAGTAGGTATGTGATAGAAATAGACTTGCCCTTGTTGTGTTGTACGTAGTTCTAAAATAAAAAATATATATTAATTACGACACAATAGAAACACACAAAAAATATATTTGATAATAACTGACTTACCATAACCTGGTGGTAAGTCAAGTTTAGATGCCTGTGGGCCCCCAACAGGACTTGTAGGACTGTGAACATGAATATTATGCCCACTATTAGATCCCACGATACTTGCAACACCTGAACCGTGGACACTTCTTGTCTTCTGCTGCCTCGGTCTTCTGTTACTGCTGCTTGCCGAACTTCTACGGGTTTCTCTAGTGGGTACTACTGGACTCAATGGTGACATAGGTGAAGAAATACTGGTACTAGGGCTTGTAGGACAAGATGTGATTGATGTTATTGCTGATGAAGATGATGGTTCAGAAGATGGACTTTGAACGGTTGAAGATGAGCTTGTTGCATTTCTGATGTTAGTTTGTGTTTCAGGACTTGGTAAACCTATATTATTAGCAGAAGGCATCGAACTACGTTTTGGTAATAAATTTTCACTGTTTTCATTAATGTTTCCGTTTACCAACTTCGCCGGAGAATGTATTGAAATGTTTTTATTCAGGTTCATACTGTTTCGTGGCGATGTGGGATTACTTGAAATATT
Organism: Sialis fuliginosa; assembly: GCA_961205875.1. NCBI lineage: Eukaryota > Metazoa > Arthropoda > Insecta > Megaloptera > Sialidae > Sialis > Sialis fuliginosa. The sequence continues at coordinate 13,420,721 of OY540817.1, forward strand.
AATTTCTTTTCTAGTTCCGTTAAAGTTCAGTTGCTGTAATCCATTCACAATATTCATTTGTTTCGAACTCGAACTAGGACTACATACTAATAAGTTATCACAATTTTGAATTGACGAATGATTTTGGCTAGTATTGGCAACATCTTTTAAAGATGGTTCCTCGCCATTCATTTCTTTCGATTGGTCTAGATTGTTCGTGGCTTCAGATGAATTTCTTTCAGGATTATCATTTCCTTGCGTTATACTTTGCGGCTCTGGATTCCCAACGAGATTCGTATAATCTAAGCTACTTGCTCTACGATGATCGCAGTTATTATTGACACTCAATCGTGAATCATCGTTACTGTTTCCATCTTTATTTAAGTTCACTACATTTCTGTTATTCCTAGTGAGTTCAATACTGGATCTCTCACGTTCTCGAGGTCTTAAATTTGCTATATTTGTTACAGTTATCGGTTTAATCCATTGTGTCGTACGTGTTGCATGGTTTACGTAATATGGACGACCGTTAGATGTTCTACGTTCTTCCCAACCTGGAGGTAAATCAGTTGCAGGAGGGATATCAGGTGGACCGCAGAGATCCCCTAATGGACCCACAACTGCTAAGGGTGTTCCTCCACAAGGGCCATCGCGAGATAATAGAGAAATTATTATCTGTCCTTTGACTGGTTCGGAATCGAGGGATGATGATTTACATAAGTCTAAACGTTGATCTAAGAAAAAAAAAATTATTTATCAAGTAACACAAATTTCAAATTACTATAGCAACAAACTATATACAAATAAAAATAGAAATAAGGGGCAGATAAGTGAAAGTGAAATTTAATAAAATAGAAAATGAATTTAAAATAAAATTAAAGATTCATCCATTTTAACAACAAAAAAGAAAAGCAGAAAACTATAACAGTAAGTTTTAAAATAATTATTTAGACATAAAAACTCACATCCTGTATCTTTCAGTCTTTGTATTGTATGTGCTGTCATTTTAACACATCCCAAGAATCCACCACCACCTTGCTTTTTATGAATCTTTTTATGATTCCATACACTAATGGTGATGTTATCTGTCCTCCCGAGATACAAATCATAATGACAATTCCACTTCGGGTCCAATGTTGCTCGTGCTGTCTCTGTAGAATGACACTGGCCACTTCCATCGACTGATACTTTAGCAAATGGATCGGGAAGTCCTAAAAAAAAACGTTTAATTAAATATAATTGATGTGTTGTGTAAAAAAATGTATACAAAAAGTGGTGAAGATGTCACAAATAAAAGGGTAAAGAACCATGACCAAAACAAAACTACAGTCAGTCAAGCATAAAAAACCATGCAGTAGTAGAATTTATAACAGCCATACTTACGAAATAAATCCTTCCTAGCCAAATTTCGGGCGCAGACAACTGAAATGAGATCATTTTAAATTAAATAAGTACCAATTAAAAATATTACATCATAGTTTCTTCCATAAAACCAGGGTGGACCCCCTATATGTAGCCATATTGATTAAATACATTTTACTCGTTTTAAGTGAAGATTCGTATCAATTTAGTGACTAAAACCGGCTCAAATTTATACTTACTGGTTAGTCGAATTTTCTGTGCGCCATTCCGACGATTAGAAGGCGGATTCGACATTTTTAATAAATAACATTTATTGTCAACACATCACGACACCAATAAAAATTAATTATCAATGAACAAAAATGCACTTTCAATGTTACCACTCTCGATTGTAATACCTAGAACAAATTCATTGCGTACTGTTACCAGCATTGCATATTTTAATGATGATGAGCGCGCGAAAATTCGAAACAGGATTGGTGGATTATTTTATTCATTACTTAAAATTAAAAAATTTATAAATTATTTCTTTGTAACCATAATTTATTGTTGTAATCATCATATAAATTAAATATAAACTAAAACAATTTAAAAAAAAACATGAATTACTTTTAAAAATTTGAATTTTTTCTAGTAGTTTTAATAGCAGTTGGTTACCTGCGGTACTTTTACAATAGTTAAGCGATTACTTCATCTCACTACTAGTTCGTAGTATAATTTTTGTTGCTTTGTGAATCGCACGAACCACATCGTATAAATAAATAATCTATTGTGCAATTTCATTATTTCAATAATAAATATCGCTTTTTTTCGTTAAAATATGAATGTAGGAAATAAATTAGAAGATGGAGACAAAAATAGTATTATGAGAATGCTACTTTCTACTCCTGTATCAACATATGATTCGTGTGGGGTATGAAAAAATGATTTGTTTATTTAACAAATAAAATAATATTTTTTAATTTTCTTTAGATATCGACTTCTTTCATTACACAAAATTCAGATTCTGTGGACAACTCTCTAAATGATCTATTTGAAAGTAGCCGACCGACTTTAACGGAGTATTTACAGCAGTATTCCTCGGGCAACGAAGTAAGTTATCAATTAATTTAAAATTCTCTGTTTTCCATATATTATAAGAATCTATTTATTAAAATTCAGAATTTGGATGTAAATATTACAATGTTAGATAAATATGTGTTTTAAAGCAGTTTGTTGTAGTGGAGATTGAGTCCATTGGAGATTAAAGCTATCTATTTAATTATACTTACAAATCATTATCTTATAGGAAAATAATATCGACCCAATAAATATGGATCACTGTTATTCAAAACCCCAAAACTGGCATCCAGAAAGCAGTTTTCTAAGGCCTACAAAAAACTTACTGATGAATAAAACATTTGTTCATGATAGTATACTATCTAGTCTCAAACATGATACAGAAGAAGAAAAAGAAATAGATGTTACTTGTGAGTTTCCTGATCCAGAACCTATGTATGATCCTGTAAAAGGGAAAAAACTTATGCAGGAGTGTGAAATTTATGCAAATATGACTAGAAATGTTGATAATGATGATTGGGAAGAATCTATTGTAAAGTAAGGAATATAATGATTAACCTTTTACAGTTAATGTCATCTAAAAATTTATTTTTGTTTAATTAAATTTTTATTGCAGAGAAAATTGGAATAATACCCAACACAGATTGTTCAATAAAATGATTAGAATATTGAATAACGATCGCTTAGCAAGATTAGCACATAGTAATTCTTGGAATGAACCAGTACTCCGAAGAATATCTGTGGATAAGTCTGTGAAACGAACAAGACACCTACTTTCATCTGTTTATTGGGATGTGAAAATTATTCAATGGCTTCACATTACATTGATTGAGAATTTAAATCCAGTGTATCTTGCTTCTTACCTTGATATATTACAGGTAAAGTCATTATTAATTTAATTGATATTATAGTGGGTTTACATGCTCAAATAATTTGCGCAGATTTTTAATCACGCATACTACATGCTTAGTTTGGTTGAAGCTATTTTTCTGTCATCTGTAAATTGTATTATGTTTATTATGTGTACTGAATTTATATCATTCAATTTACAGAGGTTAAAATCAAAAGTTCCTGTTTCTGTTGACAAAATGATGTTTAGCCCCCACATGGCAAACAAACCAGGACCTTTAAGTAATGAAAGTTTATTTCCATTATTAAGAAGACCCTGGGATCCTGTTTCTTACAGTCTAAATCAAAATAAACCAAGAAAACTTCCAAACAACCCGATATTGCTCGTAATTCCTCCTGCGCCTAATCAAAAATCAGTTCCATCAAAACGGTTTAATACTTGGATTTCTCTGCTTGCTTCGTTGGGAACAGTTATTACCGTTAGTGTTAACATAGGTATGTGAAGTTGTTCTGTTTTGTAGTGTGTAATAAACAAATTACCTAATGTGTTTTCCTGTACAGATTTAAAAGCTTCCCGATTTAAAATTTACAAGTTGAAACTTCGTAAAAAAGGTATACCTTTTCCTCTATATTTCCTATCGATCCTTAACCTTTTTAGTCTTTAGTGAACATCTTTAATTAAGTATTATATTTTATAATCAGCTAACTGTTGTATTTAGTATTATACAGGTTAAGTAAAAAATATGGAATATTGCTCGTATTTTTTTAAATTCAACCAAATTCAAAAGAAGTTGGTATTGTTTTGATTATTAATATTTTTATTTATATTGTAGCATATTTCATTTGTCAAAATACTTTTTTCTGTATTTATTATTGAGCAGAGTTACTTGTTTTGGCTTCTGAACAGCTCATATATTAACTTTTTATTTCTTCAGGTGGTCCTAACAGCCGCTACTCAATGCAAAACTGTCTAGATCAAATGGTAGTTGCAACGCGTGCTAAAATCCAAGAATTACGTACGGAATGCCCTAACCGGCCTGTCGTACTAGTTGGTATCGCTACCGGAGCTGCAATAGCATGTCAGATAGCTGAGATGGAGCCCGTAGCTTCTGTAGTATCTTTAGGCTTTCCATTGCTCACGGCCGAGGGACCTAGAGGCGATGCTGACGATACTATCTTAGAGCTGCAGGTTCCCGTTTTGTTTGTAATTGGACAGTGTGCTCACATGACATCGTGAGTAGTTTTATTTTTTGTTAAAACAAGTTGTCTCGTACTAATTTTGTAATGATTTCAGGCCAGAAGAAATGGAAGATCTACGCCACAGAATGAGAATTGAAACCGGACTTGTTATTGTCGGTTCTGCCGATGATTTCCTAAGAGTATCAACAAAAAAACGAAAACAAGAAGGTGTTACTCAGAGTATGGTGGATCGTTGTATAATTGTAAGTGTTTTATATGCATAATTGTATGAATACTGATATATTACAATTTTGACATGTTGTGATTCTTAATAATAATATCTATAACAGGATGAAGTAGGTGATTTTATCGGAAGCATTCTGGTGTCACCGCATCCGCCACAGCTGCGGCAATCTCCAGTGAACACAAATATACCCGCACCCGAACCGAGTATCAAGAAAACTAAAGCGAGCCTGAAACGCAGAACTTCGACAGGGAGCGAGACATTAGACAGTGAACCCCCATCACCTCAACCAAAGAAATCAGGTAGACCAGGTACATTGGGGTTTTTAACCATATCATATAGAACCCTAATTAAATAATAATTTCTGAATGTGACTCAATTATCAATTTTCTAATTTTGTACAATGTGTTCAATAATTCTTACTTTCCTAGTAATTTTATTTTTACTTTAGTTATTATGAATTGTGTTTTAGTTGGACGTCCACCAAAAGATGGCCGTCCTCCAAAGAGCTCAAAAACTAAGTTTGGCTCGATCAACAGCAGCTTTATACCATGGTCGTCGACAAGCGAAATGTCAAGCGGGAACTCCAACCTCGATACTTTCCCCCAGCCTTCAATTCCTCAATGTACTGGTAATAATACAGATATCCTTCCCGCGTCCCCCCAATCTAGCTTTATATCCCGTTCTATAACCTTACCTAAAACTACGTTCACTACCGATGTCCTTAGGAATAGTAATAGTGCGGATATTGTCAATCGCGCTGTACAAAATATATTACCACAAAATACTACTCCTGTTAGTTCACCAGGTATAATTTTTTTTAATATATTTCTCTTCTGGGTAATTCTGAGTAAAATAGTTTATATCAATATGGGTCTGATTCTGAACTTTTACCCTATGTCCAGTAAAATTGGATTTTTAAACAAAACTAATATTCACTTCAATGATTTTTTATGAATGTCTTTATTTTGTTGCCAAAATTTATAAAATATTCTTTTTTTGTTACAGTTTTATTCCAAACCAAAAATATGTCTAGTTTTCGATCACCAAATATTCAAGCTAATTCATCAGGTTCAACTACGTTAAATTCCAGAGGTGCATCTACCATCAAAGGTTATTTCTATTTTATAAAATAAAAATGTAATCTAATTTAATTAAATATAATTAACTCAACAAATATAAAAAATAAAATATTAATACCATGATTTTAAAATGGTTTAGTCTTCAAATAAAAAAATAATGCATTTTTAAATTTTTCAGTTTTAGAAAATGTTCCATTAACACTCAAAAATCGATCAAGTTTCACGTTGGTTGATTATGGACGAGAAGGAATCATCGGTGACGTGAATAAAATGGTTGTGCTTGGTAACGATGCTAAAATAGAGCAGAGTGCGTCCGAAGGACCCATGTTGGTTTCTACTTTACGAGGTTTAACAACACAAGTACATCCCCTGAATATTATAAATAATGTCGACATGAATTCTCAAGTAAGTAATATTGATTATTTTTTTTTCAATGTTTTTTTAATTTCAACATTAAGTACTTCTAGGATTATACTTTAAATTACTAGACAGTAAACTAGTAGTTCCCCCATCGTAAGACAAATACGATAACAATAACCTTCACCTACCACTGTATTGTGAATGTTTTATATCTAAATCACATATTTGATAAATTCGTATTAAACTAACATAGGTATCATATATTATTTCAGGTGAAATATGTTACTAAAAATCCTCACATCGTAATGCATTCAGGACCACGAAAAGAACAACAGATCCAAAGACCGAAAAGTAAAATCATAGAAACTAACAAACAAGCAGATTTATTGAACACAAACATTTTAGATATTCCGATAATATTTGCCGATAACGATCCTTCATTGTTACAACACGAAACTGCACCGGGTGCCTCAAACACTGCACACAGTTCTTCTAAAGTCATACTGATAAACAAACAAACTAATATGTCTCCGCAGCTGAACCAACAAAGGAAAACCATTTCTATACAAAATACTAAGATCGCAGTACCTGCAGTTAAATATGCTAAAATAATTTTGGCTAAAAGAAATGATGTGCCAAAAACTACACAGCAAGTTTCAGTTTTATCATCTCCAAGTTCAAAAATGATGCTACCATCTAAACCCACAGTCAAAGCCCCTGTTTTGGATACACCTTTTGAAGGAATCGATGTAGAGCAAGAAATTAAAGCTATTACTCTTACAAAACCTATACAGACCACAATTGTGAATGCACAGTCAATAAAAAATAAACCAGAGATTAAATCTATTGTCGGAACGAAAGGAAGGAATGTTATTATTACTACAAGTGCTGGGTCATCATCTCCTTTAAAAACTATCTCAAAATCAAAAACACCTTTAGGAAGTCCAAAGTATTCCCCAAGTCTTTTAAATAAACCTAGTTTGTCCGATAGTAAAAGTTAAATACATAGTATAATTATTTTTATTATTTAAAAAAATGTACAAAAGTATTTATTTAAGAGAATAACTAATGTAAAAATCACTGAGGCTATGTCTGCAACTATTATCTTTCTCAATATTTTGTACTGTTCATTGTTTTAGAATAATTAATTTAGATTTTATGTGTTATTTAAAGATATTTCGTTTCAACAATAGACACGTCTAATTTATTGAAAATGTATAAAGATGATATCAGGAAATAAATTTCAGGCAGTTGTTTTCTGTCTTTTTTTCACAAACAACAAAAAAATTATTATGTTTATGAAAATTCCTTCTAAAGATAAAAAACTACACTTTTATGAAATTTTCTTAAACACAAAAACTATGTGAAAAACAGTTGCTAATGTATTTTTTTTAAAGCTAATTCATGAATGTATTAATGTTAATCATCTCTTTAATAGTTATGGCATAAAAAAAATAGATTTTTATAATTTACATAGTGAGAATTTAATTTTTATTTTTTGACTAATTAGTATATGATAATATGTAAAGCTTAAAATACTGTTATTTATTCTTTACTTTGTATATCAATATCGCCTTGTAAAGTTGTAAAAAATAAATACATCTTTTTGCTTAACTCTGGACCTATTTTTCTCGCAGCTGTTAAAGGACCAGCAGCACGACGAATTGTAATCCCTTCTAATAATTGTTCCGCTTCAGTAACTGTTTGACATGAATCATAAGCCTATAAAAATTAAGTTTAAATTTTCATAGTATCACTAATAAATACTAAACATATATGAAGCTATTAAAGCTTCTGCAGTGATCTTCAAATGATTCTGCACTGATTATGTAATACTTACATCCATTAGACTTCTTGGGGTTGGATATTTATTAACGATAGCTTCTGCAGTCTCCAACCGAGCTAGATTAAACTGTATTAATTGTTGTTGCCATAGTCTTTGTAATCCATTACCATTATTATCAACTCGAACACAATCTTTATTACTTCCCCTAATAAAACAATCGGCCTCTTGCTCTATCATATGTTTACGTTTTCTAAAATATAATTATTAGTTTTTGTGATAAAAACTATGTAAATAATTATTTTTTTACTTGTATGGAGCTTCTGCAATAGATTTAGTGAATTCAGCGATTGTTGAAACTAATTCTTCTGAGGATTCTGTAAATTTGTAATTTATTCCTAACAGTATTTGAATTTCAGTTAATGTTATTTCAATTTGTTTTCTTGTTACCTTCGGAGTGTCAATGGTTTTTTTATTTTTTTCAGCATTGCGTAAATTCCTATTAACAAAATTTAATTTATAGCAGTTGTTAAAATAAAGCTGTGATAAATATTACTTAAAATAATTTTCTATCCCATAAATACATAGAAATGTCCTTTCATTTGGGAATAAATCTTGAACAGTTTGTAAATGTGAATGTAATAATTTATCTGACATCAGTTTTATGAAATCTTTAGAAGATCTTACTAAAAGAACCGTTTTGTATTCATCTTCTATAAGGTTAATCTGCAAAATTATTGCAATGAATTATTCCAAATGAATTTAATTAACTCTTTCAGAAAACTTACTTGTGAAGTTTCTTTATTTGCCCATGATATTGTGTTTGGAATTATTTGGTTAATAGAATTTGCTTGTATCATTTTATCTTGTAAATCTTTTATTAAATTTTCACACTTGTGTAAAAAAAGGATTTCGGAATCAATATTAACTTCGACGAACTGAAAATAATAATAAAAATCAGGACATAACCTTAAATAATATGAAAAAATTATTTTGCATGTCTTCGAATTACCTTTATACTATCTTTAGGTAATACATTTTTATGAGATTCTTGATCCGCCTTATTTTTACGTTTTTTACTTTCCATTATATATGATATAATATAATAATACTGATAATTCTTCAATCACTTCTATTTTATATTATTCAATTTTGACATTTGTATATTTAAATTGTCAACGGTTAACGGTTGCTACGTTACCAATCTAGAAGTTCCCAAAATGTTTATCTTAAACTTATATAGGTAGCAATATTTTCGAAGTGATATGAATTATAATTATGTGAGTGTTTGTATTGATTGTATTTTCTCAAAATTAATATATTAATAGAATAGATTTAAAAACAGTAACGGTAATGTTATATGTGAATATAAAATACGTCTATTTGTATTTAATATGTATTTATTTATTCTACTACAGAAACAAAGTAATTAAATATTAAATAATTAAAATATCTTAGCATATATTGCTCAGTTCTTAAATATATATATAAATATTTGTATTATAAATAGTTCAAATATGAAACGATCGCATAATATAATGATACATACATTAAGAAAAATATACAGGCCACCTTCAATAAGGCGTATATATTAAATGTTTAATGGCATTATCTTTTTTAAATATCTTTATGGATTATCTTCTCTAATTATGAAAATTACTTTTAAATGTACAATCAATTGTCCAATCAATATATTTTCATAATCAAGGAATATAATAGTTGTTTTTGTATTCTTAAAATTACAATCAGTATTTTGTAAAAAAAAAGTAAAAATTATAGGTAACACAATTTCAACAATATAACATACAGTCTGTCTTAACAATTAAAATATTCTTACATTTTTTATAGCAGTAGCGGCAAAACGTTTAAACTTTAGCGGGGTGGGAGCAACACAGAGCAACACGATAATTTGTCATCAGGGGTGGGAAGAACTAATAATTTAATTACGAATTTTGCTGTTTTGCTATCTACGAGATGATGGGAAGCATTGCCTCCTGCGCCCCCCGTTTCGCCGCCACTGTCTTATAGCAACAATAAAAACATTTGCGTTTACAATAAACAGTGGCATCAATAATTATAATTATATATAACATTATCATTATTATTCTTTAATTCACTTATCAATCAGCTACTCCGTAGAACAAAATAGAATAGAATATTTATGTACAAACATTATCCATCCAGTATAGGGAAGAACTTTGTTTAAAAAGAGTAACATTTAAATGCAGTAACAAAATTAGTACGACAAATGAACCATTTAAAAGCCAAACTGACTAATTCCACTTTTTGTTGAATTTTAACAGTTGATAACTATACTTTTCTTGTTTTTGTTTTGTGGATTGTGGAGTTAATCACTTTGACTTCTAGATGCTTCTAATTAACCTCAAAAAGGTATATTTCATACTGTTTTTATTCCCAGATCAACAAAACAAGTCAGGTACATTTCGTGTACGTAATTTTTCCCAAAAAGGATTTTTTTCGTTTATTTATTTAATTGTTCTTATTCAGAGCTGAAAAAAAAATTTACATATAAATTTTTATAAAAGCCACGTTTTTATTACTTATTTTATAAAGTCCAAATCATTGTACTTCAGGAAAGAATGATTTTTTTCTTTCATTTTTTCATATTTCCAAATTATTTTAAATTACGCTTTTAGAAATGATACGCCAGAATATTTACTTCTCTCTCCACCATATTTCCTATTTCTCTAATTAGAATCATAACTGTATTGAATTGTGCTATATTCGCTTTTTGAAAAAATACGTCACGTATTTTTGCGATGTTTTAGAACTACTGATTTAACCTACATAGATAGCTCTGAATATATTCTAATTTATTAAAATTACGTGAATATAACATACATAATTATATTTTTTATGAAATGCAAGCTTTTTCAATAAAAGTGACCTCCTATGACAAATCTTTGCAGTCTTGTGTTTCTTCATTCTTTATCGTTATTTTTAACGTAAATAAAATTGTACAATGCATAAATGATATGTGTATTATAAAAGCATTGCACAGAGTCGTATTAAGAATTTTAGCAAACTTTTGGCGCCCATTTGAGCCGGCGCCTTCAATTGCCATCGACTCTGTTTAAGCACAAATTCAAAATTAGAGCTACCAAAAATTCATTATTTAATTTTAGTTTCTATATTTTTATTGTGCGATGAAAATATAAATATTTTTTTTGTTGGTAAAATTATTTAAAAAAATGCTTCTTAAGTCAAATGGTATACATATATTACTTAACATTGATATAAGTTATAAATACTTATTTTAAATCAGGACTACACAAATTATAATATTATGACTAGTATTGTATGATTTTTACAATAATATAAACATAAATATTCATATGCTAAATAATATAATAAATATAATTATATAAGTAATTACTATATTTATAAATGTAAAACAGGAATACAATTTAGTATTTTTTAATAAATATAATTGATATCCTTTATTAGTAATGTTATCATTGTTAATAATTAATTTATATATTTATACTTGTTGTTAGTGGGATAGATGTATTTATTAAAATCCTCAACAGTTTATAAAACTTCGATCTAAAAGCTGTATTGATATGTATTCTAAATATGTTTAAAATCACTTTACTACATTCAGTAATATTTTGCACTAAAACAACAGTTCTGAAAATTTGTATCCATAAATTCTTACTTACTTTTCACTTCTGAGTAAAATTACAAAATATTGATCGAATTGTCCGAAGGACCCTAGCGATAAAAGATTCAGAACTACTGTACTTTATTCATACATGTTAAAATGTTCTTATAAAATATTAAAAATACAATCAATGGTCTCAAATCAAAAAGTTGAATATTTCAACTCTTTGGAAATAGGTATGTGATTTTATTACTGATCGGTGCTTTTAGTTAGAGAAGGACGAAGCTATAAAACGAATAAATCGGCATGAAAATCCGACAGTTAGGTTTATATAATTCTCAAGATAATGAATAAAAATTATTTTGAACATAATATTATTTAGTTTATAATTTCATTAATTACGATCCTATCAAAATTCAGCTAAGCCCAAAAAAGATTCTTCTTTGGTGTCTATAGATATTATTATATTATTAATTATTTACTCCTAAAGATGCGCAGAGTGTAGCTTTTTTTTGCTTTGTCAACCTATTTAAATTTGCAGACGTTATTAAACATTCATTTTGCTGCAAAATTCATCTTTATGACATGAGACCACAGAATTGCGTAATATAGGTATGTACTTCTATCCCACGTAAGTGTTTATTAGGGGTGTACCGGAATTTAAGATATTGTTCCGATTCCGTAAGTAAATTCCGGTCGGATTTTTCCGAAATTTTTAAATTTTATTACTGCTTTCTACTAACAAATTCACAAATAATATATACGTTATTTTTGTTTAAAAATCAAACATAAATATAATAATTATGATATATTTATTAGAAAAATTTTAATAGAAACAATCATTGCTTGAAATTTTTTTTCTCAATAAACTGTTCCAGTTTGTTCCACCTGATATGACTCTACTCTCCCTGTATATCAAAGATTTGCGAAAACTTCCAATTGTTATGGTGTAAAAATAAGAGTTGTTTTGAATTTTTTAATAACACGCCAGCCCTACATATTTATGTTTTCTTCAAAAACATTTCCTGTCTCCGAGAATAACCTCTCCGAATAGACTGATGCATACTAATCTGAACTTAGCTAATAGTATTGTTTATTATATGATATACAAACAATTTAAAACAATTTATCTTACGAAGCTGTAAAAATTATAATAATTTATGTGTAAAGCATACATATATTGTTTTAATTATTATCTATTATTAGTCGGATTTTTTTGTGAATAACAGTGATTCCGCTTCCGGATAGAATTGAAAAATCTGTTTCCGGTACACCCTTAGTATTTATGCTTTTGTTGCGTTCCCTGCAGAGCTGTAAAGTAAATTTAAATACTTTTTTTGTATTTAAATACATTTAAAAACTATATTATAGTATTTTATATTTAAATACTGTTTAAGTATTAGTATTTAAATAATTTTAAAAGTATTTTTGACAGCTCTGATTCCCTGTATATTTTTTATTAGTACGATGTCTTTTTATTGTGTGAAGTATTAAACATTTTATGGTATTGAAATAATTTTTAATTTTATTATTTCAGTCTAAAAGCAGTAATGAGCAAGAAACTTATTTTAGTAGTAAGTTTTTCGATTTCTTTTTGCGTTTCTTGAAACAAAACATGATTATTAAAATCGATGAATAAATATATGAACTTATGTGCAGCCTAAAACAATTCAAAAATACTGATATTTATCTATTAATCGTGAATTTTCCATGCTCTTTGCTCAGAAACGAAAATTTAAATCAATTAAGTATTATTAGAACTTGATAAAATTGTGAAAAATTCTAATTTTGAAAGACTATACACTATACATACTACATAGGTATATCTCGAGAACGATTTGAGATATCCACAATCTATTTCTGTACAAAACAATTTCACATAATTTTTTTTTCAAATTCTTAAAAAAAAATTATAATAATAACCAGAGTCGTCAGTTGTGAGCTTATTTGGCACCGCTGTCTCTCTTTATCAAGTAAAGAAACAATTAATGAATCAAAATATGTCTAAAAAAACGTCTATAATTATGGTTAAAAAGTAGAACATAACATAAATAATCTCTACTTACTAGAGCTTTTGAAAATTTAATTTTTTTTTTCATTTTCCGTAAAGTTATGCACCCGGTGTGAAGATTTAAAATTATTTGATCAATCGGCGCCCTAGGCATTTACCTATATTGCCTGTCTTATCACTATGGCTCTGATAAAAAAAAAATCTGCAAGTGTTATCTACATAACATTTTATAACCTTCAGTAATATATTTGAGGCTACACATAGTTATATTATTTAAATTGATTGTTTTCAATTTAAAATTACTGCACCCCTTCAAACGCGGAATCGTCTAGCGTATGCAACCAATTAAATATCATCATATTCCTCTCGTACTTCGAAAGCGGTTTGCCTCTTTCTCGCTCCACGTCGCGTATCGTGAGTGGGAGATTCCTGTTGCTCCTGTGGTGAACAGCCCTGATGAAAGAAACGTTGGTTGGTGTCTTAGGGAACTTTGGCGATGGCTTGGCCACGGGGCTCGATCCCGGCACACTCAGAAGACACGGTTTCGGCGCGGGCTCGGTGGTTTCCGGAGACGACCGAGCCGTGACCTCGAGTTGGTCCAAATTAAACTCGCTCTGGGAGAGCCGCTCCAGAGCTCGGTATGTGGTCAGAAGTCTTCGCCTGATGTAGTTTTGACGTACCTATAATTTGGTTATAATATTAATTAACATATCGCGGAATTTCGGGATCTGCAACACACCTGAAGACAGATCAATGACCCAAAGTTTAATGTTCATAATACAAAATTATATTTTCTAAGCTTGTATACTTCAGTAAAATTAATTTCATAACTACATCACTCTAGATATTAAATAACAGCTAATTTTGGGCAAAATTTTTGGAAGGTTGTAGCTCCCTCACGAAGAATTTTCTGATAAATGTTCATATGAAGTTTTTTGCTTAAAATAATAAATAATTTTTTTACACTATATGTATACGTATGTCCTTTCTAAATAAATAATTAAATATTAATTACATTACCTTTTTGTTAACGGAGCGCACCAGATCCGCCGTGGCGAAGGCCGGTGTCGGCGGTGGAGGTGCCGGCGCAGAGACCGCGTTGTCGCTACCGTTAGTGGCTGATGCGGGCCCCCCATGCGGTGATGGCAGTTGTGACGTGGACACCACATCCCCTACCGCTACCCATGTGGAGCATGAACGTGATGCGTGCTCCAGCCGAGGGTGTTCGATTATAAAACCGGATCTAGAAAAATGTTGTTTTAGTTTCTATCTTATATGTAAAGTTTCCGTGAGATTAAAAAACTTTATAAATAAATATATAAGCAATGCTACTTTGAAGTTGTTTTCGTTAGAAATGCGTTAACAAAGTTGTTTATTAAATCAATATTTGGCACATTTCAATAATGTTAAAGCGTTTTCTGATTTGATTAATATTTCTACATATAAATAAATTGTAAAAAAGTTACAAATCTCAATTGACCCACATTAGTCTGATTTTTTGCCCTAAAACCATGGATGCCAACATATGACTTAGGGACTGTTCATTAAGAATGACCATTTATATAAAAAGAATTACAATTACATATTTTTAATACACAAAATAATAAATTAAGTTTTATTGCTATAAATGTATAATAGGGTAACTCATGATCACATAAAATTAGAGGTGTACCAGAATTCACTACTTATATTTTAAATATAAATACATAAATTATTATCTTAAATTAATATAACATTGTTTTATATGGTATTTCTATAAGAAAATACATTAAATTATAAAAATTGTGTTTTCTACATATTCTGCAATTTTTATAGCTTCATATAACTATTTGTATATAGCATACGTTCTTTTCGATCGTATTACATTTATAGTGTCAATAATAATATAATATAAAAATAATAATAATATAATTGTAGTGACGTTAAAATATTCACTTTAAATCTACATCGTAAGTTCCGGCCGGAATTCCGGTACACCTCTACATAAAATATACCTGTGTGCACAGCTAAAGGCGAGCTCCGAGACAGCATTTCGGGGCTCTGCTGGCGGCGGCTCGTCCGGCGAGGGAACGCGGCTGATGTCGCCCGTGCTGAAGCTCTTGTGAAGGCCCAAAGCTAGAGACAGCGCCGCACAGCTCTTCATCAGGTCGTTCTCTTCCTCCAGCCATAGTATTTCCGGAATATCGGCTTGCCTGATCGCAGATAATAATATTTTAGTTGGTACAAAAACTGTAATGAAACACATTAAATTATTCCACTTGGACATCAACAATGACTGCTCAAGCTCCGCTCCAAGCTCCGACTTTAATTATTATTTAAAACGATCGGTGCTACGCTAATAGCGGAAGCAGTCACTAGATAATGTTATTGGCATTTTCACTTCTTAGATTTAACCAAAATATGAAATACGCTTATAACGCATTTTGTCTTAATCAAAAAGACTACCGAGCGAAATTCATGTTAAGATTCATTTAATTACGACCAAAATAAGTTCTGGCAATGTGGAAAAGCTACAACGCGTTGTTGACACTAATTAATGCAGATATTATGAGCTATATCACTCAAAAATTTAGTTTTTTATTATTTATTTTGAATAAAATCAATTTCCATCTATATTAATAATTCTCAATGTATACCTAATATAAATATAATATTATAGTAAAAAATAATGATAAATGGTCAAAGTCCTATCTTATAAAAATTTTAATGGAATTAATAAAACCAACTGTATTTTCGATATAAATCTGAATCCTACTAAAATAATATTAAAATACAAAAAATTTAAGAAATCAAAAGCTATTACACTTAAAATTGCGCGATTCGTAAAGACTATAATAAGATTTGCTAATTAGAAATTTCAATAAAATTATAAGCATTTTAAAATGCATCTAAAATTAATTAAAAATTAATTTAAACCAGTTTTTAACTAATATAGGGCACTTAACGCGCGATTACATTTTATTAATCAATAAAAAATCGTATTATGCAAAACTTAACGTTTCTGTAATAAAAAATATACATTTTCTTAATCCGATTATAAAAACGTTCATTTTTTCATAAAGTAATTTAGATTTGTTAGATTCTTCAAAAGTTCATCGGCCCCTAGAATTCAGAAATTCTTCCGGAGCCCGGATGTTCTCTGTTCCGGTTCTGCAAACATTAAATAGGTTTTCACGTTTCCATTGAAACATGCAACGTAGGTAAATTGGACACGAGAATCTATAAAATATAATCTTAAAAACATCGTAATACCTAACACTTTAAAGTTCAATTATAACTAAATAACACGTGTTTATTTTATTTACATACCTGCATAATAAAAACCGCAACGACCTCATATAAACTTTATTATCTCTAAAACCGCTACCGATAAATTCTTAATTAACAGGCGTTTATCAGTAGGTATCAAATATAGCACAGTAAAAAAATATCTAAACTAAAAATATATACTGTTCAGAAGGAAGTTCATATCGTCGATTTTTTTTTTAATTTTTGAATATAAAATGTTTTTTTTACAACCGAAAGAGCAAAATAAAATACTGTTGTAACTCAAAAATTATAGAACATTGAGGAGAAACAACAATTTTCCATCAAGAGTGAGGAGGGGGGAGGTCTTTATTTAAATACGATTTGTTTAGTGTTTTTAATATTAAATCTACCTATATTATATTATTTAATATACATATACCAGGGGGAAATGGGCATTTTCCCCTTTCTTCACTCTCATTTTTAATATGAGATTTTGTCCTTTAGACTCTATTGAATCCTTTTAGAGTTTTAGACAACTTATAGACTTTTAATTGCTTCGCTATTTTATTTATTATTATTTATGTATTTAGATATTTAATGTTTTAGTAATTAATTAACTTTATTTTTTTAATAGTTCTTGTTTTGATATCAATGTAAGAAATTATGATTATTTTGGAGAACATACTTTTAATTATTTTTCAATTAAAATAATTTTTTTGTAGATAGGTATAAATATATAGAATAGGTACCTATATATACAATTTCATTTTAATATATGATTTCATCTAAGCGCGTTATAAATTTATTTTTTATTTTGCAAAAAAAGTTGCTCTACTTTCTTAAAGACTTTATATACCTAAATATAAATCCAATTTCATGCACATGTGCATTTGATAGTTTTCTAGAAGTAAAAACAACTACATATATTTAAGTTTATCCTTTCTTATTTAAAAATAGTCGTTCGATATTTTATATGGGTGCAAAGGTAAATGTTTGGATTTCTGAACGAATCAATATTTTTCAATACAAAATATTATTTACAATTTATTTTGAAGTTTTATCTTTTCAGTTTCTGAACTTTATAATTTCCCTTTCAGTTTATTTTATAGAATAATTATTCGCTCCGGCTTGTGAAAAAATTTGCATAATATTAATTAGGGATGTTACGGAGCTCCGTATCCGAAACCGAAACTATCGGATATCCGAAAAGATTTGACCTCCGAAACCGAAACCGTATCCGAAATAATTAAATTCTGAACTCCGAAACCGAAACCGTAACCGAAATAATTAGATTCTGAACTCCGAAACCGAAACCGTAACCGAAATAATAAAATTCTGATCTCCGAAACCGAAACCGTATCCGAAATAATTATTTCGGATATTATTTCGGTTAGTTTCCTACTTGTTGCCCCGAGCCTCGAGACAGATTATAAATTTGTATTTACCGCCTGAAATTTGATTGGCGTATCATGTACTTTTATTTGGTCTCTATTTTTAAATTCGCTACCATAGATTATAACAGATGATTTTTAAAATAAATTTGCAATAATGACTTTTTTTTAAATCTACTATATATTAAAGATTATACAAAATTTTTAAAAATTGTAAATGAAACATCAATTTTTATATCAAGTTTATCATCATATTTCAATTTTATTAGAATTCGTGACTTCAAATTTTTATTGTTGTTATAAATTACACTTATCTCCGTGCGTCGTAAGACTCGTAAGTTCGTTTATGAATTGACACAACAATCTTCAAGAAACTACTTGTATCAAATATCTTGTGTAAAGTGTAAATTAATTAAAGTTTTAGAGTTTTTAAAAGTTTTCAAGCACTGTGTTGATTTATAAAAATGCGACCTAAAACGAGTGCTATTTGGTCATATTTTATAATGGTTGATAAAGATACCGCAAATTGTAAACTGTGTGAAAAAACTTTTTCACGCAAAGGCGGTGGCACCACATCTTTAAAACTTCATCTTAAATCAAAGCATAAAGATCAGCACCAAGAATTACTTAAACTTGAAGAAAATGCTGAAAAATCACAAACGTCACAAAAGTGTACTCCTTTACAAGAAGTAAAAAAACAGATTTGTTTAAAGGATTCACTAAACAGGCACTGGGATGATTCTACTTTAAAACAAAAAGAAATTGATCGATTAATAGCAGAAATGCTTGCCTTACAAAATTTGCCCTTTAATTTTGTGGAAGGTGTTGGGTTCCGTCGACTAATACAAGCGGCATTGCCTCGCTATCATTTAAGAGGTCGACAATTTTTTACTGATTTGCTATGTGATGATTTGTATAATAATATGAAAACGAAAATACAAGGACTCTTGAAACAATTCGATAAAATATCGTTTACTGTCGATGTTTGGTCGGAGCCGAGTGCAAATGTGTCGTTACTTAGCTTAACTGCTCATGCCGTTACAAAAGAATTTGAAAGAGTAACCATAATACTTAAGTGTGAAGAGATAGAAGGACGTCATACTGGCGATGTAATTGCAAATAAATTACACATGATGCTTGAAGACTGGGGCTTGGGTGCAAAGTCCGTTCATTGTATTTTACGTGACAGAGGGTCAAATATGATAAAAGCTATGAATTTGTCAAATTTTAATGATGCTGATTGCACAATCCACCAAATTCAATTGTGCATTCGGTCAGGCTTAGAAAGTGAAAAGTTTCTCTCACAATTGATTTCAAAGTGCAAAAAAATTGCAACCCATTTCAATCATTCATTAGTTGCCCAGGACGAATTAAAAAAACTTCAAACAGAGATACTTAACCAACCTACACTACATATAATCCAGGATTGTTCCACAAGGTAGATATTATTTTTTAAAGTAATATAGGTGTCCTGCAAAGGGTATATTAAGCCGCAGGAGTATGATTCTACTCTTCATACTGAACAATATTTGTTAGAGAAACCAAAGTATTTTCGCAAATTTCCGAAACAAGTCATTCAATACTCCTGTCGCTCAACATACCATTTCCTCGGTTTTGTTAGATAATAAGTTTTTTAGGAAGAAATGTAAGTAGTGTTTAATAACACGAAGGTATTCTATTTTTATTGTGTTCTTAGGATTCCATATCCATGAAAAAGTATACAAGCATGATATAAAAACCAAAGTAAAATTTTTAAGCAAAAATTATTTAATTTTAACAGAATAATCAAAAACGTTTTGTGCTTAATTTTCATTACTTGTTGAATAATATATATTATGATATTGTAAAACTAAAAGTTTATATTCAAAATATTTAGTATGTACTATATACCTATTTTTTGAAAATTTTATTTATATATTGTGAATATTTTAAAATTAATAAAGATATGCATTAATTTAATATTAATAAATGTTTTAATATTTATTGTTATATAAAGAACAATGTTAATCAGGCGTTTTTAAGAAAGAAATGTTTTATACAATAGAAAAACATATAGTTAACGGAGAATTACCCTTAATCCTCCGTTAACTTTGTTAATCAGCATTTGTGCAATCTAGCATTAATGATTTTAATTTAACATGAAAATGTTTTGATATTTTTCAGGTGGAATACCACATATTATATGATTGAAAGGATTATAAAAATTAAAGATGCATTAATATTGTACGCAAGCAAACATGACATACCAGTGTTTTCTCTAGACGAATGGTCAGATTTAAAAAAATGTGTTGCTGTATTAAAGCCATTTGAAGAGCTCACAAGGGAGTTAAGTAGCTCAAAAACAACAATAGCCTCTGTAATTCCGTTAATCCACGCCTTAAAAATAAATTTACAAATAGAAGAGAACAAAGAAGACACTTCTGAAAATTTTAAAATTATTATTACAAAAATGACTCAACAAATTAACTCTAGGTTCGGTGAAATTGAAAATAACAACATATATGCGATATCTACGTACTTAGACCCTAGGTACAAACTTAAATTTTTTTCGGAAATTGTAAAGGAACGGGTTAAGTCAGAGATGTTGTTATTGTTAATTGGTTTGACGAAAGGACAGCAACAAAACAGTGCTCCCTCTTCTCCAAAAAAGCCAAAATTAGACGTACAACCACCATCAAATACCATAAGTTCTAATGACTCTAATCGTTATTCAGAAATCCAAAGTAGCTTAATGAATATTTTGAATACTAGTGATGAAAATGAAATCTCAAGAAGTGATGACGACCAGATAGTATTGATGAAAGCATTACTATCTGATTTCAATAAAGAGAAGAAGCTGCCACTAAACGAAGATCCACTTTTATGGTGGAAGATGAACTTAAAGTACCAAATGTTTGGCCCTATTGTCAGACAATATCTTTCGGCACCAGCTGGAAGTGTACCAAGCGAACAGTTGTTTAGTGCTGCGGGGTTAATTTACGTTCCATTAAGAAACAGACTAAGTGGTGAAAAGGCAGCACGATTACTTTTTTTAAAGTACAATTTACCTCTTGTAAATTTCGATTATCCTCTAAAAACATAAATGTCAAAAATGAACCAAGTTTCATTACGATACAAAACTCAAAAATTGAAAGGAACAGAAATTTTGAAATATTAGTATATTTTTTAGCTTTAACTTAGCAAGTTTCCAGTCTATGAAAATATTAAAATTTTCATAGTTAAAATATTATTATAAAAGCGATGCGTATTAAATTTATTTCCTAAAACGGAGCGATTATTAATTCATTGATAACGTCTAGTTTATGAATTTGTTTAGCTAAATATCAAATATTAAAAGTTGTCAAGTTAAAGTGAAAATGTTATGTACAATATATACATATTTCAGAATTTCTGTTGCTTTAATTTTTGGAGTTTGATATTGTAATGAAGCTTGGCGCTGTTTTAGATTTAAATTATGAGTATTTTGGCCATATTTTTCACATTTACATTTTTACCGAATATCAATATTTTATAAATATTAAGGATGTATGTAAGGTATTACAATTGGAGAGAATGTTCTCATTAACATTCTGATGCACTAAACAAAATATTAAATTGGTTATTTATACTATTTAGGAAATATACCTTTTGTACACGGGGCACATACGTACAGTAGGCATCATTTAAAAACAGTGCTGAATAAAGTTGCCCTATGCTGGTGTATGCGTTGCACACGCTGATCCACGAGGGCAACTTTATTTCAACTGTTTTTTAAATTAATGTCTACTGTACGTATGTGTCCCATGTATGAAATGTGCCAATCTTCCCCTACTAAATTTAACACGTGTTCTTATGGAAAATAGATGTTTTTCAACATTTCTTAAGTAAAAAAACATTGATAAAACGGTAATGATTTATTAATTTTTGAGTATAAGTACAACGTTTATACAAAGTAAGTGTATTCACTACACCGTTTTCCAGAAATATATTATAATTCAACATAGTCCGTGTCAAATTTGTCATAATATACCTATTGAAACCTTTACTTTAGGTTGAATAATCATCGAGGAGAGAAAGCTAGCTTCATATACATATATATTTAAATTATCGATCGACTGGACTCTGGCTCTATTTGACTAATATATGACTATATGACTTATATGACTAAATTTAGAGTGCATATATTTGTGATTTAAAAAAAAAGCTACTTGAGTTTTGGACTCTACCTCATACATCCTTAACTAAAATGTATTACTAACCAAAACACTGCTATTTCGTTTTTAATAAAATACTTAATATAATATTAGATTATGCATTTATAATTTTTTTATTAACCTTTAATATATTTTTATATATAGATATTAGATATGAATCAAAAAGGTTTATAAATGGAGCAGAAACAGTTAATCACTGTTACTATTTCACTATTATTAAATAAAAATAATTTGTTAAGTATTTAAAATAAATTTTTTAATTTACTTTAAAAAAAAATTAATACTTTTAAATAAATTATACAAAAATTATTTATATAATTAAATCTGGAAGTTAGACAGATAGCTAGAAATGTAAATTTTTATAGATTGTAAGTAAAAGGAATATACAGACAGTCTAAATCAGTTATAACGACATCTAGGGGACCGGTCATATTAGGTCGTAAAAACCGGTAACTAGGCAATTACCATATATGGGATTCAGTCGGAACTTTTATTTTGAGTCGTTAAAACCGATATTTTGTATTAAATGATATCGTTATAACCAATTTCGACTATCTAATTTCAATGGAAACTATACTACGGGCTGAAAAATACAAAAAAAAATTAAAAAATATCCGTATCCGTATCCATATCCGAAACTAAAGGGGGCAAAATATCCCTATCCGTATCCGAAACCGAAACTAAGAAAGAAAAAAATCCATATCCGTATCCGAAACCGAAACCAAGAAAGAAAAAAATCCATATCCGTAACCGAAACCGAAACCAAGAAAAAAATATATCCTTATCCGTATCCGTAACCGATATGTCATATCCTTAACAACCCTAATATTAATATACATAAATACATATTCCACGTATACTAATTCCTAATAATTAACTCACTTGGGCGGTCGTAACGTGGGCGCCGCAGAATCCGGATTAGGACTAGGTCCCCTCGCTGTAGCCGGTAGCGGTTTGAACGAGACCAATCTCATCCCCCTTGCCAAAGCGTCTGAGGCGATAGATGATACGGAAAATAAAGACAAATCTGTCGTCACAGACTCGTGGGACGGTGACCGCAACATTTTATAATAATTCAATTAAAAATGCACATTATTACATCACATGTATTTCAATGTTTATTTTTGAACATTTGTTTTATTATTTTAATTTAAATAACAATTTGGACGTTTCTTTCTCTATATTAATAATGTCACTTTGTTATGTATATATTAATAATATATTATTAAATACGTTTTTAAACAATTAAAAGGCAATCATTTGTTTCGGTGACAAATGTTTATAAATGTATTAACAAATAGCACAATTTATACAAGAGCACTGTCAACAATTCACATTAAAATATTTGAACATAATTGTTTTTCTACAAAGCACTTCTTGTATTGTAATTGATAGACGTCTACATTTCTAATCGTATTTTCCGACCTTGGATGGGATTGCATTTTCTCTGAGAAAATGTACTAGGTGTGTTTATTATCAACACATTGTCGTCCATTCATGCACGTTTAGCGGTTCTAATGCGCTCGCGCAGTTTTCGTTCAATATTTGCAGATGGGGTGGTTTACATTAGGGTTGTCAAACAAAAAAATGTTCTATCGCATCTAATTTGTTAGCGAAATTATTTTATTAATTTGATTACGACGAATATATCGTGACCTATATTATTCAACTCAATATATTTATTACTAGATTATGCAAATATATTTGATTTATGATATAAAACAAATTTAATTAACAATAAAATATGCATAATTCATGTATAAATAAAACAGTAATTTAAATTTTCGCGCGTCAATGACTATCTAGGGGAATTTGTTTATCATGTAGTGGCAGTACATCTGCCTATAGCGGTTTCCGGATTCACGTTACATATGTCTTTCCGCTAAAATCTCACAACATGACCGGTTTTAGTGATAAAGTAAGTGTATATTTTCACGCATTTATTAATATTTAAATCTATTTTATGTATGTTAATATTGCAAGTAGTCTGAGTATAATTTTGTGTTGTAATAATTAATATAAGTCCTTTATTTGGTTATCGATAAGTTTTTGACACGTGCTTTCTCTACAGCATGGCTACCAAAAATTATGTTTTTATTTTCCATGATTACCTTTATTTACCTACATTATATGAGTGTAAAATGATGTAAAACATTATATGAGATACAATCGCAAGTGAATAATTCACCTAGGTACATGATGTAGTAACCAATTACTATAAAACATTGTTTCTTTTACAGCCTATATTGATAGATGGTAGGGGCCATTTATTAGGGCGTCTAGCAGCAATCGTATCTAAAACATTATTACAAGGAAATAGAGTAATTGTTGTAAGATGTGAACAACTAAATATATCAGGAAACTTTTTCAGGTATGTTAAAATTAACGTATCGTAAAATTATTTTAATTTTAGTTTCGACAATGATTATTTTTTATCTTACCTACATTATTTGAAAGGCTGTGAAAATACATAATGTATGAGTGATTTTAAAATTATATAGTATCGTTGGTATTCATAATAGACAATTGGTGATTTTGTTATGATTTCTTTTAGGAACAAGTTGAAGTTTATGTCATTTTTGAGAAAAAGATGTAACGTCAATCCTGCCCGTGGTCCATTCCACTTCAGAGCTCCATCTAAAATTTTCTGGAAAACAGTTAGAGGTAGATATTAAAAAATATACTTGTATTAATATCAATACAATTTAATTTATTTTTGTTCTTAGGAATGATCCCACACAAAACTGAGCGTGGAAAGCAAGCACTTCGTAGATTAAAAGCATACGAAGGATGTCCACCACCATACGACAGGAGAAAGCGAGTCGTAGTGCCAGGCGCTATGAGAATAATGTGCTTGAAACCTGGTAGAAAGGTATGTCTTTCCAAATATTGATGTTTCTTTTTATCAACTAACGTTAATTTATTTAGCATGTGATTTATTTATAACATTTTAAATACAAACGTTCTTTATGGTTAATTTTCAACTAAAAGGTCAATCATGCAAATAAAAATTTGTGTGATTTCCGGTTAAAAAAATTACTATGATCAACAAAATTGATGTTTTCATAAACATCAACAGGAAGTTCAATATTGAGTGGTCTTGAATGTATTTCACTAAAACTAATTCTTCTGAACAAAATCTAAAGTAAATTACATATGTTTGCAGTTTACCAGAGATTGTGTTATCTGTAATCTATAAAAAAATATATTTAAATAATGGATTAGAAATGAAACAATATTTTATTAAGAAGATGCCCCTGTTTGCAACTTAAAAATTATTATCGAGTTGTGCTTCCATATATCAGCATGCGCATTGGGCTCTTTGCCAAAATGTCTCGTAAAAGTTATCAGTTCATTATTTTATTGATTTTTCGTGTTGTAGTACTGCCACGTAGGAAGACTATCACATGAAGTCGGTTGGAAGTACCAGAGCGTGGTACGTACATTGGAGGCTAAACGTAATGTCAAGGCACACATCTCCATACGCAAGCGTGATAAGCTAAAGAAGATAACCAGACAGGCCGGTACAGCAGTTTCTAAACATGCTGCCCAGTACACAGCTGTTATCAACTCTTACGGATATAACTAAGTTATGTAAAGTTCTTAAATAAAAGATATTTGTACAAATATGATTTGTTTTATTAAATTCATTTATAATGAATCATATGTAATTGATTCTTTGAGTTGGCAAACTATTAAATTATTGTAATTATGGAAATATGTTACATTAAGCAATTGAACAATGTTGTCGATCGTTGGGTTAGGAGATAATCATTTAAAAAAGATTCAGCCCTTGGTTATTAATTGAAAAAGATTTTAGTTCTTGGTCGGTGTGTTTATTAAAAACAATTTTTTTTCCTAATTAGATCCAAAATTCATATATTGAATATATTGGAACTTGTAACAGGAAGTTAAGGCAAAACATTTAAAACTTTTCTGAAAATCATTCCATTTTTTAATCAAATTAATAATTTTCAGCTTACAAGCAAAACACATTACTAGAATGTCATTTATATAAAATTACATTAATTTAAAGCATTTTTTCTGCATGAAATATGTTATATGTACTTGGAAAAATTAGAAATGTAGATTTCAGTATTAGGTGAATTATATGACTTCGTTGATATCATTAGTCTAGGTATAAAGCGGCAAAAATCTTATAGGATGGTGGGTATACTTAAGGGGCTATTTTACTTCTTCGGGTCAATAAAATTCACTTTAATTTTTTTTTTCGAAAATAATGCATAAGAAAATTTTTTTAAGAAAAAAATCGCCAATATGTTTTGCTTGAAATTGACAAAATATAGTTTTATTAGGATAAAAAAGAATACAAATAAATTTATTGGAATTTTTTTTATTAATTTTTTTACAATTTTATTTACGATATACAAAAAATGTAAGCCGAGACATTATATATATTAGCAGTATCATGTATATTAAACTCCATTGGGTCCTAATCCATAGGGGGTTTCAGAGCCTGTCTTGATGTAGAAGGTTCCCTTGGTCCTGAAAACAAAAGTAATTCAATTTCAAAATTTCCTAGATCTAAAAAAAACATTCTGGGTATGTTTAAACAAAAACAACCAATATACATACATATGTGAAGTTCCCAGTCCAATCAAAGATTTCATGTTATTTCTGCACATGCCAACAGTGAACGACAAGTAGCTTGGGCATTTCACGGAAATGAAGATATTCTGGTTCTTAACAGCTTCAGCCCAGATGTGTACGGATCTCTGGTGACTGCAGAGTTCTGTAAACAATAATATTTTAATATGTATCCAAGTTCCGTTACATGATAAAATTCATCACTTACCTTCGTATGACCCTGAGTATGGGATGACTAGCACTGAACATCCAGGTTGGAATCGGAAACCACCATTGATTATGAAATTGGCATCACCGAGGCGTTGGCTTGTTCCGTAAAAACCGCTGTCAGTTGATAAGATCATCACATGTTCAGCATCTCCGGTCTAAATATAAAAATTGTATTAATTAGTACCTGCAGATATAAAAATTATAAATTAAATAAATACAAACTTGTAAAGCAGATGGAGTATCATCATTTGACGGATCTAAACCAACAATGCGTCTGATACGATGATTTCTCATTGCTTTGCCAACAGCTCCAGCGATGTGTGCTCCCATTGAGTGTCCAACAAGATGAACTGTCGTCATGTCCAATCCATATTCAATCATAGTTTCTAAAGCGAGGGCCATGGATTGTCCCATCTAGAAATGTTTAAAATATTAATATTCGATATATATGTTTTGTACATGTCTAGATAGTCTACATTGTGTAACTGTCTTTATTATTAACAAAGATACTCACTACTGGGATCTTCTTGACAACTTCTTTACGGTCATCGGAAGCCATTTCTTTCCAGTCTAAGAGAATGACATTGTGATCTCCACGTCTCAAGTAAGCAGCGGCGACATCGCGGACAGTTTCATTTGAAGTATCTGACTTGAGCGTGGGCAGGTAGACTACAGTTTTGTAATTGATATTGAAAGCTGGGTGCTCAAGGATGCGTGACGCTGAGGTGAGAGGGAATTCGACAAAGTTTACCGGTGAACTGAAAAAATAAATATATATATTTTTTTTAATTAAAATTTTGATGTTGGGTATAGGCAACAATTATTCAAAGGAAAGATGGTTTTAAACTTAAAGGGTGGAATGAGAGGGCGGGGGTAAATACATGAGTTAAATTTTTTGAAGGTATTTTGAACTGATGTTTTCTCAAAACATACGTTTTTTTAGAACACTGAATATTTCGGTAGAGGGGAGCGGGGTCGTCCCCAAAATCCCCACCGTTACTACGCGACGAGTAGAATGAACATTTAATTTTTAACTATTTCTATAGTATAGGCAACTTTATATATACTGAAGTAATTAAGTTGCTAAATACGGTATTTTGAGAACAGATTGCGATACGTTCAAAATAAATAATTATCAATACTGATAAAGTATTTTAATATTTACTGCTTCAAATAAACTTAAATTATTTCAACGGCATTTATGATATAGGTACT
The DNA here is from genome assembly GCA_961205875.1 of Sialis fuliginosa. Lineage (NCBI taxonomy): Eukaryota > Metazoa > Arthropoda > Insecta > Megaloptera > Sialidae > Sialis > Sialis fuliginosa. Next base: position 13,449,120 of record OY540817.1, read on the forward strand.
TTGCCCAATTAACCGACCTTCTAACTCCAATAATATGAAAGTTAAAAATGATCACTAAGTTTTTGCGAAATTAAATTATTGTATTACGATTGCTGATACAATTAAAAAAACTGATATAACTTAAAAATAAAATTAAAAAAGACACACGGAACGAAAAATATTTCTCTTGATCTGAAACAGAAAGATATAAAAAAAAAAATTGAAATCGAACACGAAAAATGTGTCTGCTTTAAGAAATGACCACAAAGCTTCCTCAAAATATTTAAATTACATTTAATTTAAAATAATTTCTTAAAATTATAAAAATATAAGAATAAAAAACTTACTCTACGTAAAGTTTCAGTTTCAAAAAACTTGTAATAATGTCATCTTGGAAATTTCTTGATTCCCTACTTTGATTAGCGAAAGATGTGGAAATTGCCAATAAGCCAATCAGGACAATCAGTTTGGACGCCATGTTGCTGTCGGACTTGAGTAACATCGATACTGAAGTATTGGACTGGAAATATGACTATAAATAAATCCAATTTCTGCTGATACAATTAAATTTATTGCATATAATGTGAAAATGATTGATAAATATTACAGGTTGATTTTTAATAGATCAAATATAAATATAATGATAAGTCATTAAATAAATATACCTATATGTACATATATATTATTTTAACCATGGCTCGAAATGGAAAATTCCCTAAGCTTTAGGTTAGGCTATGGGTCAGAAGAATGATATTAACATTTCAACAATAAGACAAAAATATTCGAATTTGAAGAATGATGGTAAAAAATTTGAGATAGATAGTGACCTTAGGGCCACGCCTGGCCTCTCTGAATAATTAGTTTGGCCCACGACGATATTCTGATTATGTATTGTAATTTCATCTAAACGTATCGTGGCATAAATTATCAAATATTCTTTTTTTTATTATGTATATAAATCTCTAACATAGACATAGAGTATGGACCGCGCATTCTGGATTAACATAATGGTGTAACATTTCCTCAAAACAGTGAGAGAAATGCGGTGGCGTTTGGGATATATCTATCTCTTTTTCTAAGAAGAATGAAGTAGTTGCTCCTGTATAAATAAGGACAAGTATATCCCAAACCATTTTCTATCTCTTTCTTTTGACACGGTTCTGTTTTCGAGTCAGATGCGTGGTTCATGCTCTATGTCTATGCTCTCTAATATTTTAATGTATACATCGAGAAAATTTTTTGTTTGGCATTGTATTGTATATAGAAACCAAGAATAAAGAATCACTATGTGACGAAATTATGACTAAAAACATATCTATAATATTTATACGTTATTGATAATATAATTAATAATCAACTGTTGATTGACATTTGCCTATAATATCGATTGAAATTGCAGATTTATCGATCTAAAGCACGTTGCAAATATTTTGTTTTGTATTGTAAATGTGGACTCAGGTTTTCTGCTTTTTATTAGGGTTAGGTAAAAATAATGTTTGTGTAATCTGAATTAATAACTTTTTATTAAATAAATAAAGTATACATACATACGTAGGTACAAGGTACAATATAATAATATGTAATTATAAGTACAAAATAGTATAAAATACATCTTTAATTTTTAAATTCTTTATAGGTACACAGTTTACCTTAATATTATTTTTCATCTTTTTTAAGTATATCAGTTATTCAGATAGCTAGAAAAAAATGCCGAAGTAGATTTCTTTAATAAAAGTTTGTGACGACGATTTCCGACGATCTCAGAGATCGTCTCTATCGAATATAAAAAAAATTCTACAGTAAAATTTGAAAAAAGAAAACCCCATTCTCTTCAAAAAATCTAGGTGGGGTAGTTATAATTATATGAAAGCTTTTTCTTTTTTTTGTTCCAAAAATTAAAAATGATGTATCTACAGTTGGCAAGATCAAAAAAATATAAATATTGAGATTTCCTTGTCAAAACAGTTTAAATAATAAATACAAATTATTTTGCGTTAGTTACTTTACAATATACTTAGGGGAAAATGCCCCATAACCCTCCACAATGTTTTTCGATTTCAAAATTTTAAATTGATCTTTTACGTTCCGTGTCTGTCCGTGTGTGTGTGTGTCTGTCTGTCTGTCTGTCCCCTGAATCCTTATCACACGCATAACTCATGAACCACTGAACCGATATTAATAAAACTTGAGGACGGTCCTATTTCAAAATCATCAAAATCGTATGTCAGGGGGAGGGGTGACATCCCAAAATATTTATTTTTTCAACGTGAAAATTTTACAGAATATTTTTTGTAGAGCATTCAATTTACTATAAAATAGGTCTATAACTTTTGTTGTAAAATATTCCCTTACAAAGATTTATCTCAATTTGCTTTAAAAAATCGTTATTTGTTTTTCTCTCTCTCTCATTTTGACGTTTGCATAAATTTAGATTTTGATTAAAATTGCCAAAAAATTAAAAATATACGAAAAAATAATCAGGTGCGTCGTAAGAAAAATTTCGAACTTAACTTATGCCAAGCAATTTATCTGAACACTTTATTGGTTTTTATTTAAATTACTCATTAATTAACTACCTTTGGTAAATTTAGCACGAGGAAGCACTGTGCATTTACTTGGCAGATGTTTGTGTGAGTGTATATGTATGTGTAATAACACCGCCATCATCATCAGCATCTAGTTATCGCAACGCAAGCTTTGATCACTTCCTACTTTAATGCAAGTGTGTTGAACTGTAAACGTGAATAGTGAAAATGCAAAACGTTTGCTGTTTTTATTGTATCGTATTTTCTTTATGAGTAAATAATCACTTTTAATAATTTAATATTTATTTTTTAGGTAAACCTATGACTTATTTAATGTTATTTATAGATGGTAGGGAGTAGGATAGATTTATCGAAGATTAGTTTATTTTAAGCTACAATGAATTAATATTATAAGGATAAAAAATTCTTAAAAATTATTTAAATTTCAAATTTTTTATGCATAATACTAACATTAGTACTGTGCTGAAATTTTAATTTTTTATTTACCCCACTCAGCAATCGTAGGGATGGTATGGAGATCCGTATCCGAAACTGAATCTATCGGATATCCATAGCTATTCTGACCCTCGAAACCGTATACAAGGAAAGATACAGGTTAAAATAACACATTACCTAGCGTTGTTACCATATCGCTCCACGAGTCATTAGCGTATCGTTCAGATTTTAAAATAAATATCATTGTTTTGAATTATAAAATTAATTAATAATAAATGTTTTATATTGTCTTTAAAAGTATTTCATTGATAACTGATTAACAGAGAAACGTGTATTTGGAACTATCATCTCTCATACATACTAAATTCAATTGTAATTTAAAGCATATTTGCAAATTATAAATTTTCAACTGACGCCTCTGGGATAATATACAAGGGAATGACGATAGTGACATTTAAGAAAATATGGCCGTCGTAAAATTTTGGTAACAGTTTCATATACGGACTAGCATTGGTTGTTATGTATACATAGTCTTTCCTAATCTCGAAACCGTATCTGAAATTATTGGATTTTTTTGTATTTTTAGGGATGAATGGAGTTAATTAAAAATAAAAATTAAGTGTCCCCAAAAAATAACAATGGGGTTAATAAAAGACTAGTATATCGTATCGTTTTTATGACTGAATACAATTTTTTAGTGTTATATTTTTCAATGAAATTTCTTTCTTTGACATCAATTTTAATGCTCGATAGTTCGTGCCTAATACCAACCCTGGATATTATTTTAATTTATGAACATTAAAAGCATAAGTAAATTTTTATTGTAAAAAAATAAAGGTTATATTATTATGATAACATAATTTAAGATCAAGTTCATTTTATCTTATTGTTAGTACACTATTGTTTTCTTTAATGATCTTTATTTAAAATGAGTCACCAAGACATGTGTTTCAGTGTTAACAAATTCATGATTGTGCTAATTACAATAAAATGTATTATTTTTATTGAACAATTTTCAAATGCAAAACATTGAAAATAAAGAATTTATTAAACAATGAAAACTTTTATTTACATATAATGTATAACATATAACAATTATTGTATTATACATGTGTATATTTTACAAACATATAAATACATTTAATTAGTTTATATTTAAAGTAACTTTTTAGATTACTGCATACGTAGGAAAGCTTCTTGTTTTCGTATAAAATTTACCACTAAAAATAAAATAAATGTTATTTTGCATTTATAAAATAATACAGGTTTTAGATTTAATATTTGGCTTTTGACATTAATATAACAACAAGTCACTAATTACTAATTGTAAGTTACAAAACTACATCATACTTCAGTTTCAGCCAATTTGACTGTACCATAATTTACTATACATTGGTTCTGTGGCGAAGCGTCCATGGAAGCAGGGGAAGCAGGGCTTCCCTTTCTTTATGGGTAAATTAATACAAATCTGTGTTTTCAGTTAATAAATAATTTAAAAATATTATTAGCGCAACCCAAACATTTTAACCAAAAGTCAAAAATAGCATTTAATATTAATTTACACGTTCAATTATAAAACTATAATATCTCTACGTCTTATTTTCTTGTATTTGTCGATATTTGTTCACTGCAGGAAACACTAAAAATTTTTGAATTTTTAATTTCGTTAAAAATATGTTTATTATATAGAAAATGTTGTGAAAAGTTGAAATTTTCAAACCGCAGGTCTGTATCTCAAACCGTTTTTGAGATATAGCGTTTCAAAGTTTCAGTTTTTTCAAAATTTTGAAGAAAAATGGCCCTAACTTTTGAGTGGATGGTCGGAATTGATTTTAGTTGACGGATTTGGAATCAGCGTGTCAAAATCTATATAAAGTCATGTATAATACCTTAAAACTCGAAAAAAAAAATTTCGCGAAAAATCGAAATGTGGATTTTTGACCAAATTTTTTTTGTTGGATTTTAAAGTATTATACATGTCATTATATAGATTATGACACGCTGATTCTAAATCCGTCAACTAAAATCAATTCCGACCACCCGTTCAAAAGTTATGGCCTTTTTTCTCCAAAAATTTGAAAAAACTAAAACTTTGAGAGGCTATATCTCCAGAACGGTTTGAGATACAGACCTGCGGTTTGAAAATTTCAACTTTTCATGTCATTTTGTATACAATAAATATACTTATAACGAAATCAAAGTTCTAAATTTTTTAGTGAAATTTCCTGCAGTGAACTTCAACTCGTCATACAAATATCGACTAAAATACAAAAAAATAAGACGTAGTATCATTTATTTACTATACAAACAGTAATAAACACTATGTAATTGTAGATAAAACTTAAGGTGTTTCATAACTAGTTTTTTTTTGTTAATAGGAGAGGGAGGATTGACAAGATATGCTTCCCTTTTAAAAATTTCGCGCCTCGCCACTGCATTGGTTATGTGCGGTGTTCTTTGGATCAAGATTATAAAATACTTACTGCGCTAACGTTGTACTCATCTTTTCTTTTTGGTTATTTGAGCATAATCCAAAATAATACAACATAGCAGAACTGCATTTTACTCCAATCACTGACATAGGACAGTTTACACTTTCAGCCCAAACGTAAACTGATCTCTGATGACTGCATAATTCTGAAACCATAAAATGGTTCTAGATAAATTTAAAAGTAATTCGTTTGAATTACTTTTTTTGAAAATTAATATCCAAAAATAGTTTTATTTATTATCTTGATAGACGTATGAAATTTTATTTGCCGTTCAGTATTAATTAATAAGTGTTATAACCATCTATATTAAAGAAAATACTAAATATGGTTGATCTTATTTTCCCCATATATTAGCAGTTAAAAACACCATGGTATAATAAAGTATACTAACCATCTTTTGTCATTGAAAATGGAATGACTAACATCGGACAACCAGGTTGAAATCTTTTACCATTGTTAATAATAAAGTTACCATCGCATACGTGTTCTGAAGTACCATATATTCCACTGTCTGTAGAAACACAAAGAACGTAGTTGGCGTCGCCTGCCTGAAAAATATATATAGTTTTCACCAAAAAGATGATTAGTCACTTCGTCAACAGAATTCCATTAAATAAACCGCTTTGGTAACTACAAAAGTAAACTATACATCAGAGCCGGCCTTTGCGATTCTGGCGCCCCAGGCAAGATTTTTTCTGACGCCCCCCCCCCCCCCCTCTCCCAGGGACGATCATTAAAAATTATCTCCGCACAAAAAAAAAGCGTGTGAGAAAATTATCGAAATGAATAAAATGTATAGAAAAATAAAAAATACCATTAAATACACTTGTTATTAATTCATTAGTGTAATATAATAATATAATATAACATATTATTGATAAATAATAAATAATATAACTAAAATTATATAAAAGATTTCTTCCTGGCTTTCATGTCTGCAAAATTTTCGATTGCTGTCTCAAGATTGAGGTTTGCTACGACTTTATTTTCAATTGAAATAAAATAAAATAAAAAAAGCCAAATTATTCAACCTATCTTCTATCATAGCCGATCGCAAATAAGTTTTTATCAATTTTAATTTACTAAAACTTCTTTCACCACTAGCTACACTAATCGGAATTGTTACAAGAATCCGCAAAGCCACCCACAGATTTAGCACTGGGTTTTTTAAGTTTTGTAAAAAAAATTTAATAAATAATTTATTTTTGATATTAAGCATTTTATTAAGTAAAATGAATTATTTTACAGAAAAAATTAAAACTATTATTCAAAAAATATATACAGCTTAAATTTGGCTCCCTATAACAGAACATAGAAAATAAGTTTAAAACAATTGGCGCCCCCACGAAATTGGCGCCCCAGGCTGTCGCCTGGGTCGCCTGGCCGTTCGGCCGGCCCTGCTATACATCATTGTGTAGAAACGAAAATCTTGAAAACGGATTGTTATAGCGAAAAATTGATTTGAACATTTTCCTCAACTAAATGCACTGTTTCATAGGTAATCTGAAAAATTCAAAATTCGACAAGAGTAAACATCTAGACACATACACACGCACAGCCGCCATGTGGAAATTAACTTTTCTTTAAGTTTTGAAGGTAGTACAATCAAAATCTGCTCTTATCTCGGACACGATTTTTGACGGTATTACTATACTTCCATTTCTTTCAGACCATGGAATTAAAAATAATATACTTTGCTCTTAAAGCGTTCAAGACTGGTGCTAATACCTTATGTACGTACATAACTATGTTCAATTTATTATTATTCACACAAAACTTTTACCTTAAGGTAAGGATAAAACCCAAACGTGTAAAATCCTGGTTTTGCGGGATCCAATCCGATAATACGTGGCAGTTTGAACTGTAGATTTCTCCCGACCATTCCAGAGATTTGTGCCCCCAGGGAATGCCCGATCAATAGGAAGTTCGATATGTCCATACCTTTATATACTAAATTTTCTATAGCCAATACTAATTTTGACGCGACCTGTGTAAACAAAAATATAATTATTTTTACTTTATTACTAAAAACAGTTTTTATTGAATATAAAAATACAGTCTAACAATTGTTATTAAATTAACTAATATATTTTATGAATTAAATTAAATTAATTGAATTTATTCGTTATTTTATTGCATTTTAATATTTAAACGTGATTTCTTATACTACTTATATTTTACATACATATGTATGTATAAAATATATTTTCGTGCGTCCACTGTTAAGTGTCGCCATCTAGCTAGTCTCGCCAAAACTACAAAGCGGCAAAAAAACCTGCGAAATCTATGATAATTACCAAAGTAAGTAATTATTTATGTCACCGATAGATGTCACTAGTAATATATCATATCACGCGCGATGCAAAAATATGCAAGTGTTCAGAATTTTCTTTATCGTGGGGGTTTCCAAAAAAATGGAAATAATAATTAACAACGAAAAAAAACGGTCATTAAAATCTAAATTTGTAATAAGTGTAACATTTTCAAGTTAGAACCAAATAAATGAGAAAAAGTATTACTCTGCCGCGGGGCCCTCCTAATGTCGGGGGCCCCGGGGCACTGCTCCGGCTGTCCCGGTTGTAGTTACGGCCCTGAGGGCACTTAATACTCTTGAAGTTAATGGTGTGAGCTGTATTCAATAAAGTGTGTCTGTAGGATCGCGCTAAGCTGATATATTAACTATTCATCTTATTTGTTAATTTATCAATTTTGATTTGTTAATATTAGGGGAAGGGGATCTCGACGGTCTTAGGGCATTTGATAGTCACAAAGTTAATGATGTAAGCTATATTTAAAAAAAAAGTTGGAGTCTGTAGAATTGCGCCAAACTGAGATATTAAAATAAATAAGCAAATTTCTGTACACCCCTACTCGTCTAGAGTGTGCAGTCCTATATAATGCAGCTGAGTGGTTTCTAGGCCCATTTCAAACGGACTTGTAAGTTGATTACAAGGAGGGCTCCCACTACGCTACATATTTTTTTTTTACGCCCCCCTCTTCCTTAATAACGTGTACGTTAATATGTATACGTCATCAAGGTAAATCGACGTGCGCGCAACAATCAAGTGAATTCTAGTTATAACTTTGAACTTCATTTATTTATTTATTATTTTATTAGTAGTTTAAAAAAAGTTACGGTTTTTAAAATAACAACAGCGTATCACTTACTGAGGCAAGCCGAGGCAAAACTTTTATAAAATAGTTTCCTGTGTTTATAGACGTCCAATCGACAATAATCAAGTTCCACTCGTTGTTTTTGACATAAGCGTCAACAATAGCCAACTGTGTTGAATCTGTTAGCTTCTCATTGTACCCGTGAATGTAGAAAACAATACCTTTGGTACAGTCGTACTCCGGCTGTTCTAATATCATCTCGCAGTTTTCGATTGGTATTGAAACACGATCATTGAAGGAACTGGAATAAAATAAAAAATAATTAAATATGAATACATTTTTGTACAAGTTATTGCATTCTGATATAATATTCGCAATTTGATTAAAAAGTGCAGTTGGGACTGTTTTTGACTATTAGGACATTAGATTATATTTATATACAAATGGCAATAACTGCTGTAACCGTCATTAGTATACATGTTTTTTTATGTATTACGAAATTTATATTCATAGTAGTAGGTTATATATTTAAAAATTATTTAAAAAGATAGAAAGAACATGGAAATCATGTATGGTTCTCCATACCGATATTTTAATATAAATATATGATTCTAAATAATACGATAGAGACAAGGCTATAAAATGTAAATAGATTTGATTTTTTTGTTTCAAATTACTACTAATTGGAGATGTGGTTTCCACCACTCAACCACCTTTTTTTCGCTTTGACCTCAAAAAACACAAACAAAGTAGGTACTTAATAAAATAATAATAAAATTTATTAAAAAAAAAATTACAAAATACAATTTTTGTTCACTTAAATTTTCAGAAACGATACAATGTGTAATGAATTCATTATTTATTTTACTTTATTTTATAATAATAAAAATAATAGAAGCAGCTAAAATAACGCGTTTCGTTACAATAGATTTTTTTTAAACGTGCAAAATATGTAGATTACTAAATTACTTACTCATTCAATTTTATTTATCAACAATATTTTTTCAAGGCTATTAAATAGGTATTATTTTTTCTATTTTTTAATACCGCAATTTTCTTACTGTCATTCGAGCATATTTCATGTTATCGGATTTATTACTTTTTAGATTGAATCATATAATTATTAATCTATAATTGAATATATAAACTATATGTATTATATATTATATTACCTAAGTCTTGAAGGACAATTTAACCGTAAAGTATTGTAACGTTTATACGGCATGAGACAGACATTATAGATACCTCATTATTTTTTAAAATATGTACTTATATAAATCTTCTTTTTTGAACTATTCAAAAGATATCAGGCGCGTTATACACAGTGGGAACTTTAGGCAACTGCCTAGGACCCAAGTAGAAGGGGGGCAGGGGGATGAGGAAATGAGTAAAAAATTGTATGATAGAAGACCTTTTTTGCTCTTCAAATAATTTTTGCGAATACCTAAATGTTGATATAAATTAAATACTTTTTTTTATTCGACAAAAAATGCAGGTTCCCAAAACGCACCACCGAATCTGCCACTCTTTATTGTCAAAAGTAAATTAAAATCAACAGAAATTACATAAAACAACAGATTATAATATTATTATGTATAATATACCTTTTTATAACCGACAAATGATTGTCACTTGTAATACTTATTTTCAAAATTAATGGAAAACATTTATTTTTAAATAATTACTATTTTAGTTTAAAATATTCAGTAGTTATTTTATTAAATTTTTGTCTTCGAAATATAACTCACGTTCTAAAAAATAATTCAATTTATGGTCCACGCCCAGTGTAGTTTACTATTTTACTATTAAACTAAAAAAATAATTATTTACGACGAGACAAGATTTAGGTATGCCTCGTTAATATCAACGTAATATTGTTGAATTTTATATTGACATACAATTTTAAATAAAATTAATTTTGATTACTTTCTTTAACATCGAAGGTAACATCAGCTGTTTAAGTCACTCTTACCTTTTAAATAAAACCAATTTAATTTTGCCAGTATAGTTACTAGCCTTGGCAACATTGTACAATAAAATTAAAACTATTAGTTTATAGCACATGTTCATTGTAAGACTGAATAAACCAATACTAAACAATCTTATGCATTTTTGCTTTATAAATTCATTCTACTCTAATAAGATTCTTTTGTCGTAAGAAAAATGTTTTGAGTAAATATCAGTAGCGTAGCGATTGGTGATCTTGACATCTATACATATGAAGGAAATAGTTACCGAAATAGAACCGATTTAAAAAAATATATCAGGTTTTGTACTATGGACCATTCAGAGTTTAAGCCGTACTTAGACAGTTTGAGGCTTGAGGTGGAAAAATAATTAAACTAAATCTATAACGGGTGAGTTGGAGAGATACCCTTATCCACACGGGCGACCCCAGCTAGTGTCTCAAGTACAGCTCTGATTTAGAGTGAATTTAATACAGTGGCGCGAAAAGTCGGAAGCTATAGGTACACTGAGAAAAAAAAGTCATTGAATCAATGAATTTCATTTCATAGAATTTTGATTTTATTGTATTAATGATAAATTCATCAGAGCAATTGTGATTTCATACAGCAAAAGAAATATATTATTGCGTTAAAAAAATAATTTAATCCAATCCGATTTCTTTGAACCAATAAATTTTTTAATCGATACAATGCCTAATTCTTTTAGTTAATAATCTCATATATTTCAATTCAGAATTCTCATTTCATTAAACACCCAACTCAACTATCTATAAAATAATTTTTCAGATCAATTACATTATATTTTAAACAAAAATCAAAATCATTATTTGAAGAAATCTAAAGTTATAAATTATTAAACCAATGAATTATTTTATAAATCCAATGAAATGCATTTTTTTAAAGTAATAAAATACAAATTATACGATGAAATAATCCTTTCATTCATTTAAAATACTTAAAATTAGTTAGATTTTACATGTCTTTGAATATAAAACAACTTTATTCATTCCAAAAAAATGATTGTTTTGATATAATAAAATGAAATAATAGAGTTTTAAAAATCACAATTTAATTCAATAGTGTATTTCGTTATATGTAATAGACAATTATTCAAACCAAAGAAATGTTTCATAAAACCAATGAAATGCATTTTTTTAATGTAATAAAATACAAACTATACGATGAAATAATCCTTTCATTCATTTAAAATACTTAAAATTAGTTAGATTTTACATGTCTTTGAATATAATACAACTTTATTCATTCCAAAAAAATGATTGTTTTGATATAATAAAATGAAATAATAGAGTTTTAAAAATCACAATTTAATTCAATAATATATTTCGTTATATGTAATTGACAATTATTCAAACCAATGAAATGTTTCATAAATCCAATGAAATGCATTTTTTTAAAGTAATAAAATACAAATTATACGATAAAATAATCCTTTCATTCATTTAAAATACTTAAAATTAGTTAGATTTTACATGTCTTTGAATATAATACAACTTTATTCATTCCAAAAAAATGATTGTTTTGATATAATAAAATGAAATAATAGAGTTTTAAAAATCACAATTTAATTCAATAATATATTTCGTTATATGTAATTGACAATTATTCAAACCAATGAAATGTTTCATAAATCCAATGAAATGCATTTTTTTAAAGTAATAAAATACAAATTATACGATGAAATAATCCTTTCATTCATTTAAAATACTTAAAATTAGTTAGATTTTACATGTCTTTGAATATAATACAACTTTATTCATTCCAAAAAAATGATTGTTTTGATATAATAAAATGAAATAATAGAGTTTTAAAAATCACAATTTAATTCAATAGTATATTTCGTTATATGTAATAGACAATTATTCAAACCAATGAAATGTTTCATAAATCCAATGAAATGCATTTTTTTAATGTAATAAAATACAAATTATACGATGAAATAATCCTTTCATTCATTTAAAATACTTAAAATTAGTTAGATTTTACATGTCTTTGAATATAATACAACTTTATTCATTCCAAAAAAATGATTGTTTTGATATAATAAAATGAAATAATAGAGTTTTAAAAATCACAATTTAATTCAATAATATATTTCGTTATATGTAATTGACAATTATTCAAACCAATGAAATGTTTCATAAATCCAATGAAATGCATTTTTTTAAAGTAATAAAATACAAATTATACGATGAAATAATCCTTTCATTCATTTAAAATACTTAAAATTAGTTAGATTTTACATGTCTTTGAATATAATACAACTTTATTCATTCCAAAAAAATGATTGTTTTGATATAATAAAATGAAATAATAGAGTTTTAAAAATCACAATTTAATTCAATAGTATATTTCGTTATATGTAATAGAAAATTATTCAAACCAATGAAATGTTTCATAAATCCAATGAAATGCATTTTTTTAATGTAATAAAATACAAATTATACGATGAAATAATCCTTTCATTCATTTAAAATACTTAAAATTAGTTAGATTTTACATGTCTTTGAATATAATACAACTTTATTCATTCCAAAAAAATGATTGTTTTGATATAATAAAATGAAATAATAGAGTTTTAAAAATCACAATTTAATTCAATAGTATATTTCGTTATATGTAATAGACAATTATTCAAACCAAAGAAATGTTTCATAAATCCAATGAAATGCATTTTTTTAATGTAATAAAATACAAATTATACGATGAAATAATCCTTTCATTCATTTAAAATACTTAAAATTAGTTAGATTTTACATGTCTTTGAATATAATACAACTTTATTCATTCTAAAAAAATGATTGTTTTGATATAATAAAATGAAATAATAGAGTTTAAAAAATCACAATTTAATTCAATAGTATATTTCGTTATATGTAATAGACAATTATTCAAACCAATGAAATGTTTCATAAATCCAATGAAATGCATTTTTTTAATGTAATAAAATACAAATTATACGATGAAATAATCCTTTCATTCATTTAAAATACTTAAAATTAGTTAGATTTTACATGTCTTTGAATATAATACAACTTTATTCATTCTAAAAAAATGATTGTTTTGATATAATAAAATGAAATAATAGAGTTTTAAAAATCACAATTTAATTCAATAGTATATTTCGTTATATGTAATAGACAATTATTCAAACCAAAGAAATGTTTCATAAATCCAATGAAATGCATTTTTTTAATGTAATAAAATACAAATCATACGATGAAATAATCCTTTCATTCATTTAAAATATTTAAAATTAGTTAGATTTTACATGTCTTTGAACATAATACAACTTAAATCATTCCAAAGAACTGATTGTGCTGGTCTAATAAAATGAAATAATAAATTTAACATGCATATTTTATATAATGAAATAAACATTGTTTCAAACCTATTATTTTTTTATAAATCTAATGAAATGAATATATAAAAAAAATTTAAGTTACAATGAATTAATGCATTTATTTATGTAAAATACGAAATATATTACTTATATTTTACCAGGGACACGAACTTGAAACCGAAAAAATGGGGCCCCGAATATTTATTCTATAGAATAAATATTCGGGGCCCCATTTATTTTTGAACTAAAAAAATAATGAAATAAATACCATTACAATGCCTAGACTTAAAAAGAATTAATTAAATAGTAAAAAAATAGTGTTTATATACAAATGTTTTTTATATGGCGGACCCTCTTCGTCAGTTTGGGGCCCTACTGTGTAATGCGTCACTAATTTTAGTTTAGTCCATATTATTAGAAAAGATAAAATGGTGTTGTTTACTTCATATATCGCAAAAATTAGAATAATAAATAAATGAAATAATTTAATCAATCAATTATATTGTAAATAAATTATTATGGTTATATTAATTTACACCTGTACATAAATATATAATATAAATAAATATAATAATTATAGATGATTAATAACATTATATTCTAGAATTACCATTTTACGTTTATTATTGCCCAAGGTCCGTATTATTTGGATTAGTTTTCCTTGTTACCCCAAACCAAACGGATATGTTGAACCAGTTTTAAAATAGTAAATGCCTTTTTTTGTTCTGAAACATAAAGAATTATATAGTACCTAACAAAATAATAACTAATTTCATCAAATTCATTTTCACCAAGTTTTCGAAAGAATTATTGTCTTAAATGTTCGATACATAGTCTATATCAACGGTGAGAAACCTCCGGCCCGCAAAAAGTTCCAATCCAGCCCGCGAGATCTTTAGAAGAAATAATAAATAAATATTATCAAAAACAAAAATTTGAAAGAATAAGATTAGGGCGAGTCCAGACTAACCGCTACTTTTACTGACTTTTTTGATTTATTTATTTTTTGCGTAAAAAGTTCACTTCTTGATAAATTGACGCCTAAATAGTAAGAAACAATAAGAAAGAACACCTTTTTCATTCTTAAATATTATTTTAAAAATCACAACATTTTATAACTCCAAGCAATGAAGTAAAAATTATCTATATCAATTGCGTGTAACACCCGTTACACTTATCAAAAATAATTACAAATAGATAAGCATACAATCTAGCTTCATTTTTATGTTTACATTTGTCTATATTAATAAAGTCACTACAAAAAAAAACAAATAAAAGAGATTTTGCAGATTTACCTGACTCAATAACGAAATTTGTAACGCCCGTTACAGGTACTTATGAGTATTTTACAAATCTAATAATAAGTGTGCTAAATTCTCCTTTTCAGGTGTTATTTCGTATTTTTTGATACTAGCTGGGTCCGCGCGGCTTCGCTTGCGTGGACTACGGAATTATTGTCACCCTACCCGCGGATAAAACGTAAATCTTATTCTGGCCCGTGTTATACAAAAGATTGCTCACCCTTGGTCTTTACGTATAAAAGTTAATAGCTATGGAAAAATTACTCACGTTATTGGAGTTTCTGGCTCCATTATGGCTGTTTTAGTTTTATCACAGATTGGATAATATTTGCAGTACTTTGCTACAAAGATTGTTTGGTTGTCAACAGCACTTGCCCATAAGAAATCTGATCTTTGATGACTGCAAATGTCTAGAAAAGTAAAGAAAAAGCTGCTTTCTAAACAAGGATATTAATAATATGTTTATGTTTGTTCTGTGGAACAATAAAAAAAATCACAATATTTAGGAAAAGTTGAAAAGAAACGTTTTAGTATTTTAATCTCTTTTTGTTATCTTCGACCCCCTCTCCCCTACTTGTCACTCTTTGTCACAATATTATGAATCTCCATTCTTAATATTACGTCACGATATCACGCACTCTTTCCTTATTATTTGTATTTTAAATCGCTATTTAAGGATAATCATTAGAGCAATGTATAGATAAAAGTCTTGTTAAAACACTTCGACCTTGCAAATCTATTACATGTTAGCTGCGTCAAAACGCAGCGCCGTTTTGACGCAGCTAACATACCACTTGTATTGAATCACATATAATAGATTTGCAAGGTTGAAGCGGTGGCGGAGACCGTTTCTGTAAAGTTCCAAAGCTTAAATCTTAATAACGGAACGGTTAGTAATTCAAATTTTTTGCCTATTGTTTTCTTTCATATGAATGTACAACATATCAATTTTTTTATGGACAACTGACGATTCATTTAAATTTTAACTAATAAAACGTTACGTTGGTATACAGTTAGTCCATATGAGCTGTGATAATAACATAAACTTTGAGATCGTGTTTCATGACTTTGAGACGGTCAATTTTAATAAAAATTGACTATTTTATAGATAATAATCTAGGGAATAATCCTGTGCAATTTAAACAAAATCTAACGAAAACAATGTACAAATGTACAAACCTACATGTGTTCTGCATATACATAAATTAAAAACAAAATTTTTCGAAATCAAATCTTTTTTTATTGAAAAAAATAAATAATAATATAATAATATATATTATTATATATAATATAATAATATAATAACTAAAGGGGTGCTAGGCTTAAAAATATATTTAAGTGAAATGTCTCACGACGTCATATATTATATAACCCCCCTCCCAACCGCTTCGCGAGATGCGTACGTAGTAAATTGATATTCCAAATATTACAATTTCAATGTTTTAATGCAGAGGTGGGCACATATTTTTCAATTTAAATAATTTTGAAACAAGTGTGGTCCATGTAATTGTTTACTTACCACCATGTGTGAAAGGGAAACTTATTAAGGGACAACCAGGTTGGATACGTGTTCCAAAATTAGCAACGAAATTGACATCACAATCTCTTACAGGGGTTCCAATTAAACCACTGTCGGTGGCCAAACACATCACAAAGTCACCATCTCCTGACTAAATAAATAAAATAAAATATTATATTCATTAGCTTATGAAACATACATTTACTTAAGTCTTGAAGCAAGAGAAAAATATTGTCCTCAAATATTTAAAAAAAATTATGAGAAAATATAAATACCTGTATAGTATGCGCAGTTAAAGGTGGAAAATAAAATCCAGGAAAAGCAGGATCTAAACCAATAATACTGGGAACAATAAATGAGCTTTTGACATTTCTTCCAGCTATTGCAACGATGTGCGCTCCCATAGAATGACCAACCAAACGTAGATTTTTCAGGACTAATCTTCTTGCATACATTTGTTGTAAAAGAACTGCCAATTTTTTTCCAACCTAACGAAAAATTAAATATATATATAAGGTAATATGAAACATACTATTCGAAATATCTGTGTAAACTGAATGGTCCGGACCACCAGTAAGATTCAAAGTGAATATTTGTAATTCAACCATAATAAGTAAGAAATCTCAAAATATAGTTAGAAAATGAGCCCACAATATGTAATTTAAAAACTGTAAACATAGGGTGGCATGATAAGAACACGGTACATGTTTTTATATCGCAATTAATGTTATCTTGATGTACCTTACGCAATTATATAACAATTGTTATATTAACGTATTCATTGTTTAAAAATTATACGATTTCAAAATTTTCACATGATCTTTCCGTTTCAGGTTAAGACAAATGCTTTTTTTAGTTCTGTGTGTGTGTGTTATTTTTCAACTTCTTTATGATTAAGACAACAGTTTGGCACTTATTAAAGTAGACAGGAATTAATTAGGATTCTTTTATAATTAAAACGACTCGGTTCATAGCTTCAATAACAAATGTTTTTATACTTACAAAAGGCACTTTTGACGCAACATGAAAATATAAACTCTTATTGATGTCTCCCCAATCTAAAAGTATTGTATTGTAATCACTCCTCTTCATGTAAGCAGTGGCAATGGCTTGTTGACTATCCCAAGACATATCCTCTAGATATCCATGTACGAAAATAACAGTCTTTTTATTTGGATCGTAGTCAGCATTCTGTAATACTTTGTACCCAGTTTCTATTGGATATACTGTTGGAGATGAAAGTGAACTAAAACAAAATTATATAGAATATCTACCACAGATATTATTGGGGAAAATACCATTACTTATACAGAAATATTTTTCATGTGAAACTTATGTAAATTTTGCTTCATTTGTTATAAAAATTATAGAATTGTAATATTTATCTAACAAGGGAAAATTCAAACTCATGGATGGAGAATTTTAGTCTGCTTTTGGAAGGTGAAACTAGATTAAAAATAAAAATAAAAATTCTCTTCATTACAAGTAAATAAAACAAACGAAATAATTCTTCTTTATATTTACTTACGTGGTGTAGAAATTTATCCTCACTTTGCCAGTAATGTCTATTGCATTCGAAGTTGAAACTATGTAAAATATTACACAAAACACTACCGATATCTTATTCATTATTTTGTAGCTCGAAATCAATTATCATTAAAATTTTATTGTTTATATAAATATTTAAAATGTGCTATTGTTGAAAGTAAAAATATTAATAAATATCTAAATAATCAAATCATTGTAGTATTGTACATATATACATAAAGTATTGCTATAATTTGTATTGATAGATAAATATTGAACTATAATAATAACACATTATATAAGTTTACCCCCTCGCACAGTGGAACGAAATTAACAAAAAATTGGCCATGGCTTTTTTAAATGCATTTTTTTTTACTGCATGATTTAGGTCTATTATATTGTATGTTTAATTTGTATCTTTAGGGTTATTATTTTGGCCAATGTTTCGTCACACATTCTAGCGAGAATAATTAGGTCAGGTACAAAAAATCGGCCATGGCTTTTTTAAATGCATTTTTGTTTTTGCTGCATGTTTTAGGTCTATTGTGTTGTATGTTCAATTTTTTTCGTTGCACATTCTAGAGAGAATAATTAGGTCAGATACAGATTAGTGCAACTTTAAAAGTAATTGTTTTAAAGTAAAAAGTCGTGTTTAAATGATTTTTTTTTATAAATAAATTTCTTGTTAGCTGGATTTCTTCCTCTTCTGACAGCTACAATCTGATGCTATAATCTACATCAACGGTGGGCAACTTCCGGCCCGCGGGCCAGTCCTGGCCCACGTAAAGTTCCAATCCGGCCCGCGAGATCTTTAGAAGAAATAATAAATAAATATTTTCAAATTCGAACTGGAGATTGAATTGCTATTAAAATCTATGCAGCACCAGATATTGCATTCATTAATTTTTTTTTCATTTATATAAATTATTTCGTAATTAATATTTTTTTTCATTTATTTGTAATTTGTTTTAAATGATAAGAGAAATAAATATAGTAATTATTATCATT
Source organism: Sialis fuliginosa (assembly GCA_961205875.1). NCBI lineage: Eukaryota > Metazoa > Arthropoda > Insecta > Megaloptera > Sialidae > Sialis > Sialis fuliginosa. The sequence goes on from OY540817.1 coordinate 13,468,369, forward strand.
ATTATTTTTTATATTTTCAGAAAAAAATACAACTAACAAAAATATGTCCTTTGACTACTACGGCCTGCGGACAAAATGTATGGGAGTGTCCATTAGTTACGTAAGATTTTGGGAGGAGGGGGGTTATAAATGGATGCTCCCTACGTATATTTTATAATTGGTTTCTTATACATGATATTTTATTGTTAGATTCCTTATGCACCCAAACCATATGGTTCCACACTACTCGTATTAAATTGGTAAACTCCTTTTGTTATTCTGAAATATAAAACACGATGTTATTAAAATGAACATTACTGAATAACTACTTAAATTATCACTCACGTGTTTGGTGTATCTGGCCCCATTGTAGTTGTTTGTGTAGCATTGCATATTGGGTAGTATTGGCAGTACTTTGCCACAAAGATTGTTTGATTTTTAACAGCATTTGCCCAAAGATAGATAGATCTTTTATGACTGCAAAAGTCTAAAAATTAAAATTTAATAAAAGTTTGTTATGTTATAATATGTTGCTAACCGCTAGACATCATAGGAACATATAAGTAAGGACAACCCGGTTGTATACGTGATCCATCATTGGCTATGAAGTTGACATCGCAATCTCTAGCTACAGCTCCATAGATATCGCTATCTGTGTTCAAACACATTACAAAGTCACCATCTCCTGTCTGATTAAAGAAAATTAGGCATTTTATTGTTTGTAAATAATTTCATAATCATTTGAATTTGATATTCCGAAATATCACAAACATATTTTTTAAAGGTATTTTATTTTTAAAATGAATGGAAAAATGCATAATACATAAGATATTTTTTAAGCTATGACAAAAACAATAATTTTAATTATTGATTAACAACCTGTATGGTATGTTGAGTTAAAGGTGAATGATAAAAACCAGGAAGAGCAGGATCTAGACCTACAATACTTGGTACATGAAATGATCTCTGGACATTTTTTCCGGCTATTCCAACAATGTGTGCTCCCATGGAAATTCCAACCAAATTTAGATTTTGCAGTACCAATCCTCTTGCAAACATTTGCTCTAAAAGAACTGCCAGTTTTTCTCCAACCTGACGAAAAAATAAATAATAACTGAAGGAATATAAGATAAAAGTTCAATTTCGCGCTGAAAGCCAAGTGCAATGATTATGCGACAGAGGGCAGGCGAGTTATTTACATTATTTAAATGTCAATAACATTGATAAATTGTCTACGGCAATATACGTGCGCTTATTGTTATTTAAAAAATATATACATATATTGGTGTAGGTACTGACAAGAGGTACAATTGGCACTATATCAAAATAGTAGCCAGTATTGATGTCTCCCCAATCCAGAAGTATTGTATTGTAATCGTCTCTCTCCATGTAAGCAGTGGCAATGGCTTTCGGGGTATCGAAAGAAATGATGTTCTCTTTCCAACCATGTACGTAGATTACAGTATTTTTATTTGAATCATAGTCAGAATTCTGTAGCACTTCGTAGCCAGTTTCTATTGGATATACTGTTGGAGATGATAGTGAACTAAAAAAATTCATTGAATTATTTGAAATTAAAAAAAAAATTCGCTGGGTACATGATTTTAATAAAACAGATGATTTTTATTTTTATTTATTTTATTGAAACAATCGTATTAATAATATTCCCAATCACTACAAATAAAAAAATATTATTATTAATTATTGTTTTTCTTTAAAACAATATTGTTGAACGAAAACAATTAATTCTCTGTTTTAAACAATATTTCCTCTTGCTTTAAATAGAATGAAGAAGTGACTAATCAGAATATAATAAAACGGCCAAGTGCATGTAACAACCATAGACATAGAGAATGGACAGTGCATTCTGTATTAACTCAATGGTGTAACATCTGTTCAAAAAAGGAGAGAGAGATGCAGTGTAGTTTGGAACATAGACATAGAGTTACACAGTTATTCCAAATCTGTTTCTATCTCTTTCTTTTGACACGGTTCTGTGTTCGAGTCAGATGCCTGGTCCATTTCTCTATGTCTATGGTAACAACGATTTTAAAAAAGGGTTATTTCAAAATTTTTCATAAACTATTTTTGCTATAGTGTTGGTTATAATTTTCATTGATAGTACTAATTAAAAGCTACATTCTGGAATTTTTTCAGATTTTTTGAATTGATACTTTAGAAATTAGATAACGACTTTGAACGCAAATATATCGTGACTGAAGAGTTAAAATCAAAGGGTCATTTAACATGTTTTGTTGTATTTTAGGAGACCTATCTAAAGACATACCACTTAATGGATTTAGTGATTTTTTAAAATATACTTTCCAGTCTACGAAAAGGGGGTCTAAAAAATAGTTTTTTTGAAAAATTTTATCATTTCTGTTTTTGGGTTATCAGTCTTCGTCCGTATACCAAATTTCGTCTTAATCGGCATAAAATTTATATAGACAGAGCGAAACTAACCCTAAAAAACTATCTAATAATTATATTATTATATTTATCATACAATAGACGTTCTGTACTGCGCCATCGAAATCAGTTCTAATTTAAATGACAGCTTATACAAAAATATAGAAGCAACACTATGGAAAGTACTGTGTCCAACCGAGTTCACAGTATGGAACGCCTATTGTATATATTTACTTACAGTTTGTAGAAATTTATTCTCACTTTGCCAGTAATATCTTCTGCATTCGAAGTAAACACTATGCATAATATTACACCAAATACAATTGATATTTTACTCGCCATTTTTACAACTCAACTGGTAAAAGAGAGTGTGTAAATGTAATAAAATTTAATATCACAATAAATACCTACATATATCTTACATTATCATATATTTTTTGTAAATAAACATTGGCTTATCTTAAAAATAATATTACGTTATTGGATTCTTTCACCCTGGATGAGTTATATACAAAGCAACATACATGTTATATAGGTATAGACGGCTACCTGTACGCCAAAAGGGGCGCTAAAATGATTATTTTTATTATTTACTTAATAAATTTAATTTTAAATATTACACTTTTTTATTATATTAATTGCAAAAAAAAAAACAAATTCTTACAATATAAATGTTTTTTTCAAGATTTAGGTATCTTTTGGGATTTTTAAAATATTTTTTTAAATATTAAAGTATTTCATACTAATTACTAATTATAAATATCGAATTACCGGCATTCTTTTTACATCAATATCGTTATCTTAATAACGGGCAAAAATGGCAAGGATCCCGGTATTGTAATTACTATTAATTTACCACCTGTTAAAATAAACATAACGTATTATTAATCTGATTTAAACACGTTCGAATAACATTTAATTACATTTAGTGTTATTCTAAATATAATGTGAACAAAAATGATTTATAATCGTATATACAGGGTTACTGGTAATTCGATACATTTCTTTTAAGGGGTAATAGTAGAGATAACAAGTAACCATTTGAACCCAATATTGCCTTATACAAATGTTAACCGTTACTGAGATATTTAAAATTTTAGAATTTTTCAAAAATATCCCAAATTTCAACTTTAAACTCATTTTTTTTTTTAATACACAGTTTGTTTTTTTTTTTTTGCTTCTGATACTCAGACAATATGCCGGTACTTTGTTAGAAAGAACAAAATTAGTACAATTTACTTAAACTTCGACACAGTGCCTCGAAACTTTAACACTTCAATATTTTTTATAAGTTTTTTTTGTTTAAAATGCAAATTCTCCAAAAAAATCACTAACTAATTTAATGTACAAAGTCTTTTAAAAACTGCCTTATCTTTCTAGCTTTCCAATGACATACAAATGTTATTAAAAAAAACTCTCTACTTAGGAGGAAAAAGTCTCAGAAACGAAACAGATCGCAAATTGTTAAAATAGCACGCGAGGGTTATTTACACAAACGTGTTGATTTTAACAAAATAAAACAAACATCTGGTTTGAAAAAAATAACTTTTATTATTTTTACAAATCCTGCTCAATTTGAGAACCTCTATTTCTAATGCAGGCTCTACATCTACGCCGTACTTCAGTCCTTATGACTCTTGATATCAGATTATTTCTAGCTATCCAACGAAATAAAAATGTTTTAAATTTTTACGCATACAATAATAAAAACTAGTATCACAGTTAGAGCATATTAGGATATGATAACTTTATATGAAAAGAATGAAAAATTTCAGTACGCTCACCATAGCGCTGATGTAGCTGTATTTTGAATTCACCACATGTGAAATTTTTAATTGTTGTGATTTTGTGCAACAATTAAAATGTGTTTTCGTTTGTTTGTTTACTTATCTATGATAGTATCAGTTTTGTCATAGTAGTTTTTATTATTTCTACAAGTGTTTGACAGATGTATCAAATTTGGTCACGTTGCAATTATGTATAATAGGTAATTTCGTTTTATTTATTATTATATTGTTGTATTTTTTAGTTTTCCCAGTAGGTTAAAATTAATCTTAACCGTAACCGATTTAATTGTAAGAGAAAATTTCGATGCTATTCTATCGAAAATATCTGACCAAAAATACCACCTCTTCCTTAACTGTGGTCAGAAGTAATGGTTTCCACAGTTTTCAGTTTATTTCAACTGGGAAAATATTTAATTAAACAAAAATAACATCCACTAAATGGAGTCAAATAAGTTTTTTTTTTATAGAAACAACAATAAAAAATTGTCGACTGGTTTTAGGCCTCTTTCAGTTCCTCGCGTTGTAATATGAGTGTGTTTATATGATCAGTATTGGTCAGGTTAACGGGAATACAGGGTAGATGGCCTAATGGACCGAATCAGTAGGATTCCGATATACATTTTTGCTAAATACTTGTATATATTTTATTGTTATGAAGCTAACATCTCATTTAATACTATTCATAAAAATACTCTGCAATTGGTACGCTTTGCGGTTACTCTTATAGTCTATATGAAGATAGATCAACAAAAATGTGTTTTATTGTTAGTAATTTTATGTTCTTGTATGGTACTAATTACAGTGTATATCAATCATATATTTTTGTTTAAAAGTATACCTATAAGCTAAATTATTGTCTTATTATTTTTCCAATGATCTATAAAAAAATTAAAACAGTAATTTTTCAGATATGTGCAATCATTCTTTTTCATGGAAAGTTTGGGCAAGAATAGTGATAGACCAGTCAACTGTGATAGTACTAGGACCGTATCTATGGAACCAAATACGAGTACATCTTACAATCACTAACAATAAGTTTAAAAATAAAAATAAAAATAAATAAATGCTTACAAATTATATTGTTTAATAATAAAATGGTTCTTATATACAAATATTTTTGAAATTTAACGACTGTACATTGATAAAGATGGGCCACAAAGAATAGGCTCTTCAGGAGCGTATTACAATTATTTTAAGTTAAAGAAACCTTTATAACTAATGTGGTAAACATATAATATGTATTTTTTACAATACGAAAATAAAATACAAATGTACCCATTAATTATATATAATATTTTAATTTTATTTAAGAATTAATGATTAACTCTAATATAGGTTTTTATTTTATTTATGAAACAAATATTTTAATAACAACAAAACGTTTACATATTTAAATTCCTTGAATTATTAGCTTTCATTTGATACCCCACTCACCGAAATTGAATAAAAAATTTTTTGTAACACACAAGGGGCGTGATATTGTAACGGAGAGTTTAAAAGATAACAACAAGGTGTTACAAAGAGGGGGGGGGGGGAGGAGTCAAAAATAGCGTGACGTACGTACTTAATAATTAATGCACAGCCCTATCATGTGTAATTTTGAACTTTTCATGATTAAATACATGAATACATTCAACAAGGGCATTTAAATTAATATTTTATCGCGCACATACGTAATTTCCTGATACCAGGGGTGCGGTCTGTCCCCAAACACTAAATTAAATTCATAATTGCAGCAGAACTTTTAGGCTAATGGCCCTGCGAATACAATTTATTAAGTTTAATTTCGTACTGGTAACGGTTCGATACAATTATACTAAAATTCAATTAGCTAATAAATAACCAAATGGTTCAATATTGATTTTGTTTCTCATAGAGATGCTTTTGGTCTATGCGAATTAAAAATTATCATATCTGATATTAAATGCCTCGTTATTGGTTTATCATTACAAACTGCATCGATTTAATTAAGACTACAATGTTTAGATTCACTCTAGATCAGGGATTCTCAAACTTATAACCCCACGTACCCCTATTAAATCTCCTTGAAGCATACCCCTTTAAAAAAAGAAAATATAACAGATTATAATAATATGTTAGTTGTGGCTCTTCTCGGCGGAATTTTTTTGAACTATCAGACTAACTAATATTTCACAGACCCTTTTTTCAGAAATATCGTTTTCCTTTTAAGTAAACTGAAAATTTTTCTTACTTCTAGTTATTCGATTTGGCTGAGTTTTAATAGGGTTTCTGATAACAGATGAAGTTAATTCAAAAGGATTTCTGTTAATTTATTACGTTTTACGACCTGTAGCGTATTGCCGTCACTAAAAAATTTCAATTTCATGGCAAATTTAACTTTGTTTATATTTTTATTTCTTATAAGAGAAAATTAAAACTAATTGCTATTAAACTAGACCTAGGGATTGAAATGGAGAAGGAAAATAATGATATTAAAGATAATTGTATTATATAATAGTGAAATTACTCCCTTTTCTCTATCCCCGTCGACCAACTTACATATTTACATCTAAAATATTCAATATTGTTTAACAATCATTTGTTTTGAATGGACAACCTTGCTTCCCCCACCACTCAACTCAAGTGTCACGTTTTCTCCCCCCTTCCCTAAGCTTGCGGATATCTATGCTCTTATGCAACGTTATCTAGCCTGGTAGAATCCAACTCGATGTTGTCTAATATAGATACTTAGATATATCTCGTCTCGGTCTCTTTTACAACAGACACGATACTGTTGTAAAAGTGAAAATTAGATTGACTGGGACCGAGGAGAATATGGGTTTTGTTTGATTTTTTTTCCCAAAAATATGATTTTCCATTTATTTTTATAAAAATTAAAATTGATATCAACTCTGTCATATCTCCTCTGAATTTAAGTCAATTTCGTCTCTGCATATAATGTAGGTATATACAATAAGATATAATTTTCTTAAAATCAGTACAGAACCTGGTCATTTTTTCACTTGACTTAATTCATTTTTCGAAATCAAAAAAGTATATTAAATATTATAATTTATTTTTACTCATTGTAATCGATTTTCATATTTTATTATAATTTTAAGACTTATTTTTTCCTGCAACATGAAAAATACATACATTCACGAGATTATGATATGTGAGTACCTATACATAATATAACTTATAATAACAACGAAAATTCTTATCATCCCTGTAAATATAACTATCCCATTAATAATTATTATGAAAATAAAATACATATGATCCAATGGAAAGTTATAATTTTGAACATATAAAATATAATTTAACAATCAAATTTAAAGTATGCACACGTACTTTGTTATTATCATAAAATTGCTGTAACAAATCAAAACAACTTAAATTGTAGATAAATGTAGAGAATCATTGTGAATAAATTACAATAAATAGATAGCATAATCAGGTGCATAAATACACCAATCTAATCTATATGATAAATAAGGCAAATAAAAAAATCCTTGCAAACGCTTTACTTACGTAAATAGGTACTAGGAATTTAGTTAGTGAATATGGAGCAATATTTATGCAGTCGGGTAAATTAATGTTTTAATGATGATTGAATTAATTAATTAACAATTGAAATTAGTTGATTATGATTGAATTAACTTTATATTTCAATAAAATTGCTAACTGATGCTGAATTAACTCTCATTATCAGTCGATATGTCGCCTATGAAACTAGTGTCATCTACAATGACGCTACCAGACTCTATAGGCATGATGTTATCACTAATTATATCCAATCAGAAATAACACTATTAAATATATGAGAAATTATAAAAAAACCTTAGTTTTCGACAGGACCCTAACTAGAGGCTTTGGGAACCCGGGGCAGCAAGTGACCGAGGGGCCCTCACTATATGCAAAATATAAATATAAAAATTGAAGACCCTTTTTTTTCGTTGCTACCTCTGTCTGCAATTTTTGCATGTTACTAATTTTAATGATCTTTGTTTTGTTCTTCAATCTTGCCGACTCTTGCTACCCAGTGGTAGTTACAGCCCTGTTTTTCGAGATATTTGCTTGTCTCAATTTAAATAGAACACTCAGAAAAGTTGTAAAGAATTTAAAGTAACTTTTGGAAGAAGTTTTATTAAGAAGTCAGAGTTTTTAATTTTCAGCATTATAATATGAATTTGTAAATGTCTCATTAACTTATTAGTGAACTATGAAATACTGGGTATGATAAAAATTGATTTAATTATTTTAACGTACTGAGTAAATATATTTTTCTACTATTATCTAATCTTAATACTCAAAAGTTATTATATAAATTATTTATGTATAAAACATAATATGTTGAAGTAGTAGACACCGTTTAATATTACTAATAATATATATTTGCTTTCAATTATCTCCAAGGTAACAAATATTAAAAGACAATAAAAGCAATAAGAAAAATAACAGCCTATAGATATATTATAATATGCATACTTATATAATTGTTAATAATACAGTAAATAAGTGATTCAGAAAAATACAGGTAATTTACAATAGAGCAATCTAGTATACTGGGTGATTTACAACTAATGTACAAAAATTTAACAGTAGATCGAAGATGTTACATATTTTAAGCCAAAATTTTTATATGAAAATGTATCCGGAAATTCTTCGTGAGAGAGCTACAGCATTCCAAAAAAATTGCCAAAATTAGTGTTTATTTAATATCTAGAGAACTCATTGTGATATAGTTATAAGATTTGATACAGAGTTGGGTACTTGTAGAAAATTATATGACATAAAATAGCTCCCTCACGAAGAATTTCTGGATACAGGTTCACATAAAATTTTTTGCTAAGAATTACATCCTTGATCTACTGTTAATTTTTTTTACACTAGTTGTAAATCATCCTATATAGTCTACAGTTAGCAAATGTAGCGGACCAGAAAACGAATATTATTTTGGAAAAATAATTAATATGTACTATATTGCCGATAATAATTATTAACAAATTCAACAATAATGTTATCATGCAATGAAAATAAGTTATTTCCTGTATTTCTCGTCTGGTTATAGAAAAAGAAGCATCACGTGCAATTGCACAACATAGCAACTATTGTATATTCATCAGTCTAGTTATTGTTATATACACAGTTGTTATTTATGTTTTGGCATGTTAACTATTTCCCAAATAACATAATAACAAAGTTTTTTGTCAACAACGGGAAACATTTTAAATTAATTTTTATAATGTTGTTTAATCTAGATATAGAACAACAAAACCATTAACTGCATATTTTAAAGAAAAAATTGCTTAAAAACATTAAAACACTAATGTACTACGTACATACATATATATGTACTATACATTTAAATATAATTAATAAGTATAATAATTATATTCCTGAACATTTAGACCGTAATTAGTAAATTGAAATTAACAATAAGGCAAAATAAATTTTTTTTTTAGTTTTGAAATGACTGGATTTGGTCCTTTTCCGGCAGCTCTTCGTATATTGTTTGCATCGAGTATTGTGTGTGTACGTGTGTAATATTTTTGTAAATTCACTGGAAGACAAAACGTTACTGATGGGTCGATCGTTGCAGGATAAAATGAATAGGGTGACCATATTAATAGGATTGGGGTAATAGGTTAACTAGGGATTGGGATGAGTATTTTGTGATATTTTGATGATACTCGCATATTTAAATTTAATCTTTTCAACCCGAGTGTCCGGTATACCGATTTTGCTCAGGAGCTCAGGATTCAAAGGGTTAAGACTTCCATCCTGCAACCCACTTTTGGTAAAAATGTTACATCAAAATTACATTTATGTCTAAATAATTAGTTTCAATTTATGATGTGCATTTAGTAGTTTTGCGGACAAAAATACAAGAAAGCAGATTGTAGCTCGGAAATTCCCCTCTTCCTGTACTCAAGAGATTCTTTAAAAAATAAAGACAAAGAAAATTTCGCGCGAAATTATAGTATTTAAATTTGGCAACCCTAGTTGGAGCGCACAACAAAGGTATGGCAGATACGCATCCAGGACATTCCCGATTGCCTTACGCATCGGGATCGCACGCAGACGCATTATCTGTTTACATTCCCGCCCTTTCCATAGATACAAAAAAAACACATTCTGTGAATCGAACGTCTAAACAAATTGGATGTAATTTTACAAGCAATTGATTAAATCATTCCTGTTTCAAAATTCATAGTTCCGACCAGTTTTCGGGCGGGTAAAATTGAAGAAGGGCGAAGAGGTGTGACTGCAAGAGGCGCGTCTCACGTACACATATGACGTTTGTTGTGTAACATTTGAGCACAGATCGGTGTTATTTATAAACTCACAGTCACACATACAAGAGTGCATATATACGTAGTTCCTGCCACAAGTACGTTTTGCCGGTGCCGGCGACAGTTTTGGCTGTATATTGGACGTCGCAGTTTGTAGTGCACGCAATCGATTCAAGACTTGCGCGTGTGTATGTCATATCTCTTCTTGTTATTCTTATCGTTTGTTAAATGCGCGGTGCGTGTGTTCTTTCAGTGAAGTGTAATAAATAGGATATTTGTTGTTTTTTTTTAATTCAAATAAATTTTAATTGTTGTTGTGATTATCAAAATGACGGCGATACAGTTGCAGAGGAAAATGTCACTTTCCGCAGAAAGGGTAAATGAATTTGTGTCTTTGATAGTTTTTGTATAATTGAAAGTGAAAGCTGTTGACATGTTCTATAAATATACCTGAATATTATAACTCCTGTTTGAATTATCCATTGTTGCATTATATTTGAATTGAAGTTGAGTTGTATAGATATTTTTTATGAAATTATCAATTGTTGTCATTTTTATAAAAGCGTAGTTTCTTGGCATACATAATACTACCGGCTGATTTTTATTTAAATAATAACAAATAATTTTATCACTTGTTCTATAATATTTAATGTATGTATTTATACAATATTTTATATACAATAATAACAAAATTGACGTGAGTTGTGTTTATTTATACATACCGTTTAAGTTAATTTATAAATAGTTATTTACAACAATTGGCATTTAACAGTCTACTATATTTGGCAAATAAATTTATTTAAATTACTTTCAATTACTTTCATTTGTCCACATAGTATATTGATGCGCAATTCGTAATAATATAACAATGCTATTATTTTTTATGAGTATGTACATTTATATTTATTTATATACTATTATATACAGAACCGGGTAAAGGATGAAATATTAAAAAACAATTTTTTATCAAATTATTTTACCCAATATTATAACTAACAAATTTTTTAAATATTTTTATTAAACACTCTAACTATTATCTATTATTGAGAAATAAATAAGAATGCAAAAATTATCTTGTTTTGTTTTAAATTTTGATAGATACTTATATAATTTTAATTCGCAAAATATGTAGATATATTGCCATTGTAAACAAATAATTTATAATATAAATATAGAATGACCTTGATGCTATTGAATATTAATAGTTAATTAATTATTAATAATATAAATGAATAATACATTTTTTTTAAAGAATTTTACAAAAAAAATTACATATTAACATACATATCATCAATAGTGGTGCACTCGTGGTGTCAGGGTCCAGACCCCCCCCCCCCCCCCCCCCGGATATATATTATTTAACTTCCCCTCCTCACAACTTTTTTTTGGGTGCGACGCTGCATACCAACATCTATGCATTTTTTTCGGTTGTTTTTGACCGTGGTACGAATATTTTAGCTATAAACGGCATTTTATATTTAAATAATAATTTTTTAAATTAGATAATCGAACTTATCAATATCATTATATATTAATTCATAAATAATTTATAAAAGATGCAGTGTCGGAAGAACTCGAGGGTCATTTATAAAAAAGAACATCTTCATATTTTTTTTAATTATCAAGCTAATCTCACCTGTGTTCTTTAATAAAAAATTATCTCTCCTACAATTATAAAAAATCCGCCGTCACTGGAAGGGTTTAATATTATTCAAATGTTATATACATAAAGGAATCTGAAAAAAACTCGGCTTTATGATAAATGATTCAAATGTAGAAAATTTGATATATGTACTTCTTGACTTGTGAAAAATGGTGGAATTTAAGGAAACAAAGGAATCTCAAAACTGTATTATTGAAGGAGTGGAATCTGACTGTGGGATATTAAACTATGAAATTTCAAATAAATACCGATGTGTGATGCTATGTAATAATTAAGAGAAAGGTTTGTAAGATGGACACCCTTAGCTTTTTTGCTCATAACTTGTCTGTTAATTTATTTTTCGCGGATGTTAATATACCATTCAAAAGAGGACTTTAATAGCTATAACTTTGCTGGAGAAACATATTGAATACTGTGATAAAAAAATATAGCCATTTTTATAGAGGTTGAAATCGGCTAAGATGGACACCCCCTACAAAACCACAGAAACATCAGAAAAGCTTGAGTGAAACTGCTCGATTTACAAAATGTACGATCTTTTATTGATTTTTCATTTAAGTATTGTAGGTATTGGCTTTATATTATATGCGGTGGCAGTGGCTTTCATAGATATTTTGTCGACTTTGATTGCTCTGATTACGGCGAGTAATGCGATCTACGGCTTGCCATTCTAAAAATTAAAAAAAAAATACCAAAAAGTTCGACAAAAATACCGAAATAAAATTTAATGACATTTCCAAACGTCAAAAAGTCATAACAAAAAAAAAAACAGAAAAAAATAGGTGTCCATCTTAAAATTTCAACGCTATTTTGAAACTTATGAAAACATTTTTTTGTTTGCACGATATGTTTGGAAATCTCTTTACATCATTAAAATTCAATGGAAAATGAGTTCAGCACATATATTTATTTTCTTTACGATATTGCTGAAATTTTTTCACTTTTTGAGCACAATAAAAACACTATTTTAATTGTTTCAATATTTTGTTAACACGATGTTTAAGAGAGCTTTATGTGATGCGTATTTTCGCTTCTGACCCACATGAAAATGAAAGTTTATGAAAACAATTACGACGACAGTAAATATCCCAGTCTTGCTAACGTCAGAAATGACAAATAGTTTAGGGTGTCCATCTTACAAAACCTATCCCCTAGTGAACAATATAAGGGTTGCACACGAGAATATCCTGATTCTTGTCTCGTCTTAAATTTTATAAATATAACAGTATCGTCTCACGAAAATTAAAGCCATATCGTCTCGTAAAAAATGAATCTAGTCTCCTATCGTACACGTGACCGAGACCTAAACAAGATCGAAACTAAAACTGAGAAAAATCTAACAGCATTGGTGCATATGTATGTGTTCCACTGGATGTATGGAAGCCATATTCACACTATATGTTCGTTTGTTGCTCCGATAAGTTTATAGATTTTTTGGACCTGGAATATGTATTTATGGTCTGATTTTTAAACAAATTATTTTTGGGCAGAACAACGTTTTCAGGTCAGCTAAAACAATAATTACAACCCCCCATACGTGACAGGGGGTGAAATATTAACTCCCGTGCGAAACCAGGATGGATTCGCTAGTTATGTTATAAAATAAAAAAATATTAAAAATCTTATAAATACTGAAAATCTGTGTATATTTTTGCGACTATGTTCGGTGGCGCGAGCGGAGTAGGTGAAGGTACGGAACACTAATCGCACAAGTGCCAACTCGCACTGAACCGTTTTTATCTAAAATGTAAATCAATTAACACTTAATGTCAACATTATTCATATCAATATTTTTGGACGGTATTTAACATATAATTTGAACACCTGGCGGTTATTTTAAGTTCCGCAATTAGAATGTACATTTAAAGATAAAATATTCCAATATTTACTGAAGTGACTTCTTCACAAATTCACGGCCATTATTTACATGATGAATTCTTATGTAATTTAATTTGTACCAGTATTATAATCATATTATTTTTGTGTTTTTTAGTGATTATTTTAAAACCACATACATTATGCAATATTGGTATAAAAATAATCCACTGTGATCACCACAATACTTTTTTATACAATTTTTTTTTTTACCTTCCATCTTCGATGATTTATCCAGATTTATACGAATATCTTGACTACTTTCGTTATACCAAAAAACTTGTATGGACATAAATTTTAGATAATAATATTCTCGATAACTTTTATTAAAATGTTTTTTGATTATAAAGATTAAATATCCGTTTTTGGTTTAGAGCCCCTTTACATGGCGCCCTAACGTTTTTTCCCGTGTGCCTAGTAGTGGAAATGCAGTAATAAAAAAGGGTTATATATAATTGCACTAAAAATTTGATATTATCTAATAATATATATATAATATATATAATAAATGTTTGTAAAAAACAGTTTTTCAAAAAGCTTATATTTTTTTATTGCATAATTAATGTTCCTTACTTTTTATTTATCCCATATAATAGAACTGCTTTATTTGATAATCAAATGATGATTTATTTCATATGCATTCTTTACTTAACTGTCAATTAAATATTTCTTGTAATCGTATACTTACTCGTATTAATATTTGGAAAAATAATTGGTAATTGAATACGTAGATATATTTATTATTTCTGTTATAAAATCCAGTGGAACTTTTTTTAATGTTATATATATAAATACCAACTTTAATACAATTTAAGTTTATAAATAAACAAAATTCAAAACATTAAAACACGCTTTCTAACAGAATCTATGGCTTTGTTCCAATTTTTAATTTTTATAAATATATCTATCATTCATTATAAGTCTGGTAAAAATCACATCAACTATTGAAGCCTTCGGTACCTCAGGCTTATTGAAATGTATATACATATGTATCTACCTTTGTGGATAACGTTTTTACATCGAAGAGGAGAGAGAGACAACAATAATTTAAATATTAAATGTTAAATATTTTTTTATATCAAATATAAATTTTGCTATTTCATAAAATCGGGGGGAGGGGGGGTTGCTCCTTATGTCCTCACGCTGTAACTGACCATGGGCGCACCTGTATAGTCTGAGGTTGAGGGGCGCCCGCCATAGCAAGTGAACAAGCTATTTTTTTGGTTGTAGTAAAAAAATATCTTACATTTCTTAGCACGAAGGGCCCGCGATAAAATTTGGGAGACATGAATGTATACAAAAAATGGGTTATTGAAAATGAAATAGTTATATTTTTGATTAAAATAAATATATATTGTTTATTTTATTGTCATATTTTAAGTCTAACTTGAAGTTCAAGTTGTTAAAAGTTCCAATGTACCTTATACTATGCCGCTATACAGTGGATGTTTCTTCATCCTTCTGATGTGTACATCATAATGGGTTTGGTATAAAAAATTATAATTAATAACATTTAGTATAGTGCTCCTATTTCTCTTTATTTACGGACGCCCATGATTTATGAAAGGCATCCGGTGAACAAACTGATAACTCTATAAATAACCAATTAATCAAGAAGATAATTAGGAACTCGATTTTACAGTGAAATGCAAAAGTGGACGTCCAGTTTTCATTCAAATTCGCTTATCACAAATTTAGTAGACTCCTCCCATTTGATTATTATAATATTTAAATCATAAAAAAATAAAAAATGGAAGTGTGAAATTTGTACACGCTATTTGTTTTAATGACTATCATAATAGAAATCTGTATTATCTATCCTTCTTTTTCTTCATGAGTTTATGTCAAGTAAATTTTCTCCTTTTCTGATAGCTCCCACCTAACCTAAATTTCACGCGAACGAACTCAGGTATAAATTACTCCTATATATAGATAGTTATGTTTGCAAAAGTATTATAACATCGACAGGTTTTTAATTTTAAGTATGTTTATAATATATTTATGCATAATTCATAATGAGTATCTACACTTTTAAATTAAACATACATACAGCAGCACAGAGTAATTGAATGTTTCTGTTTCATTTATGATTAACAGGGTTAATAAATCTATGTGTTTATTTTTTTCAGAAATACAGCGTCCATACAGAAACCTGCGGAGATCTCACTGTTTATGTTCAGGTAAGGATTAATTATTTAATTAACCACTCAGATGTGAAAATAACTATCTCCATGAATTTTTGTTTATGCATGAAAATATAATTCGAATAAAAACAGTTGTCAGTTTTGTAAACAAAAGTTAAATTATTAGGATCGGTTTGGGACGATTTTTTTTTTTTTATAATTTTGTCAGAAAAACGTTTTCCAATGGAACTATTGATCTTGAAATAAAAAATTTTGATTCTAAAATTAAAAACGATCATTCCATATCAATTTCTAACTGGCGTTACCCATTTTTTTCTTTAATTTTAATCTACCTTAATTTGAAAACTACATCAAACATGGTATTACAAATAAGCATTTCCACTAAACAGGCATTGCTGTAAACTGATGTTTGAAAATTGTTTTAGTCTTTCTGATTGTAGACAGGACTTGAAGATGTTGATAAAATACACTACTAACAAAACTGCAACAATCTTAAAAAGGTTGTTAATTAAACCAACACTTTTGTTGGTTTGGTGGAAGGTCGTATTAATTGTATAAATTAAAAACACGTCACCAAATTTACTGCATATAAAGTTTTATTGTCCTTTGCGTTATCTAAATCACTTTCTAGCGCTTGTCGCGTTATTTTTAGTCTAAATCCGTGCACACAAACAAAACACTTTGTGGAACGTTTTGTAAGAAAGCAACAGTAATCTTATTATTAAAAAGATTAAAATATGATGTTTGCTTCTTACTTAAGATTTAATTTGTGAATGCATTGTTTCTATATTTAGTCATTATTATAAATAGACATGTATATCAAAATTGTGAGTAGGTGTTTTGTTGATAAAACGTTTTCGTTTTTCATAATTGAATGTACGTTTAGAACAATCCTGGCCAACTCAATTTACACCACGGACCGCATTGACGACCTAAAGTTTTCCGAGGGCCGCAAATAAATAAGAAATTTTGTAAAAAAAATTTGGATTTCCGGTTTTGAATTTCTTTTTTTAAGTAGAATTTAACTACATCTTTCCTGACAATATTAAGGAATAACCTCGGAAATACGAATGTAACGAAAATATGTCACACTTTTAATGCTTATATCTCTGGAACTAATAATCATAGAGCAATAAATAAAAAGCCCATAGATAGCTTATTTAATCCATTTTATAATATAATTTTAACGACCTCATCCCTAAACTCTTAAATGTATTAGCATAAAAAATGTAAAGCTAATTTTCATAAGATTTTATACATATACATATGTACAGCCGATCTTAATGGATTTGTTTATTTACAAAAATACTTCAAATTCTAATTTTGTATAATATTATAAAAAAAAGATTTATCAATTAAAATGAGTAGTTAAGTCTCATAAATATTTTAATGAAAACAACGGGAAATTAAAACCAACTTGTCATTCTGAAACACCCGATACCTAAAATAAACATTATAAAAACATAATTTGTTTATATGGTATGTAGTTGCGGACCGCAGATTGGCCAGCCTTGATTTAGAAGCAGGGTTTCGTATACAGGATGATTCAAAACATAATGTATTGATGAGTGGAAGAGACAATCTAGGCAAATATTTTTTTAATAACATTTTTTGGTATGACTCTTATAACAAAAATTACGACTTGTTTTTTTGTGGTTGAAGACAAAAACACGAGAGAAAAAAAGCCGTACGCGATTCAGGTACCCATATTACGTTTAATTTCGTTGAAATCTCATTGTATTTATTATTTCGCATATACTTTACACGCTAACTATTTTTTTGCACGAAAGTAATAAACGTATGGGTAATAAACGCGTAAGAAGTACATTACTCTTGTATGTTAATACATTTTACAGATTTGTTCCATAGATAAAAAAATGTGTCAAAATATTTTTTTCTTCACAGTTTTGATGTCGACGAGCTTGGATTTATAAATATATATAGTCCGACAGCATCAGAATATTATATTATAAATAGAAAAAATAAATTCTCATTATGTATATTTCATACAAATATTTGAATAAAAAAATGCACTTTTTTAAAAATAATTTCACTAAAAATTTGATAACATGCACTTGGTACACTCGAACATAAATTTTAATACTTTGAACTAAAAACTAACCCTTATATATTAATAGAGAAGATTATAAGTTTTATTTAAAACATTTTAAATCTTAAGTTCTTATTTTTTCTGATAACTATACTTTATTATACAGTAAACATCATGTGTGTATAAAAAGTTAAAATCGATCACAGTTATGGAAAAGTTGGTAACCTCTTCTTGCAAGTTCGAATAACATTCTAAAAATAAGAGCAAGTTTTAAGGTTTCTGTGGTGTTCTATTACATACGATTCACAACAGGTGTGAGACACATTTTCATTCTAACGATACCAACTATATACATATAACATGTTCTGGGTAATCGATCTATACAACATGACTAATATTCAGAAGACAATAATCAATATTGTGGTTTTTAGTTTGTAAATTTAACATTTGAAATATTCAGTTTATTTCCGAATGCATAAAAAAATTCCACAACTGATTTTTTTGTTTGAGTGCAACCAAAGTTGACACGTTCTCTTTCATTCTGGCATTGATCCAAATAATACAGAGCTTGTATAGTAGGTACTATAATATGTATGTATTCATATATACTACAAATTTGTTATGTTTTCAGTATGCCTGTAGATTTAATTTTTAAAATATCGCACTTTTTAATAAAATATATATAAACATATTACGTAATCCAAGTAAATCTCTTATATTAAAATTCTCGTTCATCATTATCATAACTTTGGTTTTATGTTCGGAAACTTTGATATATATAATTTTACAATTTTGTTTTCTGTTTCTTAACGTTAATATTATATGTAGCTAGCTTAGACATTATACATACTTGTATTTATTGTAAGTAGGAATAGTATTTTTTACCATCGTTTCTTAAGTCATTGCATTGGACATCTTCATGAATCTTTGAAATATGAATATGTAACATGTAGCTAGAATTGCCAGAAATTCAAGATGTGTTAAAGAACTAAGGTACTGGTACTAGTTTTTGATCATACCCCAGTGTTGGATTCTTGTTTAATTAAATGTACTAAATTATAAATATTTGTTGATATTTGATTACTGCCGTTACTCAATCATAATCTATAGACAATTAAACAGTAAAACAGCTTAATTGATGTCAAAATGGCGGGAATTTAAACGAATTGTGAAGTTTGGTAATTAAATTGATTTAGTTAAGAGATAGTTGTTCTATTAGTAACATGAGTTCATGTGAATTACAAAAAAGAAACCCATCAATCCCAAAATTGTATATCTTTCTTTTAAAGGGACCAAGATTGTTGCTAGTACCTTATTTCATTTAAAAAGGAGGACAAAAAATACCATTTATTTTGTATTAATTATTTTAATAAGTAACTTTTGTAATAGTTATGCTTTTACATTTCTTTAATTTAAAATTTATTCACTGTCGCTGGTAGTATAAAAAAAGCCCCTAAAATTTATCTCAGATGTACTAGTGTACTTTGAATACTATGAAAACTATTAGAAAAGTGAGGCTCCTTTGGAAAAAAACATTTAAAATGCCGTTTCTAGGCCCTTTTTAGTTTTTGGAGTTGTAAGTTTTATCTTGAAATATTGCCCCTCTCAAAAAGAGAAGATGTTTTCTTTAAGAGAGATATTTTGGCAACCCTAGATTGGCCAACTGATTTCCCAGAAACAAAGAGATACTATAAAAACATCGATCTTTGCAAAAGCCGCCGTAAAATGCGATTTTGGTCCATATCTGAAAAATGTCAATTTGTGATGCTGCTACTAATGCTAATCGATTTAATTGATTCTAATGTGAAACGGCATATATTTTAAACTTGTAAGTAAAATCATAGTTTACCAATTTTGAATATATGTATTTTTCGGTCAATTGGTTTTTATGTAATACCATAAAGTTGATAAAAACAGTTCTTTTTCAGCGGAAAGTTTTTTTTAAACTGTTTCATTGACATTGACAAGCAAGCTCAGAAAAACTATTCGTGATAAAAATAACTAAACTGTTTTTACAGCCGATAATTAAAAATAACACAGACGTTCGAACTTTTTATAACTTTATGTTCATATTGTCCACGTATTGAATATCACATTCTATGTTCTGAATGTTTGTGCCTTTAGTGATAATTTTTTTTACATTAAAATCAGTTATTAATAAATTCAATCTGTCTCATCAGCTTGTTTACTGGAAGCGAATAAATCAATTATACCACGTAAACTGTAGTATCTAAATGCTATATTTTAAATCAAACTACAAGAAAATATCTGTTTAACTATAAAGGAAACATTTGCCATGAATAAAAAAATGTATTTATTTATAGATATTAATTTCGAAAGGATTTTAAAAACTCACTTGGTATCACATATTTTAGAGTATGTTGAAATTATCATTTTTAAGACAGTTATTTTCGATGTGTGACTTTATTTTATAATATTTTATATAGTTTATGCATGTTAGAATATCACCTAACCATCAGGGGTTATTTTAATAAAATTTTACTACTGCACATGTTCTTTATATTTTTGTTTGTTCTCTACGTGTAATTTTTCAACTAGATGTACCTTTTTTGTAGTATATTTTTTATACTACATATGTATAATATGTTTTATAATTTTCAACTAAAGAAATTGACTTTTACAACTGCTTTTTTCATTTTTATAACTGCAGAAACAAGCTATAACTACTCATTAAAATAACCCCTGCTAACTATTTGAGATGAAAAAAATAATTATTTTTCGTGATATTTTTGAATCAATTCAGTAAGAAAATGCAAAAATATGCATTTCAAAATGTAAGGTAAAAATTAAAGATAACCATTGTATTTATATGGTCAATCAACACATATTGAATTGCTTGGACAGATTCGTATTAATAAAATTATATTATAATGTAAAGATAATTGTCATGTTAAACAAATATAATGTATAATACTAATAATGAATAATTTGGACAAGGCAGTTAAGATATTTTATCTTAAAATTATAGAAAAATGTAAAAAAATAGTTACCATGTTGAATGTTGATATATATTTATAGTTGTTCAATTTTAACTTCACATTTTATATATTTTTACTTAAACATATCAGTTGTAAAATAATCTGGCCCAACATAAAATTGAAAAAGTTTTGGATATGTTTTTTTATCGGCCTTTTGGGAGTCGGTCTTTGTCCATGTCGGTCTTCTGAGAGTCGACCTTCTGTCGTTGACCTATATCGATTATAGGCAGTAGTGAGCTATGAAAAATTTAACAGTGGGTGTGCAGTTTTACTTACCTTTTTTTAGTTTAAATTTTTAAGAAAATATCAAAAAGAAAAAATATTTTTTTTTGGTATATGGACATTAACCATGTAGAATAGGGTATTTGACTTTTAAAAATATATTGTAAATTGTGTGTATGTAAATAATATATACTTGTTCTTTTTTATTTTTTCAAAAAATACCGAAAACGCTAAAAATTATCTTTTTTTATTCAAATGATAAATTTCTGACAGATTTGCCAGACGCGTTTGTAATCACCTGACAAACAGGTTAAAAACTACAATTTTTAATAAGGTTACTTATTATTAAAATATTGACTTCTTTCATGTAAAAAAACTTGATTGTATATATTTGTACCATATACTTAAAATTAATTAATTTAAGATCTTTTCAACAATGGGCTCGTAGATTTCAGGAAAATTGAAAATGATCAAACCCATGCGAGTCCGCTACAGCTCACCACTGGATTTAATGTACGTATATTTGGCTCTTTATAAATCAACTTATTTATGCAATAAGACATGCTAAATAAATTCGTACACAAACGACCTTTATTATATATTTAAATAAATAATATGCTATTTCGTTGCATATTTTAATAACTAATCTAAATTCTGTTTGTTGATGTTTTATAAATGCTCTAAAAAGCATTGAATATGTAGATTGAAGATGAAAGAGACACTGTGACTCTTAGGCGCGTAATTGTTTGTATTACCAAAGAAAACCGGGCTTAGATTAGGGCATCTTACTCAAAATGTTATATACATATACATGCTGTGCCCGCGACTTCCTCGCGTGGACTACGGAATTATTGTTTAGGTTTTTTGAAAAATATAGTTGAAATATTTTAGATCTTTTTATTCCAACTTGATTTACTATTATCGTCACTGCTTATTCCTTATGTTACCTAACGTAATAAAATATATACTAAAACCTAGGCAAAGAACATATCTATGAATTAAAAAAAAACACGTAAATCGTTCTTGAGTGATGTGCACTAACGGACAGACAGACAGACGTTGCGTTTCATAATTATGTAAGGATGGTTTGTGAAAATATAGAGTATTTTTTTTGTCGCTCTCTTTATACTAAAACTATAGTCGACCGCTTAAGTTGTAATGTTAAAGATACGGCATTCTATTCATTAATGAACTGGACGAGCATTAGTTGGAAATAATGCAATTATGATTCTTAACTTTTATTATTAAATTCTAAAATTCATATATATTCTGTAAATATATTCTACTGATTTGTTTGTTGTTTGACTCAAGTTCGGTTTTACTTCTCTTTTTTCTTTATTAAGATGGATAATACTTATGTCTCGCTTCCTGTTTGACAGAGCCTTTAGAGATAGGATGAAATTTCTCATTTACTTAAACAAATGTATGGATTTTCTCATGATATACAATTAAGTAAACATTTGTAAACTTCAATTCATTTAAAAAAAATAATTTTGAAGATTTTTACAGTAATTTAATAAATTTCCCTTAAAAAATTAAATAGAGGGTTGCTTATTACCATAGTGAAACATATGTAAATAGTTAAAATTAATTCACGAAGTATAATAAGTACCTATAGATAGGTAATATACCTACATTTTTGTAATAATTTGCAGCTGCTTGGAATTTCTACATTGAACTTTTTTTGTATAATATAAGTAATAAATATAATAATGCAACTTTCGAAATCTGAATTCCAACAGAAATACACGTTATGGAAATTCTTGATATGTGAAGGTACTTAATTTTTGTAGCATAGTACTTGATCAGTGATCAGAAAGTTAAACTAACTGAAGAATATTCATTTTATACATAAGGTTCTGGTAGCAGTCTTGGATATGACCCCCGTAATAGCTATTCTTTAATTAAATGTACTGAATTAGAAATATTTGATTACATTTAACTGTCTTACAGCGTGATTTGATGACAATCGGCCGATAGGTGTTAAAATGGTGGACATTTAAACTAATTATTAATATAATTTATTTATTAATTTAAACATTGTGTCAAATTTGACGATTCATTCTTTTATATCTTTTGTGTCGTAGTACTTATCATTAGCAAGTGTCCATCACTGCATGCTCATTACTGGCTTTACTTTATCCATTGCTGGAGAAAAAACATAAACAAAATAAAAGGCTATAATTTAAAAAAAAAAAACTATATTTGCAGACTTTGGTAATGATATTGATGAAATAAAGAGTTACTTGTTTTATTAGTAACATGAGTTCATGAGTTTCATCACAAAAACAGTAAACCTTGCTCTTATAGCGGCCATAACTGGTGCCAGTACCGTATACTTATCATAGCTGTGTATTTTTAAATATAAGAAACATTAGACATGGTTTAAAGGTGTAAGTACCTAGCTATTTATAGGTTTATGAATGTATGTAACTACATTAAATAGGTATGTACATGAACACATGTTATGTATTATTATGTTATAGTAAATATGTATTATATAGTTGCGCATTGTTAGACGCTATAGAGTATGTCATTGAGATTAATTGAACTATAATACTATTGTTTACATGTACATAATCAACAAATGTGCAGAATCGGATTCAGATACAGTTTTCACTAATGGACAAATATTTCCTTTAAAAAATTCATAGTATCGAGGGTAGAACTTACAATTCTGGTAATTAATATGTACATATATATGGATTGTATTAACCCGTTAACGTCCAGTGTCCTATATACAGGACAACGAGTTTTTATGCTAGTCTTTGTTTTAGAGGACATAAACAAAATCGGGCCTAAAACTTGCTGTCTTATATATAGGACGTTAATGGGTTAAACAATAAACTAACAGAAAATATTTTACTGGGCAACATTTCGAACAAGCTAGGAATACCTCCATCCACCCTATACCTATATTGAATAAAAGAATTTTAACTCCAATATAGCACGAATATCAATAAAAAAACTATTTATACAGTGTTATAGATATTTATATATTTTATTGCTATTTTAAATATATTATGGTCAAATTCATATAAAAACTCTTTAAGTATACATATTATGTGCATAAAGACATATTTTTATTTAACATTGATATTATTATAAACTAAACTGCGACTTCGCCTACATCTATGTATGTAAAAAATCAAATCTCCAATATTTATTAGAATATATCAATTATTTGGCTATATTATTTACTAAGTACATATCCCTAAATCAATTTAAATAAATATTATTATAAATTTGTCATCTAGTCTAAACTAATTCTAAGATCTTAAGCATTCGAACAGTGAATATCTCATGTAGTTTTTTTTTCATGTTGAAAGACAGACAACAATTCTAAAAAAATATCATAATTGGTTATTTTTACTGCCTATAAATCAACGTATAGGTAAAAGAAGCAAAATATTTACATTATATAAACGAGCCCACATATTACACTATGTACTTAAAATTTGTAGCCGGACTTTTTTTTAAAAACGAATATGATTTATTACAAACTATTAACGATAATCTGGAGATAAAATATTAGTTTCATAAAATTATAAATCAACATTTATAAATATTAATAAAATCAATGGCATTATTGAATTTCATTAAAGATATATTATTAGCTAACTTTTAGCATTATACCTACTGTGTGTATATTTAACATATTGAGTATATTAGAGAAATATTAAATATTTATAGATAATTTATAAAGGTATTTATTTTAAACAAGCTAATGTAAATGTTATTATAGTTAAACTAATTTACTTTACTTTATTACTATTTTAAAAGTAAATATCTATAAAACGATAACAGTTTATATATTATAGTTAAACTGCAATGAAAAAATCAGTGGCGTATCAAATTCTTTATATGTCTACATGTTAACAGTGCATCTAAGATAAACAAAAAAAATTCTTTATTAGGGGTATACCGGAATTCACGATTTTATTACAGTTCCGGAATTAGTTCAATAATGCAGTTTTTTGACTTGTTCATTACAAGTTAGTCATGTTTTGATTTAGGAAGGGCGCCATAGGAAAAGTTTAATTCAAAAAGGGCGCCACGAGTTGAAAAAGTTTGAGAATATTTACCTTAAAGAGTAACGTGGTTTTCTGATATTTCATTTAGAATTGAAATATATAAACTATTAAGACATGACGCGTTTAAACCAAATAGACAAAACACAAACATAGTGTCTATCTGTTTGATACCTTTTCACGGTTAATCTGTTGAACCGATCTAGATTAAATTTTGCATCCTGAGAAAAGACATAGGATACTTTATATTCCGAAAAAAATATTAAATAAAAAAATGGAACTGTGACATTTGTACATGACATTTATCGACTATCATAACAGAAATATATATTACCTAACCTTCTTCTTCTTCATGGGTTTATGTCAAGTGGATTTTCTCCTTTTCTGACAGCTCCCACCTATAGTTCAGATGGTTATGTAAGCAAAAATATTATATTTAACATCGACAGGTTTTAAATTTTAAGTATGTTATAATATACTTTTTGACCCGAAAAATGTCTAGATTAAAAAAATAAAAATTTAACTTGGAAGATGTCGCGGGTAACAGCAATTATTGTGTTTAAAAAACATACTGTGTTTATGTTTTGTCAATTTAATGTAAAACAAACATTATAAAGACCTTGTAAACTAAAAGCCAGATATATAAACTTGTAGATATACATATGTTAGTACTGTACACATGCACAAGAATTGCTGTTATTGCTATAGTAATTATACTGTTATAAAGATAATTGCAAGCACGCAGATGATGAGAGCAGTCATCGCTATTGGCATTCGGAAGCTCCATACGTTTTTTTGTCGTTATTTGCTGAGCGAAGATAGTCGGACGGCCTTAATTGGATTTGTGTTGTTTTATTCTGGGACGAGTTTTAATTAACTGTATTATCTGTAAAATATGTGTTGTACTATAGAGTTTAATAAGGTTTTTATTGGTTTAGTTGAAAAAAAGCACTAATAAAAATAATTAAGAGATCAAAATATAGCAGCACATAAGAATTATGGAATTATAAATTAGACAGTTCAATTTTTTTATAATTTTTATTTCAGTATTATGGGGTTGGATATTAAAAACGATGCAGTTCGAAAGCGTATAGTTTCAGCTTCAAAATATATTTTTTAGATTTGACCTCTGATTTTTTCCACCCAGAGTTATTTCAAGGAAACAAAAAACTTACATTAACTTGAAGAACGTTGGTATACTTATAAATAAGTAAAAATTGTTGTTGAAATACATTACGCTAAAAATGATTTTTATATAGATAAAAAAAATTGAAATTTTAAGTTTTCAAAGCTGGGATTGTATAAAACAACGAAAAAATGAATGAATTTTGTAAACTGTGTAGGTTCACGGAGTTAAAAAAAATTTCAAGTTACTGACGAGATTGGTTTTAATTCGAACAAGACGATATCAACTTTAGACTCATTGAAGATCTCGGTTTTAAAAATTAAATCAATATTATATTTCAAAATTTCTTTATCTATTTCATGAGAATAAATGGGAAAAATATTTTTTTACAACAAATTCACACGAGATCAATATAAATATCTCGGTCACGTGTTCGAAACGAGACCGAGACGAGATTGCTTTAATTCTCATGAACTCTGTCGTCTTATCTCGTGCACAGACTTTTAAATATTACATACATTCTTTTGTCTATAAACATCTTGAAGTCTTAATTGATTTGATGAGTATAGATTGAATAATATAACATCCCAAAATATATTTATGAATTATTGTTATGGCTAGATGAAGGTCAATGGTTTTTTTAAACCTCTGACTACTTTTCATAGATTATTATATTATGTTCGTGGAACTTGATAATGGCTAGAAACTATTCCATTTCATATAGACAGATAATAACTGTTTTGGATTACAACTTAATCATTTAAAAGTAATATACAGTAGAACCTCATTATTGTTACACGGTCGAGGCAAACTTAACTCTATACCAGGAGTGGGTAATCTTTTGTACAACACGTGCTAGAATAAGATTTACGTTTTGTCCGTAGTAATTAATGGACATATTTTTGTTACTTGAATTCGGGTTTTTTCGGTTTTACGGTTCGGGTTCGGGTTCTGGTTTAAACAAACATATTTTAAAAGTTACTGAATTTATGAATTGAGTACTAAATGCTCTACAAAATGTTGCTGTGAGAAATTAATTTTTTTTTCAATAATATACCTATTCACGGGTAAGTAAAAAAAGGAATTTTTCCCATGTTAATTAAATGGTTATAAGACTCGTGCGCCGTTCACAGAGTTGAGTCTGAAATTTTGAGAGAATTTTCTTTAGATCCAAAGCTAAAATATAGGCTAATAGGACCGAGACAGAATTCAAAATAAAATATAATAAAAAATACTCTAATAAACAAACATGTCGAATGGCTAGTTTAATTTTTCGATCACCTGTGTGTAGAGTCGCATGCAGAAGTGGTCGTCCAGTTTTCATTCAAATTCGCTTAGTAGGCTCCTCCCATTTAATTATTACAATATTTATTAAATCATTTCTCCATCACCAAACAAAGACAAATATTTTGAAACTCATTTGCTAGATAAAGAAGTACTCTTCGTTTATAGTACTCATATCTATTGAAAATTGTATAAGTAAATTTTGTGGCAATAAATATTTGATAAACCGAATTTTAGTATTTAAATATGTTAAACTTGATATAAAATTAATTAATGAAATGGACGTATATTTGTGTTTTTTTTTTAAATAATGTAACTATATAAGCTCCGCCCTAGAAAAAGATAACCGATGATGTTTATTTTAATATTTTGGAATCTGTTGTAAGCGATTCTGACCTTTACCGTGGCAGACGATGACGACTTCTGAAGCTCATAGTACATATTAGATCTACCTATTATCTATGTTAATATATACAAATATATAATATGATAAATCAATGTGCCACAGTTAAATAGCACAGTAAACTGTCATTGCAATACAAATAACAAATATGAATTTATAATAACTAGATTATATTTGCATTTCAACATCCACTATGTTGCATTTCTTCAATATGTACATATTATATGTATGTGATAAAGCGTTAATATATAATATCATCAATTATATTTGTCGCTATTTATATTTATATAAAACAGCGTGACCAATGGTCACATTTTTTTTACAATTATTAAAGATAACAAATTAATTATAAGACGTTTCACTTATGTATGTATTTCTTCACCCATGTAATAAAATGTATAAAACACGTTTATTTTGTTATTATTTTATTAGAAGCAACGTGTTTATTACATTAGTAAAAAATATTTATAAAGCATTTAAAATATTTTGTGGTTATAAAACAACACCAATTTTCAAGGTTGAAACTGAACCCAGGCAAAAAATTAGTTCAGACAAAAATTACTTGTATTTTTTCGTAGAATAAGATGCCGCAATAAAAAATATAAGTTACCGTTTTGAAAACATAATTAGATATCACTTCCGGATAGAAAATAAAAATTACGTTATTTAAAATACTTGAATAATGACTGCATCTCCCATAGATATAAGAGTGTAATAGAGCATAGACTGTTCACAAAAAATGTCTGTGCTTATCTTTATTTAAACATGAATACAAAAAATATAGAATATTTTCTGGGTTACTTATATCTTCAGTTCTGGTGAACCAAATTTTACACATTATGTTAATACAGAATGTGCAGTCTATGTGTCTACAGAATCTCATTTATTTCTAGTAATAAGAAAGATAAAAACGGTGGCCATTTTAAAACTGGGCTGTAATGTTTTAGAGCTGTGCTACTTAAACTATGGTCTCCGGGCATAATAATAATTCTTATCATTTGTTTTGTAATTTTATTTTTGTTCTTGTATTTTTCCTATTAATTCAGTATAATAAATCCATATATATTTGAACTCGGTTGCCTAATTTAAAATTATTTTAATTATTTAATTCTACAAAAATACAAGTTGCGATGAATTGGAATAAAAAAAACAGTTTGAGAAGCACTGTTTCAGAGAAAATGAAAATTTACTTTTAATTAAAAACAAGATTGAAAATTTAGTTTGTTATTTAAGAGAATATTTAAAGTACAAATATATATATTTTTAATTAAAATTGAAAAATTCTTCTTTGTTAGGAAAAAGCCGCATTTTTTAAATTTATTCTCCATTGAATAAATCTGCTGCGCTAAAATGTTCATTAGGAACACTAGCAGGTGGAGGTGATAAGAATTTTCGTATTAGAAATGGAAACGTACACTAAAATGACAATAATGAAATTTCCAACAATAATTTTAAAAACCTATTTAAAATAATCACTTTTTTGAAAATCAGTTCAATATTCAAGATTATACAAAGATTTGCAAGAATGTTAATGAGATATCAACTTTTAGAAGAGCTCTGAAAATGTCCACTGCAATGTCTGACGAAACGTTGGCCGATAACAGGACCAAATCGACGCGGTTTACACCCAGAAGCCAAAATCCATATTAAGATCACCGCGGAAGCCTCAAGACTTGTAATGATATATTATGTTTAGTAACATATTTCAATTTTATTAAAATTCATGAAATCAATTTTTTATGATCTAACTACATTAGTTTGTAGTTTTGTAGAAAATATCCTTTATAATATCCTCATAGAAAAATGAGGATGCGGATTTATTAAAATTCAAAGTTGTGGATGAGGATATGTAAATTAATGAGGATAATCCGCAGTTGCGGATGCAGATATCTATTACAACTCTAACTAAAACCAATACTGATTGTAAAACTTATAAATAAAGTTCATATCGCCTCGTCAAAATTTAATACGGTCTTGTCTCATTAAAACTTAAGGCAATCTCATTTTAGCGTGCAACCCTAACTAATAAATAATAACGGTCTGCTTTGAAGATATTGCTAGTAATGACATCATGCCTTGAAATAATGAGCGGTTTGATATAAAATAATAAAAACATGCAATCTTCAACGACAAATACTATTAAGTTTTTTGCGTCCACATATAAGTAGCATGTTTTTATTACAAAAAAATTACTGCAATTATGAAATCATCATGGACATGTTGCAAGAGAAATGATTATTTATTTTTGAAATATTTTATGTGAAATTTTGTTTCTAATTAAAATAAGACGCTACTTTGCTTCAGAACATAACTAATATGTATGTAAGTAGGACTGTAATTTTAACCAACAAAATCTACGCCCAGAGAACGAGTTATTATAATTATTTTTTTAAATTAAAAGAACGCATGAACGCTAATTTATTATCGGAGAGCTGCTACACTGCATATATGTATTATTTTAATACTAAGGGTCGATCCAGACTATCGAGTTGGTCCGGTCTCGTTCCAATCACGCTCCGATGCGGTATTAGAGTCGATCCTAAAGTGATAAAATACAAATATGTGTTGAATACGTAACCGAAAAAAAGTATTACAGAGTATTTCTCTTAATCTTCCGTTAACAATACAAAATATTTATAAAAAATATAAAATATAAAAAAATGAAATTAATTTAATCATTATCAAAATAACATCTGTAATGGTGCCATACCATTACAATATGAATATTAATTTTTATAATACAAAATAATAATAATCCATAAAAAATAATAGATATAATTCTAATAAATAATTTT
The DNA here is from genome assembly GCA_961205875.1 of Sialis fuliginosa. NCBI lineage: Eukaryota > Metazoa > Arthropoda > Insecta > Megaloptera > Sialidae > Sialis > Sialis fuliginosa. The sequence continues at coordinate 13,499,396 of OY540817.1, forward strand.
AAAAAAACACATAAATCAATATTTATCAATGACATTGAAAATAAGTTTGTGTTGTATAGTATATATGTATCTATGTATATAAATTACTTAATTATATGATTAATATAACATTGCGATAATAAACTTCAATGCTGCCTGTTTTTAAATATATCAGAATAATTAAGAAATACATTCTGTAGATATTAAATAAACACTAACTTTGGGTAAAATATTAGTAATACTGTAGCTCCTTCACGAAGAGTTTCCGGACACATTCACATAAAGTTTTTTGCTTAAAATTATACCCTCAATCTTGTGTTAATTTTTTTTACACTAGTTGTAAATCACCCTGTATATTTTTTACTAATCCTGTATAATATAATAATATGTAAGTTTTAATCTATACGAATATGTATTAATATGATATAAACAAGAATTCCAAAATATATTTTTCTAGTTGATCAAAATTTGCTAGCCCAACAAAAGAGGCTCATAAAACTCATGTCGCCTAAGACCCGAAAGTTCATAAGACGACACTGACAATGACAGACGTATTTAAAATAACTTTGAACTTTCCTTGTATACAATACATTTATACATGTGTAATTTGTATGTTAATCTGAATAACTCGTAAAAGTTTTTGTATTGTAGATAAGCTTTTTTGATATGTATAATATAATATAAAGGACTAATTTGCGGTTTCCTACAAAGCCGATAAACTCTGTTGAAAAATAAAGTAGGTTTTCTGAATGCGTGTGTGAAAAATAGCTGAATTAATTAGTTTATTCGTTTTTACATACAAAAATTCTAAACGAAAAATGTAATTTCGCAGATTTTTTTATTTCTAAATGATTTTTTTTAAATATACCAAAGATTTTTGTCCGGTACATTCGAAGTTCGTTACATCGGGGTACATTGTATCGAGGTTCAACTGTATTTTGGATGTAAAATATTTTTTCTGGAAAATTTTATTTTATTAATTAACCCGAACTAGTGGCTTTTTAATTGTTGTGTTAACTAAATTTTTGAGGGTTTGTTCATTTTTAAATAGCGGATTTGAACTTCTAACCTATTTCTATATTTATATTTTATTTGTCATGTGGTGATGATAATATTTTGATAACAAAATAACATATTTAAATTCAACTTCGCATTTTTGTTTAGAAAAATATAGTTATTTCATTCTGTTATTCAGTCAAAGCAAAATATCTCGGAAACTATATAAGCTAGAACCAGACATAAATGTAAAAATTTGATTTTTTTTTATATAATAGCTAAAGTAAAACTGAACTATTTTTTTCATACCCTGGCGAAGTACTGATCCTATTTTACTAACTCAAAAATAGCACCAGCAAGGGGCTCGAAACATTCATTTCATATACCCCCCCTCCTTTGCATTAAAAATATTATGAAAGTCAAAATGTGAAGTATTCTTTGGCAGAAATATTCCAACACTAAAGTTGACTATTAGTACATTCCTTTTGTAAACAAACATTGTTCAACACGTACACACAGACACACAAAACAAATGGCGACAGTGCAGTGTGCTAATGAACTCATCAGTTGTGGCCAATGTCGGACGATCGCCATTAGAACACCGCTGATCCCAGGGGGAGGTTGATCACCAGGATGGATTATTTATGGACACATGATAGTGCATATTGCACATCAGGGGTGCCAATTGTGATTTCAGTCGATTAAAAGCGAAAACGACTAACTTAAATTCTATAAAAGCTAATTTAACTTTAAATATTTTTAATCAAAAATGATAGAACTTGTAAATTGTAATATAGATACTGTATTATCCGTATCACGAAAAAAAGGTGAGGCAGGGGAAGGAGAACTGAACTTAAATTATTAAGTCCATAGGCGCAGTCAAACAACAAAATATATTTGTAGAATATATTTATAGATTATGTATATATGAATTTTACAATATTAATTTTAATAATTAAAAATAAAAATATAGTATCAATAATGCACTATCTGTCACTGGACTGATACAATTACTGAATAGAACGTCGCATTTCTTGAGGGGTTATATTTAATCGTCACTTCGGAAAATGATACTTTTTTTAGGATTTTTTTAGAATAATAAAAAAAGCAATAAAATTAAATTTTATTATTTAGTAGCTGGACTAACTCGACTGAATGGTTTTACTAAATTACTCGACTAAAATCTGTTCATACACGTTTAGTTACTAAATTACTCGCTACTTGACTAAACTACTAGCTTAGTCTGAACTAAGCTTAAAGCTAAATTGGATAACATTTATTTTTATTTCACAACTGTAAGAATTTAGAAAGATTAGAATTATACACTCATGAAACTAATTCATAATTTTGATCTCAATAATTGAAAAAATTTGAAAAAAAAATGCTCAGCTTTTCGAAGCTAAGATCCTTTGTTTAAATACAATTACATTCAAAAATTCAGAACACACTTTGACATATTTTCGGAATCTCTTCTGCGAAGCCAGTCATTGTATCGTAGTATATAAAATTACAAAACTTTCCTTTGAAATAGTATACGGTTGGCAACCCTGGACTTTACACGACATCTAATTGGACATAACCGACATAACACACACAGATAATGCATGGATGCACTGTATACATGTGTAGTTTAGTAAATGCCAACTAAAAGTTGTGTTATTTCGAGCGCGCCCTGATTTTTACTTTTTGTATGCACTTGTATGTTTATGAGATTGTCACCCACTATTCTATTTATATGTAAGTGAAGGCAGAATGTTTACATTAGGTATACGAAATATTTTAATGCAACAGCTTTTGTTTTCTTTGTTAATCGGGTAGCTTAGTAATTTTTCTCTCGGATTAGTGTATTTATATTTTGGTCGTATAAATACAAACTAAATCTAGAACAGAAAATTGAGAAAATTTTCCTAAAAATAGAACTATAGAGAATTAAATATGCGGAAACAATTGTTTTACAAGTGTGATAGATAGGGTAACCCCTTTCTGGAAAACTGGGAAAAGTTAAGGAAATAGTATAATTTATTAGTAAATATATGAAATGTTATAGAAAATACTGTCAAACCGATCACTTATTTTTCAAGATCCATTTTTAAAACAACCATTTTTTGTTTGAACAATTTTTTTTATAAATATGTATAGTTTTAGAGAGAAAATTATCTTCAGTACCTAATCATTGCTGTATTATAGAACTAAAATAAATTGCAAATCAAAATGAAGCTAGAAAATTTAATCTTATTAGATCATTTATCAAGCTTTAAAGTTTTCAGAAAATGTATATGCACTAATATACAGGCTGTCCACAAAATCATTCTCAACTGGTTATCTCAGTTTTTATATGAAATACATATTTGATTCTCTGTCATTGTAATATTTATTTTCAAAAATCACTAGAAAAATTATAAAGAGCCATCATTGTGCCCCATATGAAAAACAAAATGTATGGTTTCTTTCTCAAGTATACGAAAATTGGTGCATATATTATAAAAGCACTGTAAATATATAATAATATATATACATCTATAAAAATATACAAAAGACAAAACGAAATAAAAAATTTTATATATATTTTAACTATTTTTTTCTATTTTAGGGAGATCTTCATCAGAAGGAAAAGAAAGCAATATTTCTTACTGTACATGACTTAGGATGCAACCGTAAGTACAGTACACATATATATATACATTTATTTTAAACTAATAACCGTAAAAGCAACAAAAAATACACGTATACAAAAAAAAATAATGTCAAAAGCAATTTAATACAAGATGAGAACCAAGTTATGAAAATCTAGCTTTAATATTGAGTTAGTAGCGTAACAATAAAAAAACTGAGACTATGTTTTAACTTTGATTATATGAAAAAATAGTAGATTTATTTCAATAGTTAATTAAAATAGATTCAAATATTTTAACGGACAATTTTCATAACCATATTCAACCAGTGAGGAGTCAAATAAATCTTTACTGACCATATTTATTTTATCAAAATATATCTGAAATAATTGCTTGTATAATACAGACACAACTTTCCACGACTTTGTAAACAACCCATCGATGGCTGAGATCAAGGAGCGCTCTGTGTTCATTCACGTGGACATGCCGGGGCACGAAGACAACGCCCCTAATCTACCAGAGACGTGAGTACTATACAACTATATACATCATTTATCCGATATATACATAAGATCTTCTCAGAAACCAAATTGATTATGTCTACTCTATAAACAGTCGAGAGAATCTATCAATTTAAATTAAATTGATAAATAAATGAAAACTAATTCACTAATTACTTCTCGAAATAAGAAAATCGATAACAAGTTGAAATAATCGTTAATGTTTGTGTCCTTGTTAAAATTTAAATAGTCAATATTTAAGATTATGTTAAAAATAATTTGATATTACTCACATTTAACAAGGTTATTGTCCGGTATTATAAAGAAGCTCGCAAATTTGCAAGCTTGCAAGCACTTTCAAATGGGGTATCGAACTTATATGACAGTTCTATTGGAGTTTTTGATAGATAGTTTCATGCATAGGAAGTAAAAACAAAGGTATGAAAGTATATAAACTCAAAAAGATCTGTCATAATTTTGATACCTCGTTTGAAAGTGTTTACAAGCTTGCAAATTTTGCGAGCTCATTTATAATACCGGACATATTACTTTCTATCCCTACGCAAAATTTGTACAGAGAGTGATAAATATTAACAATAAGCCACAAGTTATATAACCAGCAACTGCAAAATATCAAATACTAAAAACAATAAAACTAAAAACTATTTAATTAATCTACATCATTCAATCCAGATTCTCCTCAAAAATATCATAATTTCCAACCAACATTTTGTCATATAAAGCAGTAAACGACGTTAGATCAATAATACTAAAACCAAGAATCTAATAAATATTCTATTATTTACCATTCTTCCAAACTTCAAACCAAATACCGTCTAAAAGCATCAATTTAAACAAAGTATGGGGGCTGCAATTTGTCAGACTCACCCCCGCGTGTACTATAAAACACGTCTCGGTATATTTACTGCTAAGATTTTTACGTTTGGGCAAGTGGAAAAATTAATGTCGCACTACTGGTGGTGGTTCATTGTTGAGAAAGTATATTTTACAGAATTGTGCAATTCCTTGTGGATTTGCAGTAGAATTTATTTGAACGCTTCTATTAGAACGATAGAGGCGTATTCACATTTGTTAACTTACCACAAGGAAAACTAGTTTCATTGTTAAAGTAATTATACCCATGATAAACAAAACTTTCATGATCATATTATGAAACATATTGAATCATATATGGTTATAAGCTACTGGCACCAGTTATGGCCGCTATAAGAGCAAAGTTTACTGTTTTTGTGATTGACGGGCTTCTTTTTTGTAATTCTCATAAATAAAATAAATAATAATAATAAAACAAGTAACTCTTTATTTAATCAATTTAATTACCAAAGTCTGCAAATATAGTTTTTTTTTTAATTATAACCTTTTATTTTGTTTATGTTTTTCTCCAATAATGGATAAAGTAAAAGCATGCAGTGATGGACACTCGCTAATGATTACAAAATGATAAGTTCTACTACACAAAAGATATAAAAGAAAGAATCGTCAAATTTTAAACAATGTAAAGCAGTTGCTATGATAATATAATTAGTAATAAATAAATTATACTAATAATTAGTTTAAATGTCCTCCATTTTGACACCTATTGGTCGATTGTCATCAAATCACGCTGTAATACAGTTAAATGTATATAGATTAATATTCAGAAAGGGTAGTAATCAAATATCAACAAATATTTCTAATTTAGTACATTTAATTAAAAAATAGCCATTACTGGGGTCATATCCAAGACTGGTGCCAGTACCTTATATACATATATTTCGTTTCGCCCAGTAATAGTAAAATTTTAGTATTTTACTAAATGAACATAACTTTCTACTGTTTTACGTTGGGTTATAATTATTTTATATCAGAAGATGATCGTGATATGTTACTCGAAACGTTGAGTATCATTAAAGTACGATGCAAAATAGAACCTTCTTAAATAATCTAATCAAAAAAGCCTCAACTCGATAGACTAAGAATATATGTTTAATTAAAAAAGATTTAAAAGAAACTGAAAACAATATTGCTTATAATATATTTAAAACGGTATTTTTTATTTTCCTGTTCGAAGTTTCTAAGTAAATAAATAATGAAGCTATATTGAGCTGAAACATTATTAAAAGTATCATACTCGTATTACATGAATTAGCTCTTACTGTCCTTAATACTTCGTTTTTTATGGGTTCGTTGTATAAATTAAGTTCTATTATAGAAACTATAATCAAATATCGATTAGTATCGAAAAACTGACTTAACATATTATTAAATAGAGAATATGCGAATTAAATATTTATAAGTTTTTTTTTTAGTGAAATAACAAAATATTTTTCACGTTCGTAAATAAAGATTCAACGTTTATTTCATTGTTACGAGAATTCCTCCCGTGCAAAACTGTAATTTCTATTAAATACTTTATTATTAATGTTCTAAATCAATAGTCAGCTGTTTTAATTTTTGAATAATTTAACACCGTTTTTTAATAACAAAGCAAAAATAGATTGCGTAACATTTTGAAGAAACAAATAGATCGTATCACGAAATCTGGAAGCCCCTGTTAATTATTGTTTGAAAACGGACGATTAACTAATTGTGTATTTCAACCTACTATCATTAAAAGCATAACATCAAGTTGTTTAATTTTTCAATATACATATATGCAATTCAAATTGACTCAATTTATTTTTCTTGGGTTATATCTAGAAAAGTAGTTAATCTTCTGGGGCCCTCGGCAAATTTGTAACTATCCGCGATTTTTTCGGTTGAAAACTGTGCCTCAAAAGTATTTTATGGCATGCTCGGTGTAGGGGGAAGGTGCAGCAAATTGTCCGCCGATAAAACAAAAAGAATGATCATTATTTGGCACATAAACGTCAGTTATCAAGGAATGGGTGCCATTCTAGCACTGTCCTGTAATTACGGCTCTTTTGACAACTGCCCCGATGCCAATTCATTCCTTCGCCTCTGGTTCTATCCCACACTGTACTTTCTATTTCTTTTGAAGTTTTTGACAACATCAAATATCAATAGCTAGTCGTGGATTTAAACGTTAAGTATAATCTAACAATAAGTACAACACGACGTAGAACTAAAAGTGCGTATCGAACCTTGCACATTAATGTCCATTATCGTCCAATTTATTCGATTAATTTGACAACCACACTAGATAACACAAACCACATAAACTTTACATTAATTATAATTCAATTAATGATTCCAAATGATTACAGTCATTAGCAAAGTTAGGAATCAATTTAAACAGATAACGATATTGTAGCAGTTTAAATTTTATCGAAAAGATCCCTTTAAACTTACTATTACACATTGGATTGTTTTTTATATTTTTGAAAAAAATGCGGTGACTGCTGATAATTTTCTTTATATCTAAAAATATTTCAACGATTTTTTTTTTAAATTTGTTAAACGAAGATTTTATTATTAACAAAACATTTATATCTTTGAATGCCTTGAATCGTCAGTTTTCATTTGATACCCCACTCGCTGGGATAAAGTAAAATGCGTTAAAAACTTAAAAAGGATACTTTTATAACTCAGGTCTATAGTTGGTCGCCCATATACTACAACTGTGTCAAATGTCAGCTCTCTAGGTCAAACGGTTTAGTAGCTAAAAGACTGTGTTGATTCCATAAGTATTTTATTTTTCTGATTTCGGTACGGAACACTAAAAACATATATAATTTTCATTGTGATTGCTCTTTCCTTGAAAAACAGACATGCAAATCATAAATATTATGCATAACAAACGAAGTATGAGTGGTGTGTGGTATGACATGGTAATTTGCAATAGGAAGTCCCTAATTTAACCCACGTGGTACCAAAAATAACACAAACAAAAAACAAAAACGAGTGTAGTACATCTGCACCCGTTTTTCATAAATGCGTAGTACTTGATCCTCCTAGCAATTTAGAATAAAATAAAATTAATGTTTTCGAACGTTTTAAATGGATCTTTATGATCGTCAATTAACCTCAATTTCCACACGACGCACTAAAGAGATGTATGCTAGTTAATACTAGTTATAATTCTTCTCGTTTCCTTTATTTACATGCTGCATAATAAAGTACGTGCCGTTACTTGCTGAATGTACACACATACATACACACAATCGCCAGATCTGTTGGAAGAATCGGTAAGAAGATGTTCTTGCATACTGAGTACAGTGGGGACTTGTGGAGAAAAGTTTAGATCCTTATATTACGGTTGAAAAACTAGTGGTGCGCCCTTTTGAAAATTACAAGAAATTCAGTAAACGTAACAAACTCCTGAAAAACTATATGTCAATTTGACAGTTGAAGGGAAATAACGAAGACACAATTGAGAAGGTTTATACAAAAAGAGCGTATATGATTTGAGAAAATGAACCTAGAAGTTTTTGCTTATAAATACCTACATAAGATTTCAGTCAATATAATCTAATGTTATGGCAGGTTTTGGAACTATTTAGTAAAACAACATTTTATCTATCAGAATATCTCATTAATTTAAATAATTTTTTACGTAAAATAGCAAATTATTAAATAATAAAAAGTATATCATACGCTCATTTAGTAGCATGACGATATAAATCATGTTTTTAATAATATTTTTGCATAAACAGACTCAAAACGTTAGAAATAAACCTTCTTATAAGAAAGCAAGGGAATTTTTAATTAATTAAGATTACAAAAACCCATTATTAGGCAATAGAAAAAACATAACGCAATTAAACTTAACAGTTTTACGGTCAGTACAAAAATGCCATCTCCATAAAAAGGGCGTCTGCTAGTATACATCTTTCTTACATGTACCCCCTCAATTATAACGAAATTAACAATACATCTTTGTAGTTTATTCATTGATGCAGTTCTTGTCGGCTGGATTGCTTCTTTCCGTTATACATAGGTAGTTTATTAATTTATTATTGTTTTGTAAAGTGTAAACGATCCTGAAACTGATACTTAAATAATCGATTTTGCAACCTTTTGTTCAAACTTGACTATTTTTGTAACATTTTAATTTTTATCATTGATTTATCTATTTTTTAGTTACCGATAGTTTGTTTTTCGATTCGGTTGCGGCTCAGGTTCGGTGATATTCCTTGTAATTGATTGGACAAATAAAAATATACATTAATTAAAGATTATTTATTATTATTATTATTTATAATTAGATTGCATAGAGCAAAAATAAATCACGGTTAGTAAATCGTTAGTTCAATAATCGTTATTGAATTTAGAATTAACGTAATCTAATGATTTACTATCCATAATTAATTTGTTTCATGCAATCCACCATAAATGTTTGATCAAAATACAACAGTTATGTATTGCGTCGTGGTCGATTTGAAATCTCAATAAATATTTGAAAACAAACTCGATTATTTTGAAAATGTTCGCGATCTCCCTTGTGGTGAATATCGATTTCCCTGTAGTGATTTCCTCATACATTGAGACGATGGAAACATAAAATAGTCATCTAAATATAAAGTATATGTATATAAAATTTGTGTCTTCAGGAGTCCCTACTGTATTAAGTACTTCGGTAAAGATCTGTTTACATGTTGTATGTTTTTCGTTCCTTGTTAGTTAGATAAAACATGTTTTTTAATTGTATATTTCGAAAATAATTTATGTTTTTGTATATCTTATGACTAATTACTGGGGTACTGCATGGGGACATTGAAAACTTTAAGATATAAAGGTTAACTTAAATCAGACAAAATAAATTATTGTAGAAGTTCATATCATGTCTAAAAAAACTTTTAAAACAAAACATATTTTTATTAATATTTATAAAGAAAAAAGGTTTTTGATCTCATCTAAGCAAATCTATATCTTATAATTTTTGAGAATTCTTTACTGTACCTCACTAATTAGACATACTGTACATTATTTGTATAGAACGGCATGAATTGTACCCTACAAAGTATTTTTAAAATATATATACCTATATATTTTTTATTCGCATGTCTTTCTCATCACATTGAAAAATAGAATTTTATAATAATAATTAATATTGTTTAAACTTTGTTCTTTTGGGTTCTATCCCGGATCTCACTTTGGTTGAACTTGATGATTCATCCAACATCTCGTAGTCTTCTTCAGAAGACAACCACGTAAAAGTCTATGTTAAAAAACACATATTCAAACAACGAAAATACACTGTAAAAAAAGCCGAATACAATTCAAGAAAGACATGAAACTTATATTATTTTTCGTCAAAATTTATTTGAAAGTTAATTATGTGTACCTCCCTAATGCCCGATATTATAAAGAAGCTAACAAAATTTGCTAGCCTGCCAGCATTTTCAAATGGGCTATTAATTTTATAGTAGTATAGTAGTATAATGATAGTATTTATGGATTTGTTTTGGTATTTAGAGCAGTTATACCTTAGAATAGGAAAGAGTATGGATACATAACAACTAATGCTAGTCCGTATATAAAACTGTTACCAAAATTTGACAGCAGCCATCTTTTCTTAAATGTCACTTTTGTATTTCCATGCATATTATCCCATGTATGAGAGATGATAGTTCCAAATAGACGTTTCTCTGTTTATCAATTATCACTGAAATACTTTTAAAGACAATATAAAACATTTGTTATTAATTAATTTTATAATTCAAAACAATTAATATTTATTTTAAAATCCGAATGATACGCCAATGACTCTTGGAGTGACATGGTAACAATGCTATAGGTAATGTGTTATTAAAGCGTTAGAACTTAACAAAAACAGAAAAATTAACTGTATCATTTGCATAAAATCCAAATGATTAGATTTCCAGCGTGCGCGAAACTTGTCAAACACTTCATGAAACTTCAAGAGAACTGTCAGATAGGTTTGATACCCCATTTGAAAGTGTATGCAAGCTTGCAAATTTTGTTAGCTTCTTTATAATTAGTGGACATAAATAAAGTAAACAGCATGTACTTGTACATTCCTGTTGTCACATATCCTCTTTTTGTGTAATTAAGTAAATGTGTGTGGAGAGGAAATGTCTGAACGTATTAAATATTCAAATGACATCTTGAGAGTAATTGCACTAGATCTAATCCATTATTACTACATTCAGTCGTTTTACGCATGACAATTGTGTTACGAACATGTCAGTTGCTAATATGATTAAGTCCAAAAATAAAATAAAATAAATTGAAAACAATTTTTGTAATTATTATTTAAATTTTTGTAGTTTTTCTTATGAATATTAAATGGACTTACAATTGGTCGTATTTGCTTCTGAACGATTTATGTGTGGAATTTAATGTTGGTAACCAGTGGCGTACTAGAAATAAATTGTTATAATACTCGTATATATATGTTTATTTAAATATTATAGTGGGTTGAATATCTTTTTTTCTTTCAATAATAGCGAAGAAAAGATATCACACGTAGGAAAACTGAGTGCAAATTTGGAAAATGATTGAAGAATATCTTCTGTGAGCATATATGTCAAGAAAAGATATTAAATAAATAACAATAAAAAATGTTTTTCGATCTACCATATCATAAAGTATTTTATTACAAAATAGAGTTATATATGTATATATATGCTCTAAAATGTAGGTGGGAAGTCTACGACTGCGACAACTTTGATTAAAGTTCCTTATAAGTATAGATTCTATTTTCCTATATTTTCTTTTATCTTCAAAGTACTTTTAGTCTTATATTATCAATATATTATTTATTAGTTAATTTTAATACACAAATAAACATAATATATGTGTTTCAATAAGTTTTTTTTAACTTTAGAATAGAAAACATATTTATTGATCATTTTCCAATTTTGCACTCAGTTTTCTGACGTTGAATAGTAACTTCTTGGCTATTACAATACTTCTTTTGAAAAAGTGGATATTCGATCTACATTAATAAATAAGTACAAACAACACTAATGTGTCAAATTGATTTGGCATTATCTTGTTTTCAATCCATTTTACTCATAGATATGATAAATCAACGTAATTTTTTAAGTCGTATAATGCTCGATATTTTAAAGAATTTAATCTACACTCTAGACCAAATCTTAACGAGGTATTTACAGTACGATTGACAGCTGTTTTATGTTGTTTTTTATAATTTTATTTCTTTACGGGCTAAAATCCATAAACAATATAATACAATTCGGAACCCTGTAGACAAAAAGGTTTTGATCTACAACAAGAGAAGAAATAAATAAGTCCAACAAAAAATCGATACGTGTGGCGTGTGTGGAAATTAGATGGATAACTTTAAATAAAACGAGATTCTATATTCGATTACTTGTTCATCATAGAAATTGTATACCCATGTAGGAAATTACAAAGAGACCACGGTTGGTCCAGGCTTGCGCCAATATTAGTCAACACTGGGCCAAGATACAAATGATAACTTCGTTTAAGACTCGACCAAGGCTTGTCGTACTAAAACTGGCACAATCTTGGGTAAAAAAACAGGTAACCGAAGCTCGGTATCTGAAGATTGGGACCGATATCGAAAAAGTAGCACTGGCAACCCAATATTGGGTCCATCGTCAAGGCTGACATTTCCTACATGGGTATTTGAAAAAAAATTTAGAATTCATTTATTACAAACCTTATAAAACATAGTTAACAGAATTAAAATACAAACAATCACAACAACAAATAAATCACCATTAATTAAATTATTAATCTAAATCTGAACCCAATGCATTCAGGTACAAGTTCCCAACACTGGAACAGCTGGGCATGGAACTTGTCTCAGTACTCGACCACCTCGAAGTGAAATATGTCGTGGGGTTGGGTGAGGGCGCAGGCGCTAACGTGTTAGCGCGCTTCGGCCGTCACCATCCGTCCAGAACACTAGGACTCGTCCTGATCAATTGCAACGGCAGTACAGCGACGTTCCTAGAGTCTATCAGAAATAAGGTACTGTTGAGTGTGTGTTGTAAGTGGGTGTGTAAATGTGTCTTCGGGACACCGATGTGTGAAGTCCGTTTTGGTTTTAGGTTCAGGTTATAATAATTATAATTATTCATGATTCGATAACCGGTTCAATAACAAAGGCAGATCTGTTTTGCAATTCAGTTACCTATTTGATTCAATAATTGGTTCAGTTTCAGTTCACAATTTCATAACCGGTTCAATTTCTGCTATTAGCAACAGAGCTGAAAAGTGTTTTGCATCAATCTAGTTAATTTTTATTCTGATTTTGAAACTTGTTTATTAAAAAAATGTTTGACAAATAAACAGGTCATTTTTTTCGAAAGTTGCTTAACTCGAGAACTGAGATTAAAACCTTTTTATGTTTTTGCCCTGCTTCTGAAGACAGGTTTGAATATTTATTATGGTGTTTAATAGACTCGGCAGCATTCGATTTGAATGTTATTTGGGTAGTTTTTTTCTGTGAAAATTCGCAGCTCTCCAACCGTGTGTAAAAATTATGTATATAGTTCAATTAAAAGAAATACAGTTGGTCTTGCCTTCGGCCTTGTTAAACTCAACAAAAAGTATTTTAATACGTAATTAAAAATAGGAAAACTCCATGAAAATGGTTTTTATTTCAGCTCTCTGATGTAAATAACTTTTTCGAAAAAATTGTTATACACTCCGCACATTAAATAAGGGGCACCTAAAAAATATCCTGTTTTCAAATGCTTGTAATTTGGTGAATTTTTTTTAGGTGTCCACTCTATTAAGAGGGAAAGTCACTGTGACGAAAAATAAATTGTGTTTAATGTATATATTTAAAAATATGTAAAAAAAATTAAAATTCCGAAAATTATAACACGGCCGGTTATAACCCTCAGAAAACTTTAAACGCTTTTTTCTCGAAACGACTTTTTTTGACCTTGTCCCAGTGATTCTTCAAACAGTAATGAATTTAAAAAAATGGTGTTAAAAATGAAAAAAAAATTCAAACTGTTACCATTTTGTGAAAAAATAAAATAAAAAAACTAATATAGATACTGATAAAATATTTATTTATATTTTACGATAACCCAACTCGTAATGGAGAAAAATAATTTTTTGTGGTCACATTGAGGCTCATAACTTTGTAAATATTTAATATTTTTCAATAAAAATTGGTATTGCATAACACAATACGTGCCATGTTTTTTTATTTTTGTAAGACACATTTCACTATGTGCCGCGCCGTTAATTTTTTTTAATTTAATTATAAAATACACCAAAATAATGTAAAATTAAAAGTTGGCTTCCCACGTTAACCCTTTGACATACAATGTGTTAATAAAATAATTAGTTATACCTGTAAAAAAAATTCCCAAACATTAATAATTTTTTGACCGGTCACAGTGACTTTCCCCCTTAATGTGCGTAGTGTATTTTATATCCGGTGGTCCGAATATTAAAAAAGATAAACAATTCTATGGATTTATTTATATAATTTGTAAAAAAAGATCGCCAATTTTTCTACGATCAGTTATTTGAGAGAGAAAGAAAAAGAGTGATACTTTTTATGTTATATTTTGTTGTCTGTCTGTATCTCGTGTAACAGATTGACTTTTTGAAACAGTTTGACGGATCCAGATCAAGCTCGGTACGTGAGTACAGGTGTATGACAGTCATCTACATTATCGATAGAAAGTTTGATACGTGTGACTTTTTTATTAGATTTTATCAAAGGCAACAGTTTATTGTTAAAGCGTTTCTTTGACAAATCTAAAGTCTTCCACAAACTTTCTATCGGGTTTGTATGTCTACGGACTTTGTTGACAAAGGTTTTCGCAAACATTTGTTACTAAATTGAACTTTTCACGTTTCTTTGTTCCAGTTTGTTTTATTTTGTTTATCTCATCGCTATCATTTTAGTTTCAGTAAGCCAATATCAAAAATAGTTGAACTTTATAGTAATAATATTTATTAAATTTTATGCATTTTTAGTAGGTCATTCATCTTTGCTTTGATATATAATTTAATATTTTTATTTATTTACTTGTTTCTTTTTGTATATATGATGCGTCATATCAGGTGGAACAAACTTGAACAGTTGATCCAGAAAAATATTTCAAGTAAAAAAGTTGTGTCCGGAAACTCTTCGTGAAGGAACTACAGACCCTCAAAGATTTTGCCTAAAATTAGTTTTTATTTAATATCTGAAGAACCCATTGTGATACAGTTATAAAATTTGAATATCGGTTCAGTATTAATACATGTTATCGATTTCTAATTTCAACCAATGATTATTTAGACCAGGGGTGTATGGGATTTTTTAATAAATAAAGTACGCAGAAATATACTTTGTTAGTTTTTCATAAGATCAACCGTTTACGAAAAATATGATAGTAAAGATAGAATTGCAGAATTTGATTTAATAATTAAATTCTCATACCTATTTCTCGTAAACGGTTGATCTTATGGCAAATTAACAAAGTATATTTATGTATATTTTATGTCATATGACCTTATGAAAGTTCCAAAAATAAAAACATAAACAAAATAATAACAAAAATATATTAGATAAAAAGTAAAGGACCTATTGGCCCTATATACCCCTGATCTAAATAATCATTGGTTGATACTAAAAATTGATAACACTTATTAATACTAAACCGATAATCAAATTTCATTACTGTTTCATAATTAGTTCTCCAGATATTAAATAAAACCTTACTTGGGTAAAATCTTTGGGTGTCTGTAGCTTCCTCATAAAAAATTTCCGAACTTATGATGATATGAACTTTTTTACTTGAAATATTTTTCTCGATCAACTGTTCAAGTTTGTTCCACCTGATATGGCTCATCCTGTATTTTTGCGATAATTTTGAAATTATTCTTAGTTTCTTGAAGATAGTTGCGTCTTTTTTCTCTTCGATTCACAGTTCTTTACACATTGCACGATGACGGCTTATAATGTTGAAATTGATTTAACTTTTGTTTTTGTTTAGTATTTTTTATTGAGGGAATGAAGTTGTCCCGAAGATACTGTTATAATATTTTTTAATTTATCTTCAGACAAATTCATGCCGAGCTTTAAGGCTTCTGCAGTGATCTTGAAGTGATTCTTGGTTACTGGGTTTAAGCTGCGTAGTTTTGAATTAACACAATGTTTCGTTATAAATTGCATATTCAAGGTACCTATTACAATATATAACGGAACGTTTTCTGAGTTGACGACAAAACCGTGACTTACTCCTAGAAGCCAATGGTAAAATACCAAATAAAAAATTGAAAGGTAAAATATACAAGAAAGCAATGTATATAACTGCAGGCACTATAGTTGCACCAAATTCAAGTTGCTATTTTTCGAACCGTTATAAAATAATTAACGCAATACTTTTCATTTTTGCCATTATTGATTACAGTTCGTCAATTGGTCAGGCAAGGAGCAAGTCACTCATTCTGCTGAAGAGTTCTTAGTATATCACAAGTTTGGCCAAGTAAGTAGCAATACGGAGTTAGAACATTTTCTGGTTGGATATCTTATATCTATATGTACAGTGTAAAAACTCAATTATTCGAACGCGTTTATCTGAATTTCATAATAATGAAACATTGGGTACTTGTCTTTTACATCCCCGGCAGTTTGAAAAAACTAAAATCACTAGGAACATAAAATAACCAGATACAGATAGGCAAGTGTCATGTAGGTGTTTTGTTGATTAGCGCCAATGTAGTAAAGTGTGTACTATTAGTTTAAATATTCATATTTATATAGGTATTACATTTTTCATTATTTTCATTGTCCTTGGTTAGGGAAATCTATTGGGACGAAATAGATTTTGGTTAGTTTTCGTTCAAATAAAAATATAATAAAATAAACTCTATTCTGAATAACTATATACGTAATTATTGACAATTCTGACTGCGGCCACCCATGTTCTCCGTATAAACCAAAAGTACAATAAAGCTAATAAAATGCATTAAAATGACAGTTAAATGGATATAGACCAATATATTCAGAAATGGTAGTAATCAAATATCAACAAATATTCTAATTCAGTACATTTAATTAAAAAATAGCCATTATTGGGGTCATATCCAAGACTGGTACCTTATATATATATTTTTTTTTTAGTTAAATTAGCTAAACATATTGATATCAGTATATCCAACCAAGGAAATAGCAAATATAATTTTATTCAAATAATAACAGCAACTGCAAAGTGGTTTTGTATTCTTTAACAGCAAATATGCAGAGATTCCAATCCAGACAAAGAGTTCCTTGTTCAGGATTTCTTGGAGAAGATCCGTGGCACGCTAAATTATCCTAATATTAAGTTATATGTTGATGCTTTTACACAGTAAGTCGCAGCTTTATATACACTTTTAAACACGTTTCATTGCTTTTTAAAAAATACTAATTATATTATTCACGTTTTTATCACTATTTTTAAAGTTATATATGCATGTATTTGAATTTTTTTTATTAAGTTTACTTGCAACGAAATTGTATGTATGTATAGTGATCAGTATATAAACGAGAGATAGATAGTCAAAAATTCTTATACAAAATAAAATAATGACCACGCGGAATTTCAATCATTTACATTTTCAATCATTTACATTTTTAGTCCAGTAAAATTGCGCTAAATAATTTTGTGGTCGATATTTCAAAAATCGGCTATCTGCCTCTTCCTTAGTAGTTTCTCGCGGTTTATTTTTTCGTTATCTGATTTTAGTCGCACAGATTTGTCAATGAAGGATTCCAAAGTAGACATTTTGTTGATTACTGGATCGACGAGCACGGACGCAGCGGCTGTGGAGAAAATCAACAAGGAAATGAACAAGGAAAAGGTCACGATGCTCAAAATTGACAAATCGGGTGACGTCATGTCAGATTCAGTACGTATAATATATTTTTTAGCCCTATATAAATCACTCTAAATTTGTTTTTATCTGAAAAATGTTAGACTATTTTGAACCTATGCGGTACTTCGGTATTTTTCCTTTCCAAGTAAAAATTAATTATATTTTAATCGAGTTATTTAAATTTAATTAATTTCTCTTTTCAATTGAATTTTGCCTTACATTTTTGTCATGACTAAAAACTTATAACTAACTAAATTTTCTTCAACAGCCAGCTAAAGTAGCTCAGAGCTTACTACTGTTCTGCAAAGGCCAAGGTCTCCTATCTTCAGTGATGATGCCAGGCTTGGAAAATCCTAGGCGGCTGTCACGTGGAATGAGCATGGAAGAATACGACAAACCAAATATCCGACGGCTTTCACTCAGTACAAACTAAACCACATGCTTTAGATGTAAGCCCCGGTTAAGGATAGTCCCATCTCTAAGGCTTTCTTCGTACATATATATAGAAAAGTGCCAATCGTCGATTTGCTTCATCTATAAATAAATAAAAACTGGGACCGGAACGAAATTTGTACGTTGGAGAAACGAGATTTTTAGAACCTGAATGCTTCAGGTTTTGTAAAAGCGATTCAGAGTTATTTCAAATATGCATCAATAGAACGATTTTCGGATATTATGGCGCAAACAAATTGTAGAAATTTTAATTCATAAAGTACCTGAGAAGAAAAAATATATTTTTTTAAATTAAACATTTAGGGAAAATATTCAAAAACTAAAACAAAACTGGATATCTAAAATACATATAAAACAATTTAAGGTTTTTCAGCCACGAAAACCTGAAATTAAAGAGAACAGAAAAAATATTACGGAAAACTATTTTTAGATACTGGAAAACTTGACCGATTCCAGATTTTTTAAAGATAGACAATTTTATTTATGTCTTTCATGATATTACTTTATATTTGCGCGATGTTATGACGGATTTTAAAATATTTGATAAAGTTATTGAAGGTGTTCGGATGCAATGAAATCTTGCGGAGGTCCTAAGGTTCTAATATTAATTCTAATTATTGCATAGTAATATTTCACGACATTTAGAGGGTCCATAGATCCTTATCTATTTACACAATTGATTGTCATATTAGTAATATACACATATATATTTATAGATGGATACTTACCATCATACATTTTTATAAATATTAGGTTGGTACATTGAAATGTCGTATTTTTACTTGATATCTGCTAATAATCTTTAAAATATAATGAAATGCATTTTACTTCTTTATAATAAAGTATAGTAAACACAAAAAGTTCAAACTCGAGATATCAACGCAATTACACGTTTTGAGGGTCCCTGAATCAAGTACAACTATTTTCACAATGGCTGTTATATTTTACATAAGTTAAGTTACTACAAATGTATAAGGTACTGGCACCAGTTATGGCCGCTATAAGAGCAAGGTTTACTGTTTTTGTGATTGACGGACTTCTTTTTTTTAATTCTCATTAATAAAATAAATAATAATAATAAAACAAGTAACTCTTTATTTAATCAATTTAATTACCAAAGTCCACAAATAAAGTTTGTTTTTTAAATTATAACCTTTTATTTTGTTTATGTTTTTTCTCCAGTAATGGATAAAGTAAAACCAGTAATGAGCATGCAGTGATGGACACTTGCTAATGATTACAAAATGATAAGTACTATGACACAAAAGATAGAAAAGAAAGAATCGTCAAATTTGAAACAATGTAAAGCAGTTCCTATGATAATATAATAATTAATAAATAAATTGTACTAATAATTAGATTAAATGTTCACCATTTTGACACCTATTGGCCGATTGTCATCAAATCACGCTGTAAGAAAGTTAAATGCGTAAAGATTAATATTCAGAAATGGTAGTAATCAAATATCAACAAATATTTTTAATTCAGTATATTTAACTAAGAAATAGCCATTACTGGGGTCATATCCAAGACTGGTGCCAGTACCTTATTTATTTATTTTTTAAAGTATACACATACAAAGTAAATGATTAATACGATATTTCTTGATTAAAGGCTTAATATTAAATGATAATATTATATTACCAATGTTTAGATGTAGTGTAGGCAATGTAGCTCATATCTGAGATATAAACGGATCCTCTCGCATCTTGATATTACTTATATAATAAATACATATTTTTAGCACCACAATTGCAACTGTATAAAAAATAGGGAAACAATGAATTTTTTTCTGTCACTACAAAAATATAAATGAAAGAGTTCGCTATGAAAGAACATTTTAATCTCCTTAATTTGGGCTTGTTTAGCTATAGTAAAATATAAGTTCTACTTAACTATAATTGAAGTAGATCAGTATTTTGGATAATTTGTCGGAACACAATGTTGTTCGGTATTTTTGAGAACTGTATTATTTTCTTTATTACTTGTTTTATATATATATTGTCAGATGAATTTAAATATTTAAGGGATGTTACAATGTTTCCAAATCTGCATATTTTATTTTATAATATAGTTTAATTCTATTTATCCAACTGTCTCTAATTTATTTATATTACCTCATTTTATTTTACAGGATATGATCAGAAAAAACATTCAACATATTTTATCTATCTATACCAGTGACGCCGCAGAATATTATTATTAATAAAAAAATCTTTTTCGTTTTAAATTAATGAATTTTTTTCAATAACGCAGTTGTTTGACCTGTTAATTATATGTCCATTATAATTTTTTTTGGTGCTAAACGTGTTTTATTTATTTTTATCTTTTACTTATGATTAGTCATGTTTTGACTTTTGTTTTATAAAAGAGTATAGATAAGTACATAAAATTCGATATTATTGTACTCCAAACTCTCCTCTTCAAAATCAGATGTGGCGCCACTCTCCATTCTTATTCGGTCCCAGTTTTATAAAACAAAAAAGAATCGAACGTACACCATTTATCTTGTTATCGTTGATTTTGACTTCTAATTACACAAAAAATATAAAATTTAGTAAAACATAATGTATTGCTTATTATTCTAAATTTTATAACAAATCTATTCTTTCCAATTTTTTTTAATTTGAAGATTTGCATATCAAATAGGAGCTATCAAGAGATCCTGCTGTAGTATAAGTAGAAGTTTTCCTAGGAAAAAAACTATAAAAAACATGTTTGTAGCCTATAAATATTTATAATTTTAGTGTTAGTCATATTTATAACATACATAAGTACACATAAAATGTTAAACAGGGTATATTAAATAATTATTTAATTTTTGACGTACCCATTGTTAAATTCAGGTCAATTTAACACAATTTTTCTCTCTTTTCTACTCAATATGCCCAAAGCTTATTTTAGTAGAACCATTAAATAACTTTGCAAATGTGATTAAAATTGATTTTAATTTTTGTTCTGTAAATTTTTCACATGCAACAATTTATTTAATGTTATAAATAGTTATGTGTGTAACTAGGGTGTAAAATGACAGTTTATCGAAACGAATTTTACACCCGAGATGCACATAACATTTTTTGTACAACCCTATTATAATATTTACAATAAATATAATATAAGAATTAATTTTAATACACTTTAAACTTGCAATGCAAATATCATGAATAGATAAAACGAAACTAAACGAAGTAATTATTTATCAGGTTTTCAGTCAGTATTTATCAGTTATCATGTTATGACCTACTGGCATCAAAATAATACACACTTATTTTCTTTTTTTATTGACTAAATTATAGAGGTGCCTTAAAATTACAAAATGATAAGTACTATGACACAAAAGATATAAAAAAAGAATTAACAAATTTGAAACAATGTAAAGCAGTTGCTATGATAATATAATAATTTATAAATAAATTATACTAATAATTAATTTAAATGTCCACCATTTTGATACCTATGGCTAATTGTCAACAAATCACGCTGTAAGACAGTTAAATGTATATAGATTATTATTCATAAATTGTAGTGATTAAATATCCACAAATATTTCTAATTTAGTACATTTAATTAAAAAATAGCCATTACTGCGGTCATGTCCAAAACTGGTGTCAGTACCTTATATCAGAATAAAAACACTTTTATTCATTAATGTTGAAAGGGTACCCCACAATGACATCGTCCTTTCCCAACAAATATTTCGTTGATGAAAATCATGATACTTATAATGTTTCCAGCTATTAGAATCCAAAACGCCACGTAAAGATCAGCGAGTGAAAACTTTCTAGAATAGGAGTCGTCCTCTTCTGAGTTCATTCTTGCTTCTTTTCGTACTTGGAGTGTATTGTTTAATGCCATTTGGGCATACCTGGATAAATTAAAATTATTATTACAACTTATGTTGTTATTTTGAACGACCCATGTAGGAAATTATAAAGGAGTCACGGTTGGGCCAGGCTTGCGCCAATGCTAGCTAACAATGGGCAGAGATACAAATGATAATTTCGTTGAAGACTCAGCCAAGGCTTGTCGTACCAATGCTGGTCCAAAGTTGGTCCAATATTAGGTAAAAAGAATAGATGACCGAAGCTCTGTATTTAAAGGTTGACCTATACTGTGACCAAATCGAAAAAAGCAACACTGGGAACCCAATATTGAGCCAAGTTTGAGTCCATCATCAAGGCTGGCATTTTCTACAGAGATACTATTACTTGACAACGAATAATTTAGAAAATTGCAGTATTCTTTTAAAAAATATGGTTCGTTATTTTCGACATTTATCAAACTATGTGCAAATAACAATGATAACTTTCGTACCATTTCTTGGTAAGTCCAGCTGCAAGCGACCTCAACAGCAATATGTCGACGCGCCGTGATATGACCGAGGCGCGCGGTAACACGTAGGCTAGCGTGTACGTGCGCGGACATTGCTTAACCACGTGCAGTAAGTACGTGCCGTCAGGTAGGAAGAACCGTGCATCATGCGTCAGCTCGGCTTGCGTCAACCGCGAGAACCCTGCCGCGTGACCGGCCGCTATCTAGATTCAAAGTCAAAAAATGTGTATGCAATACGCGGCTTATAAAATAACTTCAGAAGAAACTTGGCAGGGTTTTGTGTTTTTAGATCGAGCACGTTAATCTTGTATAGTTCATGTTAACATACCTATGTTACTTAACCTAGATTATTCAGTATAAGAAAATATGTTGTAGGAGCATTCGTTTACTCAGTATTGGATTTGAATTTTTAGAGGCCATTGATTAACTATTACATTTTATTTTCAACATTGTGTGATTTTTTTCATTCTTATGGAACGTATTAATTATAGCGTTTTATTTGTATTTAAAGAGGTTAGTAAGTTAGTATCTACCTATATATTAAGGTATGTAAAACAGTCGAAAGCCTACTGCTCGGTTTCTGCATTCTGCTCTGGGTGTCAATCTTTCTTACAAGTAACACTAGTCAAGTGTCATTCACCGATATTCTTGGAACTTTGCACACACGTAGTACATCGAAAAACATTATACGCGCGTTTTATTAATTTTTTTATTAATATTTAATACATTTTAAAGATTGAAATCTTTACTTGTCAGATTTTTTTTGAAAATTAAAATGTAATTCAGTTAAAAAAAGAATGTAAAAAATATGTAAATTTTATATACATAATACATATTTCATACCATAAAATTGAAACAGATTTCCAGTTAGTACATTTTATAATCTCTTTTAAAAATCATTGAAGAAAAATATTAAAAATAATTTATTGAACCTTTTACAAATATATGGTTACCTGTTATCCATGAAAAAATTCGGATTCAGTTTCAGTTTCGTTGACTTTGAAATATAGCGGTTCGGTTCGAGTTCAGGTTAATGAAAAATACGTTTTTTTTGGGTTAACACATACTTACCTCTTTGTCAGGATCAGAATTAGCAGGTTGCAGCACAATAGCCGTCCGCAACTTCTTTGTAACTTCATCATCGCTATCCTGAAGGAACACATCGTTTAATAAAGGCGGTGAGCGGGTCTGTATTTTGAGTTTACTGTCCGCCACTTGTAGCAGTGTGTCAATGGGCGGGTAGAACGTGGGCGTCGAGTAAACGGTCACCAGCAACCCCTGCGTAGTAACGTAGTTAACTTTAATTGTTACAGTAATAAAGTGTACGTGTATTTTATCAACTTTATTGTTTCATATTAAATTTAAATGTGCTGTAATGAATTTATAATTTTGGGTTGGTATCTTGCAATGAAGACAATTGTTATAGAACAATAAACTTTAATGTTATAATAAAAGAGAGCGGTTTGAAATGAATTTATTTGTATAATATTATTAATAATTAATTTTGAATTACATTCACTGAAAAGAATATCTCAATTATGAAAGTATTCATATATCTATATTATTTTACTTATTGTATAAATAAATATCTCCTGTTTGTGCGACATAGTACTTGGGAACTACAAGAAGAGTTTCTTACGTAATTTATTAAATTTTAAGTTTCACAATTATGATTAAAACTTATTTTTATAATAAACTAAGGTACTGGCACCAGTCTTGGATCATACCTCATTATTGGATTCTTGCTTAATTAAATGCACTGAATTAAAAATATTTGTTGATATTTAATTACTGCCATTATTGAATCATAATCTATAGACACTTAACAGCTTAATTTGATGACAATCGGCCAATGGATGTCAAAATAGTGGACATTTAAACTAATTATTAATGTAATTTATTAATCAATTATATTATCACAACATCATCTGCTTTACATTGTTTTAAATTATACAATTCTTTATTTTATAACTTTTATGTCGTACTTAGTACTTATCACTTTGTAATCGGTGCCCATTACTGGTTTACTTTATCCATTATTGGAGAAAAAAATAAAAAACATAAACACAATAAAAAGCGATAATTTAAAAAACAAACTATATTTGCTGTAATTGTGTAATTGATTTATTAAAGAAAAAAAATAAGCCTATCAATCCCAAAAGAACAGTATATCTTGCTCTTAAAGGAGCCAAGACTGGTGCCAGTAATTTATATAAAAACATTTTAACCTGGAACACTCCGACTAATGTCAAGCACGTGGCTGCCGCGCTGACTAGGAACACCCTCTCCGCACCGTGTCGTGGCTGGAGCTCTACAGAAGCCTGCACCAGCATCGCTAGAGCGTTCAGCGCTACTTTACTCAACTCAGTTGTCGGCTTTATTGACGGGAAGTATCGAAATACCACCCACATACCTTTAATTAATATTTAGGCGTCATAAAAATCCGAATCCATGTATAAAAAATTTTGTATATGAAAAAAGTGGGGAGAAATTTTATAACTGTTTGAGATATAATAGCAAATTAACTGCCTGTTTTATAAAAATATTGATGTGATAATTACCCCATAATGCTAAGTACAAAAGAAGAACTCCGACCCAAACAATGGGTGAAAAGCATCGAATAATCAATGTCCAGTTAGGAACTCGATCCGCCGTTCGAACCACAACACACAATTTGTCATCAAATACTCCTAAAAAATCAATCAGCATATATATTAAAAATTAATTATAAAAAAATTCTTAAACCCGATATTCTATTTTTAAATAATATTGATTTAGAAAACTTTTTTATTAACATTTCTTTTTAACAACATTAATATTTATCCCCCTTTGCATTGAAAAAGTGAAGTTAAGATCAAGGGGAAGTTGAAATTCAATATTTAACCAGGTATGAAAAAAAATTTTACTTGGAGAAAAATTACTTCGAATTAAAAAAATGTTTATTATTTTTTTCGCGTAAAATGAGATCCAAAATTCATTTAAAAAACAAAGTTACCATTATGAAACACCCACAAATAATTTATTTAAACTACAATTTCCTCTCCTTTAAACTTTTGTCTGAAAAATTTTTCTCTAAATATTTTAATTTTCGAAATAAAAATATGATTTATTCTTACCGCTAGAAAACTCAAGTAAATCGCTACCATAGTCCTTGATGAAGTAAAGCGCGTTAGAAATCTCAGCCTCTTTACGAACTACATAGCCCACACCTCCTGTCGTTGTCCCATTATTTAAAATGTACCCGTATTTATCTCGCTCTGCATTGATAACCTATATAAAAATCAAGATTTATTTCAGGCTCCCTAGTGATTTAAAAAATAATGATTGCTTTAAAGATACAAATTAAATTATTTTGAACTACGTGTTACTACGAAACGAATTTAAGGCTTCCACTGTTGTTTCCAACCAATTATTTCGTGATGATGAAGATGCAGTTCTAATTGGCTAGATGTATCTTATATAATGTGAGGTTTGTGATGGGCTAATCATAGCAGAATTATTTAAAAAAATTAAATATTCATCTTTTTCGTACATGTATTACGTAAATCAATTTGTTTATTTGAATATAAATGACGAAAGGTTAGGTTTACCTAGTATTATGCTCAAAAACAGTTTTAATAAGAAATTACGAAACGCTGTCCAAATGATAATAAAGTGAAGACCTAATCTAAAAGAATTTTATTTTTACAAAATTACATTTTTATTAATATTTTTTTATAATTTAAAAGACACTGTAAGTAATGACGAAATGTTTTATGAAATATAATCCGAAAGAGATCAGAATTTCAAAATAAAAATTTTTGTTGCAAAATACAGTAATGTATATATTTTGACCATTTCAATATAAAATTTTTTGTCGCAAAATACAGTAATGTATATATTTTGACCTTTCGTGTAGATGTCTACGTTAGATTTTTCATTTTAAAGACGTTCTAGTGAGAGTAATTTAGATTTTATCTAGGAGTAGAAGAAAGAATTAGCTCCAACGAGAGTACTTTCGCTGATATACACACTTCTAGATTAGTTTTTTAGTTTAGATAAGATAAATCTAGTAATAAAAATCTACACTTTACACGAATGTTTGTTTTTTATACAAAATTTATTTGTGAGCTTTTATTTGTATCACGTAAAAATTACAACCGATAAAAAAAAATTCAGGTATTATTTATAATTTCAATTACGTTTTATTTTATTCCAAATATAATTTAAATAAAAATAATACAGACCTGCGTTTTGATACCTTATAAAAATATGAAAATGATGTAGGTTATAATATAATAATAATGATTTCAGATCTACTTTTTTTAAATTTTGTATAAGGTAAAGTTTTTGAATAAAACAGTATAACAATGTAAGTAAAATAGGTATCTATATTTGTTTAAGTATATCGAATTATTGGAGATATTTAAAAGTCATAATCGATAAAACGGGTCGCGTGTACAAATGTCACACCCATTTTTTTATCTAATGAATTTTTCGGGATACAAAGTAGCCTATGTCCAAATTTCATCAAGATCGGTGTAGCCGTGAAAAGGTAACAAACATACAGGCAGATACACTTTCGTATTTATAATATTAGTATGGACTATGAGCATTCATACATTCTATTATTAACCTCTAACCTTCGTCGAAAAGTTCATCGATTCCTGAAGCTGCTCCAAGAAACATACATCGACTCCGACATATCCAGTCGTGTTTTTGGTAAAGTTCTCCAACTTGAGCATGGGTGACGAGAACAGCACAGCTCTGAAGGGGTACCCGTTCATGTTGTTTATATTTGGTTCGACCACTCTCGGGTTATGCAGAGCTTGCATGGTCGTGTGGTTTCTAACAATTCCCCAAGCGCCGGAGCTGTTAACTCCGAATGGCTCGTACGTGAACAGAATTAGGTCCGAGACACTTGTGGAGTTTGTCGTTGTCCTGTTTACCTAAATCAGTGCTTTTTAAACATTAAAAATTTAAAAGTATACATGCTTTTGTTAAGATCGTATAATGTGTGCAAAAGAGGCGGATAAGTACTCATTGTCAGTTCTTTTCGTACGTATTTATACGACTAAAAACAGAGATTGTATAGGAACCATAAAATAAGCCATGAATAAACTTGAAAGTGTCAAATTAATTTCTGATGATTTCATTAATATTTAAAATTGACGGTGGAACACTGAAATCTAAATTAGTAACATTTTATCTGATATTAAGTTAAAATCTGTGTTGAAACACAATCGCGTTAAATGATATATTCAATATGAACTATATTTAAGGTGTTCTGTGCAAAACAGAACACTTATAGAATCACTTCGGTATCTGTCCGTCCATCCGTCTGTTGCAAGTGATTTTCTCTGAAAAAAAACTGAAAAATATATTTTTTTTGGTATTTATTTGGTTTTAGTTTTCCACCATCGATAAACATTATAGGAGTATAAATTCACAGTTACCTTTTGAGAATCACTGATTTGACTGGTGACAATGTAAATGTTTAATGTTACCGCTGTGATGTGTTTTATTTTTTATTATCCTGTTAAATATTTATTGGGACAATTTTCTTAGTTATATTTGGATACGGTCAGGAATATATTATTTAATCACTTAAAAAATTTTTGACGTCGGATGTTTCAGATTACCTAATATATATTTTTATACAACAGTATGTATATTTCATTTCTTAAATATTGTGACAATATATAATTTTACTAAATCCAAATATTCAAATTTCATTTTATCGGTGTAAAACCTGTTGGGAGAGTTTTCAATTATGAAGTTAAATTGTGCCAAAAATCATTGTAAGTACATAGTCTACTTATGTATTTATATTTTTTGTAAAATATTATTATATTAAATTGAGTAAGTATATTTTCAAACACTTCGTTACATTCAAATGAATTAATGTCCGGTATTAGAGCCTAGCTAACAAATATTTTGTAGAAACAAAAGTCATCATAGTTCCAATAATCACGTTTCTTCTTAATTTTATCCAATTATATATTGCGCAATTGAGCAATATTTAACGTAATTCCACGAAATTAGGTCATAAAAATGTTTGATACGAACCTAGTTCATTAAAATTCTTATTTTATTTACATGAATTTGAATATTAATTAAGTATGCAAGCATCGTGATAACGATCGACAATTTTTGTGAAACTGGATATCAAATTTAATGTACTTGTATTAATACTTAATTGATGCTTAGGAATATTAAAAATAAGTGTTCCAGTTGAAAATGTATACAAATATCTCTATTACAATTTTAAAACATTTTCTTCGTATATATTTAAAAATCAGAGCAAATTTGTATGATTTTCTAAATATATCGACATACATTTATTTTTATATATTCAGATTGAATTAAATATATAGCTCTCTCTCTCTCTCTCTCTCCTTTATTTCACTAAACTCTGTATTGACTTGTATATTAATAATAACAATTTGAAATGTTTACACTAGATACTATATTTTTAATTAATCAGTATCATTTTAGATTTTTTTATGTTAACAATATAATACATTATTCAATTTTATCGACTTTAAAAGTCTTTTATTTTTTTACTCTTGTTATGTTTGTGTATTACACAAAAACAATATTTGATAAAGGTTACTGAACTCCATTAATTATAAAATATTAATTGAAATGACATTCGAAGAAAACAACGTTTATATATTATTTAATTATTTTAAAAGTAGACTTTCACAACTGAAATAAAATATAGAAAAACATTAGTGTTAATATCTTTGCTGTTTTTAGAAGAACACTTTACTGGCAAATTTAATTAAATTAAAGTTTTAAAACTTCGGAGGAAAAACATAATAAATATCTTAAATTTATACCGGCTTTTTAATAAAAAAAACTATACTAATTAACTACGAATTACAAAGAAAACAGCAAAAAGGAATTTTAGTTCGTTTACGAAAATTGTATTTTACTTAAATGGTTTTACTTTTCTCTTAAATAAAATTATTTTTAATCATGATTGTTTCAAATCACATTAACTCTTTTATTCATACAAAGTAAAAGTTTTGGATATTATATACCGGGTGTTCAAAATAAAACATTACGAATTTTTATTTCGCATATTAAGCTACTTACCGAAAAACTTTTCATACAAAAATTACCTGCAATTATTTTGCGGAAGGGCAATATCATATTTTTGTAGTTTATTTAATGGTAACATTAATTTTTTAAATGAGAACCTTTTGTAGATCTGACTCTACTGACAAAATAAACTTTTGTTTGAAATATTTTTTATTTCGAAGCGATTTGTTTTTCAATTTTAGCAAATAAATATATTGAATGCAAATTTTGTCATTAAAAATAAATTAATTAATAAAATACAACTTACAGCTTCCCTCTGCCCGTCAATCCGTCCGTCTGTTTGTCTCTATTTCACAGCCCTCCCATTCCTACCTATCAAGATGACGGACGTAGATTGATGACCCAAAAACAGAAATGATGAGATTTTTGAAAACAAATTTTTGGACCCCCGTTCCATAGACTGAAGAGTGTACTCAAAATTATTTTTTCACTTACACCCATAAAGTGGGATGTCTTTAGACAACTCTCCTAAAATACAATAAAAAGGACCTTTTGATTTTAACCTTTCAGTCACGATATATTTGCTTTTCAATATCGTTATCAGAGCGTCCCCCTTCTAATTTCTAAACTATCGATGAAAAAAATCCAGGTTGTGGCTTTTAATTAGTACTTTCAATGAAAATTGTACTGAATACTGTATCAAAAATAGTTAATGAAAAATTTAGAAATAACTTTTTTTTATAAGTTGTAGTGAGAATAATTACGGAACCCTATCAAGTGCGTTCCCAACACATAATATTACAAACAAAAGTTTAATATTTTTTTAACGTAAAATCAGATCTTCAAAAACAAAAATTATATAAAAATAATATTTCTGTTCATTGTTATTATACAAGAGAAAGATAAAATTATATAATTGCCCTTCTTTAATTTAAAATTTAACTTATTATGTTATTATTAGGACAATATAAGGGTTAGTGTATAATATGTTACGTACATTTATTGTATCGGAGTCTGAGGTCTGGTTCCCCCGCCCACTCTGCTCCGTGGCGTTATTGTCATGGATTGTTTCATTAATTAAGTCTCCGTCGTCTATCTCTCCATCGATCTGCCGTTTCACTCTCAACGTTTCATTAGCATTCCTCTCCGTCGACTCTGGAAAATTACCACAAAAATAGTCTACGGTTTGTGTTTTGGAACACAAATAAGTATATCTCCGGGTATACAAGCTTTCTAACAAACAAATTAATTAAATATATGTTTTATTATATTGTACAGATTGGAAAGAAAGTTCTTGGATAACGTCTAGAATTTCAAACCAGATCCTGTGTGGGTCTCAAATTATAAATCTACGAGGTACAAGTAAAAATCAAAAAATTTAACCAGTTTTAATGAGTGATAAATTTAATATTTTGCTTGTAATTATTAATTCATTGAATTAAAAAAAATATCAGTATATTAAATTATATTCTCTACGCAGTAACGTTTTTCATTTCTTGATTAAAGTTCTTCTACGTATTCACGTCATTCGCTCGACTGTGCATCCCGACACAGTCATACCCATATTTTGTATTATAAAGAGAGACCATCTCATGTGCAACCCTAGTTATTCTCTTGTTTTTTTTTTTACAAATATGTGTGGTCTTATCAGTTTCTTACCTTTAAAAAAAACACTTCTTGGATTACCTTTATGTCTGGTATTATAAACGAGCTACCAAAATTTGCTAGCTAGCAAGCACTTTCAAATGAAGTTTCTAACCTATCTGACAGTTCTCCTTTAGTTTCATGAATTGTTTGACAATTTTCGCGCACGCGTGGTATGTTAACACCAACGGTATTAAAACAGTGGCGATATTATGAAATTTTTTTTATACGGTCAGAGTCGCTATGTAACAATAAGTTGAAGAATCACTGCTCTAAATTTCATAGCTAATCCATAAATACTACTCCATTTGAAAATGCTTCCAAGCTAGCAAATTTGCAAGTTCCTTAATAATACCGGACATTAAACTGTCATTTAACTTAAAATTTATTATACAGTAAACCCAGCCGAATAATTCTACCTAAATGAATTACCCATTTTACTTGGACTTGTCATGATATTTCCTTGTACACACTTCTATATTTAAACTAAGCAAGTTTTTCTCATTTTCAATTAAATTGCCTGATTATATAAAAAACAGAAAATCCACAAAAAGATGTCCACTACAATGTGTGACGAAACGTTGGCCGATAACATGACCAAATCGACGCGGCTTACACCCAGAAGCCAAGACCCATACCAAGATCACCGCGGAAGCCTCAAGACATGAACTTAACATGTTTTCTAATACATTTATTATTAATTAAATATCTTAAATTCGTTCAATAACATTCTTACATGCCATCCTATATCAGTCATTGTATTGTTGAAATATGCATTGCATGAATACCTTGCACACATCTATAGACGCAGATAAGAAGTCTGACTATTCGGTGTTGGTTCCACACAGTCTCGAATACTTGCTTCAGCTTTGTATCGGACACTGTGCATTCCTTCTCTTCGGTCAGGACCGTTATCAATGACGCGCGTTCGAACCAGAACCCTTTAAGGTCGATGTTGTTTAACTGTTTCTCTATGTCTAGCAGGTCTGTAAATATTGTATGTTTTATAATAACAATATTATTTATGTGTTAAATAATAAGTTTAAAAAAAAACTATCTCTATAATACAGGATGTCCCGTAAACATACCGACAAATCTTCAGGAGTTGTTGAGGAAATTGAAAAAATCGATTTTTGTTTATAAACTTATGCCCGAAAACGAGCCGTTTTAGCAGTAGAGTTGGTTGAATTTTTTTAACTTGAGGAAATAATAGTTCGAAGTGTGCTGATCAAAAGTTTTAATGGGTAAAACTTACGAAAATCCATAATTTCTGCTCCAGGGAGCACCCAAACATATTATTATTTATATATATCTCCTAAAATATTAACTTTTAGAAAATTTTCGAAAGGATGATAAGTTTTTAGGATTAATCAAACAATATACAGAAATAATTTTAAGATTTTTTTTTAACATTTATTAATTTTATAAAAGTACCCAGTCAATAAATTAAAAAATGTCCCCACATGTTCTAACATAATTATTTTGTATTTATTTACTAATTCAAAGCACTTATTATTCTGTGAAAATTTTTCTAAAAGTTAACCTTTTAGAAGATAAAAATAAAATTAAAGATAAACATAAAATCGTGTATTAAACAGAAAATATTTCGATGCCGCAGTAATTATGGATTTTCATAGGTTCCCCCTTTACAACTTTTAACTATCATTCATACTTTGAACTATCATCTCGTTTGTGGACATGGGATTACGTACAAAAAGTGATTATTTTGATGTCCTCAACATCTCCTGAAAGTTTGTCGGCATGTTTACGCGACACCCTGTATATAAAAATAGGAGTCCTAGTGACTTACTCATCATTGCCCAATCTAAATCTCTGAACCTAGAAATGTGAAATTTTAGTGCTGTCTTCGTTTTATAACGTAAGAATCGTCAGTAGAAATTTTCCAAAATTACACCCCTAAGAGAGTAGGAGGGATATGTGAAGACGTTTATATGCATAAATACTTGCATTATAAATATAAATTTTTGCCAAAATACTTTCTTAAAATAAAAATTCACGTGTATCGCGATTTTCCAAACTTTCTAATCGATCTCATGATAAACATATTTTTGCAGTTATCATGTTATGTCGTAAGACCATCAATATAATAAAAGGTATGTTCTTACGAAACTACTTAATAATAAACTTACCTTTAGCAATGATAAAATATCCTTGCGTCCAATAATCACACCAAGTTTTATTAAGATTCTGCATAGATGAAGAATGATATACCATTGTTAATTTTAAACGTTTATAAATATTACTTGTCACGTATGACGTCATCTCTGACGTAAATTCTCCGCTGAGGTTTAAGATCTCTACACATTTTGCATCAATCAGAAAATGTGAAAATACCTTCCAACTGTTTTCACTGATTGTTATATTATCAACTTTGGTTTCTTCTATCATGATATTATTAATTTTTCCATTGCCTACTGTTAATGGGATTATTAAACATAGCAGGAACTTCTTCATAATTGTATGTTAAGTATCATCTTAAGAAATTCAGTGTTAAGTAAAATTGTTTACCGCAATATCGGTATCTTCATTTGGAATAGTATGTGTATTTATAATATTTAAAGTTGAATCACTTTAATGTCAATTAAAATAGCCGCAAGAAAATTTTAAAAAAAATCTTTTGAAGCTGAAAGTTGAAACTCTAAGCTTGAAAATGCTATCATGAAAAATTGTCTACCATATTATGTCAATCCCTCCCATGCTATTAAAGTTGAAAAAATAATTTTTTTCCTTGCTTGACTTGAATTTCAAAAATCGAGACCTGACTCTCAAACACTAAAGTTATTGTTAAAAAGATGTTTTTTTTTTAATAACAATAACTGCATTTATGCGAAAATTAGAAACGACCGAACGCCCTTTGAACCCTCACTTAAGATGCTCTAGTAGAAGAGATAGATAAAATTATATTGCCTCTAAAACAATATCTTCATTCAAAAAATATTTCGTTTTTATATACGCAATCTACAGATTTATATGTAGAAATTAAAGATAGGGATATGTAATAGTGCCATTTTATATTTTAATCATAACTCACTGTTTATTAATCAGTAATTTAGTTTTTTAAATTATGATTAATGAACACTTTCAAAAGAACATTGTTAGTAACTAAATCACAGCACGAGTGTTTTCGGTTGTTTGCTATATTTAAGGTATAAAATACATTTACTTATGATTAAAAAAATGAATTACATGTTACAACCCATCATCAATCCTTAAAAACAAAACTGATAACAAATGACGAAAATCACGCGCTAATAAATTCAGTAAATAAACTGTATGGAACTATGAAAACGTATTCATGAAAGTAATAAATTGTATACAAGATTATTTTTTTTTAATAATGACTGTATAATTAAAAATCGAAATAAATTGTACAGTGAAAAAATAAAATACGAATGATTTTTGTTCTGTTAAAAAAAAAATTCACTGTCACTCAAAGTGGGCAAAAAAACGATAGCTCTGTAATTATTGTAAAAATAGTCGTATACAAGTCTTGAGGCTTCCGCGGTGATCTTGATATGGATCTTGGCTTCTGAGTGTAAGCCGCGTCGATTTGGTTGTGTTATCGGCCAACGTTTCGTCATACATTGCAGTGGACATCTTCAGGGCTCTTCTAAAACTCTTCTGCAAACTTTTAGAAGAGCCTTGAAAATGTCCACTGTAATGTGTGACGAAACGTTGACCGATAACACGACCAAATCGACGCGGTTTACACCCAGAAGCCAAGATCCAAAATAGTCGTAGAAACAAAAAAAAATCAGTCAAGATAGATACAAGTATATGTACTATCGCCTTCAGAAGTCGTCTGCCACCGTAAAATCGCTTATCTTTTTCTAGGGCGGAGCTTATACATATACAGTTATAATAAAAAAGTTTAAATAAAAACACAAATATACGTCCATTTCTTTAATTAATTTTATATCAAGTTTAACATAATATGTAAATACTAAAATACGGAATATCAAATATTTATTGCCACAGAAATTACTTATTTGGTACACGGAGAAATGGTTTAAATGTTATAATAATCAAAAGGGAGGAGCCTACTAAGTTTGTGATAAACGAATTGAATGAAAACTAGTCGACCACTTCTGCATGCGACTCTACATTATGTTTTCATAGTTCCAAAGTAAATGATGTACTATTTTCCCAGAATAATAAATAATCACACTGAAACATGCAGAGAGTTATGATTGACAAGTGTAATTGTTGAAAAACAAAACACGATAGTTCCCTCATTTGATTTTGTAACTGATTTATGGTACCGCCAACATACGTGTATTGTATGTGAAAGCAGAGACGGCTTTACAAAATTTATGAATTTATTAGATTTATTAAATATCAATTAAATATTTTTTTTTACTTTCTAGAGCCAGCTTTTGTATACAACAATATTTTTTTATAGCAATATCATTATTAATTAGCAATGACATATTTAAATTAAATGCCCCACTAGTCGGAATTAAAAAAAAATTCTTTGGTAACCAATCTACCCTCCTCAAAAAACACAAAAATTTAATTTTTATAACTGTTGTTGCGACATGCACAAATATTCTTCTAAATTGTAAGCGATAGCAATTATAGTATTGCATAATCCCTTTAGTTAATAGTTTCTGTTGATTACAATTTTCAAAGGGACATTACGTAATACATGCGAGTAGTGGAGAATAGGATCAGTCGTTATTACAGCGTCGAAAAGATAACATACAATTTTTAAAAGTGCAAAAAGCAAAGATCTCTACCAGTTTTGAAAATATTGCAACCCTTAACGCTGTAATTCACGTTAAGGTTTAAATGACTTTGTATAGTAACGAGGAAGCTATAGGATTTTGTGTACTTAAGAAAATAATAAGTGTAAGCGTAACTGCTTTTTTGGTATTATGAATGATTAGTGTATTCAATTGTTTAAAATTAGTGTATTGATTGTGTATAATTAGTGTAGTTATTGTGTAAGCTGTGATTTATGTTCAATTGTATCAAAGTAAGTCAAATCTAAATAGAAAAATTTTAATTTAGAAATATATTTTTTATATTTTTGTATAAATGTACGTTTCGGCACCCTGAGATCTGTTCCAACCTTCAAATTAAAGGAAAATTGAACCTACAGTTTAAAATAAATAGCAAAAACGTTAACTATTATTGACCCATTATTTACTATACATAGTTATGCCAAAACTCTGTTTTTTATGACAGTTCAGTAGCTAGAAGACTGTGACAGACAGACACAGTGTTGATTCCATGTTTTCTTTTTTCTTATTTCTATACGGAACACTAAAATAATTTATATTTGGTATCTACCTACATACCTATAAGATATTTTCAAAATTAAATCGAAAATTAAAATATCCAAAATATAAAAATCAGGGCTTTGAACCGTTATTTTTTTCGTTTCAGTTTTCGTTCTAGTTCGAGTAAAAAAATATATTTCGGTTCGGTTCCGGTTTTCGTTCCGAAAAAAATAACGCTTTTTCCGGTTTTTTTGGTTCAGCTCCGAGTGATTAATTTAAAAAAATTATTTGTATTAAATGATATATTATTATATGATACTTGTATGATAGTCTGAGCGACAATTGAAGTGGGTAATAAGATCATGTTAACGCGCGTATTTTAACATGTATGGAACCTTAAAAACCGATATTTTTATTTCGGTTCTGTTCCGGTTTTCGTTCCGGCAAAAAATAACAGTTTTTTCGGTTTTCGGTTCAGTTCCTGTTCGAAGCCCTGATAAAAATCGTCAATGTAAAAAAAATCTAATTTAATTGAACTATTTGGATCTAGTATTTAAATTAGTTCGATGTGATTTAATACTTACAATTAGACAATATTAAATTTTTGTTCACCCACTGAGAACACACCTGGCCCATCATTACTATGTTGCATTGCGCGTTTTACGTTTAAATATTTAATGAACTTTTATAAACACGTTCGACATAATTAATAATTAAATAGTTCATTAACTATGATGTCGGTTAGACGATAAAAAAACAGTAGATAGTTAGTAGATACTATATTGTGCATTGGAAAGCATTGGAAGAATCGTTCGGTTCATAAGCAAAGCTATTAATTATTTGATTAAGACATTTTCTGGTAGGAAACTAATTTTTTAATATCTTTATCAAAATATTTATTTGTAAACTTTGTTCTATGTAATATTTAATTTACATGATTTAATACAGAATCTTATATCTCTAGTCTCTAGAAAACTTTTACTAACATCAGAAAATTGTTCTCCGATTTCAAAATTTTAAATTTATCTTTCTGTTTCAGGTCAAGACAAACACTTGTCGTTCCGTATCTGTCTGTCTGTCCGTCCGTGAAATTTGGTTGGATGGTTGGGTCTGGCTTGAGGACGGTCTCATTTCAAAATCATCCAAATCGTGTTAAAAGGGGAGGGGTGACATCTCAAAATATTCATTTTTTCAAGATATCTCGAGAACGATACATGTAACGTAAATATTTTATAGAACCTTTCTTGTAGAGCATTCAATTTCCTATAATATAGATCTACAACGTTTGTTGTAAAATATTCCCTTGCAAAGATTTATCTCAATTTGCTTTAAAAAAATCGTCCTTTGATTTTTTAAATGATATTTACTTTGTCATATTAAATGTCATTTTGACGTCTGTATAAATTTAGATTTAGATTGAAATTCTCAAAAAATTAAAAATATACGAAAAAATAATCAGGTGCGTTTTAAGAAATTTTCGAACTAATCTTTTTTAGTAAAATTGTATAAAAATTAAATGGTTAACCAATGCTAGGCAATTTATCTGAAGACTTTATTGGTTTTTATTTTAAATTGTCCAATAATTACCTACCTTTGGTGAATTTAGTATGAGAAAATACTGTGCATTTACTTGACAAATGTTTTTTAATCATTCTCTCTTACAATTTCCTTATAATAATCGCAAATGTACTTCCCTAACGAGAGTTATTCAACTCTCTTCACATGAAAGATTTATTAAAGGATGTACGGCAGTTACATGTCAAAATATAATATACGAAAACCACAAAATGTACGTTGTATATATTTTTATATAGGTACTTGAAGTATAATTTTTTTAAAATTAAATACTACCAAAAAATTGTACCCATTATTAAGAATGATAAATTATGTTCGTGTTTTTCCACACCCAAAACAACACCAATTGTTTTAATTTTCTTTAGAATAAGGTCTATAATTTATAGTACTTAATATAATATACGCAATAATTTCGAACATTATCAGTAATAACGCTAAATGCGTTAAAAATGTTCAAATGAAATTGATACTCTATTTTAAATATAGATTAATACATTAAGTACAATACGTAAATGACACGATAGATTGCATTGCATTCAGATATTTGCATTGATAAGAACTGATGATATTACAAATATTAAAAATATATGTGTACATTTATTTTTAATTATAGAAAATTTATTGGATATTAAATACTTTAAATGAGTGACTATGAAGTCACTATCTGTTTGACAAGTTTGACAAGATACATATAATGAACAGAAAAAGCATTACATTAGTAAATAATATCAATAATAATAAAGGATGTGAATGCCCCCCACCCCTCCTCATGCATAAATTCAGGTTTCTATATAATCAAAGAAAAGTTACCCATAGTTAACCTGGCTCAGATGTCCATAGGTCGTAATGGAGTGGGAAAAAAGACAAATGTGAAAAAGTGTATATTATTAAATCATTTTTTTCGTTTATAATAAACTTACAATTGTCATCACAAAATCAGAGAACAAGTATTTTTTTATTGAATTATATTATTTTACAAATGTCAAATTCACACGTTTTTATTTGTTTATTCAATATGAAAACAAACATTTTTCACATACAGAACGTTTTGAGTAAACTGAAAGTCAAGAAACCGCATATGTCTGTAATATCATTTCAAATATAGGTGTTTACACGCATTTATATTATTTTCGATAATTTACAAACTATACATACAAAATTTGATAGAAATAATGTGCATATTGCATACCTACTGAAGAAAATACTGTTTTAAGAAGGAAACCTTTCCATATTCGGATTGAGTTTAAATTTTGTATATAGTTAGAAGGGCAAAGGGGGCATTTGTCTCAGGTGGCTGAAAATTTGAGGTTGTAACCAAAAAAAAGGTCAAATTTACTAGAAAGCGCAAAATTGTGGATTGCCAGCGACAAATAAAAAATAAAGGTCTTCAATTTTCAAACTTAGCATATAGTGTGGGGTGAGGGGGTTCTATTCGCCCCGGGCGGCAGAAACCTACGGTACGCCACTGGGTCAGAGTAAATAAGAAAAAAAAATTATCTTAACTGTGGTAAAACTGTTTAAGGAGGTTAAATATCACTATGAAAATGTGTAAAATAACCTATATTTCAAATAAAAAATCATGAAAATTTTGCATTATAGATTTTTTTAAATCTTCATTAGTTTCAGAGTTATTTTACACCGTTTTACCGCAGCTAAAATAATTTTTTCTTACTTATCTTGATCCCCTCTAACAATATACAAAATTTAAACTCGATCCGAATATCCCATATGGAAAGGTTCGCTTGTAAGACAAAATTCTCGATTTATTTCTATGTATCTTATCTAAATTCGCGAAATTTCATTATTTATCATATCTATTTTGATTTATAGTTATAAGGACTATTATTATTTATTATTATTTTTTCGTTATTTTTAAATAAATCATGAATTAACAATTTTAAGTTTCAACAGTAAGGAAGCGAAATATTATTCCCTCTGGATTTTTAAAATTCATTAAAAATAGTATGTTTTAGTCACTTTTTGCATTTTTTACGGTGTTAATTTCTTTCAAAGAGCTCCTGCATTATATACATAAATACATAATATATATTATTATTTTATCCAATATAAAATTGAATCAAAAATACTGATGTATTGATTGCAACGGCCAAAATCTAAAAAAAAAATTCAAAGTTTGAATCGAATAAAACAATTGATGTTTACAATATTAGATAAGTCGTCAAATCTTAAGTCCATTTATCAAATATCCGTGAATTATTTTTATTAACAACAATTTAATACGTAAAAGAAGATACGAAAGTTTTCAAGATATTTATAACAATAATTGGACTTAGTTATAATGACAACTACATTTTATAATACAAATATAACTTACAGTAAAAATTAATGTATTATCTAAAGGCAACATTTTAAAAATATCATATTTTATTTTCTGGCTGGTTAATTGCAACGATACATACATAATCTGCAAATAACTGTTATTAACTTACATATATGATACTAATTATACGTATATAGGGGAAGAGCGGCGAATGTGGCACACTTAAGAATATTATTAAATAAAAAATAAAATATGGTAAAAATTTGAAATTTTTTTCACTAAAATTTAATGATTTGATGTACAATATGTGTACTCTGTTTGCTTAGCACATTACACATGTAAATAAATGTTCTAATAGGATTCTAACATGAATATTTTTCATCCGGCCCCCCATGTTTAATAAAATTCGATCCGGCCCGTTTCTCGAAAAATTTGGTGACCCCTGATCTATAGTTTCATATTTCCTAGTTTATCAATGATTCAATATTTTTTAAATAATAAAAAGCTGTGATATTTTAAATTATTAGAAGTTACTTATCCCTAAATAAATTCATATTTTGCGATTTATATAGTAAAACATTTTATACCTAAACAAAGATAATTCAATTGTTTTCAAACATATAAACTCTTTTTCTGGTTGCGCCCTTTTAGTCGCTGTTCCCTTAATGATGCAAAATGCAAAATATCTTACTCCAAATTAAATATTTCTATTATTTATTTACCAAATTACTTTCAAATATATATAAATAAACTTGACCAATAAATTACAGAATTTTAGTACATGCTGTTTAGTGGAGTTAATCGCTTTAGATTCTAAATAATAAAGATATAATCACCATCTGCATAATTTTTTCATCATTTTTATAAAACTTGACCGCTCTGTGTAGTGATTGCCGTATTTTCCGCGACTCGTTTGTACATAAATTCGTTGCAAATAGAGATGATACAACTATTACATTATCCCATACAAGATATTTAATATATTCTGTTTTAGATTCGGCAATCCAAATTAACAAAACAGAATCTTGGTACATTATAGACATCATTGCTGTCAAAAACCCCAAAGAAAACAGAAACGAAATTTCACCACACAAATTAAACAAATCATTATAAATTTTGTGAATTATTTTTATCACTTTATAAACTTTACTTGGTGAATTATTTTGTTTCACCATATTATCCAATATTAGCGTATTTAAAGAGACAAAGACTTTTCTCTTAAGTAGAATTATTTCAATGTAAACAACCGCCAAAGCTGTGGTGATACTTTTTGGTAAAATATATGCTAATAAATATTGCAAGACCGTATTAAAATTTTCAAATGCTATAAAAATAACACTCAACACTATGATGCCAATAACGATAACACAAATAAAAAATTCGACCAAAGAATATAAATTCTCGCGATACACGACTACTCCTGTCTTATTCAACAAGATTTCTACATCATTTAGTTTCTCCAATATATTAATGACTGATTTATTCTTAATCCAGATTGTTCCAACTACTACAAGGAGCCATAAGAGCCCCATAATGAATATTATGAGACCAATTAATTTATTATTTATCCAACACAAATAGATAGATCTTCCTACAGCAAACAATATCATCAAAAACAGTACCAACATGATGAAATATGAATGATATGTTTTTGCTTTTTCCACGACCAAAATGTTTCCATTTTTTCGAATTTTGTTTGGAATGAGACCAAGAATAGATAGCACATAGAATACGTGCGATACTTGGGCTGCCATTGTCACTAATGTCGTTATGAATGGATACGTACTCTATTTAATAATTCTAATAATGACAATACGTACTAGACATATATTTTACATTTCATAATGATTTGTAATGTATTGATAATAATTATTTGATAGTAGTATAAATATTAAATTTATAATTACAACAAATTGATTGGATGATAGGTTTTCATATTCTCTACTGCGTTTGTTTGTATTGTAACTGTGTTACAATAAAAATCTAAAATCAGCTCAGAATTGATACAAAAAACATTGTTTAAGATAAAATTATCTTCATTAAATTGTTCATAATACTGAAAAATCAAAATTTTTACAGGGTGCTCAGTCAAGAAGTTATATTAAACATGTTATTATATTAACATCTATAATATTACGTGAAACAAATTATTTCTTACAAAAAATTGTAAAAATATTCTACTACTTAAGACAACAATTAGGCATATTGTCTAAAAAATTAATTGATGCACTGATGACTGATTCATGTGACTCAAATCTCTAAAAAGATTCTTTTTTCCATCTCAGATATTTAACATTTAACGGTTTCTATGAACAAATATCTATCGTAAACCGAGAATTTTATATATTTAATTAATATTTTTCTCATAAAATTATCTCGAATAGTGCAATGTAGATTGCAACGGTAGAAATCTAAAAAATCATTCAACGTTAGACTATAATAAGATAGATCAATTGATGTTTACAGTATGAAAAGCTGTTCTGATGCCAAAACGGTTAATACATATATTACGACTGCCTTGGCTAATTTTATATAAGCTAGTATACTTACTGGCATATTTCTTCTATTAGCAGTATAAAAATCTATATTTATTATATAGGTATGTATAAATTTTCCCCTGAAATATTCTTTAGTTTATTGTTATATAGATAAGATATGTTATTTTAACTTAATTTTTAAACTTACCGACTGAATATTTCTGAAACTAAGCATTTAACAAATGTTTCAAATATAAGTTGTTTGATTTTGAGAGGGAAACAAAACGGCTTTAATAGTTTTTGATTTGGTGGACGTTTTCAAAGTTAATTCAAGTCAAACTTTGTTTTTTCAATTTAAAACATATATTTTTTTTATGAGGAAAAGCTAGCAACTTTTGTCTTAAATAATTTTTATACAACCTCAAGACATTTAACAAAATAATTAAAGATTTTGAATCTTTAATAATTTTTTACTCGGAAACTACCTACTTTAAAGAAGTACAAAAACAAAAAAAATATGTTTCTATATAGTCCCATTTAAAATATTGTATTTATAATTTTTTCTCTGGTAATATAATAACATGATTTGGTATAATAAAAAACATTTATTTAGCATTAACATAAACAAAATTACAACAATACTTTCTTAAGCTTAACATTTCTCACAGTCTGACTTAACATTGAGTTTGGCCTCTTTCATTAGAAATCTTATACTTCCAATTATTTATAAATATAAAATAACATTAAATTATTTATTCAATATAAAAGACAAGTATACAGGAGCAGATTAAGTAGATTTTTAACTC
This sequence comes from Sialis fuliginosa, assembly GCA_961205875.1. Classification (NCBI taxonomy): domain Eukaryota; kingdom Metazoa; phylum Arthropoda; class Insecta; order Megaloptera; family Sialidae; genus Sialis; species Sialis fuliginosa. The sequence continues at coordinate 13,543,060 of OY540817.1, forward strand.
TTTTTTAATGTTACAATCAGAAATAACATACACAATCCAAAATATTTGTTATTTTTTCTTAAACACTCTGTATAAGAGTATACTATATTTCACCGGACATATTTCAAGGTTCTCTGTTGGTTTATCCGCCCCTGAGTGTATTATTTAGTACATATTATAATATAAAAATGAACAAATATAGGTATATATATTTATACCTATACCCTATATCTATATATACATAATCAGTACATTATATAATATGTATTTCATAAATTCATGCAAATTTTGTTTTTCATATATACATTTACATATCTGGTAAACGTCGTTTTGCGCCGATTCGATTTACGGCGATTCACAATTACGCCGGTTGGTGCCGGCGTGGGATTCCCCGGTTCGGCCGACACCAGACGACAGTAGGCGCCGCGATTCTAATAGCAGACACACTTTTACACGTTGTTTTATTCTATTACCGTGTACGCGAGCAGCCTATTGTGTGTGTGAAATTGTTTCCGTTTTGTTTTTAAGAAAAATAAAAAGGTATGATTGTATTTTTTTTTATTTAACCTTATATCGTCCATTATATTTGTGTTCATTTTACCCCGGTGTCTGTCGGAACGAAACCCGGCGTAAAACGACATTTACCTGTATTTATTTTATATCATTATTATAAATGTGATAGTATGCCAGCTGTCAAAAATAGTTAAAAGAAAAAAAATTCCCACAAAAAGTAGATATTTAAAAAGTAAATACCAAATATTTTTAGGTATAAATTAAATACAAATAAAGTATTTAAATATTTCTACATATTTATATACCTAATAATAATATTATTTAAATTTTCAAATACTTGACAATTCCTTATGTAATAGGTAATGTATTTTTTTATATTTACATAATATGTGTTATTATATGTATTTGTCCAACTTTCAAAAAATAATAATTTGAATAAGAATATACAATAGAAAATTGTTTGTATGAATTTAGGTAATATATACAAATTGCTTTTTAATTTATTTTTCTTTTATACAATGACCTTTTTCATATGAAATCTTTGACAAGAAATACATGTTTTGAATATTAAAATTTTGAAAAAATAATTTCAATAATGAGTAGATACTACAGGGCTGCACACAGTACGAGACAAGGCGTTTCATTTGATTTTTTCTTTTATTTTTTAAATTTTTTTATTCTTGAAATTTAACGAATCTTATATAGGTACCTATGTATTTTACTTAATTTATTGATTTTCAAAATTAAATTACTATCGAATAATAATAAACTTACAGTTACCAATAAATAATTATTTTTTATAATGTCTAAAACGGCTAAACTCTCGACGACAGGGGTTATTTTACTATGAAGTTGTAAATTTTTTTTCTGTAGCTGTAAAATTGAAATCTGCAATACCGGAAAGATTAAATGCAGGTAGTCCTCCACTTACGATTAGGTTTCGTTTTAACACAAATATACATGATTGTTTTTATCGTGAAACATTAAAATTTCGTAAATAACCCCTGCTCGACAACATATACATACAGTGTATTCCAAGTTGATTAAGTCATAGGAAATTTAACATGAGGACAATTAGAAATGTTGTAGTAACCTTTGGCCAAATTTAACGATGTGTGATTGGTGCATTTTGAAATTCCGCCACAAAATTTAATAAAATAGTCATTAGTATTTTGTTTTCAAATTTATATCTGCCAAAAAATATTATAATAATTTTGATGCTTACTTTAATTTCATGAATGTATTTTATTCTTTATTAAACAAAATACTGTTGACTAATTTAAAATTTATCAATTAGTTTTGAGGCGGCATTTCAAAATGCACCAATCACACATGGTTAAATTTGACCAAAGGTTACTACAACATTTCTAATTGTCCCCATGTTAAATTTCCTATGTCTTAATCAACTTGGAATACACTGTATATGTAAATAATGTTGATATCGGTTCAGTCTAGCCTCATCCAAATTTAACCCTATCTCGACGAGACAGAAAAATGTCTCGTCTTGCTGTACAGCCCTATTACATTTGTATATTATATATTATTAACCCAATCACAGTACTTAATAACAAATGTTTCACATAATTATGTACTTGTAATTCTGGCATTTAAATTAACACATTACTCCTAAGTTAAGTTATTATTAGAAAAATGTTCCTTTCTGTATATCTGTTTATAATAATATATATATATTTTTATATTTTTGTTGAAAAATGGTAATTAATATTATCTGGAGTATTACATAGTTTATTAAGTCACAAATCTGTTAGGGGAAAATAGAAAAAGTATTACATAATAGGGTACATTATTCTATTTGTATATTGTTCTTATAAGGCTCTCGATATTATATTTACAAAATTATTGAAAAATTTAATTAAATTTACGGATATTATTTTTATTTAACTGTTTCTTATACCTTTAACAATATTATTGAAAGTAATAAATAGTCCGGGTTCGTCGCAATAAAAACAATAAATATTTTCAACTTTACAGTAGTTCGATATCTATTCAATAAAATGAATAATTTAAAAACATATAAATAAGTGAATAACTTTTGAAAGTACTGATAATAAAATGAACAGTTAATATTTATCACAAAACTATAAAAACTGCAAAACAAGTGACATTATTTATTTAAAGAAAGAATACACCTAGTGGAGTCATATAATCAGAATTTTTATTGAATAAAACAATCTCTCCCTACAGCAATTTTATGGTTTTAAAATATTCTAGGGATTAAGAAAAGTTCATAACTGAGTTTGTGAATTAATCCGTTTTCCGCGCGGTACTCTACTAAAAATAGAAATTTTAAGTATACAAATGTATTTTTGACAACAAAAATTGATTAATCTGTGTGAGTGAAATTTTTTAATTTCTGAATTTTTGGGGCGACTCATTAATATAATAAAAATATGTTAAATTTGTTTCAAACACTCATCTTTTAACTAGATTTTAAATTTTGTAATTTGTCTTGAACAATATTGAAAGTTAATCGGGAAAAATGTATTTATGGCAACAATCCAAAAAAAAAAAAAAAATCAGTTCAGAAAAACCTAAATAACTTTTTTGTTTCAGTAAGTATGGGTAAGTATATACAATATACATCATTTGAAAGGAAACCCTACAATTTGAGATAGACAAAATTACTCTACGATGGTTTTTCCAAAGATCAATTTTTGTTTGTTTTTAATTTAAGTTTTGGCGGTAATTTTGAATATTTTAAAACCAAACGTGGTAAGTTTATTTAAGATCATTAGAAATATGTTTTCCCTTATTTTAAGTAATTGAAAAAAAAATGAAAAACCTGTTTTAATCGCAGTTTGTAATATTATTTTTTTGTAGTTACAAATTAAGTTATAATGTTTCGCCTCCCACAAATCAATAGAGGGGTTCTTTATGAGTGACCCTATGTTTTTGGGTCGATATTGATCAAGTAAAGCCGGTATATTCACGAAAAACGAAACCGCAAACGGAAAAATTGGTAATTTTCCGGAAAAGTCGTGAAAAAGTACCTCGCGGAAAACGGATTAATCTACAAACTCAGTTATGAACTTCTCTTGATCCTTAGAACATTTTAAAATCATAAAATCGCTGTAGAGAGATAAAATAAAATAAAAATATAAATTTATACATCATATCTTGAAAAAAAAAATATGGTGCACTGATTGTACAATGAGAAACATTGTGTTGTTGCTCTTTGTGTCCAAATTAAATAAACTAACGTGAATAAGTGTAAACTTGTGCACACTACAAAATTAGTTTTTCTTTTTTCTTTGTTGTTAATCGCTTTAAATGGAAACAAACAACAACGAGCTACTTTTGTTTGTGTCATACTCATCATCAACAAAGAAACATAAAACATAAACTTATATGTTCCATTAATGGATATGTACATGAACCCTCAAGTAGTAGTGCTATCTCATGAAATTAGTGGTTACGCCGTGTCTGCCAGACCCACATATATTATTTTTAAGGGATAGTAAAAAAGGGGGGCTGGTAAAAATAGTCATTGTCACTGATAATAAATACTTTATATAACACAGAAAACAAATATCATAAAGTAACCATTCAAATAAACAGGTTATTGAGAAAAACATGTATCTAACACTTCTCACGTCTAAATAATTTAAAAAAGAAAATTAGTTAGGTCTGGGAGACTTGGCCCCACTACTGCAGGGTTAATATAACACTATTAACTGCACCTTTAATGAAACATTTGTGAAGAAAAAAAAAAATACTTTAAAGATATATTTATTGTGTAGGTACATATTAATACAACTTGAAACATAAGTAACAAATAATATTTAAAATATATATATAATGGTATAAATCTTAATCTAAATTAATAAAACTAATATAATAAATACTAGTCCAAATATAACTAATATTATATTATGAGACCATTGGTTAAGAAAATTAAATTCATATTAAATTTGCTTTGTGACCTTATGGATATTAAATTTAAATTTTGAACAAATATACTATAGAAGGTAACTTATAATTAGTTTAAAATACAAAATTAAATAACAGAGTATTGGTAAATGAGAAATAAACACAAGTAAATAAAACTACTAGATATCTTTGGTGTAATAATAATTCTAAATGTATATCAGTTCTTGGAATGACACAGTAACTAATCTTGGGACCGTATTTTTAATAGAACTAATCTTTCCATTTCATTGAACAAACTAATCAGGTCATATTTTAACAACTGAATTAAAAATAAATATAATGTTTTCTAACGATTAAATTGAGTCCGTTTTAAAAATTTTGTATTTTGCATTACTAAAATAATACAGTGCTGCAACGAGGGAGTAGTGAAAGAGGCGCTCACGACGGGCACAACTATGGTTGGGGCCGCAATTTAATAATTATTTAAAAAGTTATTTATTTATATTTTACAAAAAAAAACTCATATTGATGGGGTGTTGAAAAATTTTGTCATTTTAGCGTTAGGGGGCGCAAAGCAAGCCATTTACCACAAACGCTTCATACCCTCGTTACGGCACTGTTTAAATATACTATGTCAATAAAATGTTTCTAAAGATAAATAATATTTCTTCGGTTTATTATATTTTTTTAATATGAATTTTTATGATAAAGAATATACTATTAACTTTGATGCGAAAATTTTGAGATTTTATTGGGTTGTTATAATTGAATACATACTTCTTAATTTGATACAAATATGTTGTTCATTTCCAAATTTTGTTTAATTTTATCAAAAACATTAAATCCAGTAATAAAAATACGGCCCATGCGTTCACCTACCAACATACATACAGACACCAACGCAACAAGACATTAGTGCCGCTAAAGCGTTCGATATTTGCAAATCAACTTTCAACTGAAGTCGTACATTTGCTATGAATACTTTAACTGCTCAACTTTTCTCATTTTGCGATGTCATGTGCTCCGGCCTGAACCATCCGATCCAGATGGTTTGCACATTAACAAGTTTTTATATGCCTGTCTGTACTCGGAGCTCATTACGACATAGATGAGGGGGTTGATACACGGGGTAACGTAGATCAAAATGTACCCCACGATATTGAAGTATTTGTAGTCTACCAAGGTATACGTTTTAGATATCGTTATCGGTAAATAGCAAATAACGAATGATAGGAATATAACTACGATCATTTTGAGTATTTTCTTGTCTTTTGCAGTCATCTTACCAGGAACGTTGTGGGTCTGGCTTAAATATTCGTTAGGTTTTATGTTACTCTGTCTCCGGAAGATATTCGTAAACACTATCCCAATAGAAGAACTCCTGTGCATCTTAGTTGGTGCATTGTTTGGCCTTTCGAACTCTTCATCAAGTGTAACTGTCTTTACTTTCTTCTTGACAGCTAAAGGCACGTGCAGAGAAGACAACGACTCAATATGATCGTGATTATACGTCTGAGATGCACTTGATTTTTCTTCCTCTATTTTATTGACCGCGGTTATATATTTTGCCGGCGTTGTGACTACATTCCCATTATTATTAATTACGGAATCTTGAGATTTATCTAGCTCTTCGGTTTCATTCACATAATGGTATTTCTCTGGACTCGACTTTTCGGTGAAAGTGGCAGCCGTTGATAAAGTGCCGATCGCTGAATCCTCCTGCGGCAATAACTGTCCTTTTATTATTACTTTATGCCCGGAACTATCGTCGTTGTTTTTCGAGTTGGATTCGATCATTGTCATCGTGTTTTTGCGCGGTGCTGTTCGCGATTTCATTGCGGTCTTACGAACGATGTAAAATATTCTTGCATAGCATATCTATAATAATGATACTTGTATTAATTAATATATTATTTTATATAGGGTGATTCAGAACTAGCGTACAAAAGGTTAACAGTGGATCAAGGTAGTTATATTAAGTAAAACATATATATGGGAAATTGAATTAATTATATTTTTCATATATTAAATATTAAATATATACTTACAATTATACACAAAAAAGGAATAACAAAAGCGAGAACGAACAGAAAGGTTTTCGGTGAGTGGCCTTTCTCGTCCCTAAGGATACTACAGGAACCAATGTCCACATCAAGACCGAACTTCCCCCATCGTCCAAACCACGTGGCACCCAACGCCCCGAAGCCGCAGATCCAAGTCAGTGCCACCATCCCAGCCAAATTCTTTCGTTTGTAGATTCTGTAACAAATTTGAAATTTATATCAATAAATGAATATTGAACGAAATAACATTTTGTTGCTAACAATATTTGTTTTAATATCCGAAAAGATATGTTTTATCGATAAAGAATCAAGAATAAACAATTGAAACAGTCTAGTCGACAAGTTTTCTTTACACAATTTTAAAACTTTGATTTTTAACTTAAATTTTTTTTTAGGTTTGATTATTTTGACTATCGTGAATTCATCAACTTTTTTTAATTGTTTCATTTGGCCCATCAACTAGAAACATTAGTTAAAAGTGTTAAAACCGGATTAATGCATCGACGAATTAACTATGCTCATATATTTGTTCTTTATGCAAAATGCAATCCACTATTTTCTACTTTTTGTTTGAACTATAGCAATACATTTGTATTATAATTATAAACAATAAATACAAATACCATCTACTTTTATGTTCTTATAAACAACACAAAAGTTCTAGAGAGAAGTTGTAATTACTGTGCACGCTATACGATTTATTTTGTAAACTATTTGCATACATTGATAATCAAGTTTATGAAGAAAACTTGCAAAATTAACTCTTGTATATGTAGTGCATATTCAGTACATTTACTCAATTAATGCCTTTGAAAACAATTGCAATACAATTATAGAAGAAGAATGTCGAAATTCAATCATTTTTTTTCAAATTAGTAAATAACAAACATAAATCGAGTATTCGATTTGCTATTTATTTATGACAAATGATTAATTAAATACTTTCCAGAAAACTAAAATAATCATTTTATACCTACGTATTATATTTCATACCTATATCTAATTCTTTGCCAATTAGAATTTGAAACAGTCGTTTTCTATTATGTAATTTTGTACCTACCTAAAACTATGATTTCGAATTAAAAAAAATGTGTATTATTAAAAAAAATATATCAGAGTAGACAACCAATTATCCATTAGATAGACAAAGATATCGATTTAAACAATTTAGCATTTTCTTATTTTAATAAGTGAAAAAAAATCAGGTAGATATTTACAAAAAATAAATTATTTCTTCAACTACATTATGTATAGATGACTGAACGTATTTTTTACAACGATGTCGCGTAATGCTTTTCCATTCGCCGCATTTAACGCTGCCGAGTAGTTGTTCCACTTTTTCTTTATTTTCTCAGAATCTTTTTAATAGTGTAGTTCATTTATTTTTACATAAAACAAAATTTAGTTACATAATACCAATCCTTAATTAATAGATACAAGTAAATCCAATTAAAAATGTAAGCAAATGTCACATGAGAGTATAAAATAATAATAAAAAAGAAGAGTACGTGTAACAGCATATATTCTCTTGTGGAGTGCCTTTTTTATTATAAAGAACTCCCATCCAACTTGGTTTATAGTTACCATTAAAACGAACTTTATAGGGAATCTACGAATAATAAAAACACTGTTTGTCTATCACTTTATTATCTCTGTGTTGGCTACAATGCATAAATAGGTTATATGAAGCGTTCCTAACACTTCAATATGGAAAATTTCCATAAAAAATGACTTAAAAATACTAAAGCCTCATGTTTAAATGATTCTGAACCATTGCACAAAAATTATAAGCTCTTTAATGGATGCTACTTTAGTTTAAAACTTTCATACATCTCTATGCATTTGAACCATTGATATGAAATTTAAAAAAAAATCTTCAGGTTAGTCGTTCAAATCGATTTTTCCATTACTTATTATTTTTGGAAAATATCGATTATTTCCTGTAAATTTTACACAATAGTAAACGTAAAATAAGGTTAAATTTTTTAACTTCTGAATACATCACATTTAGTAAGCTTTACAAATGTTAATAATAGAGACATTCGAAAGATTTTTTTTATAGTTTAAAATAAATAAAAAATAAAATATCATACGTATGTTATCGTATAATAAACACCAGCAAAAACTATGGTTGTGAATTATCAAATACAAATTTTATTGTTAAACCTACACGTGTTACAATAGCAATCTTCATCAGAGTCTTAAAGATGGAAGAGTGTATTTAAAACTCTGAAAATAACAGCTATTGAAACACGTGTAAGTCTTAACTCTTACAATGTATGACGATTCCATTTAACAGCGAACATATTAATTCGCAAAGACATTTAAATATGTTAAGTTGAGAGCTGCACGTTCTAACATTCTTTATTAAGAATATAAAATTGTAAACTTCGAGGCCGAGAGGAGACGTGACTTATTTATCTCGTCTCGTTTCGTCTGCAAACCTAGTGGACTTTAATATTTAACTCCATAAAATTAAAAATATGTCTGTAACTGACTCTAGCGTTACTTATACATATGTACACTTTTTCTTTTTCTAAATAATTGTTTTAAAATACAATGTACGTTAATTGAAACCAAGTTCGGCTATTAAAATTGCCTTTTCATACATTTTTTTTTAAATAAAAAAGTAGTATTAAAAAATTATAATTTTTAACGCATTCAATTTTCTGCGAATTTAGTTACATATGTGATAGGTAGTTAATTAATAAATTTTTCCAATGTTATGCGGTTTTTTCTTAGAAAAAATAAAGTACCCTGGTTGGCACTTTTTTATACATCATGAAGAAATAACATAAGTTAACTCTTTCTGCTAAGAAATTGAAAATAAATTACATTATATTAATTTGTTGTTTTTGTTAATATTTGAGATATATTTTAATTTTATTTCAAACATTTTTATTATAAATCGAAATAATAATTTCTCTGTTCAAAAATATATTGTTTTGTCAACTTTATTATACAGTATATTTCATGTATGTATAAAAAAGTAAAAATTATCTCTTCGAATGCACGCTACCCTACTGAATATTTTGAATAAAAAAATGCACATATTTTTAACTGCAACAATTCAAAATGTCTTAATAAGAACTTTGTGTAGTTTGTACACGTAAATGATGCGATAAAACGCGCCATAGTTCGCAATCTCCAATTGCCCAATTTGCAATTCCCAGGTAAAGCAATTTCTTTGTGTTCTAAAATAATCCGTGCGTACTCGGTGAAAAACTACAAGAAAAATTTCATTTTGCTCATTTTCCTAGTAACAAAATACATATATTGGGTGAATTTTAAAAAGTTGATGTTTGACGACGAAAAATTTTTTATGTGTTACATATATACCCCCGCCTCCAAAAACTTTTTTGAAAACTATTTCACAAATATTTTTTAAATAAATTGAACTTATAACACAATTAAACTTTTTGTGTGGTTTATAGTTACAGAGTACTATGTCGTCAAATAGGAGACCAGTATAATATTTTTGATTTTATTTTATTCCTGACGATTATACATAAATTTATGATAATGTATTCGGAAAATTATAATTAAGTGTAAATTATATTATATAATAGATGCTATCTAAAATTACTGAATGTAATCCAGTGCACACATAGATTTATCTGTTTTAATTATCTTTTGTGTCGACACAATATTGATAATGCATGCTAATTGATATTAGCAACGTTAAATTGAACATTCTTGTTACCAATAAAATTATAAAAATTAATTAACAGTGAAAATATTTTTTATATGCTGACAATTTTGTATTTTTATTTGTTAATTGATTTATAAAATAATTTATTTATAACGTTTTTGTGTATTTTTATCTATTGTGGTATGTAAATTTTATAACTTTGATATGTAATATAATTTGCGATATAAAAGTCTGTTCCCCTAGGTCTCCCAATTGTTAAATCTGGCACTGATTATATATGTACCTGGCTTCAAGTTTTTTTAAAAATCAATGGACAAAAAATAGATGAATTGTCACAGGACCAAGGAATTTTGCTTTCTCGTAATATCGAATATACGAGAAGCTTTGTGATCGTATTAAAATAAGACAAAAAAATTGTTCTTAGATTTCAAAATTTTTTTGCGTTTCAATTGTTTTTTATTTTATTTTTTTACTGAATACATTTGAACACTCATTCTTCGGGTACTGGCTGTAGTTGTATCGATATAAACTAGCCATAAAAATAAAAATAAAATTACTTACTTTGGGTAGAGATTAGGATGAGCAATCATGACGTATCTGTTGACAGTGATGGAGAGGACAGTAAAGAGAGAGACGGCGAGCAAGCCGTACCTGAGCAGCGGAAATAGTCTGCAGAGGCCGGGACCAAGCGTCCACGAACGGCGCCAGAACAGTCGCGCCGCTAACGGGAGTACCGTCATGGAGAACAGCAGGTCAGACACGGACAGGTTCATTATGAAGACTGCAGTCGCGTTACGGACCTGTAAAAAGTGTTATGTTTAGTTTTGATATTAGAATATTAATTTTAACAAATATAATTGAACCTCGTTAGTACGTTTTTTTAGTTCCTGACATATTTCTATAAGATCCCATATTTCGTTAATAGGTTTTTCTCGTTAGTACGTGTTTTCCCTAGTCTCTTCAAAAACGTACTAAAGAGGTTCCACTGTATTATTGTTAGTTAGTGGTTCTTAAACTTTTTTTAGGTGAAAATCAGCAATACTCTAGTGTATATATAATTCACTTATACAGGGGTGAGCAACATTTTTGGATAGCGGGCCAACAATAAACAATCGTGAATAATATTGGTAGGCAAAATTAAATAAAACTGCCATGTATACCATGGGACTTTCTTCTAAAAATGAATGGGACATAATTTATAGATAATATATTCTCTGCAACATTTTTTTCTAATTGGCACTGTTTCAAAAATAATTCAAAAATTGACAAGAATTTATTCCGAGACGTAGATACATTGGTCTTTAAATTAAACTTTTCTGTTTTTGTCGTTTTTGAATTACTACGTCTACAGACAGACATCATGGCAAAAATAGTCAGAGTAGTTTCAGGGATGGTCAAAATGGATATTTCTATCAAAATTTTGAATTCGAATACTTATTAACGTTATATATTTTTCATACAAGAAATTTAAAAAAGGATTTTTATAACTAAAATTGCAGTCTTCAAAACGGTACCAATAAATTTTTAATACTTACTTGATGATTCTATCAAAACTAGATCTTTTTTATTTTTCAGCAATACATTACTTTTTTATCTCATTGCGACAATTTTGACCGAAGTTACAAAACTTTTTGAATAGTTTTTGTAAAAACGTACTTATTAGAGAGAAAATAAATAACTTAAAAAAACGACTTCAAAAAAAACCTAAAACTCTGACAAGTATACCTATCTAATAATTTTTTGAAGTCGATATCAAAAACTATTAAATTTAATTATTAAATATACCTACTTTTCAGTGTTTTTTCCCCATTTGAGTAGCGTATTTTTGAAGTTCATTGTTATATTCTGATAAAATTTATATGGGACTATCTCAGGAGTATACTCTTTCAAACAAACAAAAAAAACATCCAAATAGTGCATATATTTGTCGGAATTATGCTTGAACTTATATAAAAAATATATATTAATTGAATTGAGAACTTCCTCATTTTTGAAGTCAGTTAAAAATTTAAAATACATTTACTCAATTGTATTTTACTTTAATGTACACGATTTTTTGCATGCCATCTAATAAAAACTCCTTTGTGTTTTACTAACTAATAATTTTGAATTGAATTACTCTCATAAATTGCACCAAAATATAGAAATGCGTATATAAAAAAAACTTAAAAGTATATATTATATTTTTCTAGAGAAAACGTCATCTCAAGTTCTCAAATCACAAGAAACTTTTAAAAATCTAAAATTTACAACACCATAATATACATTTAACGTCAGTACAGATATTTCACATCAACGGAAGTTTACTGCTTGCATGTTCGACAGGATTCGAACCCGGGATATTCTGATTCAATAAAAAATAAATATATATGTATTTTACATAAAATACCCACGCAATCTGAATTTTCATAAATCCACGCATCCTGCTCATAGAAAGAACTTTTATCATGGTTTATGTTTTAGTCAATATCACAGGATCAAAACAACATTGAAATGGTTTAGGGTAGTTTTGTGAAAAAGTTAAATGGAACTTAAAGTAATATGGAATTAAAATATTCTTATAATTTGTTCCAGTAAATGGGAAATACTGTAAGGAAATAACTATATTTAACGTTACAATATAGTAACGGTACTCGTACCATTAACGAAATTAAAATGAAAGTAACAACTATTGTAACGATAACTTTTTCTATACTTATCTAATTCCTTTTCAGTGTTTTTGTTATTATTTAAGTAAGATAATATGTAACATTAGGTTAGGTTATATATTAATACCTGTAATGATAACGAAAACAAACTGATCAACATTAATATACCTGGTGTGGAATTTAATTACTGTATATACGGAAATCATTATAGTTTCTGACTCGTGCAAATATAATTAATGCTTGATTCAATAACCACCCCATCCCTCATAGCCCCTTTTTTATAAACACAATTTATTTTTGAAATTAAATAAGTTTAAAATACTTGCATATATGCAAGAGTTTCATTCAGTGTATTAAAACTATATTATATTACAAACAATGTATCAGTTATATAATGTCTATCTTTGTGTCTAACCAACACTCCCCTACCACGTGAACACTTTCATTCTGATGTCTGTTGTTTCTAATCAACTAAATTAACATCATAGTCGGCGAGGCTTCGTCAAATCAATCGGAAACCAAATCACAAACACACATACATTATTACATACATTATACATACATATAACGCACGTGTCGTCACATATAGATATATACTCGTAGATAGACATCTTTATTTCCATAAAAAAACATACAAAGATGTATAGAAAAGGTCAGACAGTGTACAAAATAATTAATCACATAATAGAATAATATAATAAGTATAATAAAGCAGAAAATATATGTATATAATATAATATGATTGAGCAAGTTCTGCTCAAAACTGACAAACTGAAATAATGGCAAAAATTCTTTCAAAATCTACTACTATCTCAATTTTTTTAATGGAACGAACGAGTTTTGGAACTCACCTACTCGTATGTATCTACAATTTTTTTTTTTTTTCAAATCGTAGATAGGTACCTTATCTAATATTTCTTGATTCTTATAATCATTTTTTTAGTTATTTACAAAATTTAGGCTTACTCTTGATTATCGTTTTAATTTTTCGAGAAACTTTACAAGTCGCGCAATATTTCTCTTTTCTATCATATATCGAACCTTATGTTGCTCACCGAGAAATACCTTAAATGCCATAGACACTATGCATACCAAAAATAGGATGAAATTACATGAAAAATGGTCTTTGTGGTAGCTAGATCTTTTACATTAAGTAACGCCTTTTGGAAATAAAAAACAAAAAACTTTACCTCTTGCGATTATTTTTAAAAATTAGTAATTTTCGAGTAAAAAATTATGGAAATTTTTTCTTTCGTTTGCTCCTTATCAAATGGACATTTTCAGAAAAAAATGTTACAAACAAAAGTTGTTTATTTTATCTCTTAAATTACGAATCTGCAACAAAAAAAAAACACTCAAAAATATAGGTTTAAATCTGTAAAAGAAAACCTATCAAAATAACCTTTCTAAGGTCACCCATAATGTCAATAGTTAGACCCCTCGAAACCATGAAACTTTTGTCTGTAACATTTTTTTCTGAAATTCTGTTATTTTGGTAATAATACCTAATCCGGTGAAAAGTTCTTTTTTCCGATATATAGTATATATGTACATATGTATATATATATTCTGTTCGATCGTGTACACGAATAATCCGGTGGAAAGTCTTTAAAAAAACATCCCGATATATTGTATATATGTATATAGGTAAATAAAAACAAACTTGTTTGTCTAAACGTCAAAATTTATTTAAGAAAAGGTAATCGCAAGCTTTCGATTCACAGAATCATCGTCAGGCTATTATTAAAGATCAAAATGTGAGAACGATGTCGTTATCTCAACAATATTCATGTGACTATGTAATTCATGTACATATATACATATATTCTTGTCGATATTGTACACGAGTTTATTACATAAGATCAGGGACATGAGTGCTGTCAATGAGATTTACCTAAAGAACACAACCGTTGACGATGTTTGACAAAGTTGTACAAAACTGCTTGATCTATTTTAAGAGCTGTGATGAGTTATCGACATTTGCGGTAATAGTGATTTGTCATCGTGCTATTTTATTCTCAGTTTGTTGATTCTCTTATTTTATGTAGTGGATTGAAATAGTAACATATTTACTTTACTTTGTTTACAATCATATATCTTCACGTTATCAATATCGTACGTGTTTTTACATAAATAAAGCATTCATAATTATGGAAGTAATTCTAGGCATGTAAATGTAAACTAATTTTTTATTATTTTGTATTATACTAGCGCATTGGACCCGGTGTTACTCGGGATATTAATTTAATTAAACATAAAGTAATTATACCCACCCAACATAAATGTGTTTTTTATATAAATGACAGTTGTATGCTCTGAAATCATGGATATTCATGGAACAAAACATAACTTGATATAGATTTTTTAGTCCTTTGATTTGTTTTCATAAAATATTAAAAATTATCTGGTGAAAACCGCATTGAAATCGATTCAGTAATTATAATAATTATAAGCCTCATACAAACGAACATTCATTTTTAAATATATATAGAGACATGGGCGTAGCCAGGGTGGGGAAGGGGGGGGGGGAGCAAGCGCCCCCCCCCTAGATTGTGGACAAAAAGTAATAAGTAAATCAGTATTATTGTCCAAACAGGGATATTTCTAGACTTCTATGATGTCCATTGAATTTTTGAACGTAAATTTATATTTTGGATCCAGAAAATAAAATATCAAAGTTTTTTTTAATCACAATCTTTTATTTTTACATGTAAACTAAAATATCAGGGAAAATTAAAAATAAAATAAAAACACCTAAAGGCAAAGGTCGCAGTATTGGCAACAGTGAAAACTGTGTTTTGTGTTAAAATAACTACCCACAAAAGCATGGGGGGACGCTTGCCCCTCCCCCTAGCTCGTGAAGTAAGAGTAACAAATTAATCAGTTCATTGGCTAAATATTGACATTTTTAGATTCGAAAATTTAAATATCATTGTTTTTTTTATTGTAATCTCTTGTTAAAGCGGGTAAACTATTTTTTATCTTTTTTATACAAAAAAAAAGTTTTTTTTAAGTATATTATCAATTCAAATTAGATCGATTTTTTACATTAAATAAAAAAAAACACCAAAATAGCAACGTAGAGTACATTTTTGTAGAGGATTTTGTATTCAAAAAGATATGCACATACATATAAATTTAATTGATTGAAAAAAATGTGGCGAAAATAAAAGAAGAAATGAAAAAAATAATGACTTTTCATTGTTACTTTTTGCGCACCTATCTAGAGATATAATAAATAATGAAAATGTTAATTTTTTCAATACTAGGCAAAACACGCCGATCAATCGGTTTCAAAAAAAAAAAAATTTGCCCCCCCCTGAACAAAATCCTGGCTACGCCCATGTATAGAGATTATATTTATATTGAAACTTTACAAAAGATGTCATACAACGAAAACCCTTCTCAAAACGAAAAAAAAAATCTACCCTATCCATGGATTTGTAAAACAAATGAAACCATGTAGCCTCGTTCTAGCTGACCTTAGTGTCAATCTTCTCTGACGTCGGTATATTATATAACTGTTTTAATTCTAAATCCTGATTTATTAGATAAAATTCAATTTAATTAAAATGACTTTTTCCTTTTGCAACGCATTCTAAGATGCCGACATTCAAGTTGTAATTTAAAAATCGTATAGATACTAACTGCATTTTTTAAATAAATCTTTAGGTCTCTAGTCTTTGTTTTAATATCTGGAAAAATCCTTAACTTTTCTAGCTTTTCCAATATTTTTTGTCTACTTATGTTAAATAACAATTTTATTTTAATATCCATACTTTGTTTTAATATTTGTATGTTTTTTAACTGATTGATTAAGATTAGGTTTGTTGAGGTCATTTAAGGATCAAGATGATTAATTCATTATTGTGTATCATGATTGTGTAGTACATATTTTACAATAATTATATAGTCTACTTTCTCTCTCACACATTAATTTTCGTAGTGTTTTCTCGTTCTTTTTGTAATTTAATTTACGAAATGTCGTCTACATATTCATTTTCATTAATGATTTTATTAAAATATATTGAAGATATCAGACGACCCTTTATCCAATGAAGAAAAAAGTTTTTGGCAAGTTATCAGTATTCTTAATGTTTTCTAGAAACGATTTTACTGCTTTTGATAATTAAATGTCAATAGGGTTATATTGAATTTTCATCTCTAAGCATTTTTTATACATAACTTTTGCTTTGATAACTAAAAAAGATTGATTAAAGTGAAATTGGTACCAATAAAAATTAAAAAATACTAAAAAGTCATTATATAACACATTTATTTAATATTGTAGTAAATCTAAAACGTGAATTTCTTTTAATATGGAGTTAAATAGTTGACATTTCAAAAGTTATAAACGATAGTACATACAAGATTGACTTTTATTTCAAGATGAATAAGGAACATTGTTTCTACGGCCTATAAAATAAAACTGTATACAAAAAATTTTCTACAGACTTTTATTGACAAATTATTTGCTATAACTTAGCTACCACAATTTATTTATGTGACGTCATTATTCAGAGGAAAATAATTGAATTTTATCATTGATATTTACTTGCTTGGAAAATACTACCACTAGCATTGATTAAATGTTACCAATGTTAAAATACAATTTTCTAAATCATTTTTATGGAAACTTTAGTGTGCATTTCTTGTAAATTGATGTAAAGAGATTAAAACGATAAACAAATGGTACAATAAAATATACAGCGTGCTATTTAAAAAAATGATGACACAATTTCTAATTGTAAGCATACATGTATAACATTTGTCAATTTTTTTTACTAATTTTAAATACTTAATCCTTAACAAGTATCGTAAAATTTACAAACGTAACTGGTATCGTGGGGTGTTTGCGGTCCCCACTGAAGATTTACTTTTTGCAAACTAGTTTCAATAATGAGACTGGATAACACTTTATAAATGGTAAATAATACACTCATTTTATATAATCAACTAGCTTTAATTACCATTATTTTATTAAATTATCTTCTACGAGAAATTTCAATAAAGTTACAATTTTTTAGGTACTTACAAAAACTTTAACTTCAGGAAAGTTTATAACTAAAGTATTATTCTTTCTTATCTAATAAGAACTTATTTAGCAAAAAAACATGTTTATATACCTTTAATTTAACAACATTAAAAAAACTAGTATCGTGGGGTCACCAGACTTTTAACACGTATGTACCTGAAGGTGTTAAAGCGTCGAACGTCCGGCACCTGCCGCGAGTCGCGACGTAATAAAATTACTTAAAATGGTGGATGCGCACGGTGCTTAGATTTTTTAGAAAAAAACATCAAAATATGACTTGCGGGGGCCGACCAGGGTTAAAATTACATAAAATTGACAATTGTGATAAGGGTTAAGCTCTGGCAAATAATTGTTCTAGAATAATCTAGAAAATATTTATTTACAAAATCATTATTTTTGGCTGCAGAATGTTACATTTTATTCACCTCTATATACAGCTTATTAATGCCTAGATACTACCTCATTACAAATTATAATAAGATCTATATACAGTGTACAGTTGTACATGTTAGAACAATAATTGTTATTTCTACTGTATCTTGTTTAGCTAACCTAACGCCTTGTTTATTTTGGTAGTATTTGATTATTCCCCCTTTGCATTGCCTCGTACATTTCTATTAAACTCATCGCCGGTGGCCATGTAATAACAATGTTTACTTGAATCCGAAAATAGAGTTTTTAACAGTTAAAAGATACAAACCATATGATCGAAAACGTATCAGTAAAAAATGCTAGAAAACAATGACCAGTTGGTCTTGGGTGACTTAATGTGGTGTAAATTTAGCATTTTTATTGTGTTTTCAAACTGGAGTTTATTTTTTAAGGAGGGAAAATATTGTTTCAACATGTATTTTTACGTGTAAAAAAGTAAGGTTTTTCATTTTTTTTGTTTTCCAATTAGCAACTCTGCTTGGAGAAAAATATTTTCTTCTAAAGCTTTTTTAATTTATTCAAAGCCAATATATTGTTTATTATTATACCTTCTAGTTTGCCAACTGTCTACATTTAATATCAAATTTAAATTTTGAGTCTGTAGGATCGCGCCAAGCTGAAATATTAACTATTCAACTTATTTGTTAATTTATCAATTTTAATTTGTTAATAATAGAAGAAGGGGATCTCGACGGTATTAGGGTATTTGATAGTTTTAAAGTTAATGATATAAGCTATATTTAAAAAAAAGTTAGAGTCTGTAGGATCGCGTCAAGCTGAAATATAAACTTTTCAACTTATTTGTTAATTTATCAATTTTAATTGACATGTTCGGTGATTTTTAAACATTTTTTTAGGAAGAGAGAGAGCGGAAAAATAAATCTCGCTCAGGGTGCCAGACTTGCATAACATAATAGTTGTGCTGTTAACTTTTCAATAATATCATTAAATTGGTTCTTAACCTTGCTTAATGTTTAAATCTACGGTACGGAACACTAATACGCTCATCTCGCACTTGACAACAAAAAATGGTGACTTCTAATTGTTATTTATTATTATTTTCTATTTTTAAGTCTTTAAAATGGCCATTTAAAAAAATCACATAAACTACTCCATTCTGCCAATCTTGACACGTATACTTTATATTCAAAAGTTTTAATTTGACTAACTTTATTCGAAATAAAAAATGGCATTTCATAGAAAATATCTCTGGAAACAAAAAATGATAACGTGTGTGATACAACTCGGTATAAATATTCATAATATTTTTATTCCGACCAATACTATTATTTTTTGCTACTCCAGAATCATTCTTTTCATCTGGACCATTTTGATTTTATTTAAATATGATGATTTCTAAGGGTAGCCTGTTTTTTCCTCTGTTAAAATAGAAATTCAAGCGTTACAGAAATGAAAATGTGATATGTCGCTGTCATTTCTGAAATGTTTTCTATCCTGTACAGTTTTTCTTTTGACGGAAACTGAAAAGTTGACATCTTCCGAAGAAGCAGTTATAAAAAGAATAAATGTTTTTTAAGAAATGTGTTTGTATGTGTCGTACAATGAATGTCACAAAAATGTGTGAAATTGATGTCATAAAATATTAACGAGAGTATTCAGTTTGAAAAGAATAAATATGCATAAAATTTATAATTTATATGAAATAGACACACGGAGAAAATGGAGTCGATTTAAAAAAATAAAAATTGCAGTTGCCGATTAAAAATTTGAATTTTGTATCAAAAAATACTATCAATACTGTCAATTGAATAACTTTCACAATCTCCATTGTAATTTTTATTATATTCAACTAATTATTCTTTTTAGTTAAACTATTTGTTAATAAATATATAAATAATATAAGTGCTATACAAATTATTTCATTTCAATTGTTAGTACATTTTTCTATTTGATACTTAAATGTTTATTAAAATACAATACAATAAATACTACGATTATGTAAAACTAATTATATTAATAGTGTGTTTTTTATTGGTATAACAAATTAAACTATATCAATTATATAGATTTCGATCCTGCACGCAAAAATTACTATTCATATTGTAATTTTAGTAACACGTGACCTATCAATCAACATGTTTATTGTATAGGCATGTTGGGTGGGCATGTCGGGTGGGCATGTCGGGTGGGCATGTCGAGTGGGCATGTTGGTTGGGCATGTCGGGTGGACATGATTACTTTATGTTTAATTTTAATAAATTACCATTTTTAAGAAATAACATATGTCGATATCACTTATTTTGATATAAATATTACAATTACAAATTCATTTACTTGATAATTAATTAAATTTCAATTCCATGAAATCCCTTATGTTTAGTTATTTTTAAAAGTAATCAATGTTTTTATAAAGTTCTTAATCCGACGAAACTATATTACACCGATCCGCAATACAATTTAATTTTCCAAAGAGTACTTGAAACTATTAATATCCCTTCAGAGTGTATTTTCCGTACCACATGTTCCCAATACACCCGTGCACAATGAAGAAAGCTGGATACAGCAAGTGTAACCTCCACTTGAGCGAGAAATGGCAACGAATGTCGCTAACTGAAAGTTTTTGATGGATATTAATGCGGCTGTTTTTGCGTGCTGGAGTTGTTAAAAGGATCCAGAACTGATAAATTAAAAAAAAACACACGGGTGGGGCAATTTATTTTGTCTTTTAATCTTTTATTCTGGTAAACATGAGTGTTGTTCCTGTCAGTCAGTTTTAAAATTGGAAAATTCATAAAGAATGGTTTTATAAAGAAATGACAGGCGCGCTTTGTTGAATGAGATGTGGCTATCATTCATGGGAATGAATTTATGAATGGAATGTTGTTTTTTTTCAATATTTTTTATACTACTAGGAAAAGTTTTAAAGAAAAAAAAAGTTTGTTTTTAAAGTATAGGTATTTTCTTTTCTTTCATCGATACATTGCAAAGTAAACTTTCAAAATAAACGAGAAGTCGTAATATTCACCACGCATTTCTTAACTTGTTCTGTTTGTTGTATGTTAATTACCAATAGTCAAATTTTGTAATACATTTTTTTGAAACAAAATTAATGTTTTATTTGAAGCTTAACCCACTCAATTAAACTATATAACAAACCGTAGGGTGAGACCTTTTAGGTCCACACACCCAACCTCCCAACATGGTATGACTATCATTACTTAGATACTACAGATGATAAAATCACAAAGTTTCAGCATTTCCCAAAAAATCAACCCTTAAAGAGTTGTAAGGGGGTGGAAAATTTTTTATGGGAAACACACATATATAGTACATAATATACTATAGTGACCTTGAAACATAAAAATATCTAGACATTTTTTATTTCGATTTTCGGAGCGATTACAATAACTTCCTGTTGGGAAGTTAAAAATATTTTAAACCGTTTTTTTATAAAAATGCATTAAAAAGGACAAACAATTTTTTCAGATATTTCAGCTATTAAATCCTTGTCAATCTTAGACTGTTTCAGTCATCACAACGCTTTCAGGTTTATGCCATTTTATCTTATTAAAAACAGAAAATAAAAATTTTATTTGAAATCAGAGAATCACATAAAATCCAATTGGAAAAATTCAATTTAAATCTGTCGTATTACACTTGATGGTTTATCTGAATACGTAAATCACAAGTTAATGCTCCCACGGCTTTCCTATTCGGTTTAAGTTAATAACGCAGTGCCAAAAGTAGAATGTATTGCTAAATACGTAATATGATAATTTGTTGGGTAATATCCAAATACGAATACTGTGTATTATACCATTTATATTCTCTGCTTCAGAGTATATCCTGTTATAGCCATAGGTACTCAAAATGTTTATAAAACAGATTGAACGTTGATATTTATTATTTGAATAAATCATAACATAAAAATATCTTACAGCCTCACCCCCCCCTCTTACCAAAAAATAAGATTATAAATGTTATTTTGTAGTATCTCATATTTAACTGCTTGTTTATATGTTCTTAGCCTAATATGAATGAGGGATCAGCAAAAAAAAACTGTTTATTATTTTTCAATATTAATACATTCACAACTCTCAGTTAATGTTTCTTATTATTGTTAAAATACTTTGAATCATTCTTGGAATTTTTTTTAAAACAGCTTATTATTATTAGTTCTGCTTCCTCTGATGTCAGACTTTATATTAGAAAACAAAAATAGTTAATTGAGGATCAGGTCGAAAGTATATTGTTGCAATAATGGCGTAATAGGGACCGGACACTGACCGTTAAGCGAAAAACGCCGATAAATGAATTAGGGCTTTTTTTTGCTTCGCGAGTGTCTGCAAGAAAACCTTCGTACTATGTACTAATATATATATAATCATATATTAAGTGTGCAATAACCCTTACAATCAATCAATGTTAGGTACAATACATGATTTACAACTGAAAAAGAAATAGAAATATTAAAATTTGAGAGTGCCCTGTGTATGTTATGTTCTTGTACGGTACCATTATCATGTAGTAAAAATCAATTTATCAGCTGTTTATTAATTGGCTAAAAATGTTTTGGAGTCACTGGTTTGTGCAATACAATATGCAACGTGATTCCTCTATTTAGATCAAACTTGATGACAAACAACAAAAAATAAACCACGAGACTTCTTCTTGGAAGATATATTATTTTCGTAGAAAATAAAATAAAACTATTCTATTTATTTGTAAACATATTTTACCAAATACTTTTGGATGCACATAAGTAGAATTTAAATAGACTTTTTATTGTTGTGAATTAAACATATTTTATGTAAATGTTTTCTTCAGTGACAGCGGAATGAGTGGAGGTACGTGGGGTAATATTCCCGATAGGTTAAATCAAATAGCATAATGTTACGAGATATATTATAGTTTTTAGTTTTAAAATTTAAACTAAATGATACATTATATAGAAAAATCAGAAAAAACTTAATATTTTATATAATTAAAATTACATTTTAAGTACAATTACAGAAAATAAGTACCTGAAGTACATTTTATGTATCTGATTTGTGCACAACTCTGTATATCACGTGAACAAATAAAACAATTTACGAGAGTAACATTTAATATCAAAAGCTATATTTTCTATTGCAACTGATTGATTGCATCCTTTTGTCTTTTAAACTGTCAAAAATGACTATGAAAACAGTGCACATACACTGTTTTTAACATTTGTTACAATGATTTCATTTACGGAATAATAAATCAGTGTAAGCTCTTTAGTATTTGTTTCTCGTTATCAATGACAGGATTAACTGCTCAATGAACATAATAAAAATTGGTGTATGCATACATTTTTGTATGTTAAAAAAAAACATGAAATTTTCAAATATTTAATTTTTTTCCATCAAAATTTTATTTTTTTCAGTAAGGGATAATTCAAATATTAAATAAGCACTTTTTCTTTGATTTTGGTCCCCTCCCCTACTCTACATAAAACAAAAACTCAACATCTCTCTGTCTGTCTGTCCGTTTATCACTCGAAAACCACTTATCCGATTTTTAATTTGTATAGATATATTTTTTACTAAGGTTTTAGTATATAAGTATTTTGTTACACTAGAAACATAAGGAAAAAGCAGTAACGATAATAGTAAATCAATTTACGCTGCCTAACAATTAAATATTGAACAATATAATGTAGTAAATAATTGTGTAGAGTAAAAAGATCTAAAATAAACTCCGCGATACCATATAGTTATTACTAATTTTTATGTTTAATATAATTTTTTTATTTTTTTATTTGAGTGTATTTTTTCCATTGAGTTGCTAGACTCATTTAGGCAGTCTTTCATTTAATATAATAACTTTAATGTTTGTAGAAATGAATATGCAAATGTTAAATTCAATAGATAAAGTTCTTATTCATATTAAAAATATGGAGGAAATTTAAAACACTTGACTGTTTTAGAATAGAACACAGCTTCTATTAATAGAAGAAAACCCAATATAAGACAAATCTTATATAAGAATTGTTTAGGTTTTCTAAAATATATCCTTCTTTATTAAGTATCGCTTTCGTTTCGTTCAAATTCAAATAGCATCGTATCGATCTTGTCATGCCCGAATTTAATCACGTCTTGGGGCGTGCTGTCTATAACTATAAATAAAAAATATTGTTATTTAATTCCTAATAATTGTCATCATTAATCTTATTTATTTAATTAAACCTTACATCAAAAATGCTATAAATTTGTGGAAAATAATAACTTTTATATATAATAAAGATTTTTATGATAATCAATAAATAAACGTCTTTGATACTGAAACTCTGATGTAATAGAGTTTTAGCGCTCTCGAAGGATCAATCTAATACATATTATTAACACATTAAACATTTTAATGTATACATTACACACTGACTTGTTAGTCGTTAGAGATCACAAGAAATTTGTGAATGACATTTACCCGGCACTTTGAAATTTATATCCTATAAAGAATACAAAAATATATCCAATCTTATTCGATAGGGATGTCAAAAGAAGTACTCTTTAAAAATATATATAATTTATAATGTAGATTGCCTACACGTTGTGATAATAAAATATATTTTAAACATATTCATTTTACATTTAATTTCAACATTTTTTCTTCTAATTTTCAAATAGCATTAGAAAGGAACACTTAAATATAATTATTTTCATGTTTTTTACACCAAATGTAGATAAACCTTATAAAGAATAATGCCATGTTTAGACAAAAAAAACAGCAACACAAATATATAGGGTTTGTTGCATTTTTGTCATACGATGTTGCTGTTTTGTTTTTTCGGTCTAAACACGGCATAAACTGCATAAAACTAGTCAAAATGACCTTTTTTATCGAATTTTACAGAAAAAATATTGCATTGAAAATTAATATTTTTTTACTGAAAACGTCAACTTAAAAATTGAACAACCTATATAATTATTTCTTTTGTTGTAAAAACCTATGACATTTGCTTTAAGTAACAGTCGGCATGTCATTACACATTTTAATTTGTAAATGTGTGGGATATATCAATTAAACAATTTAAAGTATGTTCTACATCGAACAATTAAGGCATGTTATAATTACTGTTAACAATTAACAGCATTAATATTGCATAGTCTCTACAACGTTCAAGACCCTGCAGTATGTCATAATGCACCTAAACTGCATGTACCTACACCATGTTGCATGAATATTAAAACAATAATAATTTGCATGCACTTAGAATGTCCTTTAATTTACGGAACATCCTGTCACATTTTAGTGTTTTCCTGATTGTCATATACTGAACCTTCTGTTTTAATTTTAATACTAGAGTATTACTTTATTAGTAAAGTATAATACATTGGTGCTAGTTATTGCGATCACATTTGACCAACGAACTTTTGAGTTCAATAAGCTGCTATATTATTTTCTAAAAATACCAAAAAAAATTCAAAATATACAACAGAAAATATATTTTATATTATAGAAAGAGAGAAAGAAAACTGTATATTATCTAGTAATATTAAAAAAAAACTAAAGTAACTAAAGTTATAATACGAAGAAAAAAACCAGAAATATGCATGTATTTTGGTTTTGTTTCTGTCCTTTGGAAATTGAGTTCATAAAAACGTTTGATTCTTTTAATCAATGAACAGGATAAATCTGGCGCCTATTGATATATCTGTACATGTTTTCCTTTTAGCTTCATTTGCCTGATTTCAGTTCATATGTCACACATGAGTGGAATTTGAAAGATCTTATCATAAATATCAACTTTTATAACTGAAGGAACAGAAGTATTGCTTCATCAATATTGATGTTAATAAATAAGAAATAATAATACTTTTCAGTTAAAGAGAGACATATTTTTGAAGTACCATCATTTTTAGGCGTTAGTTAATACTAAATAGAAACACATTGGAATATGATTCACTTCTGGGCAAAATTGAACCAAATCCCATAGGAAAATGGGCAATGTCCTTTATTATGTGTGTCTTATAATGTCTACAGCTTTTTAACAAGGTAATAAAGAAACATCTCCAAATTATTGTAGTTGGCAACCCTTAAACATTATGTTTTTGCATCCATGGGAAACTATCCAAATATGTCATCCTTTTATTATTGCGTTATAAAACTAAAGTTGATATAAAGCAGTGATACGTATCTCTATGTTGATACATATGTATACACTATATATGTATTATAAGAACATGTAGATAATTATATTACGAGATAGTGCATTTCATATATCCACTGACGGAACTTTATTTTCTTCTGTAAGGCCTTTATGGCTGTTGTCCATATAAACTTACTTTTCAGGTTATTGCCCATGCTGTTAACGTTTCGACTCTCATGTTGAAGTCTTCTTCAGAATTGTTTTTAAAAGTATACTTTAGAACTACTTCTGAAGAAAACTCCGACATGAGAGTCGAAACGTCAAGTAAAAAAATACGATAAGTTAGTTTATATGGAACTTTCTTTCTAGTATCTGGAGAATATTTCTAAAAAAAATGTTCCTTCGTGTTGTTGGTAAAACATCTGAAAATTGATTTTTCTTCAAATACGAAAATTTCCTTCATTTACTGATTTTACTTAAAATAAATTAATTTTGAAAACTTTTATGAGCAGGGGCTTGTTCATTGTTTTGCCTATAGTGATAATTTCTACAACTTATAAAGAATCGTCCACACATTAGTACAGTTGATTGACATCCCTAACACATACATATTAACTCAGAGTAATGCTTTTGTATGCATCCAGTGGGAAACTATCCAAATCTGTCATCCTTTATTATCGCGTCCTCGGTGTAATGATGCGTGCTACGTATTGATGCTCCGCTTTGAGCACACTCCGCCGACTTCGGATCGGAAAATATAGGATAATGAAGATTTTTTTTACTTGATAACACATTAGCTACCAAGCGTAAACACTTGTCTTATTTGTGTCAGAGATCTTGTACATGTATGTATATGTATGTATATAATGTGCAGTGAACAATATACATCTATACGTCTTTGAACTCTTTTATGTATGTCTTTTTATAAGATATTGAACGGTGAATTAGATTTTAGGATCAATTTGTATTTAACTGAAGATTGTTTACATAGAATATTATACTATGTATTTTTATTTACACGTATGAAAGAGTAGCGTTTTGATCAGCATCTATAAAGGCAAATATCGTTAGAATCTAATTTTGCGAAAGTGTATACGAAAGTTCATAATGTAAGCCAGATTTTTCATACTTTCCTTCTAAATGACATATTTTTCAAGCAATAAGATACACAAAAAGTTCTTTAAATATTACACATTTTCTCATAATTTCATTACAATTTAAATATTAGAGATTATTGATAATTACCAATTAATATATATATTACTGAAATTTACTCGAGACAACGGTTCAAAAGCGATGGTGTAAGTATTTCATTTAAATCCAAGAACACCATCAAACATTTTTTTCAACAATACTGAATCTAGAAGAATTACACAAAAAAGCAAAACTAGAAAAACGGATACTATATAATGTACTATTACACTTTTATTTATTAGAACATTGTTTCCCAAACACAAACAACATGCGTGTACCCCTTTCAACATTGATTTTTTACCGGAGTTTCCCACTTTTGACAAAAATAATTGGGGTGAGTGGAAATATACATATTAAGATGGGAAGTTTGTCAAAAATAAATACAAATGTAAAGTTACAGTATATTTTTTATAATTTACTGTAATGATTTTTCTTATAACTTATTTGAAAATTATTAATGTAAATCTGTGAAAGTAAAAGGAATTGAGTGTTTGATACATTCAAACCCGGTTCGGCGCCATAGTTTGAAGTTATGCTGTCAATGTAAACAAATTAATTATTTTTCTATTATACGTCACAATTAAGAAAAAAAATACACAAAATAAATAATTTTCGCGTACCTTTTATGCTATTTATATTTTATGCAAGCCTGTGTTCGTATCTGTTTGTGGTACGTACTGGCTCCGTGGGTGCCCGTGTATACACTATACAAGCTATGTAATTCAATGCATTATTTTACTCGGGGTACGATAAAAAAACACATTCAACTTAGGTACATACTTTTGCGTACCACATTTTGAGAAACACTGTCTTAGAATGATATACAGATAAATATACATATGTTGAAAATCTTTCAAATTAACGATAGTAATCTAATTCCACATAATTTAGTGAACAGTTCGACAAACAAAAACCAATATTTTCACCACTAGAAAATATCGAAAGCTTCAAAAGCAGAAGAAAAAAACCATATTGGCATTCAGTCGACTAACAACGGTTTTATTTATTTTGACCGGCCACAATATTACATAGATATAATAAAAACGAATGCCTCGGAATTCGCCTGGCCTCGAGGAATTTGATTGAACATTCTCAGCGGCAATGCAGCAGCACAGCTAATAAGGTTATGAGTGGCTTAATGCTCGCAGATGAGAATTGGAATACCGACATGTGCAATATACATCAAACCTTATATTATTACGATTATTACAACTGCTGCGATATTGCACCATATTTTACTGTATATATATAAGCGCTTTTCGGAATTGTATTCCTTCATCAGTATAACATACATATTATTACATATATCAATCAAAATATTGCAAGAAAGAACAGGGAAATATTGAAAGCTCTGTAATTATTGTAAAAATAATGGCACGTATATAAATAAATATTTTTAAGATTAAAATATCTACTCTACTTAATTTAAATGATTTTCCACATAGGTATATAATTATAAAGCAAGTAAAAAATGGCAATTTAAACATAAAACTTTACTCTTTTGAATGGTTTTAATAGATTTAATTTAATAAATTAATTGATCAATATTCCCACTACTCCGTTGAAAATTACAAAATGCTTTTTCTTCGATATATGTAGGTAAGACTATTTTTTTGTTTTTGACAACATTTTTGACTCTTTTATGAATGAACCATAGTTAGATGTCAAATAATTTTATGTAAAAAGTCAAAGACAAAAAAGTATTTTGAAGCTGAAACTACATGATTTCGAATTGCATCAACAGCTTTTATCTAAGACAATTTCTTAACCCCATACACCCTAACAAATATTTTGTAATTTTATTTATTTTTCCTTAATAGGAAGCATTATTTAAGTAACTCTTTTCTCTATTGAAATGTATAAATAAATACAATTTGAAAATCAATGAAAAACATAGTAAATACAGCAACTGAATTGAAATCTGGATGTCCAGCGTAGTTTTCAAACTATATAATTTTGAAAAAATATATGTTTTATCATAAAACTGATAATTCCAAAGTTTTTATTTGCATTTTTACGAAATAATAGATTTTAGACAGAATTTGAGCCCCTAAACAGTTGCTATCGTATCAAAATTTGTCACTTACACGAATGCCTGTGCGACCGGCTGTTCTTAACAAATAAGAATAAAGTTAGATTGTATTTCGTCTGTAAACGACCCATGACCCCCCAAAAAAAACTGAAATATGCATTTATATAATTATTACAACTTACAATTTTTATTTAAATATATGTTCTCCCATCTCGGGGATTACGTTTTTATAAATCGTCACATCCCCTGCATTTAGCGAACAATTAAAAATTGCAACGAAATCGGGCGAGTAAACATGAACAATTAACCTAATCCCCTTTCATAGAAAAGCTGTCTGTATTTTTGTTATTTTATTAAACCGTATCAGTTCACTGATCCAAGAATAACAAATACATACATTGTACCAGAACTCCATTACAAGTTGTAATTAGTTTTGTACGCTATGTATTTTTATTTGTCGATGTTAGTTGTTCACTATATAGATATAATTACTATCACAGATACCAAGCATCATTTGTTTACCTCTACCCTGGCCGAAAGTTTCCAATGAAAATAGGTGAAAACCGTGGTCATTAGTTAGTGAAAAGTACATACTGTTCGGAATGTTTTCTAATTTGGTACTTTTGAAAGCAGGGTCGGGTTTATAAACAAGAAAATTATAATGTATTCAACATAAACAAGAAATCGAATTTTTATTATGAAAATAAATTTGTAAATAGAGGTTTTATAAATATATTTATCAGATCAAATCGGAAAAGGGGTGGTTATGGACAATACTATGTCTGTGAGTCGGTCTATATGTCCCAGATTTCTAACTACTGAACCATTTGATCTATTATATTCACTGATGGACTAATAATAGATAGATATTTTAGTTTTTTGCACTTTTTAAGGGGGCAAATGGGTTACTAAAAAAAATTTTATTCGATCTCGGTGAGTCAGAATTAAATGAAAGCTGGAATTTAAAGTAATTTAAAAATGTAAACGTTTACTAATTATTAAATTTTTCGTTTAAAAAATTTCAAAAAAATCGTAAAAATATTTACTACTCTATCCATTACCCATACCTCCGAGAGTAGTAGCGAGAAAAATCTAGAAAAAAAATTGGGAACATGTATAATTGTACATAATGATGCCGAGATCAAATGATTTTTTTTTTAATTTAAAATTATTTAAAAAAAAGCCATCACGAACTATTAAATAATACTCCATAGTAGTTCTTAATTTTGTAAAAAAATAACATAAATTAACATATTCAAATAAATTGGATAACTATAAATATGGTACGGGACACTAATACGCGAGGATCGACTCGCACTTGACACTTTTTTATTTTAAACAGAATAAGTAAAAAATAAAAATCAATAAGAATATAAAATATTATAATCAATGCTTAAAAATTTGAACAGGTTTTGCTTCTAAGAAAATGTGATTATATGATATTTTATCTGTCGTAATTTTCATTTTTATTTTTAACTTATATTGCTCTATATATGGGTCATTCGAGCGCACTAACTTTTATTAGATTATTTTAAAACTAAAAGAATACACTCCAGCTGGGATTTGAATCTAGGTCTTTACAGGATGAAAGCATTATAAAATTACCGAGTGTTCCTTTCTTATAGGTATACTGTTATAGTTTTTAATCAAATTAAAGAACCTCAAGATGCCACCATTAAAAGTTAAAATACAGTATCTTTCAATTTTAATATACCATTTTAGTTACGGTAAAATGTTATGTTTATATTTAATTATAAATATTTTTAGCTTTTTTTATGTTACCTACAGTGGCGTAGTTATAATTTTCCAATTTTCTATCACCTCTTTTTCATCATCTTTAAACACGAGAAATGTTGACGAGACAGTCTGCAATGAATTTTATGTTTGTATATGTTTTTTTCTTTAAAATATGTACATTGGTGCCAATTTTAGGTTATTAACAAAATTTAACAAAAATCCAATGTAAATGGGAGTAGAAAGAAAAAATATTAAAACGTTTTTGATTATGATAAAAAAACTTTTTAGAAAAAAAAGTATATTATGTATCTATACATATAATAATTAAATTAGTGTTTGAAGTCGTTTTTTTTTTAATTTTTAATTGGCTTGATATCTACTTCAAAAACTGTTCAATTTAATTATTGTATACTTTTCAGTGTTTTTAGGATTTTTTTGAAATCGGTTTTATTTTAATAATATTTATTTAGATTCTAATGAAATTTATATAGGATCACTTCGAAAGTATAATCTTTCAAACAAACAAAAGTGTCACCAAATAGGTGCATTTTTGTCGGATATATACCCAAAAATACATAAAAAAATAAATACAGAAAAATTGAATAACCCCTCCTTTTTACGTTCATAGTCAGATTCTGATAAAATTTAAATGGGACCACCTCTATACTCTTTCAAACAAATAAAAAACGTTCGAATTGGAGCATATTTGTCGGAGTTATGCCCGAACATACATAAAAATATATATCGATTGATGATTGAGTACCTCCTCCTTTCTTGAAGTCGGTTAATAAATATTATTAAAATAATGTATTTCTGTTAGCTAATTAAAATAGCAAATACTCCCAAATTCTATAATGTCGGTTTTTGCAACAATATTGGTAACCGAATCATCTTGAAAACTGCACTTATGAAAAAAAAGTCTGGTGAAAAATTGCTTTATGTAATTAACATATGACTTCCGGTTATACCGGAAATAGATACAATTTCGTTTTTCAGCAGCTAATATTTCTTTTGCTGAAAAAAATGTATATGTATAAATTTTTTATTTGAAATATTATGATGAAAAGTAGCAAAAAGCTTCTTCATTTGTTTAGTACCTTTATAAATATATTTATATAGATATATACTGGTGTATGGATAAAAAAATAAAAATATATAATTCATGTATATTATAACAATTCAATTTCGCAAAGTGTGAAACCGTGTATGCGTTCATGTGAACAATCTAATTTATGAAACTCAATTTTCTGAAATGGCTTCTTCCAATAATATGTACGTATGCAGACTGTTGCACGTTTAAGTACGGCTGGTTGCCTACCGCACAATTTGCATGTGCATTGTCGGGTCAGTTACTATGTAGAAACACTTTCGTATATAATTACGTTTATATAAACATCTAGCTACTGTATGCAAGATGCGAGAACGTACGTAGGTAGTTCCTACGTAATACAATGTAATTTCTCGTAGTATAATATTAGTATAATATTAAAACGTTTTATTGAATCAATATCTTTTCTTATAATTACTGTATATATGTATATTTCTCACTACTGGAAAACGGAGAAACTGTGGTTTCTTAGTCACTTAAACTGAATATATATATATTGTATGTATGAATGTATATACATCTTAACCACAATAAAACAATGTCACTCGACACGTGTTTCGATTTCATTTGAAGTCTTCGTCAGGAGCCTAACAGTTCCAGATTGTTAGGCCTCTGATGAGGACTTCTTGTGTTGTCGAAACACGTGTCGAGTGACATTGTTTATTTGTGGTTAATGTGTATATATTTAAGTTTAAGATACATTTCTTGTTAGTAATCTCGAAGATATTGTCAATAATAATTCTTTCAACATGATTCTTAGTTTGTTGATGGCTGTAAGATACAATATACATAAATACTATTTATTATATAATTACGTTTAGATTAAAAAAAAAAACATCTGCCAAGTAAATGCACAGTGCTTCTTCTCGCTAAATTCACCTTTGAACAATTTAAATAAAAACCGATAAAGTGTAACGATAAATTTATTATTATTTTATTATTGTTAATATCGATTCATGATTCATGAGTTATGCGTGTAACAAGGATTCAGGGGACAGACAGATACGGAACGAAAAGTGTTTGTCTTAACCTGAAAATTTTGAAATCGAAGAACAATTTTTTTGTCTAGTTCTAAAACGATCACAAAGCTTCTCGTATCTTCGATATTGCAAGGAGGCAAAATGTTTGAATGTATAAATTTTATGGAAAATATACACTGGTATAAAAAATAGCAGCACATCTTATAATATTATCATATAATATTTACATACATTTATATAACTTCGATAACTCAAAAGTATTATAGTTTACATATTATACATCATCTTCTCTAAGTATGTACGACTGTAACCAGTGGCGTATCTCAAATGTATACAGACGAAAGATTGTATTTTACAACACAACTTTGATTGGTTTATATATTGGTATCATATTCTGTCAAGTATATATATTTAGTTTTTTTTTATCTTTTTAAAGATAATTAAAAACAAAATTACAGTATTATTACTTTGCGCTTTTCGTTACGTTGTCTACACCTGTATAAAAATCTCTAACATAACTTTCAATCGCAATAAAATTATAGTTGTAATTGTTGAAAACGGTTGAAAACTGTTCAAGATTGGTGCCTTAACCTTCCAAAAAAATTTACATCTATATGTGGGTGTCATAACTTTGTATATTAAGTTAAAATTTCAAGAACTAGATATTTTACTGCGAAGAAAGAAAAGGGAAAAGTTAGAAAAGTTTGAATTGATTAAATAACTGACCTCTTGTACACCCCACACTGACAACGTCACTGAGTGTAAACAAGTTACATAACCGGAGCATAATCGAGGAGGTGTCCCTCGACGTGCGATCCATCATCTCTGTAAAGTTCGGTCGCTAATAAAACAGCTAAAGTTAAATATAAACGCAATAAAACCGCTGCAATGACTCTACGCAAACTTTCATAAAGAGAACACGGTTTTATGCGTCTATTATAAAATTAAAATTTAATTTTGTTTTGTTCTTTATGTGCGCTCTTAATATAATGGGTTTGACGTTTCAGAGTAATTGTTGGACGTTAGTAAAGATTTTTTTCTTCTAAAAGCTATTTACAGTTTATTAGTTTTGGTGCAGTTGTTATAGTTTTTAGGTGAAGTCATTAACAATTTATTGTTTTAATTTGGTCAGTGAAAAATAGTATTTTAACTTTTACACCCCTTTACAATGGTGATTCAGCCGTTACACGTTAGTTTATTTGATGTAATTTTATAAAATCAAGGTACCGGCACCACTATGCTTGAAGAATAAAATTTTTGTAATTCTCATGCACTCGTATTACTAA
Organism: Sialis fuliginosa; assembly: GCA_961205875.1. Taxonomy (NCBI): domain Eukaryota; kingdom Metazoa; phylum Arthropoda; class Insecta; order Megaloptera; family Sialidae; genus Sialis; species Sialis fuliginosa. The sequence goes on from OY540817.1 coordinate 13,577,684, forward strand.
TAAATTATGTACCTTATTAATCAATTTAATTACCAAAGTCCGCAAGTAATTTTTTTAAATTACAGCCTTTTATTTTGTTTATGTTTTTTCTCCAATAATAGATTAAGTAAAACTAGCAATGGGCACCCAGTGATGAACACTTTTTAATGATAACAAAATGATAACAACTACGACACAAAAGTTATAAAATAAAGAATCGTAAAACTTGAAACAATGTAAAGCAGATGCTATGATAATATAATCATTAATAAATAGATTACACTAATAATTATTTCAAATGTCCACCATTTGGACACCCCTTGGTCGATTGACATCAAATTAAGCTGTTTTACAGTTAAGTGTCTATAGATTATGATTCAGTAATGGTACTAATCAAATATCAACAAATATTTCTAATTTAGTACATTTAATTAAACATGTGTCCAACATTGGGGTATGATCCAGGATTGGTGCCAGTATCTTATGTTGTAGAGAACTTTAATTTCAGATGTATGGATGGCCTACTTATTGTTAGAAAATGAATAACACAGCCTCTATAGATTATTACATTATTGCAATAATAATAACTTATAATTAAAATTAATATTTCTTTCCTACTGTATTTTTTGACAATAAATCATAAAACGTAGTCATTACAGATAAAAATAGCTCGAACTAATGTTTTTATTTCAAAATTACTACATCAATTAAAAATATGCGTAGGGAAGTTTTTATCTTTAAAAAAACACCATGGCATGAAAATTATGACATTAATTATAAAAGAAAGAACATAAAAAAATCAAGTCAGATCATTAATAACATCGTACGAAAATGTACAACTCATGGTTCAGAAAATAACCATTAAAAAAAGCACCGACTTCAGCAACGATGTGAAAAATAACGCTTGTGGTAAAAACTACCGCCCCCGCTACTGATTCATGGCTAACTTACCGATTATCGTACATCACGGATCTAGTAACCGTCGGTTTTAACAAAAAGTAATTAATTAACTAACTTCTAGATAGACTACCACTCATAATTCACTCTTCCGTTTAGGAGAGAAAAAAACGACGGCAATGCTTGAACTTCTTTATACTACTTTACTTGCACTATTATTGATTTGATAAATTGTTTCGTTTATCATTTTTAAATATCAAAAGTTAAAGTTTTTGTTGGAAAGAATGTTTCTAAGTAGATATTTTCGGGAAAATTATTCATAAGGGAAATATAGAGAATTAATTAAATTGCTGATATTTGCGATGTTTTAAAAGTGAGTTAATTAATTATTTTAAGACTGAGGGAAGGATATGTTATTAAGGATACCTTAAACTATGATTGCACAAATTTTTATTGAAAAAAATAAAAAAATTACCTATATAGTGGACCATAAAATAAATCATCTTCGCATGGTACAATCAATATCTCACGTGATTCATATGAAAAAAAATCTATAATTTTTTTTATCTGTTAAGATGTAGCTATTATTAAGAGTTATCATTTTCTTTAAATAAAAAAACGTTATTAAAAATTTAAGTGGGTACATAATAATATGTACTTATTAATCGAAAATTACATTTTTTTACTTACTGTATCTGAACCATTTTTAAATATTTTTGAATGCATATACTTTAGGAAAATATTTATTTTTAAATCTCAATTTTTGGTACCCAGCACAGTAATGTTCCCCTTAAAATAGTAAATATATTATTTATTTTATTTTAACATTAGTTATTGATGAAAAGTGTACATCTCTTTTCGGTACACCAACTTTTTGAAATAATTCTAAACACAGTAATCACTTTTTAACTACCTATATTAAAAAAATACTAGAGTACATTTTAATAAAATATAATCATGCTGCTGTCCCTGTTCAACCCTGCAAAAAATATTCATGTTCATACTTTTTTCGAATTTTTTAAGTTAAGACATAAAATATGATCCTTTGAAGCTGAAACACCTTGAATGTGATTATTAGACAATCAAATGATTATGTAAGAAAACAAAACAAAAAACTGCAAGAAAATCAATGTGTGAACAGCCACCTTTTATTAGGTATCTTGGCGACACCAGTGAGGAAAATAGAATGCTCGAGAGATATATTTACTGAAATAAAATTTCATTAAAGGTAATAAAATGACCGCACTAATGGCATGCTGCTGTTTCTCAACCGATGGCGCCCGTATTTCATCAAAGACAGTTTCATTACCTATTCATTTGATTTCATTCACTGGCTTTGTTTTAGATTATTTTTTTGGATTGATTTATTAGAATCATGATTGAGCGTTTATTATATACACTCATCAATGATTAAGGTTTAAAAATTTATCTAGAAAAAAATGGGCAATAATCAAAACTCTCATAGTAGATGTGCTATTACAAAGAGAAATTTAAAACAATAAACATTTTAAAGATTGAAATCTCGAACTTTCAGTGTTTTTTTTTTCAGATTGAATTTTTCGTTCATTTTCCATATAGTTGAAGCAAAAAAAATGTAAATGTTACGTGTATCGGATTGATGTTCTCTGATATTCTCCTCAAATAAATATTGTTGCTAACTAACAAATAATCCTGATTCATAAATGAATAGCTCCGCCAATGTTAATACTTTTAATTTGGCAAAAAGAGGTCGACATGGTTCTCTATAATACTAAACAAAATACTTACGTAAGTAATAAAATACATTATAAGTTTCAGGACCGCTGCTGTACAGACACACGTCATAAATAAATGCAACATTAAAACGACAATTTAATGCACTCTCGTTTTCAAAGCAACCCAACAATAAATTTCTATTTCGCTAATATCCGTATTACGCAATGCCGCCAAGCAATAATTCTACAACCTGTACTAATGCGTGTGTATGATCTATGTATATGTGTTTTCATATAGGTATACATGTACACAAGGCACCCGAAAAGTTAGGTCTTTGCAAATATTTAATAAAATACGAAGGAAATTCTCATTACTTTATTTCCAATAGACACACTAATTATTATTAAGGTGGAACTTCGCTCAACGAGCACCTCTCATAACGAGTATAATTCGCATAACGAGCAAAACAAATTATAAAACAATCCGTGGGTGCGACCTTTGAGGTCCACACAACCAACTTCCCAACATGACTATAAATACTTGAATACTGATTATGTATTGTTTCCATGTAGTTTATGTGAATAATTTTGTTTAATATGTTAATATAAAATTTGAAAATGAAATTGTCAGAAATAAAACTCACCTTTATATAATATTATGAATATTAGTTTTCTATTTTGCCTAATGGCAATAATATAATACACATTTTTACATTTTTAGAATAACTAATTCGGGCCGATTACAATAACTTCTTAATGTGAAGTTAAAAATGACTCGCTTAGCGAGCAACGTTTCGCATAATGAGTGACGAAAAAAGGGGAAGTCCCGGATTGTATTCATGGTAGTATATCTTGTTATTCATTATATCATGGCTACAACAATTATTTCACGTTGCGAGTAAGTTCCTAGAACAAATTATGCTCGTTAAGTGAGGTTCCACTGTATTATTATTATTAATAAGTTCAATGTAAATATATTTTCCTTTTACTAACCATAACTTTATCTGATATTTTAAACCCCTAACGAACTATCAATCGATCACAAAGTTGTTTATTTACAAATCCCTGAATAAAAAAGCAGTGTACGTATAGGGTAAGTACTTGATTTTGTAGACATGTCAGTGAATGCACTGATCACGCTGCCGTTCAACGTTTTCCGAAGTCTTGGTAAATGATCCCTGTAGGAGATTTTATAGTCCATCAGAGCTTGTGTCCTACATGCAGACACCAACCACTGGAAAACTGATGCATGCACTTACGTATATATGTGTATCAGTGCCGTAGTAGGATACTTAGTAAAAAATTAACTAATGTGGCTATAGCAAGATTTTATTATGCATACAAAAACGAGAATTTTGAAAATCTTTCGGTTAAATTTCTATTACGAATCGTTTCAACTATAGTTATAAAATACGAAAATTTACAATGCTCAATTTCTTCTGTTTATGTTACCAGTTTGTTTGTGTTGACAGATTGGTACACATCTGTTAAATAGTAAATGCAGAGTTCTCACTGATCTATTTGGAGATTTATAGGCTAGTACCAATAACAGATTTTGATACAACTGGTGGTAAATATCCTATCGTTTTGGCTGTGGAACGTTCACAGACCCATAGAGCTAGAATTTCAACGGAATTATTTTTTTTTAGGTTCCTGAATCGATTACAACCATTATCTCAATTAGATCTATGCGTCTGTCTGTCAACAAACATGAAATTTTAATTTTAAAGTTCTTAAATATATATAGGTAGGTACCTACAATAACTGTGCATCTTATATTTTTGAAGAGTTTCACTAAACCGGAAACGAAATTTAAAAAAATGTTTTGAATAAAAGTTGTAGGGAATATTACAATCTAAATTTTCGGTATTTTAAAATATTGACATAATGACATAAAAAAGCCTTTTGGTGGTCAGAGCAGTATATTTGTATTGATTTTGGCTTAAATTATGTCCGGTGTTATGAGAAAATATGTTTAAATTATTTTCTTCACATCATATTTTCTACATTGATTAAAACCTTCAGGATAAAAAATCTGACTGACGTAACAAAAGCGTATCTTGTGACTCAATTTACCTTAGATTAGGAAAGACTATGGATATAACATATAACAACCAATGCTAGTCCGTATATGAAGCCAGCTTTTCTAAAATGTCAGTTTCGATATTTCCATGCATATTATCCCAGTAGCGTCAGTTAAAAAATTATAATATGCAAATATACTATAAATTGGATGATAGTTCCAAATAGACGTTTCTCTGTTAATCAATTATCACTGAAATACTTATAAAGACAATATAAAAGATTTAATATTAATTAATTTTACAATTCAAAACAATTGATAATTAATTTAAAATCTGAAATATACTCCAATGACTCGTGGAGCCATTTGGTAACAACGTAACTAGGTAATATGTTATTTGTCCTTTATCTTCCTTGTCTAAGCATTTTACAAATCTTCTACATTTTGTTCATAAAAGGTTCAAATATCTAGATCTTAAATTAGTAATAATTTCATACATGAACGTACCTTTAATATGCACATCAACAACATCGTGCCATAATATATCATCACACGCCTGGTTTTATCATTAATCTGCTATTCAAAAGATGGCGGCATATATCCACTCCCTACATTAATTACTAATATTTATAAATAATTCAAAAACACTGTAATTACTACCATCTATTTATTTGCACAGTAATCAATCATAGAGTGTGCTTCTAAATGTTTCTAATAGGAAACAAAATAGAATGTTTCCGTATTAAAGTTCATATTTTGTTGATGTTTATGGAGGTGCCATCTAAATGCTTCCTTTAATTAAAAAAGTTTGTGAAACATATATAGAGTTACAAATCATGTAACTCATATGACATCAGCTAATTATATGTCCGTCAAATATGACGGATCGGTCAAATAAATAACAGACGTGTTCAATTTGCCTCAAACTATGTGTCAATATTGCACAGAGGTGCGTTGTGAAAATTTGTTGATATTTTTCAGGATAATTTATTTTTAAAAGTTATTGATGGGTAGAAATCTATTGTTTCATGATTATTTTACTTGAAACGTAATAAACACAATTTTTTTAGTTTTAAAATTGCATTAGAGGCTTTTTAATAATGAAAGTTAAATACAAAAAACAATGAAAATAAATAAATGCAAAATACTATAAGAAATTTTAATTTATTTAACCCTTTATGCTATAAAAAACGTCTTGCGTTATCTACCGGTACGAACTACATTGGAAACACGTGTGCCTGTCATGGACATTTAAAATATTGGTAATTACTTGTACATATATATAGCTTTACTAGCACATTTGACCCGGTATTACTCATGTTAATTTCCACAAATTATACACCTAAACCTTCCTCGTGAAACACAATATCCATTAGTGAAAACCGAAATAAAATCTGTTCAGTAATTACTGAGAAAATCGTGCACACACAGACAACCGACATCGTAATACATAATTAAAAATATTTTTCACCATTTTACCTTAAATACAATAATAATAATATATTAAAATGAATTTAGAAATGAAAAAAAAACAATAGACGCATCTAAAGAGTTAAGACAAATCAAATTTTAATACGACGCCACTGTATGTCTATTAAAATGTAGGACGTCTATAGCATTATTATCTTTACTAAACGCATATTCCGGAAACTGCAAACTGTACACGTTATTTGATAGTATTTATCTTTTATTTTATTGCATTTATATTGGAGACACTTTATGGAGCATTTCATAACGTAAATTCTGATCAATATTAAATGCATTTACAACGACATTGTGTGCTGCATATGGAGTTTCTCACATTAGTTTACTGTACTGTATTATGTACAAAATAACTTACGTCATGAGGAAAACTATAAATATACTAGATTTTCTTGTAAAGTTCATTCAATGTTATGGTTAAAGTGTTAGGATTTATGTTAAACATCTGTATTGAAAATGGAACTGTTTACAATAACTTTAGGTAACATTTTATTTGTAACTAGAACTTCCCTGAGGCTTCACAAGCGTGTATTTTACGATGCAACTAACTATTCTAAATGTACTTAACATAAGGTTCCCATAATTTCCACTCTTTTTTATTCAGTAAAAAACAAAATTCTTTAGAAATTCAAAAATAATTAAATTATAGATATCTTTAAAAAACAAACAATTACACAAATAAATAAAAAATACATAAATATAGTATTTATAAGCATAAGAAAATAATACAATAATAGGATATTCCAAGGGAAATAGGCAACCCCCCCTCACCCCATTGCCCCTTACTGCGCGGAAGTATATTTATCAGATTTCTGGATCTATTCAAAAAGTTATTTTTCTTTTGATATAAGATTATAGAAATCTACACAAGATAAATTCTTAAAATGGGTTTTTAAAGTTACTGATGTTTTCACTATTTCAATTTTGAGTAAATTTCTTTCGTCTGTCCATATTAAAGAAAAACACGTTGAATGGCTGCATTTGATGTAAACGTAATGTAAAAAAAGTGTGTAATGTAAACTAACCTAAAGTAATGTAAAATTACAAGGTATTAAGAAAATCGTAAAAAAATCGTATAAAGAAGGGAACGGATGGGATTTCTAACATAAATAATAGACAATTCATCAAACTAATTTGTAAATTATATCTTAAAATTTCTCCTTAATTGAAAATTAATGTCAGTATTTTTTTTAATACTAACATTGTTTTATTTTACCCAAAAAATACTTTGTATTACAAGAATCTGTTAAAACCCATATTATCAAAAATAGTAATCAAAAATTAATTTGTCAATCTTTCACACAAAAATTCCATTAAAAAGGGTACAACAAAAACTGGAAACAAACCACCCTGAGACCTAATTAAATACCATACATTTTTATACATGTAATCCTTACCAAAGGACGAGAAAAAATTATCCCAAAATGATATATTTTCAAACATTAATCATTTCTATCTTACAGTCCATGACATCCCACGAGTTTATATATGTATGTGTATCTACAGGAGCGTACTCACTGTTTTTGGCATTATAAATTTTGAAAAATTGAAATGTATCTATATCATTAATTTATAATTTATTTTAACGTATTTCTCGAATAAAATACCAAATATAGATATCATTAATAGACCAGACGAAATAACAAAACTAAATTGAAAAACGGCAAAAAATTACATACCAAAAAACTATATCCCTTTTCGAATATTTCGCCTTAGAATTATGGCACCAGTCTTGGATATGACCCCATTAATGGTTATTTTTCAGTTAAATGTACTGAATTAGAAATATTTGTTGATATATGATTACTACCATTTATGAATATTAATTTATATACATTCAACTGTCTTACAGCGTGATTTGATGACAATCGGCCAATAGGTGTCAAAATGATGGACATTTAAACTAATTATTAGTATAATTTATTAATTAATTATCATAGGAACTGCTTTAGATTGTTTCAAATTTGAAGATTCTTTCTTTTATATCTTTTGTGTCATAGTACTTATCATTTTGTAATCATTAGCAAGTGTCCATCACTGCGTGCTCATTACTGGTTTTACTTTATCCATTACTGGAGAAAAAACATACTAAACATACATAAACAAAATAAAAGGCTATAATTTAATAAACAAACTATATTTGCGGACTTTAGTAATTAAATTGATTAAATAAAGAGTTACTTGTTTTATTAGTAACATGAGTTAAAAACAGTCAAACCAGTAAACCTTGCTTTTATAGCGGCCATAACTGGTACCTTATATAGAATAATCAGTTAATTACACCGAAAAAATTAATAGAAAATTATTTTAAAAATTTGATTATTTTAGATAATGATTACAGAATTAGATAATATCAAGAGTAAACATCTGTTTCCGGTTCTCCAATTTTTCTGAGAATATAATATATTAATATTTTTCTTCGAATCTTCACAAACACACAGACATTATAGTGAAAATAGACATACTGAATTCAGGAATGATAAAAAAGATTTAATATCAAAATCTCATTTTCGAAAATTATCAACATAACTGTACTTTCTTATTAACCTAGGTATAATAAAAAAAATCTAAAATTATAACAAATTAATTTGCTTGTGCGCCCCTGAATATGTCTCTGGTTTTTTCTCTCTGGCTCGTCCTTATCACTCCCTGCATTATCGGCTAACTGACCACAACGCATCCCCATCTCCCACGGGAAACAGGAAGATGACAGGAGTAGCTTCCGGTATCACCGCGGCTACTCTCTTGTCTTGTTATGTAATGTTAGAATTAATCGATACCAATAGAAAAAGAATTGTGTCACTCCAGAAAATTTATTAACCGCTGTTTTTTTTTTTTGTTGAGCAGAGAAAAATAAAAAAATATATTCGAGATATTGGTTTAATTAAATAACAATTATTTTTTTAAATATGTATATTTGTTGTCCTTTAAGAACTAATCGTAGAAATTTAATATATACATATCAAGTGGCATATATTATTATGTACTCGTAACTTTTTTTATCTTTTAATAAATAAAAATATAGCTATACCAGTATCAATACTAATATGTACACAGGGTGGGGCATTTAAAGTGTTACAGATTTTTATCTCAGAACCATCGCATATTTAAAAAAAAATGTTTCTACCAAATTCTATATTTTTCATCAAGCTTTTTTTTGAGATCATATCGCTAGTTACCGAACATACAAACACATTTTTCTAATTATTCTTTATAAAAATAAATCAATCTAAAAAAATTATGAAATGTTTTTCAGTAAAAAGAATACTTAAACGTAATAAAAAACGATGGGTTTATTTTAAATATAAAATATCGACAAAGTGCAAAACTTGTTTTCGACGTTTATACAAATATTTAACCAATGGATAAATATTGACAGTAGCAAATAAATGCACGTTGCTGTTTGATTTTGTTGAGGTATATTTATTTATACATAGGTATAAATATACATATCAGTACCTAAACTATGTACTTATTATGTATGCAATGGTGAATTTAATACACTTCATAAAAACAGTGCAATTTCTACTGCACAGGGTGAATAAAAAGCATAGAACATTGTTTCTACACCCTAAAATGTTAACTTTACAAAACAATGGGTGTGACTGTGTCGGGTCGGGATACACAGTCGAGAGATTGACGTGAATACGTTCTAAATCCAAGGTCGCGTCATTTGCGGTACTGAGGTTAGATAAAACCCAGACTTATGATGTTGCGTCGTCGTTGACCAAACGACTGACTTTCGTATTTTAGCGTGCTCTGTACCTCCTGATCCTTTCAGATACTGGTAATGATTAATTTTCCGATAGCTGCTGAGACGCTCTTTCCAATGCCTTGTGTATTTCCAATATCATTTATATTTCATACTGGCTTTTGCGCGTGTTTTAGCCAACATTTTTTATTATTTTTAAAAATTTAAAATCATAGAATATCAATACGCTAAAAACATAATTTCTAAAAATGAAAATACCCTTTTTTGCTAGTTCCTTCCCCTTATCCAAACTTAATTACACCTAATCGTTTTTGTGTGGTAACCATTGTGACACAGTTTTCGTTCCGGTCATAGTCCCTGCTAGTTCTTTCATAAGAACATTTTTTGTGCATTTTTTTGAGCGGGTAAACTGGGACACACAACGCCAATCTGTTGTTAAAACTGCAAACTGCATTATCGATTGTACACAGTTTTTGTATCGGTTTCTTCTCAAACACGTGTCATCTATGTTGGTTTTTACCAAACGTGTAAATAGATCCACCACTTTACAAAACTATTATCGACTTTGTGTGTTCCCAAACAAATGTGTCGAGGTTATATAAACCAGCGTTTTTTATAATGGCACACATTAAAGTTTTAACGGAATTAAAAAATATATCTTAGTTGTCGTTTTTTTATCGCTTTTGGTTTTGATTAAAGATATATTTACAATAATATACAAACAGCTAAGGCCGAACTATAAAACAACTACCACCATTATTAATTATTAATATATACATATTTTGCTAACTTATGTTGTAGGGACATAGACTTTGAAATTATTGTAGCAAATCATACTTTATTCCTCATTTATGTCAAATGAATTTGAATTTATCTTTTTGTACAATTTGATGATATTTTATAATTACCTCATATTATCATAATGTTATTCTTACGGCTGAAGACATTAGACAAATTACTTTAAATATATCTGTATAATTATAATAACAAACCTATAGACACAAATTTATTCCGAAAATATCAGTTTTTATACGAAAGTTTCAATGGAATTTGCAAGAAAACTTCTTTGTACAAAATATCTGTAAATAAATATAAACAAAACGGTTTTTTTAAATCAATAAATTTAAAATCGCGCATATTCATATTTCATGAAAAATACAGTATACAAAGCACACAAAATAAATGACCCCTACCAACAATGCATATATCTACCCCTCCCCAACACTCTCTGATAATTGACATATAAATATAAATAAAACTAAATGCTTTTTAAGCTTAACGAAGCAGAAAATCATCCCATTTGTTAAAATAAGCAAGCGATGAAATACGAAGCAAATTTTATATATTTTCTTCGTTTTTCTTTACCTCCGGGTTTTCGGTGATTTTTTTCTATGTACAAATATTGACATCTGTAAAACGTTTGCCGAAATGAAATATGTCTTCAGTATATTTTAATTGCTTTAACAGAAAAACCCAGGAAGCCTTAAATATTTACAGTAATCGTAAATTCTGTAAGCCACGTATCCGTTATTTCATTAAAATTATTTTCAAATATTGAAGCTCGACGAAAGGGTTTATTAAATTATAGTACAGGGATGTTAAGTATATAAAATACGATTCTTCAAATTTACTTCCATGTTCTGAAAGAAATGTAAGTATTATAATACCCGCCCGCAAAATTTTAATTTTAACTACTATTTAATATATTCATACATAGAAATGCAATAGTCTCTGAAAAAGTTCTTTACCTTTTTTGTGTGGCTGCGTTATTATTAAACATACCTATATCTATTTACATTATTCCACTTTTTTAAGTTTTGTTTATGTAAAAACTACAGAACATTTTTATTTTTTTATTTACAAGAGTTACAATCTCAGTGTATTGAAATTACTGAAAATCAAGGGAGGTGTGGTCACTATTGAGCCACACAAAAAATTAAACAAGGTAACAAATATATTTTTCATCTTGCAAATATACGTAGTTACTTCAAAACTTTTCATCACCTTATTTTTATAGTAGAATATAAACTTTGAAACTATTTAAACAACCACAGTTTGAGAAAAATCGGTACACAGAAAGATATAAATTGAGTATGTTTGTTACCGAAACGACGCGACGTATTATTTCAATTTTCCATAAAAAAGTACGAGTTTATTTACAATTGCATACTTCAAGTAGGCTTTGCTTAGTAATGTATACTACTCACGGTTTAAAATTTTGTTGCATATTCACGTTGATAAAATGAGCATTATTTCTAAAACTTCTTCAGTAATATAAGGTACTGGCACCAGAATTTGAAAACGTAAAAATTCAACATAATTGAGCAATGTCATGTTTTCTTCTGCAGGTTTTCGTAACAACTGTCCATGTTAACTCCGAAATCATAGTCAAATAAAAAACTACATACAACATCATGTCAATAAAAAAGTATTAATGCACTTGTAAAAAGTTTGAAGATAATAAATATAAAGTAGGTACGTAATAACATTTCTTAAGTATCATATTTAATGTAAGTTTAATCTTACCAAGTGTCCATAAAATAGAGAGTAAACAAAACAATAATGGATATTATGACCAACAGAAACAAGAACAAAAGTGGACAAGAGAACAATAATAATATTATACCTATATATAGGTATGATATTCTACTATTACTACAGTATGCGGATATGAAATAGAAAAGTATCTATGTATATTGATAATACCACGAAGGTAGGTAGAAAATATAAGAAATAGTATTAATTTGTCTTTACTTCAATCTTCGTATATTATAAACTCATAAGAATTGATTTCTTTTTACACAATTGTCTCAACAATTTTTTTTATTATATACAATACAATGTTTATTTATTTTTTGTAGAATAGTAAAATTTCACCAGATCCTTTACAATGTTCATATATTATCATTAGTATGGAAAAATTACAAAATTGTCGTTTTAAGAATACTAAATCAAATAGTAATATTTCTTTAAAAATTGAGTGATTGTTATGAAATATTTTTCTTCGTGTAGTATTAATATCATTAATATGGGAAACGCGTTATTTGTTATTTAATTAATAATATTTAATATCAATTTTCATTGATTTAATAACAAACAAGATAATATACAAAAATTAAATTATTTTAATTAGTTTTTTATGGATTTGCTTTAGTTTAACGACTCTTAAGATATATGCTTTCAAAATTTTAATTAAAAAATAACATTTATCAGAGAAAACTATTGTCATATTAATTGGGACAATTAAATTCGCCACTACCCTTTGCTCAGGGATAGGCAAATTTATTTGATGAAGGGGCTTTAACGATTGAACACATTTTGCACGAATGAAATTTTGTGTGTAACTTTGCTATTTTTACATTTTCTGTATTGGTTTTAATCAAATTGTGCAACTGCAAGTTAAATTAACAAATTCGAATAAAAAAACTATATACAATACGGGGCAATAATACACGAGTCTCGACCCGCACTTGACAATTTTTTTTATGTTAAATACTTTCCGAATAACAAACTCTTAAAATAACTTATTATTTGTTATAGCTAATTCTATTTTATAGTGTTTTGTTTTAAAAAGATTTTGTTAACTTTTCATGATAATGAAAATATCGTTGAGATCCAAGTTTTCCACAGTTCAATCATGCTGCAGTCACTTAATATTATATATAATTTAATAAACCTTACACTAACAGATCACAAGGCACATTCGTTGTTGTTGTTGTTGTCATTAGGAGTGAGATAAAGATAATAAAAACGTCGCGCCATATTATTTTACCTGAAACAAATGTGTGTAGCTAAGAAACTATTAAATCATAATAAATTTCTGAGCCGCGTAACAGAAGTGCGGTACTTTTTATACAGTTGTAATATATTAGTTAGTTTTAAATCATATTTTCTGTTGAAAACTTATCTCAATGTGACTTTGATAAAAAGTTAGACACAAAATGAAGTTGTTTTCTTCATTATAATTTATTATATTCTTCAAAAATATTTAGATGGGTTATTCAGCGGTCTAACTACAGAGGAGATCACTAAATGTCTTCAGAAAATAAAATGGTTACATCCATTTAACAAATAGTTAAGAAAAAAATATTTTATATACAAATTAATTAATAATAAATAATGCAAAAAAGAGAATTAATTTTGTTGACAATATATTCCTTCACATATGGCGTATAATTAACTTTATACTTCTTAAAATCAAGTCTAATGTATTTTTTTGGAATATTTCAATGCATAGGTCAAAGTTAAAACTTTACAGTCGTAAACTATTTGTTAGGGTCATTCTGTATGAAAGCCTCAAAGATGTGCGCAGTGACCTCTCAAATTTTTCAATCTTTTTATGTTACAGGTGTTATTATAAAATTATAAACAATTAAATTAGGTAAAGTAAAATAAACACTTATTTTAGATTAAGGTTGGTGGGTATTTTTCTCCATAAAATAATTCATTACTGAGCATAACGGTGTTGTTAACTATATTTCTTCCACGGAAATTACTGGATTTTCTATAATACCAATATATAATTTATTCTTTTATAAAATAAAAGAATAAAATGCTCATTATAATACTTTTATTTGTATTTATTTTCCAAAAACAAGCAGTAAGTACAAATGCTCCACTGGAATAATTAACTTCATCTGGTAATTAATTAATATTTAATTTTATTCGACTATAAATTAACTTCAAACCTTTTAAGAAAACATAAAACAAATCTAACCATTTTCCTCACAGTATAAATAATACAAATACGATTTTAATCATAAATAATCCAACTGTAAAACAGCATTGATCTCCACATAAAATTAAGCTTTATATATCCCTCCCTTCCCCTCTCTTTCCTCTCACCTCTTCCTGATCAAATGAATATAAGTTAATAATACGAAAGCATATCGGCGATAAATTCAGAACCAAGCTCCATATAAACGGACCATAGTACAGTGGCGTAGCTGCACATTTTAATAAAAATATACATTCAAACAAGCCAATTGAACGAAAAAGTTTACTCTTACCGTATTTTTTTTTATAAAAACAATAAAAAGTACTTAGATATTGTTAGAATAACAAGAATCCTTAGTCCACTATTACACTATCAAAAAAATATGTCAAAGACCTATGATATTAGAAACAATATAAACAAAAATATTTAAAAGTTAACTTGTCATATTTCTTTGATAATGTAATAGTGGCCTTAAGATATAGGTAGCTATCTTTGATGTCGAATATTATGCATGTTTTATAGTTCATATCTTTTCTATTGGGAATTTTCAAAACTTTCAGATATTTAAATACTGATTTTACTTATACCTGTTATATGTTATTTAATACGAGTGGCATTTTAGCACCGTCGAAACGACACGGTGGACGTTTAAAAAAACGCTTTTCTGGTGTGTAAGAACGACGGCCGTCGTGATCTCTAAGATCTGTATTATTGAATTCAATCAGACTGGCATTTAAGAAAAATCGGGTCCTTCAAGCACTGGAAATCTGTTCATTTAGATTTTATGCAAATGATATAATAACGGTCTCCGTTTTTGTTTTAATTTTGTTTTAATCATAACTGTTAATATCTTTATTTCTTCATTGAGTATATATTTCTAAATTTCAGGTTTTATTTATCAAAAAAAAATAAACAAAACGCAAATTTAAAGGGGTTCTTCCCCTGGTGAAAATTTTAAGTTACGCCATCGTACTTACTGCATGGTACAGTTACAAAAGCAATCAATTGGAATAGTTCCAAAGTTTTATATAACGAACTTTTCAGTTCCGGTATGTATTGAAATATAACCGGAAGCCGGCGCAGATGCAACGGGCTGCAGTTTTTATCGGTAGATGTCAGCACCGTCATTTAATGACTTTGAGATATGTAGGTTTGTGTTCTATTTGTGTTTATCCGAGTTATTGTTTTGTGGTTTATTAGTCGTTATTAAAACCGTTCAGAAGCCAAAACGATCATTTCTAGAGGTAATATTATATACCAGTGATTCTCAATGTTGATCTCACTACGTTAAAATGTACTCAAATGTCGAGACTCATTCTTTAAGCGCTGGAACTTAATAAAAATGGAGATCGTTACTTTATCATTTGCATAAAATCCAAATGAACAGATTTGCAGCGCTTGTTGAACACCGTTGTTTTCTTAAATACCAGTCCACCGCGCCGTTTCGACGATGCTAAAATGTCACTCGTATTAAATCACATATTACAGGTCGATACGGTGACGGTCTCCGTTTTTGTTAAGTGCCAGCGCTTTAAAATCCGCATATCGATGGACTAACACGTGATAATACCATAATAAATTTTAATGTTTTGTTATTAAAATACTTATGCATAAACTTATAAAATATATTAAGGATAAAAATATATATTTGTTATATCACTAAAATCTACATGAATAAAAGGCTTCCTGTCTCTCTGTCATAAATACATTGACGACTTTTTTTTTAATCTTAAAAGGAAGGAAGTTAGCGTTGTTATTGTAACAGCTAAACTCTTTTATTTAATTAATGGATTCATTTATTCAATATTGACAAAAACGTAAAAATCAAAAAGGTTCTCGTATTTTCGATTGAAGTTATTTTTACGAGTTTGCCATGACATTAACAGGAGAGCAAATATTTGCAAGACATATTTGAAATAACAGTGAGTTCGATATTTTTATGTAATTACATATACGCGATTTCTATTTAAATAAATCAATATTTTTCTTATGATAGCAGACATATCGATCCATCTTATACATGCGCCACGTGTAACAAGAGGCTATCTGAAACATCACTTTCCATTTAATATAATTGCAGTAAAACCGAGCTAATCCATTTCAATTGGGATAAAAGCTTATTCAAATTACCGATTGTTCGAATTAAACATGATTAGAAAACACCATGTGAACATCTACTTAACTTTGATTAATTTATACAAAAAACAAATTTCTCTAAATCCGTTTCAAATAAAACTTCTTGAATGTTACTAAACAAAAATTTATCTACCTTACAATATACATTTAGCATTTTTTGCTTTGTTATGCGTATAGAGGTACATGAAATATACTTTAAAAGTCTTATAAACAATTCAAACTCGAGATTTCAATGGAATTCACGTTTTTAAGGTCCATGAATATTTCCTCGAAGAATTGTAAATGCGCTGCAAACAAAATGGTGAGTTTACAAAAATGATGTTTTAAAATTAATGTTTACAGTGGTGACGGCGCCGGGGAGACAGGGGGTAATTTCCCCTATTTTTTGGATCATGTTTTTTAGGACAGGTTTGAAGTGACAATTATAAAAATCTGTTATCTGTAATTGTTTTACTTTTAAAAATTCTTCATTTTTTGTAAACTGATGTTAAAGCTCATAAACAAATTATAAAATGTTAACACGAGTCTAGTCAGAGACAAAGAAAAATAAATAATGAGTACAGTGAAACCTCGTTAGTACGTTTTGCTTTAGTACGTTTTTTCTTTTTTTAGTTGCCGACATTCTTCCATAAGACCCCATATTATAATATTTCATTAATGCGTTTTTCTTTTTAGTATATTTTTTCCTTCAATCCCTTTAAAAACGTAATAACGAGGTTCCGCTGTATTTCTATTTATTTATTTTTTAACAAATAATACGATATTAATCAAGTCAAAGAAAATTTAGAAATTAAGAACGCCAAGTAAAGTTAGGTCTGCTTAATTTTTCATGTTCGTACTTCCCCCCCCCCCCCCTCCCAGAAAAAAATGGTTATTTTAGATAAAATATCTAAAAATATTATTTTTTATAATTTGTTCTCTATCAATTCTATCAAAAAGATTTTATTATATTATAATATCTTTCGTATTTTAGATTGTTTATTTTCTTAAAATTCTCTTCTTTAAAACATCTTATATAATTTAAAATAGCTTTTCATATTTTTTTAAATATTAAAAATGCTCTTCTAATATTTTTTTAATTTTTAACAAAATAAGTTTGGGTTGAGAACACTGAAGTAGCGTATAAAAAAGTCATGTGGTGGCTACATTTTTTTTTATTATGAATACAGTTTATTATTATGTCACATCTTGACAGTTCAAAAATAAAAATCCCGCCTTTAAGTGCACACACAACCAAATAAAAAACTTAAAAACCAGTTTTTTTAACTCTGCTCCATTCATTTTTTCCTCGTCCGTACAAAAAAACTTGCAAAGGGTGGTCCAACAATAACTTTCTATTGTTGTGTTTATAACTCTAATGGAAAACGCTTGTTTTAGGCTATCAAAGACATGCTCAAGGTCATTTTTTTGTACTACAGAAAACGTTTTTATTGATAAGTAAGTTGTAATGGTTCTTGCTTAATACATTTTCAATGTTTAATCTATTACAAATAAAAATAAATAAAAGAGTTACTACCTGAATCGTTATTATTTTTCAATAATAATTTTAGAATTTTATTTATTTAGTAATGACCGATTTTTTTAAGATCATAATAAGCTTGAACTGCTTTCTGTTTTTTTCCTGTGTAAGAGAAGCTGACAATAAGAATTAGTTTGATTTAAAACGTGGACTAAATCTCCACTAAATTAATTGTTCTTATATTAGTTAAAATAGTTTCACATTAACTAGTAAGTGTATACATTTACTAATTTTACTATATAACTGCAACATACATACATATTTTTATTATTATTTTTATTATATTAAATATTTGCAGTTTCAATAAAAACAACTATACTTGTTTATATTTATTTTTTAATAATAGGCCTAATTTCACAAAAGACAAGTATCTTAGAGATGCAGTTATCTCAATAATATAGCAACTACTATATCTACCTCCCTCTTAGGGAGATATCACACTGTCAGTTAAAGGTTTTAAATGGTCAAATCTGAAAATACCGAAAAGTATCTGTCTTTTCGTCACTATTTAATGGCGAATAGTTTTATTGGATTTGTCCATAATATAATGCTTTTAATGAGATTCCTCTTCGATAATTGTGCTTTCCTCTAAGTCGGCCCTTGCCAACGATTATATTATGTCCTTAAATTAAACCACAATACAGAGATAATAAATTTCCCATCAAAAAAGATATTACATTTTTTTCACTCACGATACGCCACTGTATTCAATGTTGCACATCTCTCACAGAGCAAGAGCAATAACTTCTGCAAAGCACAACGAGAGAACGCATATCCATAATGTCTTAGTTTCACGTAAATTTATTTGTCATCTCGGAAAAATCTACGACTCCCCATGTGTGTACGTGCAATGGCCAATTATTCCGAATCCCTGTTTGTTCTTGGCACTCTAAATCATTCGAATGTGCATTTTTAAGAAGTGATTTAATGAATTTATACTCGACAGTACCCGGTGTTAAATATACCTAGGTATTCGCACTTCGCACATAGTGCATGCGATAAATTGTATTTTTAGTGTTTCATACTGAAATCGGGAAAAAAACAAGCACTTACGGAATCAACGCTCTCTCTGTCTGTCTATCTGTTAAACGTCTCTAATTACCGAATCTAGCAAAAAAAATCTAACAAATATAGTATACGGTACACTGAAACAGACATGAAAAAATTTCAAAAAAAATTATATTTTTGAAGGAAAATTTTGGAAGAAGTTTTCTAACAAAATAAGAATCACACCCCGACAAGTGGGGTATCAAATGGTAACTAATAATTTGAGAAATTTAAAGTGAACTATCATTTTACACCATATTCTTACATATAGCAATTTAAGAAAGAATCTATGTAAATAGTGGATTGACATTAATCAAATCCCTCATATACCAAATGGTTTAAAATAATGTCTACTCCTTGGCGTCATAGAACTCTAAAACAATATGTCACATAAACAAAAAAATATTTTTTAAATATGTATATTTCTACATTAAAATTATAATTTTTGATAATAATTATTACAGTTATAATTCAATAATTATTTATTGTTAAAATCTGTGAGTAATTATTCGTACCTCGATTTCCTTTATTAATGTAAACACTTACAACTAAACATCGAAAATTCACTGTTTTTACGCTCACAGTTTTGATCAACACCGAGTAAATCATTTTTAGTGTACCAAAGTTTTAAATTCATTTCAAAAACAATAATCGAGTAGTGCTCTAATATCCAGTATTAGAGAACGTCCATAAACCACGTAACTTTTTTAAGGGAGGGGGGTACTGTTATATTGTCTACATAGGGGATGAAGAGTCATATTTAAATGTTACATAATATTATTTCATGCAAATAAAAACAAAACATTATTATGAGACGATTAACCCATATTTATTAAAATGTTTACTTCATGCTGGTATAATTTTTATTTATTGTAATATATATGGAACTGACTGCATTACATTTCATTAGGTAAAGGAGTCACAGGTTATTGTCTACATGGGGGGAGGGGTTCAAAAATTTTAGAAAAAAGCGTTACGTGGTTTATGGACGTTCCCTTATAAAAATCTTGAAGCTTCATCGTCGGTTTGGTCTTGTTATCGGCCGACATTTCGTCACTGAAGATGTCCACTACAATGGACATCTTCAAGGATCTTTTAAAAGTGCACAGAGATGAGCAGTATTTAAACCACTGCACTGCACTTTTAAAAAAGCCCTGGAGATTTTCATTGTAGTGGACATCTTCAGTGACGAAATATTGGCCGATAACACAACCAAACCGCCACGGCTTACATCCAGAAGCCAAGATCCACGTTCCCTTATAAAATTTACTCATAGGCGTAAGCTATATAAGCTAACGCTATCTATGAAGTATTGGATATAACTGACAGCCCACTGACAGTTCTCATCAATGGTGTGAGATATATACTCATATTTTTGGATTCTAAGAAAACAAGATTTTCCAAATAAATTTTGAAACCCACTGCAAGAAACAAAATAAAATCAACATCATCGCTAAATGTTTATCCAATAACACCATCTTGTAAAAATAAAAACACGAAACGAGAAAAAAGTTATATCTTCATCTGTCCATTCTCTCAAGCATTTGTTCCGACCAATGAATCACCGACAGTGGAATATTATTGTCGCGCAGACAAATAAAAAACGAATAACATAAAGGAAATTTGATATGAAATTATTGACTTGACGTAAAATGCATTAGCCATTCATAACACGAACACAAATACTACAGAAAACTCTACATACGTGCCGTTTACCGGATATCCGGGTTCAAGTGGCTCCATCTGAAGCATTAAGGACCGTAACAAACAGCAATATGTACAATTCTGTTTACCAAAGTACATACGAACGTCTAGCAGTCACGGGGCGCAGGACCGGAGTAGACATAATTTTACTTCTACAAAAATTATTTACAGTTTCTGATTAAAAGTAAACAATTTTTAAGAAACTACCAAGTACTGAAAGAACACGTTCATTGGTCAAATTCAACGATGTGTGATTGGTGCATTTTGAAATGCCGCCTCGAAACTAACTGATAAATTTTAAAGTAGAAAGTTAAATAAGAAAAAATATAAATGAGATTATAAATTGTAAATAAATAAAATATTTTTAAAAATGTATTATTTTCAGCATAGTAACATTTTTTTATTAATTAATCAATTACTTTCCTTTAAAAATTAAAAAGCTGTAAAAAATAAACAGTCTTTTTTGTTTCTATATACCTATTTTTGTTAATGAATTTTTCATACATTAATATCTAAATCGGAAGTCGTTTATAATCCAAAGATAACAACTCCATTAAAAAATATTATAAATCTACCGGAAATACATTATATTATTACAAATGAAAAATAATGATATTCATTTTCCAAAAAATCTATCAAAACAAAAGCCCCTTAAGATCAGCAGTTCTTAATCTTCAACAGCTTATTACCCCTTGGATAAAATATAAACTACCCTCTCCGCCCTTTTTGTTTTAAAATTTTATGTTTTTTATGTTTGATATTACACACCTACTACTTTCATTGTTTTTTTTTGACAATAATTAATATTATAGTTAGGAAAACTAACATCCATATATTATATTTTTTAATATCTTACGAGTCCCCCAAATGTTGTCCCACAATGCGCCACTGCATCATGTATGTTTGTATAAATATGAATGGTATATGTAAGGTGTTTTGATAAATCACATTTCTAGGCCAATTCGATTCAGATGTGTATTCCGAATTATTTGGAATCGATGGTCGTTTTATTGCTAGGATTATTTCTAAATGATATATGGATATTGTATATTTTTCAAAGCTTCAGGGTATTTTTCAAAACAACTATGAATCCTTATTCGAACTCGGACTTTTATATTTTATATCAGTTTATTTGTATGGACTGTCCAACTTAAGCTCTTTAGAAATAAATGCAAGTTTATTTGAAAGTTCGAACTGAAGGACATTTTACAAAAGCTTGATTTTTATTATTTTATCAAATCATTTTACATAAATAAACTAAGTTATGTGAATTAAACATATTTACAACAAAAATAAACCTTGATTTTACAGCGTATTATTTTTTAATAACTCATATTATTATTTTCTTTGTTGTAACTTATTTTATTTACATTTGTTGTACTTTTGGAATAAATAATAAAGCCCTATGAATATTAACATTAAATATTAATGAACCTAATGCAGGTTTAGATAGAATACTACCTAGGTACTCTTATTATAAGTGAATTAATTTTAATCAAAAATTTTCATTTATAGTATATTCATTTATTCATATATACTCTATTCTGACATATTCACACGTCCTGTTTTTTCGTTTATGAAATGAACTTTATGCCATAACAAATACATGTTTTTAAACCACAATTTCTTCTAGATTCCAGCTAGACATTTACAAAAACTAACCGCAAACTATATTTCATACATAAACATATAAAAGCTAACAAAAAATAAAAATTAGCTTTTCATAAAAACATACATAAATCATTAAAACAATCAAGATTTCATCTCCGAATTTAAATTCAACGTGTAATGCACTCCTTAGACTTACATATCCATATATACGAACATAAAATATTACTATAAATTGCATACATTTGCCCATTAAAATCCAATATCGTTTTTATAGTTGGGGCACTTTCAAATAGGATGTTTTATGAATGTGCAATAAAAACGCAAAAATACATTTTACTATATATCGATGCATCATGCGAGTCCTACAGAGACAAAATACGGCATTCGGTGCATGATTCTATATCTTTTTCGACAAATCGTATACAATACAGTGTTTTATAGCTCTATAACAATTTATTATTTCGATGTTTGCATTTATTGAAAAATATCAAGTTTTCTTTATAAGTGTTATTTTTATTCGAATTTTGCTGTAGTTCCTTCAAATTTAATCGAATAAAACCAAATTTAGATTTTTATATTTTCACTAAAAAAATATTCCTACAATGTTGTTTAAAGATTATGAAAAGGTAAAATATAACATATTTCGATAAAATTTTGTTATATGACAAACAAAAAGGTGCTTTATCTAAAAAAATCAGTTTTTTTTATTGAAAAATCAAAATGTTAAGTTAGTATTTTATTTTATTTTCAAATCGTTTAGTATTTACAAGCCCCTTAAAAACCGGTATTTGAAGTGTATGAAAATTCGGTCGATGTAAATATTGCAATTTTTTTCAACCCAGTTTGAAAAACAGCGCATTTAAACACATTAATTAAAGAACTCTAATTTAAAAATATGTATTAATCACAAAATTATAAAGTTTTAATATTTAATGCTAGATTAGTTTGTGTCATTAATATTATATTCCTAGACAGTAGATTTTTGACCATGACAAATTTTGACAAGGTAAATATTTATTGTTATTTTCATGTTAAACTTTCTTTATCAAAAATCCATTCTGATCGAATTTTTCCGTTTCGCTTTGCAACATTTCTAATTAGACTAAAAGGTAGTGTTTCCAGTATCGTGTCTATATACATATATATATGTATTTTTAGTACCTCTCTATTATTTATATTTCTGTATAAGCAACAATATGTTTATCAAAATGAATATGTATTTTTATAAACACCGTTGAAAAGGATCGTAGAATATGGAATAATTAAAAAGCAGAGCTCTTAATTTTTCTACAACACCCACTAAACCTTGTTGTTAATTTTCTTAACGCTTAATTAAAAAGTATGTCTCATGTATTTTTATTTTCTTCCTCGAACTAATTATATGCATATATGTATATTATTTGTATATTGTATATATGTTATGTACGTATTTGTGAGTGTATTAAGTTTTTCAAGGGATGATCAAATATAAATTAACATTGTTATTTTATCTACACTAGAAAGGTATTCACAATTACTATTTGTTAATGGAAAGTATTAATTGTAAAATATGTATTTTTTGCTAAATTGAGAACTTTTTTTAAGCACCATTTAATAAAATTAATTAAAAACAGTGACCAAAAAAATAATAAATCAGCTTCTGACTGTCAAAGATAATATTATAAAATATTATGTATACATAACACAGCTACACAAAAAAAAGTGCGGAGCCAAAAAAGCGACCTATATAGCATTGTAGAATTGGTCGAGCATAGTCGAAATCCAAATTTTTGGAATTTTCTGCTTACCAGTTTTTTTATTTGAGCTTGAATTTTGGGTTTAGGTTGCATTTTTCCAAAAAAAGTGTGTGACACCAAAAAAGCGATATATAACTTTGTAGTACTGGTCGAGCAGTCGAAATCAAAATTTTTGGAATTTTCCCAAAATTCAAGCTCAAATTTAAAAAAAACTGGTAAGCAGAAAATTAAAAAAATTTGGATTTGGACTATACTCGACCAATACTACAATGCTATATAGGTCGCTTTTTTGGCTCCACACTTTTTTGTGTACAGTAGTGTAATAAATAAAAAATGTCAAGGAAATATATTTAATGATTATTTTTTCAATTTTCTTCTTTTTTTTAAACATAAACGAAAATGACTGCATTTATCAAATCGACTTTAGCAAACAATTATTAGTTATAAGTCTGGTTATACCTAATGTAATTTTATTGGGGTTACAGGAACCCCATTACAAATTACAAAATCGGAGCAAACAATTTAAACCGAAACCTCGCTAAAAAATAATGTTCTTGTTATCTTTTTAAATAACATAGGTTTAGTAAAAAGTTAAACGAGTTGGATATAAAAATTCAGTGTAATTTGCTAGAAAACACTTAGACTTTGTACATAATATGTGCAAAAAATCTGAGGTGCGTCAAAATCAGTAGGTACTATATTGCCAAATAGACAAAATCTGACCTTATTTTAGTCCAGTAATTTTAGATATTAATTCAACTAATCTGCGAAAAAATAGCTGATTTTTTGTATACACCTTCATAATGGTGTTTTAAATAACGTGTAAAAAATCTCCAACAATATCGTGCAGGCGTTGAGAGATATTGAAAGTCTATTTCGAACACGTTTTTTCAACCCTATTTTTCAAATTCCTTCACAAGATGGAAGTAAAACGAAACATAAATATAATTTTAAAAAATTATATCATTATTTTTCAGGTATTTTTCTGCTGGTTAAATAATAAATTTGAAAACCCCTTCCAGTATAATGTAGTGGTTGTAACATTGTAACTAAAGTTTTTAATTACGGCTAATGTATGGTTAGGTTTGTAAACTACTATATTTAGCCGCGTGTTTGCTACACGTTTTTTATCCATAAACAAAAGTGTATGCACAGTGCTGCAATATGATATTTGTGGGATGTTGACCGTGCTTTGTACCAAACAGATGCTCACTCCAATAAGGAAAGACGCTTTAATTAAGTGCAATGTAATTATGTCAAGTACTACTAACGATCTTGAACTTTGTTTTTCTAAACTTCGGCGGCGACTTTTTTTTTATTAAATGTGATCGACCTTGCTATATAAATATGAGTTCATGCTAGTACAACTTTGACGTCTGAATATAAGCTATGTCTTCTAGACCATCTGAACTAATATAATAATTAAATATAATAATTATGGATTTCTTTGTTTGTTTGTTAGCGCTGATCTTACAAAATCCTGAACCGATTTAGATAAAATTTTAATCAACACGTTCCATATGATACCGAATAATACTGATTAACATAGGATATATTTATAATTTAATCACACGATCGTAAAAAGAGTGGGGGTACTGCAGATTGGGTCGTTTATAGGCAAATCGGGACAATTATTCCGTGAAAAGTCGACCCGATTTTCCTATTCACGTTCCATTCTATTCACAACAAATCGGCCCTGCAGATTAGGTGGTGTATAGAGGCATTAAGGTAGATGAGCAATAAGAGATATCAAAATCATGTAGTTGGGCTAAAAAATCAATTTTTAATGATTAATGATTAATAATATAGTAAATAAATAAAATTTGTATAAACAATATTATTTTTACGTCACAGTAAAAAAAATCTTCCCAAACATACCAAATATGACCTAATTACCTATATTACTAGAAAAAGGTTTCATGACGTCAAAAAAAAACAATAAAAGGATGCCTCAAAAGTGCGCTTGAATTTTCTATTGATTTTTACTCATTTATATAACTATAAATTTTTCCTGAATACAGATAATCCACTATTACAGAATTCAGAATGAAGAAAGACTGAACCAACAATTGGAAGATGTTTTTTAATATAGTTGATACTTATATGGTATACTTATACTCAGGCCCATATAGAGAGAGAGCTAGGAGGGCCATATATTTTACATAAATATTTATAATTTATATTATCTTACGTAATAGTAGCTCAAACTAAATTTAAGGATAATACGGAATTAGTTAGAAATTTCCTTACGTTAGCAAAAGTGGTTTTTGGCCCGAACCCCATTGAAGTTGTCTCAGGGCATGTTTATACTTATACTTTAAATCTATAATAATAATAAATGTCTATTAATATAAATTACAATTTAATATTTAACAATATTTGATAGACATACATGCGTGCAACTATGATAGATAATGTACATTAAGTAATTTTGCATGTAAGACTGTTAGACGATAGTTTATTTATGAATCATTAATAACCCAATTAGTATCAGTAACACCTAAACGGTAAGTCAACAGATGTGTTAATAATGAAAGCGAATAATAAGCGTGGATGTTTTCAAATTAATAACATCTTGTTATTTTGCTATTTGTATGTTGTATTTCTGAATGTGCTTGTTTGCATATTTGTTAAAGTTGGTATTAATAAGCAAATGCTAAATTTGTAGATTGATGTATTTATAAATAACATGCTTTACATGCTGTTATTATATTTTGTTATGTACATATTTTTTAGTATAATATAAGCAAAATTTTACATTAGTATCTTATAGCTGTAAATGTGATATTATTAACAATTTGAGTATTTTATACAGAGTGACCCAAAACAAATATATTTGAATATCTGTAAAACTATTAATAAATACAAATACGTATATAAATCTGTAAGTTATGTCTATATAAAGATTTTTTTGGAACTTTTTGAGTTTATAGGTCGTTTCAGGGTTGCTAGATTTCCCGATTCAATTCATTACTGTCGAAATTAATTAAAATTTTGTGGGGAGTAACTTACAGTATTGAATCCAGAGGATACAAAGAACCCTCCCCTCTCCCTAGGAGTAAATTTTCTAGATTTAACACTGATAACTAGATAACAATTCAATTTTTATAAAATGTAGACTTGCAAACTTTCCAATTTAAATATAGTTTAGTTTTTATTGAATTATTGAAGGTATCAATTAAAAAATCAATTTAAGCTATATTTAAAAATTAATTATATTTTTAATTTTACCGCAGCCCCTTTCTCCCGCGCTCACACGTAAATAGCATATAAGAATAAAATGCTAAAACTTGAGGTAAAAAACATGAGATTATAAATTATTAGTAATAATTTAAAAACGTTAAGAACCACTGATTAATACCATTTCTGTCTGGGTCAATAAACTAAATAGTGCAAGTTTTAAAACAGTCACTTTAAATAGTTGATACTGCAATTTATTTATAGCTAAAGCTAAAATAATGTTTGTGAACATAAACAGTGTGTATGTACCTAATGGCTATGCGCTAAAACCTGATTTATCTACACTGTGAAAAAAGAGTACGTACATTTATTATTTTGTGTCTAATCCCTACTAATATATTGTTGTATTATATCATTGCTGTTATTATCTTTCACAAAACAAAGTTTATTTTATTTATTAGAGACACTCTCACTTTTTATAAATAAAGTAATGTGGAATGTATCTAAATATTTTAAAAGGCTTTTTTGTCTCAAAATTAAGACCTGTATGACAACCAAGCAAACTACGTTGTTTCTTTTCTGAATAAATAAATAAACAGTATCCCTTAACCATAAAAATTATAAAAGTTTAGACTCATACGTGTTTCAATAGCAAAGCTATCATCATAAGAATCTTTAAGACACTAACTGATAAATTACTACTAACTCAGTTGGTGTCTAGTATTTTATTGTAAAAATTGCATTCTAAATAAACATTCTTAGTGGATATTTTTCATATTTAAAAAAACCAAATCAACTAATTTTTGGTATACGTTAGTTTTACATTAAGCAGGACTCGATCCCCAAATCTCATTCCGAAATTCGAAAAAAATCTGTTACATCTGTCCTAAATCAAAATTAGGAAATAATCTTGTACACGGAATTAGTTGAAAGTTTTTTGATGCAAATATCATTCAAAATCGGTATTATTACCTATATTATCAAATTGTCAAAACTATTTTTAATCCCCTGTATAAAATACGTAGATTCGTTATTTCTTTTTTTCTAAGTATATTTCACAGTTTACATATTTCTTATATGTATACACGTACAATATTTACAAAAGTCGCATAACATTTTTGATGATCTAATAGTAAAAGTATGAAACATTTCCGAACGTGCATTTTCACACCGTTTGCGAGGTGACACAATTAATTAGAGATAAGAGTAACCACTAAATGCACTGAAACTAATCAACATAGCGCAATGAACCTTACGTATTAGTCCTATACATAGTAATACATACATATATATTTGTATGATTATGATAAATAAAATTATTATTAATTACCAATTATACCTAAAACTCAACTAATTTTATTATTATTTATTTTTTAGTAGGGAAATGTTCAAATGTACTTGTACAATTACACAGTTACACAGAAAATAAATAACAGTGCGGAGCCAAAAAAGCAATCTATATAGCAAATTTGGATTTCGACTATGCACGACAAATACTGCAATGCTATATGGGTCGCTTTTTGGTATCCCCCTCCCTTTTAGGAAAAATTCAACCTAAGCCCAAAATTCAAGCTCAAATTTAAAAAAACTGGTAAGCAGAAAATTCCAAAAATTTGGATTTCGACTATGACCGATTAATACTACAATGCTATATGGTCGCATTTTTGGCTCCGCACTTTTTTAGTGTAGCTGCGTTATTACTGCTATAGAAATAGTTTTTCCGCATATATGACAAAAATTCTTCATAAAATAGTTTGGCATAATAATGAATATGAAATAATTGATATAGTAATAATTTATTTTACATTTACCTACTTTTGTGGTTTACATCAAATATTTTTTATCATTCATTACATATTATGTACGTAGATAATCCATACTTTTTACTAGAAACTAGATTAATAATACGAGTATTTTTACATTTGTAATTTTTCGTCGAAATAAGTATAATATTTGTAATAATGCATAAATACCCTTTTTTGTAAAACTTTATTTTGATAATAAGTACTGCCATATTTCTAGGTATAGTTTAATTTTCCAGCAATTATCTTTAAATATTAAGCTAACTTTTTCAATTTAATATTTTATTCTTGTGTTAATATTATAGTAATAAATAAGTACTCTTGTATTTTATAAGATCTCTATAACAGGTAAATTAAAAAATAACAACTTCAATACTGTGATACATCAGATGGATAAAAACACACTGGCAGTTTTTTCAAAACGGAAACTGGATTCAAGAAAGAGTAATCGTCGTAGCTAAAAACAGAAGAGAGGTAAAAACGATTTTCGTTCCACACACCATTTAAACTAGAAAATGTTTGTACTGTAATTATTTCTATTATCTTATAGTAAAAATATCCCGCCGAATATTAATATAAAACAATTAATAAAATATCGGACAATATATTTTTAATAATTGACTTTTTTAGATCATGTTTTTCTCTATTCTTTTTTTTGTATTACTGTACGATTATTTGTTTCCTAGATATAGGCGTTCAATGTCAAAAGTGTAATTTTTGATTTGATTGCAAATAACTTGGACAGAAAATGGTTCTACAGCGAAACAAACAAAAAATTGAAGTAAAAAATCTAATCTTCAAAAGCCATACATTATATTTGATAAAAAAATTGCCATAGACTGTAAAGGCTCTCAAAATTAATATAAATTTTCTATTTTTTACTGTCAAATTCGTTTTCAGTAATTCCTTTTTGTAAGGCTGTATTATTTCCATTTAACATTTTTTTGGTACCAAAAACACCGGTATTATTAAACTGATAAAAAATATATGTCATATTACGAGGTTAAATTAAAACCAACCAACTGACGTAAATAAAATCTTAGAAAATGAAAGTTATAAGAAAATAAAAGCACATACCTTTTTATACCTAAACAAAGCGGCGACGGTGATCAAGTTACCCGGGATACCGAGGAACATAAACAAAAGACAGAAAGCCGCCGCCATTTGCAGCAGCCCGCCCGGATACCCCACGAACAGTTGCTGGTTTAGCACCGTCTCGTTGTAAATGTCGTCTACGTAGTCTGAGACGTTGTCGAAAGTGAAATTATCAACCCGTACTGAAGACATTCTTCTGCTTTTTGTGTTAGCTTCGGATTTATTATATATAAATGTAGTTGTTGACCCTCTTCACATTGTACTTTATTTTCTATTAATGTTTTCTATATTTTCGTCATTTATTTCACATGTATTTGCCCTTTTTTATATCACATTTTATTATTTTATCTGATGTAGTTTTTAGTTAAGTTTATATTCGTTTTTTTCTGTTTGTTCTTTTATTTCACATGTTTTTTTTGCGATATTTATTTGTTCTATCACATTTTTATTATGGTGCAAATTTTAACACAATTTTATAAATATTTATTGTCTTCTTTATATCACATTTCTATTATTATGTTTTATTTACCTACTTGTAATTATATTACTTTAACTTTACTTTATTCATTATTATTTTAATTAACATCTTATTTTAATATGTTTATTTGAATAATTATTTACTAAAAAAAACTATATTAAATTTCACAGTTACTTTTATAATCCGATCTTTTCATGAAAACATTATAGCCTTATGTATAATTATAACTATATTAATTTTTAACATTAATTGTACATATTTTTTTTCATTTTTGAGAAAATAAATATTGGATGATTTTTTTGTTTTCTCTTTTTGATATCAAACATTTGCAAACTGACAAAAGTGGACTTGAAGTATTGGGCATATGAATACCTTTGACTATATTAAATTAAATTTTTTTTTTAATTCAACTTATTTGAATCTAATTTATCGAAGTTGTGACAAATCAAATGTGTCAATTTGAGAGAAAATTTTTATTTATTTTAATTATTAGATAAATTAGATTAAAATGTTCCTACTGTCGCACTCTTTCAACGTACTGTATCAATGTTTATGTTAAAAATACAATAACTCAATATCCAGTCAATTTTTCGCGAAGACAGAGATTTCTCTTCTTCTTCTTGTTCTGTGACGTGGGAATTCCATGTTGACAGACCTGAAAAAGATAAATGTTTAAATATATAACATAATGATAAACTGTGGTTTACGTTTGAAGTTGTATAACTATTTATAATCGCTGGTTAAAACTGATTCTGTATATTTTCATTAGATCCGTTTATATCACCAGTAGCCAAACTTAAAAGAATAAAGTAGGTAATTTGTGATTCTTGGCTTATCAGTGTAAGCTTTTACATAGTTGGGGTTATACCGGATTTGCCATTAAACTAAAAATGCCTCAAGTATGGTCAAATGGCTATGAAAGCTAAGACTGTACACGCGACGTGATGAGACGAAAGTTTTGTACGTCTCGTCTCAGTCTCAAATTTTATAATTGACAAACTCGAAGCCGAGAAAAATCTCGATCTCATGTACATGTTTTTAATAAATAAAACGGCCAAGTGCGTGTTGGGTTCCGTAGTCATTCTCACTACGATTTATAAAAAAGAGTTATTTTAAAATTTTTCATAAAAAATCTAATCATTACTATTTGGTAACCCCTGCTTTATTCATAACAAGAAAATATCAAATACATGATACAATTAAAAATAGCACATTTTACTTTGCAACAAGGTAAAACATTAAAATGCGCGTTTTATTTTATCTTATTATTTATGTACATAAAATCTGAGTACCTACGTTATTTTTTTTCAATATATGTTATTATTACAAAATATAATGGTTTTTTTATATTTCTTGTACCATTCATATTATAGAATTAGTTATAGACATATGTAGATAGTAATTATTTAAATTCCATATCAAAATAACGATAGAATTAATATTTTGTGATCGAAAGATAAGTATAAAATTCATCTGCATTTTATTGACAAATAAATAAATGTACTTATTACTATATACTTCTCTAGAGATATGTATTCATAGTAAAAGTTTTAACAGCCCATTCTTCGATTCAATTTTATCGATCAATATAATTAAATATACGTTATATTATACATTATGTTCAATTTTATTTTTTTTATGCTTATAAATGAAATTTTAAATAAATCGCGTCACCGCCGGTTTGACTGTTGAAGACTCAAATATCAAAATTTAAAAAATCATTAAAAACAAAAGAGGAATCAGTCGCTTTAGTTGGCAAGCTGTTTTTTTTAAAATATTTTTTTGAAGTATAAAGAAAACAAACAGATTATCTGAGAAAAAATAAAAAGAGGAAGAACAAAACAATCCCCAAGGAAGGAAGAAGTCGGCATCAAAAATGTTCAAAAATAAATTGTATATTTTCAGTATAAATTGGTTTTCTGTAATGTTTATTTTATTATTTTTCATTCCATAATCAAATTTTCTTGGAAATTTGCCATAAAATAGAAAATGTCATATGCGTGCGTACATGTGTCTATGTATATGTATATATGGAAAAAAGAGGGGGTAATAAATCAAAAATAAAATAAGATATAACTGAAGCGGGATTAACAGACGTTTACTATAATTTCAAATATTGCATCATACTCGTATATGTATTAACGGTCATTCTTGACACAGTGATAATAAAATATTAATAATATTGATAAGAATGAATGAAAAATATGTGTAGGTAGATATATACATTTTTACGTACCCATGCATATATATATTTAATCTGTATTTCTAGATATGTATTCGTAAAAAGTTTGATGTATCATCGTTGCGCGTGCAAAATCTGCTATGTCACAAATATTTCAGGAGATTATAAAAACTTGATAATATTTCTTGACACATTTAACTTGCAATTAGCAGATTTTGCAACAATACTGTCAGTGGTTTTGTCGGGTATTATAAAGAATTTGCTCTAGAGAAAAGTTAAGCTAACGATATCTGCGAGCTGTCAAATCGTTATGAATTTCCTCGGGATTTTAGAGCAGTGGTAATAAAGATATAGTAATTTTATGAGGTACACATGTCACCACTGATTTAAGATCGCTTATTTCTATTCAAACATTTTTAATACCATTAATTACAACTGCACATATCTCACTACATGGGCTGAAAAATCTTTGGCCTAACAATGAAAAAACTCTTTTATTCTTCGACATAATCTACATCTAGAGTAATACACTTGTTCCAACGGTTCTCTTAATTTCGATACCGGTCTTATAGTGGTTCGCGTCAAGTCCCTCAAAATAGGCGTTTGTTTGCAACTCGTAGTAGTCAGTGGGGGCCAGATCAGGAGATTATGGTGGGTGCAGAACCAATTCATAGCGCAATTCCTTCAATGTATCGGTCGTAACGTGAGCTTTATGCGATGGTGCATTGTCTTGGTGAAACAGCATTTTTGGTACCCATTGCGCGCAAAGCTTTTTCATATGTAAACATTCATAAAGGATATGACCAACACGTTCCTTTGAGTTGCCTATGATGGTAGCTAGCTAACTCATTTTCACTTTGCGGTCATTCAACGCAATTTCACGAATTGTTGGAATGTTTTCTAGAGTTACTGCCTCAATTGGCCTTCCTGAACGTGGTGAATCATTTGTGCTCATACGGT
Organism: Sialis fuliginosa; assembly: GCA_961205875.1. Taxonomy (NCBI): domain Eukaryota; kingdom Metazoa; phylum Arthropoda; class Insecta; order Megaloptera; family Sialidae; genus Sialis; species Sialis fuliginosa. The sequence goes on from OY540817.1 coordinate 13,611,638, forward strand.
TACGACGAAACTCAGCAAACCAATACTTCACGGTTGAATTAGCTGGGGCAGATGTGCCGTAACACTTGTCAAGCCATTCCTTTGTTTGAACGGTATTTTTCCCCTTCAAAAAACAATGTTTAAACAAAACACGAAGTTTACTTTTTCCATGATTAAAAAAATAACAAAAGTAGCGTCACTTCGATGGCTGTAACTTGAACAAGAGTACATGAAATGTCATGAAATTTTGACAGTATTCTAGTTAAGGTTGGTACTCTATGGAAAGCATAAGGATTGTCGCCATCTGTATGTCAGGCCAAAGACTTTTCAGCTTATGTAGTATATTTTAGCGAGCGAAACCGCGGGTACAGCTAGTTAATATAACAAAATTCTACGCACTTTTATCGATTCCAAAATGTACCTATATTAATCACTTTGGCTTCTTAACATATCTGTAAATAAATTGCTTTTTTAAGTGGGCGTCTTGTTACTTTTGTAACAGCAAATTTATCAATATTCTTCTCCTTAATGATATTCAACTGCTTTAAATTACACAGTATTATTTTCAATATCACAATCCGCAATTTATCTTTGAAAATACAACGCTTGACGTAAAATTCAAGTTAAAATATATCTTTCACCAACAAAATTAATGACAAAAACATTTATATTTGAGATGCCATTAGTATTTTCATTGTTATAAAACTAAAGCGGCAAATTCTTGACTTATATTTTGAATCCATAAATACAGATGACGTATATACACGTCCTGTTATGTATGTTTTAATAAATAATACGTCAAACACATGTTTTGTACAACTTTACACTGTCATGTTGAATTTTCCTAATCGGTAAACCGTAAAAGTAATACATTTTCACATGAAATTGTCACGTCAATTTAACCACTTATTTCACTCTATTGCATGCATTTGTTTGTACAGGACAACTTCGTAATTTAACTTAAAAAATATTATATGACTTTACAATATTCTTTAGTAATCTAATTGTTATTTAATAATACACTCATGGAAAAAATGAAAGTACCACCTAATTTTATCGAAGAAATTGCTCATTTTCAAAGTAGTGCCAATAGGTTAATTAATTAAATATGATCCTTTTTCCGTAGAAAACTAGGAACTCTTATAGTTTCGCTCTGTCCGTTCATCTATCTGTCTGTCTATATAAATTTTATACCGAATAAGATGAAATTTGGTATACGGATGAAAACAGAAATGATAAGATTTTAAACAAAAATTTTTGGACCCCTTTTATAGACTGAAAAGTATATTTAAAAAAATGTTTTTCCTTAATTCATTAAGTGAAGTGTCTTTTGATAGGTCTCCGAAAATGCAACAAAAAATGCCATATTTAAGTTACGAATTATTTGCTTTTAATGTCGTTATCAGAGCATCCCCCTTCTAATTTCTAAACTATCAATTCAAAAAATCTGAAAAAACTCCAGAATGTAGTTTTAAATTAGTAGATACTTTCAATGGAAATTATATCAAACACTGTAGCAAAATTATTTTATGAAAAATTTTGAAATATTTATTTTTTTAAATCGTTATGACTATCATGTGCGTGCCCAACACACACTTGGCCATTTTATTTAGGTACTTATAGAGTGTGAAAATTGCAGTAAATTTTATCTTCTTTTCGAATTCATGAGTGTATTAAATGGTAATACACATAAAATATGTTTCTATGAGCTATTCAAAAATCAATCTTCTCATAAAAGCGCAGTACTTCTATAGGTATTAGTTCGGAAAAATTCCCCACTAGATGAAAATTTGTATATGTTTATTCGCTACAATAGCAATTTTACTGTAAATGCCTATATATATTATATATATATTAGTCTCTAAATACCAAAATTGAATCGATTTGAATACTAGATACACTAGAAATTTAAATCAAATGATCTTGTCAAGTATTTTACCCAGAATTCTATTTTACACAACCATAAAATATTGCAAATAGCATTTAATTCGCTAAACTGTTTAAATAAGCTATGAACTATTAGTTTATTATCACATTAAAGGCGCTCTACTGTAGATATATTAGATTTCAGTATCCGTACAATTTCTATAAATCACACAAAATTGAAAAACATGTCAAACGTTAAAAGTTTCTCTAGTAGGTACTATAAAGTTTATATGATGCGTCCGCTATTTGACAAAGTGTCAGTAAGAAATATAAATATCAATAGACGAGGATAGTTACATACTGAAAATACAAAAGATATATAACAGCTATAAAACGTAGAATGTGGTATCGAGTATAAAAATTATTATTTTATACTGAAAAATCATATCTGTGACAAGTTTTCTGGGTATTTTTTTTATCCATTCGCTTTTTATCGTTTGTTATTTTTTGGTAATATCGGAGAATATGTTATTTAATATTTTATGATATTTCATTTTACAATTGTTTATGTTTATACCATTTTAATATGAATATTTTACAAAAAAAAAAATACACAAAGTAGACAATTAATAAAAATTGAACGGAGAGTAATTATTGAGTACGTTTACACAGCGCCGTTAAATTATTCCGGTTTTACTATAACCGATGTAATAAAACCGGATGTAAACGTTTGTGTAGATGGCACTTTACACCCGACATAACTAATCAGGTTTAATTATTCCTCTTGATCTACAGGAATAGCATAAGTAACCCGGAATAGAGCAGAAATAATACTTATTGGTGTTTTATTTATTGCTCTACGATTATTAGTTTCAGAGATACAAGATAAAAAAAAACACAATCGCAATATTTCTTTATATCATAAATGTGTATGAAAGTACAAATAACAAATCTCTGAATTAGTTTTTTGGAAGCATTAAATATTTTAAATCCGTCCCTATAGTACCCTAAATATAGCCTTAGTAACAACGATTGTTCTTCATCACCTATAGAAATTCCTGGTATTTACAGAAGTAAAAAACATATAATTCTTGTATAAACAGATAATATTGAAGAAAAAAATAATCCGCGTTTATTTATCCTAGTCGTAAATAATATATTTTTAGTTTCACATTCTTTGATACAAAAGTACTGCCACATAAAAAAGTATTCAGACCCGGCTCTGGGCGTAATTAAAATTAATAACGTTTTTTTTTTTTTGTTCATAATCAATCATTTTAAGAACTTTTGTCAGTCTGCCGAATTCTGTGTGGCGGCTACCTGTTTGTTTATTCTGACTTGATACGATAACTACCGAACCGATTTTGATAGGATTTTCACTGATCCAAATCCTAAGACCTTAGAGTTAGTTTAAGATATACGAAAATTGAATTAAAGCAGGCCTGTATTAATTAAAAATTATAATTAGTTTCTTATAAAATTTAAAAAGATTTGATTTTAAACTAAACACGGACGAATGCGCGAAAAATGTCTAGTATTTAAGTAAAAAAATGTTTTAGGTAACTATGAGCCTTTTCTAATAGTAATTCATCATTACAACTGACCCCAATCTCCCCTACTGTTGCATACAACAATAATGAGTACAGTTTAATTTTTTGGGCACTTTTCCAAACTATGACCATTTTGTATGTAATAGTCTGCTATGATTGCCATTACCAACTTCTTCATATTACTCGTGAAATTGCCAAATGTACCTTGTTTCAAACTACGTGCTTTTCATGTTTCTGTATGGTTCTGACCATCTGCTCTTATTAGCACATTACCAACTTCTTATTCGTGAGATTGCTAAATGTACAATGCGTGTATGCGAATCGCATGTAGATGTGTACTTCTGGTAAGAAGCCAAGATAAGTATATCCATTTTTTGCCTGTACATTTTTATTGATTCGATTAAAATAATTACTTTCTCGATAATATTTTATTAAGCTGAATAGTATAGTATTGGCACCAGTTATAGCCACTATAAGATCAATATGTACTGTTTTTGTGATCGATGGGCTTCATTTTTGTAATGTTCATGAACTCATGTTACTAATAAAACAAGTAACTCTTTATTTAATAAATTTAATTAAGTACCAAAGTTCACAAATATAGCTTATTTCTTTAAATTATAGCCTTTTATTTTGTTCATGTTTTTCTCCAGTAATGGATAAAGTAAAGTGATGGACACTTGCTAATGATGACTTCAATACTACGACACAAAAGATATAAAAAAGGAATCGTCAAATTTGTAACAATGTAAAGCAGTCGCTAAGATAATATAATAATTAATAAATAAATTATGCTAGTAATTAGTTTAAATGTTCACCATTTTGACACCTAATGGCCGATTGTCATCAAATTACGCTGTAAAACAGTTAAATGTATATAGATTAATATTCAGAAAATGGTAGTAATCAAATATCAACAAATATTTCTAATTCAGTACATTTAATTAAAAAATAACCATTACTAGGGTCATATCCAAGACTGGTGCCAGTACCTTATATATTTATTACATACTTTTTGCAAAAAAATTACATCACCACCTAATATATCACAAGTGTTTATACATGATAAAGTTAAAGACAGAGATATTAGGAATTTCGAACTGAATTCACAACACTTTCCCCTGCAAATAAAAAAACCTCAAATTAATAATTGTATTTAATATATGTACATTCTAGCACACAAAAAACTGAAAGCTATTTATTTTAGGAAACCTAAGCTCTACTCTGTACTCTATATAGATAAACAACAGCATGTATGATTTTCTAAACAAATATTTTTACACCATCACATATAATCTTCTTTCTTAGGATAAAAGAAATACTAAAACCGTCCCTATCGAGAATATGTCTCACATTTTAGTTAAAAATATGGCGCTGAAATATATTCAATCATAATTCTTTATACAAAATAAAACACAAAGTTATGGTGTCCATAAGGCATTAATTCTGATACCAAAGCAAATACTACAAACTTGTACACAAAATATTTGTTTATAAAGGAAAAGAATATAAGAACTCTAAAACTTTATAACTTATATATATTGACTTTATTTTACCAATTTTCTTAAAAGCGCTTGCTCGATATTTTTCAAAATATTCTAAACCTATGACTAAATTTAGTGAACTTAAGGAAGAAATGACATGGAAAATATAAAAAATAGGTGTGAAAACCGGAGTTCCGCGAATATATCACAAATGTTACAAAGGTTTTAACTTTTCACATTAAAGTATCAAATTATTTACAAGTATATAGTAACTATGAAATTATTCAAACTCAAGATTTTAACGGAATTACGTGTTTAAGGGTACCTGTATCACGTACGGCAGTACGGCCATTATCACAAGGACGTCTGTGAACGCTCTACAGCCAAACTGGTAAAATTTACAAACATGAAATTTAAATCTTTAAGAAGCGATTCCTATAAGTCAATCACTAAACCGAAAACAGAATTTGTTTGTTTTTTAATTTTTCTGATTATTTTTGAAATGGTGCTTACATTAATATGTAGAAAAAATAATTAAATAAAATTGGAGAGAATATTATTATCTATAATTGAAAGTAATGGTAATACAAAAAATGTTTTAAATTATAATGTATAATATAATACATAAATATTTTAACGATTAGAAATTAAAAAAATATTTTAATTAAAAATTGTAAAGAAAAATATTAGCTTCTTCTGATCTTGCTATTTTTTCGGTATATAGTCTTTCATCAATCTATAAATGTCTTATAAACTTTAATTACTCCTGATGTAAACTGAAATTTTCAATATTTATTATTTTTAAGTCTATGTCGTCATATACAAAGAAATTGTAGTTTTTATAATTGAAAATGTTAAGCGACTCCAAAAAAGTTAAAAACCAATGTAATAAAGCGAAAATTGTAATGGTTTGCAGAAATCCAGTTTATTAAATTTTTACTTTCTTTAATCTTCACTTATGTTCGATTTACTTATTAACACGGTAATCTTTTTACAACTCTATTCTAATATACAAATTAACACAATAGACTCTACTAGTCCTCAGTATATACAAAAAGGTATACTATAACCTTTTATCCTGAATAATATTTAATTTCTCCTTAGAAATCAAGAAATCTGCTAAAGACTGTAATATTAAGTACTTATATTATTTACAGAAACTTTGTTTTCGTTTGTTAAAAAGACTTTTATTGGGTAAAAAAAAACAACGAATATATGTTTGTTAAAATTTATTTGGTATAGAAAATGAAGAAGATATTATTACAATAATTTTCCTCGTATTATATATTTTTTCCGCACAATATGCTTTGTACACAATGATGTATGCGATCATAAAAAATGTTTTTGTCTTGTAAAATTAATGAACAAAGAAATATTACATAACTTTCATTAATTTTCTTTGCTTTTTTCTTACAATAATACAAAATCTCTGGCTATTTTTTAAACCGAATTTATATCACTACGATCAAAAAAGTCTAATAAAAAATACGATATAATTTTTATTATGTTCAACACACTATTTTTAATTAAAAGGTAAATAAACAGAATTTTCGTTTTTATTATTTGAATGGATATTTATGTACCTAGGTATGTTTTATTAAAGTTTACGTTATAGTTTTCATAAAGAATTATTTTTGAAAAAAATATCTTTATTTTTAAATATGTTACTAAAAATATAGTTTTAATATTAACTCAAATATATCTTCAAAATAATCAAGCTAAACATTATCTAATTGCACTGTACATATTACATCAAGATCCTCTCTTAAGATAAAGAAACAACTCACTACAAACTTTAATCAAACATCCTATAAAATAAACTTTCAGAAATTACAAACTACAGGGCTGTCTAAGTCCATAAATATTTCGAATCCTTGATCCTTTTACACAAAACTTTTAACTTCTTTTTAAGATGCATTTTCAACACACCAAGTCAATATACATATGTATAATATTTAGGGTAAATTTTAAAAATCGATAATTGTAAAGTGATTTCTGCTGGCCTAGTTATTAAATTGCTAATATTTAGTAATAAATTGTATTGAAGACAACTGAGTTTAAGAATTGAAAGATCCTAAAAGCACCAATATTAAGCTGTGCTTAAGGTATCCGAAAAAATATTTCATCAGGGCTTGAAACCACTCTTGATAAACCTTTAAATATAGAATGCTAATACGACCCTGCAACACTGTTAAACGTACGACCGAAAGACAAAATAAGAAAAGATGTTAAATTATTTAAAGACGATTGCAGCTCAAAGGAAATCTGCATAAAATACATGTGTTATCTTTAGTGATACTTGCATGATGGATTGGACGCAGTAAATGTATCCGACCTAATTTGTGGAGACACTCATGCCGATTTCTTAATCAGTTGTACCTCAAGAACTGGGTCAACGGACGCTCCAGTGCTTGGATAACCTAATCGCTGAACTTTTTATGGTTTTATTAAGTTTGTAGCATACGGGTGTTGAAGATTTTCTAATTTTAGTTGGCGGAGAAGTTTATTTTGATTACACTCATTTGAAACTGTGATGTGAGATGCTCAGGAGTCAAAGCAAGTTATAACTACCTAATTAATTATCTTATAACAGTAGCACAAAAAAAATCGGGGGGTTTTAATTTTTTTGTAATTATATATACTTTTTATTTTTTATGTATCACAATTTAAATAAAATAATGTATATTGACAAATTCGGGAGGAGAGTAACCCCTAAACCCACCCCCTTGGGTGCGCCACTGTCTTATAAAATCGTTTAATCCAATTTGGATAAAATTTGGTACATCTACATAATATATGCAAACATTTGTTTATATTATAACAAACTCATTTTGCTTCCTCGTAATATCGAAGATACGAGAAGCTTTATGATCGATTTAGAATGAAACAAAAAAATTGTTCTCCGATTTCAAAATTTTAAATTGATCTTTCCGTTTCACGTCAAGACAAACACTTTTCGTTCTGTTGTCTGTCTATCTGTCCCTCTATTCGTCCGTCTGTGCGTCTGTCCCCTGAATCCTAATCACACGCATAATTCATGAACCACTGAACCAATATTAATGAAACGTGGTTAAATGGTTGGGTCTGGTTTGAGGACGGTCCCGTTTTGAAATCATCAAAATCTTGTGTAAGAGGGAGGGGTGACATCCCAAAATATTTATTTTTTCAAGATATCTCAAGAACAACACATATTAAGTGAAAATTTTAAAGATTTTTTTTGTAGAACATTCAGTTTCCCATAATAAAGGTCCACAACGTTTGTTGCTTTTAAAAATCGTAATTTGTCTTTTTAAATTGATATTTACCGCGGAACTCCGGAGTTCCATAACCACAACATTATTTATGTACAATTAACAGAATATCAAAAACAACTTTGCTTCAATTAACCCAAAAAAACAAAATGTATAATATAATATAGTATCAAGATCATAAAATATATAAATAGATCAAAGTATCTAGAACAAATCTTCCTATAGTATCGCTCTTTTTCAGAAATGATTAGCACACATAAAACCCTTAATAATTAACCTTCTTGTCCTTGGTAAGGGTAGTGATTAGGAACAACACGCACACACACACGTAAACATGATGTCAAGTATAGAATATCTACGAGTGGCGCTTTGAAGCACGGCCATGGTCACCCACGCACATACATACATATATACACATATACTCACACATCCACCCTTTGGACGTCGTGAGAAGAGAAATATGATCGCGTCAACTGTGAATACTCGGCATTAATACAGATTATGTTATTGTGTGTTTGTGTGTTAGTGTGTGTGACCTTGAGATGGGTTTTTGTGTATGTGTGTGTGTAATGAATGCCGTGCGGAATCTGCGGGATTATCTGCATTATGTTGTGTTGCGTGTAATAGGCGTGTTGTCACTTTATATTATCTAACATATACTAATTGAATAGCTTGTAAGGATCTACCTAGGAAAGAAAGTTACGCTTATTTTGTAGCATATTTTTTTCCTATTTTGGTTTTACTATGAGTACGTTTACACAGCGCCGTTATTCCGGTTTTATTATAACCGATGTAGTTAAACCGTTTCAAGCGGTGGTGTCTTAGACAAGGAAAGATAAAGGACAAATAACACATTACCTAGCGTTGTTACCATATCACACCACGAAAAATCGCACCACGGATCATTGACGTATCATTCAGATTTTAAAATAAATATCAATTGTTTTGAATTATAAAATTAATTAATAATAAATGTTTTATATTGAGTTTAAAGGTATTTCAGTGATAATTGATTAACAGAGAAACGTCTATTTGGAAGTATCATCTCTCATACATACTAAATTCAATTGTAATTTAAAGCATATTTGCATATTATAAATTTTCAACTGACGCCTATGGGATAATATGCGGTTTTGACAATTAAAAAAAGATCGCCGCCGAAAAATTTTGGTAACACTTTCATATACGGACTAGCATTGGTTGTTATGTATCCATAATCTTTCCTAATCTAAGGGTGGTGTTTACACATATGAGAATAAGTGACGTCAGCTGAAATTATAATTCCGATTTGAAATACGCTATAAATTCGATGGCGTACCAACAAGAAATCTCAAAAATATTTCGTTTCTTTTATGTCCCACGGATCACGTTTTTTTTGTTTTCCATCTCTTCGTCTCAGGTGTTTTAACCATATTTTAACTGATGACTCTTTTTCAAATGTTAATGTGAAGTACATTACGATGAAATCCCTATACTCCGTAAATACTTATATTTTTTTAGGTTGGCTAAACAGGTGTAACTATGTCTGTGCAGTTAACACGTATTTTTATTCCTGCTCTATTCCGGTTTACTTATGCTATGCCCGTAGACCAAGAGGAATAGCATAAGCAAACATGATTAGTTATGTCTGGTGGAAAGTGCCGATTACACGAAATTTTACACCCGGTTTTATTACATCGGTTATAGTTAAACCGGAATAAAAGCGCTGTGTAAACGTACTCTATGATTAGACTAGCTGTGCTCGCGCGGCTTCGCCCGCGTGGACTACGGAATTATTGTTTAAGATTTTTGAAAAATATAGTTGAATTAAATACGAACACGATTAATTATTATCGTAATAATAACTAATGAAAACCTAAATTACCTAAAAAAAAACGAATCAAAACAAAAATTACAAATAATTTAAAACATGAAAAAATAAAAAAAAACATGAAATTTGTGTGGCGTAATACATATATGGATGTTCCCTTACTGCCCCAATAGAAAAACAATTTACTTTCCGAAAGTTTTCGAACTAATTTTATTGTCACTAAAAGTAAAGAGGTGTGATCAAAAGATGTTAAAAATAGTTCGGAATTTTTGTTTTTATCATTTAATTTCAAAATTACGAATGCCTTATGAGCACTCATAAGAAGCACAATATTAATTCACATCGGAACCTAACTGAGGCTTTACTGTAAAATTTACAAAAACTAGATAATCAATAATACTTTATCTTTAAAAAAATACCCGCCCCCCCCCCTTTTTAAATACAATTCGTTGATCATAATTCACTGCTGAATTTACAAACAGTACCATTTGTTCGTTAGCAATTTTATCACCAAAAAACAGCTTCCATTTTCACTCAAATGTACATTGTACATATACTCATAAAATATTATCCCTGTCATCTCAAACACATAATATCCAACAATACCATGTGCTTAATGATGGCAATCTTCAATCGTCAAAAATATATACATTTTTTTACTTTTTTTCGCGACGTGAAAAATCGTAACGTCTTCCCAAAAAAAAAAACAACTCTCGATTTCGTTTCAGTACAATAGCGCTGCTATTTTGCTATAGAGCTTCTATGTCAGTGTTTCTCAAACTTTTTACTACCAAGGACCTCCTACAACGAACCCCCATACTTAAGTGAAATCGAAAAAATGAAGGAATACAATTAGTTTGAAATTATTAATTACTTCGAATCCAAATTTTATATAAATTATTGTTTCATATACTTCGAAAACAATGTTATCTTGATATAAAAATACATTCATTATTCAAGTAGGTATATTATTGTTTCTCTTTAAAACAATATTCTCGAATGAAAACTACAAATTCATTGTTTTAAACAACATCCAGAAAACAATATTTTTCCTGATTTAAATTAACCTTTTTATGCAGTGTATAATCTATATAATATCTATTATAGTATCTGTACCAAGGATGGAGAACATTGTTACACGTCAAGTTAATTTTTGATCAGTAAAAACTGATTTATTTATAAAAAAATTCTTATGAATTTTAATTTTTATCAAAGTTTAATTAATTGCATATAATATCAAACAGAGCATTTTAAATACATAATATTAGGAACCCCATAGGTCCACGGATTCCTGTTTGAGAGACACTGTTGTAGTCCACTAGATCTTTGTTGTATTGCGTCTACGTATGCAGCATTTTTCTAAAATGAAATAAACTGTTGGTGCCATTCAAAACTATTCTCTCCGTATGTTTTTGTATATTTTTTATCGGACATCTTGATGTTTCATCAGTCTTTGTTATTTTCACTCTGATGAATATATTCATGTTTATTAAAAATGGGTTGGGGTATTCAAGGGTTCAAAGATAGAATACAGTTTGCATATATGTTTAATTAATTCAGGGTTTTTAACGAGAAAAAATATTTTAATCAAAACTATGATAATTTTAAAATTTATAAAAAATAATTATACATTTTTCACATACAGTCTATTTTTTATAATTGTATTTTGCATAATATATGTTGATTTTCAAAAAAAAATTATTCATTGTCCAAATCATGGATCATCAAACCACCGATATATTTTATTATATGCCTTTCTGAATATCACAAGTGACTTTAAACATTAAAAAATGTATACTGTCAATATTGTTTACCCCTCCCTCCACAAAATCATCAAAACTGTGGACCGCACTTTGGAAAACATCGACATTAAAACAAAACTTTTTTTCAATTTTTTTCTCGGTAGTGATGCTCGCTAAAAAGTTTCCCTTCAAAAATTCACACGAGACATAAGTTCCAAGACACGAGACACGATACGAGACAGCCCTGTTGCACTCGGTCCGTGCAATAACCATAGAAATAATATGACATAGAGAAATTGAGCCATAGCATTTTATGTAAGTGAACACCAATCAAAAATAATAAAAGAAAACGACATTTCGTGTACTTGTGTCTTTGTCTTTTGACGCATTCGTAAGTCTTCTTTGCATAATGGCGTATAATTAAAAAAATATCAAGTTATTTTGTATATATTATGTACATACTAAATATTTACAAAATAATTTTACTACAAATCAAGTCGTGATAATAAAATTGTAAATATGAACCGTCATCTCTATGGAAACATGCATTGTTTGACAAAGATACATAGAGGTTCACAATTTCTTCTTTCTCTTTCTACTGACAGTTATCATTTTCGGCTGCCTCACTTTCTCTATGTTATATTATCTCAATGGCAATATCCCAATCACTCTTACCAGTGGTCATTTACGGACAGAATGTTTTCACACTGATTTAACAGCTATGTACATTATCATTATCATTATAAATGCGCATGTGTGTGTGTACCATGTCCATCTTGATGCACATCCAAAGGTGGAGCTTCCTGTACCTCTCCCTGGACAGTGAGATTGTCCATGTAATAATAACAAAGTAACCATACTATTTTACAGTAGTTCTTAAACTGTTTATAAATGTAAATTTTTTATTTTATATTTAACTAACGGATGATTCGCCTCGACTTGGACGGGAGTTAATATTTCATCCCCTGTCACGTATGAAGAGTTGTAATTCATTTCATTAGATCCAGGAGGAAAACAACCCCCTATCTCTCATATTGCCCAGATATTTACGATTTTTTCCGACTTAATTTATTATTATCGTCACTACTTAAAATCAGATAAGTGGTTCTCGAGTGATAAGCGCCCAAACGGACAGAGAGACGTTGCATTTTATAATATACATATGGTATATATGGTCTCATTTTTCAATATTTAGTTACACCACACTGTTAGAAAATATAAATACTCATTTAATGAATAACAACTAATTCAGTTTTAGAGAGAACTAGTCAGCCCCAACCGATAAACCAAGTTTCATATCGGTTCAGTGGTTTATGAATTATGCATGTGATAAGGATTCAAAGGACAGATACACACACAGGTAGACACGGAATGAAATGTCTCTTGGCCTGAAATGAAGCGATTTTAAAATCGGAGAATACAATTTTTTCCACTTTGAAAAATGATCACATAACTTCTTCTATTCCTTCGGATTTGGTGAGGAAGGAAAATATTAACATGCTCTATTTCAAATAACAAATATCCGATTGTTTTAGAATCACTGCACGAATGGACACACATGCTTGAATAGCAGGTATCAGCATAATTGAATCGATACCTTATTTGTCGCAGTGCCCATTGTCAGACAATCAGCGTGCGTTGATGCGATCGCGCCACCGACCACTGGCCCTACGCACATGTAACTATATGTGGCGGACAAATCTCATAGCCAATTAGATCTGCATAGAATAATACTGCACTTCATTCTGTTGGTTTAGCGTCGTGTTGCTTCAAACCACTTGTTGATAGAGGTTTATAGATGAATGGTTTTAAGGCAATTTATAATCTATAGTTGCAGTGTAACAAGGTGACTCGTATATATAGTAGATCTTATTGTTTTTAAATTACGTTAATATTTTTATTAAAAAATGCATTTTATTTTACTTTAACTTCAAAATTAATTAAATTTCAAAATTTTCAAAAATGTAAGGATTTCAATCTTTAAAATATTATTTTATTTATATATGTACCATTATTTTTAACATAATTACAGAGCTTTTTATATTGCCTTCTTTTTTGGGTTCCGTAGAAAATTAGGCACCCTTATAGTTTCGCTCTGTCCGTCCATCTATATAAATTTTATATCGATTAAGATGAAATTTGGTATACGGACGTATATTGATTTCCCAAAAACAGAAATGATGAGATTTAAAAAAAAAATTTTACCCTCATCCAATAGGCTGAAAAGTATATTCAAATTTTTTTGTCTAAATTTTTGTTTAATATTTTTAGTCATATTTTTGGTTATTTTATAGCAATTCTAAAACAGCAACTTTTTTTTCGATATCTCAAGATAACTGTATTTTTATGATTTAGAAAAATGAACAAATATTTACACAAAATCTAGCTCCCCAAGTTAGCACAAGGTTTAGCTCGTGGGACTTTTGGGTGGTGAAACTACAATGTCTCCCCTATATTATGACATACAAATTTTGCTGTTCTCAGAGAATTCCGTTCAAAATCTAATTTGACTACACTAAAATTAATTATGTTAACATTAAATTTATTAGCGCAAATAACTTTTGATAATCTAACTTTTATATTTAATAGGTTTTTTAATATACTTATTTTTAATATATCTACATACTACATAAATATATATTCAATAATTTCTAAAACTGAATAGTACATTAGACAAGTAATAATACAAAAATTGTATTTTCTCAAATGTATCGAATTAATTCTAAATGTCTAATATAAACTAATATAAAACTGAATATTACCATTAATTCAATATACATGCATAGATATTATCTACTGATACGTATGTAGTAGATTTAAACACAAATGAACATAAACAAAACGTAGTGACAGCTTCCTGTTTGGCCGAGCGTGATTAGCTGCATATTGATGACAGATTTGATTCTGCCAATTATTGTTTTGCGCGTTCGCCGTACGAGATGCTAATGTATTATTAAATAATGTCAATTATGTACTTATTCAAATCAAACAACAGTATCGGCGAAGTTCAATCACTGATATCCGCAGACATGATTGGAAATTCATATTTTAAATTAGCTATTTAAAATATGTTTAACCTTTCCAGTAGCTACATGTTCAAACTGAAGGTTTTCACTTGTTTATTATTATTTTTGCATTAAAAATAAGGGCTACACACGAGATAAGAAAAGAGTGAGGTTATAAATAAAATTACCACTCGCCGATATTCTTGAAACTTTGCACACACGTAGTACATCGAAAAACATTAAACACGTGTTTTTTTTTTATTTTGGCTAACAAGACGTTTTAAGGTTAGAAAACGTATTCGAAAGTTTAACACCATTTAATACAATGCTAACCTAACGCTACTCATGAGTGTCATTCTCTCACAGCTTTTACGACATTTCTCTATAATAATTTGATTGTCTGCGTGTTTTTGAGATCGCTAATGACGATTTTGACGTTAGTTTAGCGAGATTCAAAATGGCAAATACAAAATGATGAACAAAATCGTAGAAGTTTCAAAAACTTTTTGGCAACAGTTATATATCAATATAAAAGTGGCAAATGAATTAAATAAGAACAAATATTAAACTTTAAACTATTTTATTTATTTTTATCTTCTGCTTATAAAATTATACTCTTTTTCGATTAAATCATTTTGACTGTTGCAAATTTCATCTCTCATTAAAAGATAACTATTAAAATTCAGATAAAAAAATTAAAATAACAAACAAAATTGTAATAATGTAGAATATTTTTTCTAAAAATATACCACCTAACTAATCTAATGCAAGTTTAACGTCATTTATGATATACTATATCATAAATGACGTTTTTATTATAAATTAAACATGTATACGATAACAGGATATAATTTACAACATAAATAAATTTACCCCAAATTCTATTTTTATCATTTTATCTTCCGGAATAAAAAAAAATTCTCTATTATAATCAGGAGCGTAACCAATAATGGTGAAGGAGGAAGGTGGGGGAGTATAACAACTATATTTTAGGGAACATTTAAATATCAAATTGATTGTAGTATTTTTTTAATTGCCTAAAACTTTACTATCACTTCCACTATACTAAAAAATCTGAATACGCGTCTATATACATATATTTACTGAAATCGATACCGCTATATATTTCAATAACCTTTATTTACTTTTGTATCAAATATCACAAAATCCAAATACACAAATAAAAAACCGTATAAAAATACTTCAAATTCCTTTGCTTCAAAAAACTGTAATCGATTTTTACTCAAAAGCTCTCCAATATAAACAGCACACTTAAAAATAATATATGATGTATAAAATATTACCTATTATCATTTAATTATTTATTAATCTATTTTCTAATGTTTATATGTGAAATTACTTAAAGTAAATTTCGAAGAAACTGGCTTTCATTATTGAACTAAAATAAACTAACTTATAAATTATGGTTTTCCATATTCACTACAAACAAATTACTAGAAAACCGCCCGTTTGTAAATATGTCTTTAAGTATTTATTTTGATATTTAAAATCTATTTTAATTTGTATAATATATGTTTCCATGTATAAGCTTTTAGGGTTGCACACTAGATGAGATTATAGACCGATTAATATCAAATAAAGTACTGGCACCCGTCTTGGATATGACTCCAGTAATGGCTATTTTTAAATTAAATGTACTGAATTAGAAATATTTGTTGATATTTAATTACTACCATTTCTGAATTTTTATCTATATAAGTAAATTCAACTGTCTTACAGCGTGATTTGATGGCAATCGGCCAATAGGTGTGAAAATGGTGGACATTTAAACTAATTATTAGTATAATTTATTTATTAATTATTATATTATCATAGCAACTACTTTACATTGTTTCAAATACGATTCTTTCTTTTTTATCTTTTATATCGTAGTACGAATACTTATCATTTTGTAATCATTAACAAGTGTCCATCACTGCGTACTCATTACTGGGTTTACTTTATCCACTACTGGAGAAAAAACATAAACAAAATAAAAGGCTATAATTTATAAAACAAACTATATTTGCGGACTTTGGTAATTAAATTGTTTAAATAAAGAGTTAGTTGTTTTATTAGTAACTTGAGTTCATGAGAATTGCAAAAAAGAAGCCCATCAATCACAAAAGTAAACCTTGCTCCTATAGCGGCCATAACTGATGCCAGTACCTTAGTTAATTTTTACTAATTATTATTAATCTTTTAAAGCCGATAGATAATATTTAAAGCACTCTCGTCTAAGTCTCGATCTCGTTTTGAGACCGAGAAAAATTTCTGTCTTTTCAATTTCAATAATTTCTTACTTACAATTAGTACGCCTGTAAATTTCGTTATTTTGGCTTAATATTATATAAACAAATAAAAAATGATAATCATAACTTTTGGCGCCCAATAATTTATCTTTGTGAATCCCAGATATTAATAAATTATATAATTTACATTTTTTCTCTTAACGTTAAATCCAACATAAATAAATAAAAATACATATTTATAAACGACAAGATGAAAAATTACACTCTTCCATTTTAGTAATTAATTATTTCAATTCATTAATTTCTACGCAATTTTCACGCACCAAGGAAAACATCCAAAAAGAAAAAAAAACTTTTAATCTACAAGGAAGAAACAATCCGAGAAAATTACCCTCAATCTAGAGAACTTTTCTCTGAATTCAAACAACTCGACAATTTTAGTAAATTTAAATCTATTTCACAATCAAACGGTATAAGTAATTCCAGTAATCAGAAAGTGGAATTATAACTCGTTGAATCATATAAATTAGAAACGATATGGAAAATTAAACATTAGTCAGTCATTGCATTTATTATCTTTTTATTTGTTAAATGTTATTATTGAAAATTATACAAAAAAATAAAATAAAAATAAGCTGTGGGTTCGAACCTTGAGGTCCACACAACTAACTTCCCAACATTGTATGACTATAAATACTTGAATAGTGATTATTTATTGTTTCCATATAGTTTATGTGGAAATTTTTGATTTTCGAACCGATTACAATAACTTCCTAATGGGAAGTTAATAATTTTTCTTAATTTTTGAACGGTTTTCATAGTTTTGCAGCCAGTCATTAGTAACATTAATTGCAATTGATAATTACTCTATATCGCTGTGGTTCTCAAAAGTTTTCAAGTAAAAACATCTTATTTAACTTTGCGGCACCCTAGAAACACAATTATTATTTATAATAATTATAATATATTCATAATTTTTTCATTCAAAATAACCCCATCCCTCCTTCCGGAGTAAAATCTCTGGATCTCATACATAAAAAAAGCATTGATAAAAATTAAAATAAATGTATTATAAATATAAAATATTAGTCAATTTTTAGTAATTTAAAAGTGTACAAACATAATTATATTTTTTATAGAGATATTATTTACTTTACGATAGTAAACACATTAACTGGGTAACCATGTATTTTGAAAGGTAGGTACAAAAAATGTCTTTATTATTTATCTAAAGGAGACCGTTAGGTCCTATGACAGCTGCAAAAAAATCTTTGTAAATTTTTCATCCCCTTTCTGACAAAAGTTAAATATCAATCATACATAAAATTTAGATGTTTAGTTATACCAGCGGTTCTCAAATTATTTATAATCAACTAGTTAGTATCGTATTATTATGAATTAATATTACAGTTAATATGTTTGTTTCAAATTTTGATCTCTATTTTATTTTATTTTATATCATACTAGTGCATTGGACACAGTGTTACCCGGGGATATTATTTCAATTAAACATAAAGTAATCATGCCCACCCAACATGCTCACCCAACATACCCACAACACACAATTCACACTTTTTTACAGTATTTTCTAATAAAAATTATTCGATATATATTTTATAAAAAAAATTCAGTCGTTTGTGTTTTTAAATTTTTTTAAGTAAAAGTCAAGTATTTCAAATAAGAGAGAATTTCATCTACCCACTTGCTATGTAATATTTAAATTAGCACACAATAAAATTGATACACGATGCTAAATTATGTGTACACAAATTTTATAAAATTAAAACTAATTTTAGTACTTATAAAAATATATAAATTTTAATTAAAATTAGTACATACATTAATTAGCATCTATTATTTCTAGTATATAAACATTCATGCCTTATAAAATGACTCATTAATAAAAACAAGAGTTAATTAATGTGGTACCAACATTGAAAAAATTAAAAAACAAAATCCTATCTAGTTTTTTATAAAAAGATCATGCATTTCATGAAGTATTTTTAAATAGTTCTTTTTAAAAAATAAAAACATACTTTGCCACTGTTGGGGACAAAATTTTTTTAGGGAATGAATTCATCTTGGTGTAACAAGATTAAAACTTTTTGATTTATTCGTGATAAAAAAATGTACTATCGTGAGAAAACAAATTGACTTTAATTAATTCTTTTAAAATGTAATCAGAATAACTTTTATATCAAGTTGAATCAATTTAAAGTTTTTTTACAAAACTGAATTAAAAGTTTACAAATAAATTATAAATTATTTAAAAGTAATATCTGATTGAGACGTTCATATTTATATGTACAAATTTTATACTTTGTTTTAAATCATTCAGAAGTGAAAAAGATTGTGTTTTTTTAAACTTTTATGGAAAGTTTTATTAGAACTTAATTAAGTAAAAATATTTTATTTTTTAATTGTAACAAAATGAATTTTTATTATTTAAAGAAATGGAAATTCGGTGAAATTTTCGGCCCTGATATAGTTCTAAGATTCTGGATTATTTATTATTATTTTTTGTAATATTGGTTTCGTGTAATTATAAATAATAATTGACTTTAAAAAATTTATACATTTTATTAATGAAGAGTATATTTATTCTTCTATAATTTTGTAATACCCCCCCCCCACACACACACACACACCCCGTTACTACGCCACTGAATAAGCATATTAGATTCTTAAGACTCATGTACTGATTTAAAATGTGGAAACTTATCTCGTGTTAATGAGAAAAAAACAAAATTTTATAATGTCGAAAAAAAATTCTTCAATCTTTAATATAAATTTTCAATCAAAACTTACCTTCATTTTAAACAACATTCACAAGAAAATTTCAAAAATCGTATAAAATAAACACAACAATAATAGTTTTTATAATTCCCGCGTGACAATCGACAACGTGGTCGCGTAATATTGTAACAGCGAGTTAAAGCGTCGCGCTTATACCGTGGCGTGAACCGTACTGACAGACAGAAAATACGCTACGTACACACATACACACACACAGACGCACACATACAATCATGCATCCCGGCGCGTGAAATGCAACGCGGCTGAATATAAACGAAGCGGAAAGGAAAACTATGTTTTCAGTGAAAAACTGTTTAGTTTGTAGTAGAAGAAAGCGGTTTTTCTTAGAAGTGAACTAGGGCTGAAAGCTGGTGATAAGAATGATTTTAAATAAGTTCAGAAGACTAAAAAAGAATAGAAAAACATGGCCTTAAAGTTCCACTAGCATCTATAGCCAATAAATATCCAATAAAACCTATTTTAACATTTTTTACAAATTAATTACAATTTATTACAACCGGAAGTAAATTTATTACAGTTACCGTTTTCCGGAAAATTAGGTTTGTTGTAGGCGCGTAATTTTGCTCACGAGAGAAAAATTTTAGTCACACCCACTCACTCACGGTTACAAAAAAAGTATTCACGATCACGCACGCTTACAAATCCTATTTTTTTACTCACGCCCAATCACTTACGGCGGATCATGCTCGTGACACGATTTAATGTATTTGTTTTAAATTAAATTTTGAAATCATGAAAATTAATTTTTTTTACGTGCAATATATTATGTATATATTTTATATTCATATTATTTCTTCTAAGCCGCATTGCTAGTACAAATAATAGCAAACAAAACAATAAAAAAATAAAGCTACAATGCATTTTAAAATCTTTTTTGGTGTTCCAATATTGTTAGCATTCCTGGCTATGTGAAAGTGCTTCTAAAAATGACATTTTTTTTTGTAATGTATTTTTAATGTCAAAATTCGTTTTAAAACATTATTATATTTATAAATGCATTATTAGTTCAGATATTAAAATAAGTTTATAAAAAAAATTATCTTCGAAATATACTTAAAATTCTAGGATGTGGTTTTTAATTAGTAGGTATACCTACTTTCAATGAAAATTATAACTAATATAATAGCAAAAATAGTTTGTGAAACATTTTGGAATAACTCTTTTTTATAAATCGTAGTGAGAATGACTACGGAACCCTATCATGTGCGTGCCCAACACGCTGTTTTTTTTTTTTAAATATACAATTTGTTGTTGCTGCATAGAAGCTTATGTACTAAAATTGTAAACTTTTAGTTTCAAAAATATTTGACTATCAAGATTCAAGAACATACAAATTTAACAATTTATCGAGCGATTTTCAGAAATCTTCTTCAATATTCCCTTTTTTAGATATCTCCATACGTGTGAGCCTAATGTGGAATATATAAGTGACATAATGCACACACACATGATGTGAAAGTTTGTTTGAATATAAAACAATGCATGACAAACAGGGGTGGTTCAACAAATATTTACATTTAATTCATTTTTATCCTTAAAACAGTTAATAAACACTTATCCTACTTGTTTTTTTTTAAATCGATCATATTCTAACACAGGCATGGCCAACCCAAATTGCTCCACGGGTCTTTTTTTAATTAATTGTTTTAATAGCCTTTTTTTACTCATCATGTCACTTTTTAATTCTTATAATAATAATTTTAATCTTGATTATAATCAAATTATTATTATAATTATCACCCATTTTGCCGCCCCCTAGACCTGGCGCCGTCCTTAAACCATTAAATATATTAGCATAAAAAAGTGATTTAAACCTTCAATATTTAATGCCGTGTCACATTTAATGGGTTGTAATTGGTCTTATTCGATTTTGCGAGAAAAATCGTATGGGGATGTAGGATAAATAAAATTACCCCCTATCTCGTATATTTACGATTTTGTATAATAAATCAATATAACGAGAGAAAAAATTCAATACTTTGTACCCTGCCACAGATGAAGGATTTTATTGGTCTAATTTAATGAAAAATATATAAAAATAGTTTTAACAATTAAAATTATTAGTTAATTGTAAGTTACATAATAGTTCAGGAAACAAAAACACAATTCCATATAAACTTCTAAATAATTCCAAAAGAAATGATACTTATACATATAGTTCCCAGTACTTATTAGGGTGACCAGATTTTAGTTTTGGTAAACCCTGAGATGTTAATGAAGACCCCTTTTTTTTTATTTTATCTTTTTTATTTTTATTTTTTTTTTTTCATAAAATTTTTTACCATAATCTGCACTTTTGTGTCTCCTGCTCTATTTTTGACGACCTTTTTTTTTTTTAGTCGTCATCATTTTTTGCAAAACCCGGAGAAATTGCACCCAAACCCGGAGCCCGGAGATTCAGTGTGCAAACCCTGAGACTCTGGGTCAAAACCGGAGACCTGGTCACCCTAATACTTATAGATGCATCTTTTCGGAAATATCCCCATAATAGGTATTGAAAAGAGATACAATTATTTTAGTTTTGTTTTTCGTAATTTTATTTAATGATGGCTGTATCTTTTGAACCAAAGAACTTATCTTAAACACCAAAATTGTTTATAAATACGACAATGTTTCAATCGTCTGAATTGTTAAATTAGTCGCTTTGACTTATGAATAATATTTAAGTTTTGATTTTGTATAACTTATGTATATTTTAGTATGGGAAAATAAAAAGAAAGTTCTTTAATTAATACACAAGATTTTTTTTAGATCTACAAAGAGATCCAAAATTTGACGAAATAGTTGTAGAAAGATAACGTGATATCATCTATTCTGATCATTTATAAAAATCGGATACAGAGAGCATTAGATCTTAATATTATTAGCATGTATTGTACATTTAGTTTTTTAGGTCTCATTAGATTTAAGATCTCACGTATTTTTTTAGTTTGCAATTTAGCAATTATATCATCCCATAGAGGTTATAGATCCATCACGTAAAAGTATTTATATTAGAGATAATAATTCTACATTTCGGTGACCTGATTTATTTTTTTGACGCAAGCCCGAAAATAACAATATGCAACCCTGTATTATGATGTAAACGACCAAACTGCATGATGATCCACCACCGCCATTACCACCATCTGCTTCTAAATCATACAGTTCAAAACAGTCAAACCATTTAAACAACTTTTACACGAATGTGGGGATATTTATTAGGGCAAGTTTTTTTATTGATCTATTCGAATATTTTTAATAAATTATTTTTAATGGTACGAGTATTACTGATTTAATAAAGGATTCGGAAATAACCAGGGCCGTCATTCTTCGGACTCCACGCTGAGGCGAGAGTACCTTAATTTATACGAGATGAGACCGAGACGAGGTTGGCTTAGATTTAGACGAGACGGGACCGATACAAGTATGTCTGAAATTTTTCCTAAATAGCCCGAGAGGTGAGCGCCACAAATTGCAACTACTTTATAAAGGCGGATTTTTTGATATTACGTCACATTTGTGGTGTAGAGATACAGCCTGCCGTTAGTCAGCTAGTTTCGTTAGCGTTTGGCGCAGGGGCGACTTTATTTTTGTAAAAATGTTGCAACTACTTTATAAAATCTG
Organism: Sialis fuliginosa; assembly: GCA_961205875.1. Lineage (NCBI taxonomy): Eukaryota > Metazoa > Arthropoda > Insecta > Megaloptera > Sialidae > Sialis > Sialis fuliginosa. The sequence continues at coordinate 13,635,000 of OY540817.1, forward strand.
AAAATTTGTTTGTAAACAGTATACTAACAATAAGTAAGAACCCCTTTTATCATAATCAGCATTCAAAATCTTGCAACCGGGCGCGTCAGCAGTGCGTTAAACGCACTGCTGACGCACCCGGTTTTTATTTAATATTTTGAGAACCCATTGTGATACAGTACTTAAATTTGATACTGGGTTTAGTATTATACGTGTTGTCGATTTCCAGTATCAACTAATGATTATTTAGATGTATGTGGCCTTGGGCCCTTTGAGTTATATCTAGTTTTTTTGTGGTTAATTTTTTTCATAAAACAAATCTACTAGAATTCAAGCTGCTTTTCTCCATGTGGATGTCCGCCGCCCCTTCTGAACTGGCACTCCAAGCGGTTACCCAGCCTCCCTCCCTAAACCAGCATTGCTGTTATACATTAACAAAATAAGCAACGAATTTTAATAAATATAAAAATTTTAAACATCGACCATTCTTTTTTCCAAAGCTTACTTGACTTTTTAATATTGCACTCGAGTGATTGTTGTAGTTTTGGCTGACGCCTCGACCAACAAAAATATTTTAGTTTTCCATGGCAATTGTGATTTTTATTCAATAATGAATAAAATGTGTTTCATACTTGTATCTTTGTTATGACTTGTTTTATTATCGAAAATACAAAAAACAGATTTAAAAAAAACGATTTCAAAATTTTCACTCGATCTTTCTTTTTATAATCGGTTCAGTATTAATACGTGTTTAATACTAAACCGATTATAAAATTTCATAACTGTATCAGTTAATGGATTCTCAAAATATTAAATAAAAACTAATTTTAGACAAAATATTTCTGTAGCTCCCTCACGAAGAATTTCCGGACAAAAGTTTATATGAACTATTTTTCTTGACATATTTTTCTCGATGAACTATTCAAGTTTGTTCCACCTGATATGACTTACCCTGTATAATTGTAGAGTTCGATACTCGTAATATAATGACATTTTTGTTAATATATTATTTCAATTATACTTTTGCTAATAAAATATTGTTACATCATAATTATTATATTTAGGTTTGATTTTTTAAACAAAAATAACGTTTATTATTTATGAATTTCTTAGTAAAAAGCAGTAATAAAATTTAAATTCCGGAAAAATACGGCTGGAATTTACTAGTTCAGGCTGGAACCGGAATTGGAATAAAATCTTGATTTCCGGTACACCCGTAATATAGATACGAGTATATATATATAAATATGTTTGTGGTATTCAACAAAATAAAGAATTTGGATGTACTTTTATTAATCGAGTTAAAAGCTCAAACGCCGGTCACTTAAGTTTCGATAAACTTTTAACTTTTATTTTATTTTTATCATATCTCCATTTTCTAATTTTAAAAATAGTTATGACCATTGAAGATATTTAATTAAAATATATAACACGTTATAAGACAATTCTTGTAAGTATGACACAATTGCATATGTGTTCAATTAAATATTTAATAAGTGATGTATGAAAAATGGAATGCAATAGTCTAGAAGCTTACAGCTAACGATCAGCAGTGTTAATATATGTCATTATGTACCAATTAATCGTTTAAAAACAAGTGTAAAGTGTTATTAAAAAAACATAATAAAGGTTAATGACTTAACTATTAACAATTCGAAAGCTAATTAACTTTTGCTTTGAAGCAAATTCTTTATAAAACCGAGCATACCTAAGTAAATCTTTTTATGAGTTTGATTTAATTTATCTCATTTTCTATATCAAATGACGCCCTCAAAGGCCAGGACCTGGTATAGCTGTACCCCTAGTCCCCCCTTATCACCGGACCTAACTGTAAACGGTAATTGCTTACAATTAGGTATGTAATCAATGGCGTAGCTAGAGGTTGGTGAAACCAGCCCTTGCAGAGGGCGGTATAATGAGTCGAAAAAGCATTATTAGGATTAAAAAGTGTTATGACTAAGAAACTGAAAGAGGGCGTATAAATAACGGAAAAAAGGCCATCAATAAATAGCAGGGGAGCACAAAACAGGTTTAGACAGCACCAAATTTGAGGTGAAAACGAAAAAAAGATCTACAATTATATCAGAGGGTGGTAGGGGGGACCTCTTTTCAGTTTTTTCCGGGGGCGCAGCGACCTCCAGCTACACCTCGGTATGTAATTGAAAACTTTGATAACAAATTTTAATTTGAATGGTTAAGGTTAATGTCAGTAGCGACATCTAGTACAGCATACATAATTTATGTCTACTTATCCGAGATATGAACCGTCTGACTTCTATAAAAAAGAAATTGGCCACCATAGAACACAAACAAAAGATAACGAGGATACCGGAGTGTTACATTTGTAACATATGTAATTTATTAAATAATTATTTTAAAAAAGAGTCCCAAAATAAATATAAGTATATTATATTTTTCACACATAATTTGAGGAAGCTGTTTTTTTTTAATTATATCAGAAAAGGTAATTTTAGAGGTAATAATGTTGTATGCGGTCTACATGGTATTCTCCTTTTTAATCTAAAATAAAATAGTTAGGTTAAATTGAATACAGGAAGTACAAAGTCCATATTAACTCTACAGAAAAATATTTAAAACAAGGTCAAATATTGTAGAGTACAAAGTCCAATTATACTCTGTACTCTACAATATTTGACCTTGTTTTAAATATTATTTCTGTAGAGTTAATATGAACTTTGTACCATATTATTTTTCTAAAAAAGTCCAATTATACTCTTTTAGAAAAATCTACCAATACAAAGTCAAATATTTTACTGTACAAATTCCATATAAATTATATAAAATTAAATCCTTCATTCCCTCCACATTCTCTTTTTACAAAAAAATATATAAAACAAGGTCAAATATTGTAAAATACAAAGTCCAATTATATCTTCTAGAAAAATCTATCAATATAAGATTAAATATTTTTCTGTACAAATTCAACATTAATTATATAAAATTAAATCCTCCATTCCCTCCACATTCTCTTTTTACAAAAAATATATAAAACAAAGTCAAATATTGTACAGTTCAAAGTCCAATTATGTATATCTTCTAGAAAAATCTATCAATATAAGATTAAATATTTTACTGTACAAATTCCACATAAATTATATAAAATTAAACCCTCCATTCCCTCCATATTCTCTTTTTACAAAAAAAAATATATAAAACAAGGTCAAATATTGTAAAATACGAAGTCCAATTATATCTTCTAAAAAAATCTATCAATATAAGATTAAATATTTTACTGTACAAATTCCACATAAATTATATAAAATTAAATCCTCCATTCCCTCCATATTCTCTTTTTACAAAAAAAATATATAAAACAAGGTCAAATATTGCAGAGAACAAAGTCCAATTATACTCTTTTAGTAAAATCTGTCAAGGTCAAATATTTTATTGTATAAAGTTCATTAAAATGAGCATATAAGTCCAATTATATCTTTTAGAAAAATCTATCAATAAAAGATTAAATATTTTACTGTACAAATTCCACATAAATTATATAAAATTAAATCCTCCTTTCCCTCCATAATCTCTTCTTACAAAAAAATATATAAAACAAAGTCAAATATTGTAAACTACAAAGTCCAATTAAGTATATCTTCTAGAAAAATCTATCAATATAAGATTAAATATTTTACAAATTCCACATAAATTATATAAAATTAAATCCTCCATTTCCTTCACATTCTCTTTTTACAAAAAATATATAAAACAAGGTCAAATATTGTACAGTACAAAGTCCAATTACATATATCTTCTAGAAAAATTTATCAATATAAGATTAAATATTTTTCTGTACAAATTCCACATAACTTATATAAAATTAAATCCTCCATTCCCTCCTAGTTCTCTTTTTACAAAAAAATATATAAAACAAAGTCAAATATTGTACAGTTCAAAGTCCAATTAAGTATATCTTCTAGAAAAATCTATCAATATAAGATTAAATATTTTACAAATTCCACATAAATTATATAAAATTAAATCCTCCATTCCCTCCATATTCTCTTTTTACAAAAAAAATATATAAAACAAGGTCAAATATTGTACAGTTCAAAGTCCAATTATGTATATCTTCTAGAAAAATCTATCAATAAAAGATTAAATATTTTTCTGTACAAATTCCACATAAATTATATAAAATTAAATCCTCCATTCCCTCCACATTCTCTTTTTACAAAAGAATATATAAAACAAAGTCAAATATTGTACAGTTCAAAGTCCAATTAAGTATATCTTCTAGAAAAATCTATCAATATAAGATTAAATATTTTACAAATTCCACATAAATTATATAAAATTAAATCCTCCATTCCCTCCATATTCTCTTTTTACAAAAAAAATATATAAAACAAGGTCAAATATTGTACAGTTCAAAGTCCAATTATGTATATCTTCTAGAAAAATCTATCAATATAAGATTAAATATTTTACTGTACAAATTCCACATAAATTATATAAAATTAAATCCTCCTTTCCCTCCATAATCTCTTCTTACAAAAAAATATGTAAAACAAAGTCATATATTGTAAAATACAAAGTCCAATTATATCTTTTAGAAAACTTTATCAATATAAGATTAAATATTTTACTGTACAAATTCCACATAAATTATATAAAATTAAATCCTCCATTCCCTCCACATTCTCTTTTTACAAAAGAATATATAAAACAAGGTCAAATATTGTACAGTACAAAGTCCAATTGTATCTTCTAGAAAAATCTATCAATATAAGATTAAATATTTTTCTGTACAAATTCCACATAAATTATATAAAATTAAATCCTCCCATTCCCACCACATTTTCTTTTTACAAAAAAATATATAAAACAAAGTCAAATATTGCAGAGAACAAAGTCCAATAATACTCTTTTAGTAAAATCTGTCAAGGTCAAATATTTTATTGTATAAAGTTCACTAAAATGAGCATATAAGTCCAATTATATCTTCTAGAAAAATCTATCAATATAAGATTAAATATTTTACAAATTCCACATAAATTATATAAAATTAAATCCTCCATTCCCTCCACATTCTCTTTTTACAAAAAATATATAAAACAAGGTCAAATATTGTACAGTTCAAAGTCCAATTATGTATATCTTCTAGAAAAATCTATCAATATAAGATTAAATATTTTACTGTACAAATTCCATATAATTTATATAAAACTAAATCCTCCATTCCCTCCACATTCTCTTTTTACAAAAAAATATATAAAACAAAGTCAAATATTGTAAAATATAAAGTCCAATTATGTATATCTTCTAGGAAAATCTATCAATATAAGATTAAATATTTTACTGTACAAATTCCACATAAATTATATAAAATTAAATCCTCCATTCCCTTCACATTCTCTTTTTACAAAAAAATATATACATAAAACAAGGTCAAATATTGTACAGTACAAAGTCCAATTATATCTTCTAGAAAAATCTATCAATATAAGATTAAATATTTTTCTGTACAAATTCCACATAACTTATATAAAATTAAATCCTCCATTCCCTCCACATTCTCTGTTTACAAAAAAATATATAAAACAAGGTCAAATATTGTACAGTACAAAGTCCAATTATATCTTCTAGAAAAATCTATCAATATAAGATTAAATATTTTTCTGTACAAATTCCACATAACTTATATAAAATTAAATCCTCCATTCCCTTCACATTCTCTTTTTACAAAAAAATATATAAAACAAGGTCAAATATTGTACAGTACAAAGTCCAATTATATCTTCTAGAAAAATCTGTCAATATAAGATTAAATATTTTTCTGTACAAATTCCACATTAATTATATAAAATTAAATCCTCCCATTCCCACCACATTTTCTTTTTACAAAAAAATATATAAAACAAAGTCAAATATTGCAGAGAACAAAGTCCAATTATACTCTTTTAGTAAAATCTGTCAAGGTTAAGTATTTTATTGTATAAAGTTCACTAAAATGAGCATATTAAAAAATTTTAGAAGTGAAAAGCAAAAAAAGTAATTCAGATTTATTTATTAATTTTCAGTGTATTTTTAATAAAACTTTGTTATAATTTTCATTCAACGTGATAACCAAATTGGCACTAGCTGTTTGTAAGTCTTCAGCTTTATCTAACTTTTTTGCTGTCATTATGTGTACAATAATATCTCATAGTATCTGCATACCAGCATACCATATACCTTTACAGTTCCATCCAATTAACAATTAACCCTTAACAATATTATTATGCAAACAAGGTTACTTTCACACACTTTTGTTTTTATTTGTAATAAACAAGTTGAGACTTGTTCTGATTTGTTGTGAAAGGATAAATAACTTAATAGAAGATGTATTAAAAATATGAATAATTTGTTTATCTATTTCATCTAACTGCCGGGGTTATGTTAAGAAAATTTTTCAACTGCAAATACCTTCTTTTTTTGTTGCTTTTTTGCTCTTATATATTTCTTTCTTACAAATTATAGTTACCTTTTTTTGCTCTACACTTACATTTTTTTATTTTTTTCTTTCTACTTGCAATTTTTCAACTACACAAATTAGTTTTTACAACTGCAGTTTTTATTTTTAAAACTGCAGAAACAAGCAACAACTACAACTACAAGTAGTTGTAGTTGTTGATTGTTTCTTGATTAGTTTTCAAGAAAACTAATCAAGGTCAATATCCCCACTACTTAAAAAAAAAAAAACTATATAGGTAAGTGACGAGTTCGACGAAATTTGAGTTAGTCACAAACGACAGGTTGAACATTAAAAAACATCGGAAATAGTCGATTTTTATCATCAAAGTGTTTTATCATTTTGCATTTGCACAATCTTATAATAAGATTTTAACAAAATGAAAACAAATGGTATTGAAATGGTGAGTAATGTAACTTTCTTTTTCATAAAAATTTATCGTATTGTTATTTTATGTTTATATTTTTTAATACTTAAAATTCTTCTTTTTTTTAATAAATATACCAAAGCTCTATGATATATATTTTAAAATATTAATTATTTTAGGTTGAGTCGGTTGAACTTACTCAAAATGAAATTTCTATTAACAATGATGAAGACTGGAATAGTTGGTTTAAAACAAGTGTAAACATTCCTATCAAAAACATAAATGCTAAAATAATGGGTCAAAAGTAAGATTACTATTTTTTTTATTTTTTTGTACAAAGACGCATCCAAAATAATTGATTATGATACATTTTAGTCAGTGACGAATCAAGGATTTTATATTAATAGGGTTTTTGTGTTTTAGTTTATTCCCTCCCAAAAAAATAAAAATATTCCCTTATAATTTTTATACATACATATATTAGTATGTTCATTTCAAAAAAATTTCTTGTGTATTAGGGAGATGGGGTAGTTTTACCCTCCCCTCCCTTCAATAAAAATCATCCCTTATAATTTTGATACATTATAATATTATCCATCTCTAAATCACTTTTGAGTTATGGTAGTAATTACCCCTCCCCTCCCAAAAAAATAAATATCATCCCTTATAATTTCTATACATATATTAGTTTGTTCATTTCAAAAATACTTATTGTGTATTAAGGAGATAGGGTAGTTTTACCCCCCCCCTTAATAAAAAACATCCCTTAAAAGTTTGATAAATTATAATATTATCCATCTCTAAATTACTTCTGAATTTAGGGGAGGTGGTAGTTATTACCCCCTCCCCTCCCAAAAAAATAAAAGTCTTCCCTTATAATTTTTATACATAGGTATATTAGTTTGTTCGTTTCAAAAAAACTTCTTGGGTATTAAGGAAAGGTAGCAGTAACTACCCCCACCCCAACCCCCTATATAAAAAAATCAATCTGAGTTATACGTGTTTTTTTCAAAAAAAAACTATGAATTTTGTCGCAAAATGACGACCTACCTCACACCAGCGCTAGACAGAGACAATTGCCACGCGCCGGAAAGAGATAGAAATACACTAAATTGTAAATTTATTACGTGTCGAAGCCTTTCGACCGAGAATTATGTTATAAATATCGGGGTTGGGGTCAGGGCCGCTGAGAGCCAAACTGGGCCCCGATACAACATGTCACGTCGGGTCTTTCTATGATGGATTCATATTTTTCCAGAAGTCTTTCTTTTCTTCCCACATGTAAATTTCAAGTTTGATTCAAAAAATTATTTATCAAACATTGTTTGATATATTAAAAAATATTGTTTTCACCTCGATTTGCAAATATTGTAATACGTTTTTATTATAATTCTTATCATTAAAAAATGCTTGAACCATAATGAAGTGATCATAAATGCTATAAGTCCTGTGCAAACATATAATTTTTAATCAGAAATCTAATAACCGAAATAGGAAAAAAAAGTTATCTCTTTTTGTGGTGCCCCCTCTGTGGTGATGCCCTCGGTCCATGCCTAGTGGGCCTTATTATAAATCCATCCATGATTACATTTAAACATTCTAATTTTCTGTATTATGCCATAGGTGGTTCATCAATGGGAAAATTATACGTAAAAGTGCAAAACGACCGATTGAAGAGGAATCAGAGAACGTGTTCTACATAATTATATGTGACGAGTCAGGAGATATCCGGATATCATTCTATAAACCCTTAATTGCACTTTATGATACAATAGAGGTACACATTACCTGTTATCTTACATTAAATTCACTTTTCGTTAGTTACTAATTTTTAATTTCCCAGCATTCAGCATAGTGAAGTTATTGTAATCGGTTCGAAAATCGGAATCAAAATTTTCAACATATTTTTATGTCTCAAGGCCACTAAAGTATTTTTACACTATTTTCAAAAAGATGTGTATGTGTGTAAATTATATGGAAACAATAAATAATCAGTATTCAAGTATTGATTGTCATACCATGCTGGGAAGTTGGTTGTGTAGATCTCAAGGGTCGTACCTTGCGGTTTGGCATATTCATGTTTTAATTGTGCTAAGATTTTAACATTTTGTAATTTTTTTACCTAACTAATGTAAATACCCTCTCATATATTTTTGTTAAAAATATAAAAGTATTATATAAAAGTAACAATGATATTTCAGGAAGGAAAATGTTACTACGTAGCAAACACTTTTATCCAAGAACGGAATTTAGAATATAACACTACAAAACACAGTCATGAGATGATTTTTAAGAATGATTCGTTTATAAAAGAAAGTAATAATAATGTAATTCCAAACATCGTCTATCATTTGCAAGACATTTCTACAATTCTTGAAAATAAACCAGGAGAGTTTATTGGTAAGTTAAAAATAAAATATTTTAATATAAATACTTAAATACATATAGTCTACTGCTTATATACAAACAAGTAAACACCGGTAATTGTTGAAAATTTCAAAATTTGTAATTTACCGAGCTGATACGTATAAAACGCCATTTTTCGGGATTTGATAACGCTATACAAAAAATGTTGGGACATTTTTTGTGTAAAAATGTGTGGTCTAATTTGTCTGTAAAAATGTTTGAACAGAATGTGCAGAATTTGTTGAAACTTTTTTTTCATTTTATTAAAACCTATGTTAACTAGACTAGTACCTAAGTAATTATTGGTTCTCTAGTTTAAGTTTTGTTACGTACGAGAATAAAATAAAAATGTTCAGGACTGATGTTTTGAGATCTTCAATTTTTTTATTTATATATTTTTAGATACTATTGGTATAATTATCTGTTCTAATGACACTGATTGTGAGTCTGTTTTTAATAAAAAACAACAACACGTAATAATAATGGACCAGACATCTGAGGTAATTTTTGCATTTATTTAAATACAATTGAAGATAAAATTGTAATGTATAAACATCATATTATTGTACATATAGATACGAGTAAAATTTTGGGACGCTAGAGTCAAAGAGTTTAGTGGAACAGAAAATCAAGTTATCCGTATAATAGGAGGAAAGATTTATCTATCTAATTTCAATAAATATATATCGATTTATTCAACTACTTTAGTTGATTTTGATCCGGAAACTGAAGAAGCTTTTAACCTACGTGAATGGTACAATACAAGAATGATGACAAAATAATGTAAGTTTTTATTAATATTTTATGGAATTAGTTATTGACAAGGTTTTTGGGGAGGAACGAAATCGTGGAGCTACTGTTGTTGCAGGAGCTAGAGCTTGAAAACTTATCCATAGGCTGTAGCTTGGAAATTTTTTCTAAAGTACTAACGAAAAAAACGTAGTAACGAAATATTTTAACATGGGATATTGAATACCGGGACCTACAAAAAACGTATTATCGAGGTTTCACTGTATTGTATTTTTTGAGAAAATATATTTAAAATGTAAAAATTTGTTAAAAAAGAAAAAACACTGAATATACTTGATACTTAGGTATAGGTAAAAATACTATTTATAATTATTGGAATTCGCATATTTAACAAACTGTAATATTGTTTTTTTTGTTGTTTCTCGAACACAAAATGAATTCCAATTTTTCGTGAGTGGGTTACATAAAAAGTATTTATAGAAGCAAATATATTATAAAGTATGATGTCTGGTATTATAAAGGAGCTCGCAAATTTGCTAGTTTGCAAGCACTCTCACAAAAACTCACACAAACTATATGACAGTTCTCTTTGAGGATGTTAAAGACTTTGACAAGTTTCGCGCACGCGTTGTTGGTAAACACCAACGGTATTAAAACAGTGGTGATATTATGAAAATTGTTTTGTACGGTCAAAATCGCCAACTGTGTTACAATTAGTTGAAGTGTCACTGCTCTAAATTCCATAGCTAATCCATAGATACTAGTACAGAATTAATACCCCGTTTGAGAGTGTTTGCAAGCTTGCAAATTTTGCGAGCTCCTTTATAATACCAGACATGAGTTTTTTTTAATTGTTAAAAATAAAATATGTTTATATTTTTTCTCGAGTAATCAAAAACCATTAAAAAAATAGGGGTTCTTATTAAAAAAAATAAAATTGGTCCCAACAAGGTTTCCAAAAACAAACCTAAGGTCAAATAAAGGTCGCCATCAAATAGTCCCCTTGAAACTAAATAACTTTTGCTTGAGTTATTTTTTTATCTGACCTCACCCAAAGAAAATAAATGTTCAGCAATACCCGCCCTGCATATTAGACTTTTTTAATACCCAGTATTATAAAAGAGCTAACAAGCATTTTCAAATGGGGTAGCTATTTATTCTGTACTAGTATCTATAGATAACCTATGGAATTTAGAGCAGTGACACTTCAACTAATTGTAACACAGTTGGCGACTTGACCGTACAAAATAATTTTCATAATATTGCTACTGTTTTAATTTAATATCATTGATGTTTACATACCACGCGATCGCAAAAATTGTCAAACACTTTATGAAACTTCAGATAAATTCGGTACCCCATTTGAAAGTGCTTGCCAGCTAGCAAATTTTGTTAGCTCGTTTATAATACCGAACATAACATTTTTATTTTTATTTATTTTTTATTTTTTTTAGATATAAATGGACAAAGCAAACAGACATTAATATTAAGATTATTTTAATATACATATACTTATGTATGTAAGTACATATAATTTGTAATATCATTTTAAACTTTTTTTGTAAAGATTTTTAATCTGAAAAATTTAATATTATAAATATTTATCTGATATTTAAAAAAATATATATTTTATAGTTTTTATTACTAACGTATATTTTGTATATCATTATAATAATAAAAAATGCATAATTTTAATGTGTTATTAAGTTTTTCAGAGCCGGAACGAGCCAAAGTTGCAAATTGCAGTATACGAAAATGGCACCCCCTTAAATAATGAAAACTATGAAATCTGTATACTTACAAAGAAAAAACTTAGATTTGACCAAGACAATCCTTATTTCATATGTAATTAAAACAATAGTTCCTTAATATTAAACTTAAAATAATATTGCATACATGGTGGATGAAAACAATTTAATTATGTTTTTATAATTTACAGATTTTGTTAATCCCCCCCCCCTCAAATAAAAAAATTATTCGGTTTTTTTCATTTAAGGTGAGTGACACCCCCTGTGAAATTTACTTACTACTACTTTTTTTATAAATTGGACGGTTGTTACTCCTTTAATATTAAACTTTCATTGACCAAAAAATAAGGTAAATTGGCTCTATATATTTATATTAGCCCCTGATAGTTTAATTAAGTTATCAATAAAGTGGTTAATAGTCATTGTGTTTTAACATAATAATATGAGACGGGTGCCACACCATTGAGGGTGTCACCGCCCCACCCCTTTTTCAATGCCACTGCATTTGTCAGAATCACGTTATGTAATATTCCAAAAAAATTTGAAAAGCAATAGTTTTGTAAAATAATTTGTAATAAAAACCGGCTCTGATTATAAATATGTATTCAATTATTTATTTGTAACAATAGCATAGTTTTGAAATTTATTATATAAGTACGTATTATATACTTTTTATTTAATATTTGTAGGTATATAAGAAACGTTTTTATATTATCCAAGTTTTAAATTTATTTTAATATATAATATTTTTATACTTTTCTTTGTAGTTTTTTTATTAAAAAATGTAGGTTTTGAAATTAATATATGTATATATACATATATTAAACACACAACGTAGGTAAACATCCGTATCCAGTAGAAAGATCGTTTTCAAAAATAAGACGTTTTCTTCCCAGACAAAAATTAATCTTAAATATAAAATTTCATTCTTCTACGATTTGTCGTATTTGAGTTACAGCGCTTACAGACAGATAGACAGACAGACAGACAGACACACAGACATCATGGCGAAAATAGTCATAATGGATTCAGGGAAGGTCAAAATGGAAAATTCTATCAAAATCCGGATTTCGAAAAAAATCGGCTTCACTATACACCTAATTCTGTTTTTACACGGTAGATACGTTCCAGAAAAAACCGTGTAAAAAAAAACCGTGTAAAAAAAGACATGAAGTACATAGAAAAAAGGGGAATAGTTCTATACCCTGAAAAAATAGTTAAAAAAAATGATTCATACAAAAAAAACTCTTATAAAAGCCAAATTAAATTTGTATGTGCATTCATGCACAGTTTATTTCATAAAAACAAGGAATTCCCTAACTATTTTATAAATAACAGATAGAAAAAAACTATCTAGAAAATTACGGTTAATGTTTACGCCGATAAGGACGTAATCTAGATTTTTGTTAGAAATTTTGTTTGGTCGCCAGATGGCGTTTATTTAAGCTACGATTTGTTTTTATACTTGTTCTTTAAAATTTAAATCAAATGGCTTTTTATAATCGTGCTAAATCGAATCAAATCGTGTAAAAACGGAAAAAAAAATTTTTTTCTAGACCGTGTTAAATCAAAACCGTGTAAAAAAAGACCGTGTAAAAACAGAATTGTGTGTACTTATACTATTGTATATTTCATATACATGGTATAAGAAAGTAATAAAATTACTAACCTAAACCTATGATTCCAAGGGTCTGGTGAATGTCGCCTGCCCTGATCACTTCAGGGCAACCTCCTACTCCATCATGTAATCCCGTCTGGTGAGAGATGTTCTGTCTTGGGTTTTCACTGGCTGTACATTAAAAAATTAAGGCCAAAAAAAAATATTAACCCCAAAACGACAAAAATGAGAGAGATGCGGTAGATTTGGGATATATTTATCTTTTTTTCTATGAAGAATGAAATAGGCACTCCTGTTTAAATAAGAACAAGAATATCCCAAACCATTTTCTATCTCTTTCTTTTGACACGATTCTGTTTTCGCGTCAAATGCGCGATCCATGATCTATGTCTAAATGTAAGTATACTATATACATATTGTTCCAATAAGCTTCCTATGCTTTCCATCTGTTATATATTCACACATATTACATATGTACAGTCGCCTGCAGAACTCGTCTGGCATCCTAAAGGCTAGAATCGCTTACAACAGTTTCCAAATTTAAAGACAAACATCATCGGTTATCTTTTTCTATCAAGTTTAATATATTTAAATACTAAAATTCGGAATATCAAATATTTAATGCCACAAAATTTACGTATATAATTTTCAATAGATTACATAATAATTTAATTGCACAAATATATATGAGTACCTATTATAAACGAAGAGTAGTTATTTATCTAGCAAATGAATTTCAAAATATCTGTCTTTGTTTGATACATGGAGAAATGATTTAAATATTATAATAATGAAATGGGAGGAGCCTACTAAGTTTGTGATAAACGAAAATGAATACAAACTGCAAGACCATTAATGCAGGTGACTGTACATACATTACATACATCCTGTATCACATACAACACCCACAATACATTCCTTAAGACAGACATACACATGAATATTATATTTCATTGATAAACACAGTAGCATCAAATCCTTATCATATATAAATTTGCAGACTCTATAATCCATACATCTACCCACATGTTTTCACATGGAATTGCAAACCATTTTAAGTACAACAAAACTAACAAGGGACAATTAGTAAAAAGTAAGCAAAGACATAACATCGTCTTACAAAATTATTGGTCTGTGTGCTGTTGTTTCTATCTCTTGAACACAATTACAATATACCATATTATAATAAATATATAACATATACATAACATATTCAATCAATATTTAATAAATATATATAAAAGTAATATGTTGTATTAATTGTACCACGACGCACTTTGGAGAAGATCAGATTGGTAAACCTACAAAACTTGGTATAGTCACAAGGACATACCATAACACATCTTTAAATAAATTGATAATTTTTACCACTTCCAAGTTAAAAATAAATCACAACGTTCAATTGTAAACAGACATCTAAAATATTATTATGCAGACAATGGCAAGGTTACTTTCACACACTTTTGTTTTTATTTTAAATAAACAAGTTGGAACTTGTTCTGATTAACTGTATGTTGTTCAGGGCCGGCATTAAGGATAATTTTGTGTCTTGTTAAACAGAGCCAAATAACTTAATAGTCGATGTGTTAAAAGTGTTAAAAATATGAATAATTTGTTTATCTATTTCATCTAACTAAACGTGAATTCTATATACTTTTTCTCGCCTTTTTCAAATAATATGAATTACATTCTTATAAAATATCAAGTTCATTTCGCCGTCCTCTCATCACTCACTCTTAAGTCAGTCGAATTCAGTCAGCTCATGTGTGAAGTCATGCTAACGACTGCAAGTACAAGGAATATAAATAAACCCTTTTCCGATTTGCAGGGACAAAAACAACCTAACAGCATGTTGTGTAAATACAAAATTATTCTATGAATATCCATACCCAGTGCAGGCTTTAGGGGGAAGGCGAGGCTAGGCAACCACCCGGGATGCCAGATCAGAGTTGGGCGGCGGAAAGCCACACAAAGAAAAAACGTTTAACATTTTTTTTTAATTATAAACATTGTAATTTGGAGTCAATAAACCAATCTTAAGGTTTTTTTTTACAAAAAGATCAGAAGTTTTAATGCTATTGAGTACTTTAAATTCTGAAGTACGAATTAAAAAAAAACAATCACAAAGCTTCGATATTGCGAGGAAGCAATTAACAAATATTAAATAATTTGAATTTTCTAAGCCCCATTTGATAACTGTTGTTTTTGGTTAAAAAAATATCATTCCTTAGGGGGGAGGGGCATTTTGTCCAGGACACCAAACTCTATAAGGCCGGCTCTGAATATACCATACTTTGTGTAATTTGTCTGTAAATGCACTCATCGTGATAGTGCTATAATATAATATTTAGGTACTATAAAAACATTGTGTTTAAGATGTTTGCCACGATTATTCCAGTAAGCTCCAAAAGACAGACTAATTTATATAATTCGTTGAGTCACTACAATTTAACAGCTACTGTATGTAAAAATATATTTATCAATTAAAAAAATATACCTTACAGCTTAAATTTCCCCTGAATCCGATTCTAAGTGTAATTTTTACAATATAATAATATACTTGCTATATAGACTTTCACCGAGACAATCAGCGAGAATTTTCCCGAAGTGAGGAAGCTCGACTGCTAGGTACCTATTACACTCTTGAATCACGCAGTCATTGCAGTTCCGGTTTCAAACAAGTTCGACGTGGCATGACAACGAGTGTTTACGAAAAACTAGACGACCCTGTCCGTGACACAAGGAACAGCAGACAATGCGTGCATGTTTACTATGCTTTCAAGTGAGAGCTAGAGCTAGCATTATTAACTAGCTACTAGTGAATCAAACCTCATATACGAATGAGCTAAATATTCCCTCTATTAAATTACATTATTGTAAACTGTAGTTTATGGGTCAAAGAGAAATGTATATAAGTTATTTAAAAATGATAAATAATAAATTAAGTCCGATTAGAACTTCACAGAAGCAAAGTTCAAGATCGAAACGTCGTCAAGAAAATAACACAGAACACGGAGCTACCTAAAAATCATTGTAAATAATATTATTACTAATAAATATATGATATGATATAAACTGTTATCATTTTTGTACATGTTGTCGTCGTCAATTTTTTGTAAATATGTATCCCCCGCCTTGTAAATTGATCAAGGTCAATACCCCCAATATTTTCCAAAAAAATCTACATAAGTGACTAGCTTCGACGAAATTTGAGTTAGTCACAAACGACGCGTTGAATATTAAACATCGGAAATATTTGTTTTTTATTATCAGTGTTTATTATTTTGCATTTTATTTATAAACAACTGACATTGAAATGGTGAATAATTAAACTTTCTTTTTCATACATATTATTTTAAGTTTATATTTTTTAAATAAAATTCTTATTTATTTTTTTGAATAAATGTATCAAAGTTTTATGAAATATATTTTAAAATTTTAACTATATTTTAGGTTGAATCGGCTGAACTTACTCAAAATAAAATTTTTACTAACATTGATGAAGACTGGAAAAGTGATTTGTTAAAAAAATATGTGTACACTCCTATCAAAAACATAAATATTAAAAAAATGGATGAAAGGTAATTTTATTTTTTTCTTGTTCAAAGGCGGGTCCAAAATGTTCCATTGTACTATATCATCATAGTCAGTGACGGATCAAAGATTTTATATTAATAGGGTTATTAACCATTTACAAAACATTACATATTTATATTTATAATTCGGTGCATCTCATGTAAATTTCTCTCTTGTATTAAAAAGATGGTGTTGTTTTATTTTTATAAATTTATTTGACATATAATATTATATTATATCTTTATTTCCCCTCATCACCACAAAAAAAATAATTCTTGTCCTTTTTTAATATGTTTTTATATTTATTACGCTGTTTTCTTCTTGATATATAAAATCTTTCTTATGAGTATGTTACTCATTCAGAAATTTTTCGCGGAGATACAGCCATTCAAAAATACCTAAAAATATTGAAAAAAATTAGTGATCCCTTAATTTTGGAGTTTAGTGTATAATTTTTAATCAGAAGTCTAATAACCGAAATAGTTCTAACTAGGAGTAAAAAGTAATATCTTTTTGTGGTGCCCCCTCTATGGTGATGCTCTAGGTCTAGTGTGCCTTATTATAAATCTATCCATGATTACATTTAAACATTTTAATTTTCTTTATTATGTCATAGGTGGTTCATCAATGGGAAAATTATACGTAAAAGTGCAATACGACCGATCTCAGAATCGGAAGACGTGTTCTACATAATTATATGTGACGAGTCAGGAGATATCCGAATAACATTCTATAAACCATTAACTGCACTTTTTGATACAATAGAGGTACACATGTACACATTACCTCTTACATTAAATTCACTTTTGGTTAATTCCTACTTTTTATATTCATGTTTTAATTGTGTTTTGTAATTTTTTTACCTAACTAATGTAAAGACCTTTTCTTATGTTCTTTAGGGTTCCGTAGAAAACTAGAACCCTTATAGATTCGCTCTGTCCGTCTGTCTATAAAAATTGTATACCTATTAAGATGAAATTTGGTATACGGACGTAAATTGATGACCCAAGAACAGAAATAATGAGATTTTTGAAAAAAAAGTGTTTTAGACCCCACTCTCATAGACTGAAAAGTATATTCAATTTTTTTTATTTCACTTATCCCATTAAGTGATGTGTCTTTAGATAGGTCATCTAAAATGCAACAAAAAAATGTTTAATTACCTTTTAATTTTAACCCTTCAGTTCAAAGTCGTTATCAGAGCATCCCCCCTCCCTTCTAATTTTTAAACTATCAATACCAAAAATCTGAAAAAATTCTAGAAATAGGTTTTAATTAGTACTTTCACTGAAAATTATAACGAACACTGTCAAACAAATTTTAGACCTCCCACTCATAGACCGAAAAGTGTACTCACATTTTTTTCACTAACCCCATTGAGTGAGGTCTTTAGATAAATCTGCTAAAATGCAACAAAAATATTTTAGGACCTTTTGAATTTAACCCTTCAGTCACGATATATTTGCATTTCAATGTGGATATCAGAGCGGCGGGGTACCCCTTCTAGTTTCCAAACTATTGATGCAAAAAATCTGAAAAAATTCCAGAATGTGGCTTTTAATTAGTACTTTCAATGAAAATTATAACGAACACTGTAGCAAAAAAATAACTATTTTTTATAAATTGTAGTGAGAATTACTACGGAACCCCAACATTTTAAATATAAAGTTATTATATAAAAGTAACAATGATATTTCAGGAAGGAAAATGTTACTACGTAGCGAATACTTTTATCCAAGAACGGAATTTAGAATATAACACTACAAAACACAGTTATGAGATGATTTTTAAGAATGTTTCGTTTATTAAAGAATGTAATGTAATTCCAAAAACCGTCTATCATTTGCAAGACATTTCTACAATTCTTGAAAAGGAACTAGGAGAATTTGTTGGTAAGTTAAAAATAAAATATTTTAACCCTTCATTTCATTTTCTTAAATATAGTCTACTGCTTACAAACAAGATAACACCGACAATTGTTGAAAATTTCAAAATTTGTAAATTACACATATCATTGTAGTTTACCGAACTGATACGTATAAAACGCCATTTTTGGGGATTTGATAACGCTATACAAAATATGACGTTTTTTGTGTAAAAATTTATGGTCTTTAACTTTTCTACAGAAATGTTTGAACAGAATTTGTTGAAACATTTTTTCCATTTTTGGTGTTAACATTTTTTTATGTTAACTAGACCAGTAAGTAATTATTATTGATTCTCTATTTGAAGTTTTGTCATGTACGAGAATACAAATAAGTAAAAATGTTCAGGACTGATGTTTTGAGATCTTCAAATCTTTTTATTTATATATTTTTAGATACTATTGGTATAATAATCTGTTCCAATGACACTGCGTCTGTTGTTAATGAAACAGTTGAATTACAAAACGTAATAATAATGGACCAGACATCTAAGGTAATTTTTGCATTTATTTAAATATAATTGAAGATAAAATAATAATGTATAAACATGATATTATTATCAATTGTATAGATACAAGTATCATTTTGGGACGCTAGAGTGAAAGAGTTTACTGGAACAGAAAATCAAGTTATCCGTATAAGAGGAGGAAAGATTTCTTCATATGATTCCAAAAAATATATATCGATTTATTCAACTACTTTAGTTGATTTTGATCCGGAAACTGAAGAAGCTTTTAAACTACGTGAATGGTACAAAAAAACAATACAAGACTGATGACAAAATAATGTAAGTTTTGCTTCCTTTCAATATCGAAGAATACGAGAAGCTTTGTGATCGTTTTAGAATGAAACAAAAAAATTGTTCTCCGATCTCAAAATTTTATATTGATCTTTCCGTTTAAAGTCAAGACAAACACTTTTCGTTCCGTGTCTGTCTGTCTGTCCGTATGTGTGTGTATGTGTGTGTCTCTTGAATCCTTGTCAGGCATAACTCATGAACCACTAAAAACCGATATTAATGAAACTAGGTTGGATGGTTGGGTCTAGCTTGAGGACGGTCCCATTTCAAAATCACCAAAATCGTGAGTAAAGGGGAGGGGTTACATTCCAAAATATATTTTTTTAAGATATCTCAAGAACGACACATGTTACGTAAAAATTTTATAGAATATTTTTTGTAGAGCATTCAATTTCCTATATATATGTTACATATATCTACAACGTTTGTTGTAAAATATTCCCTTGAAAAATTTATCTCAATTTGCTTTTGAAAATCGTGTTTTGTTTTTTAAAATTAATATTTACTTTGACATATTAAATATTATTTTGACGTTTTAAATGTCATTTTGACGTTTGCATTTTAGATTTAGATTGGAATTGTCAAAAAATTAAAAATATACGAAAAAATAATCAGGAGCGTCTTAAGAAAAATTTCGAAATAATATTTTTTAGTAATATTGTATAAAAATTAAATAGTTGACCAATTCCAGGCAATTTATCTAAAGAAAATAGAACAAGTGTTCCTTTAAAATGATATACATAGGTACTTACCCAGTGTAATCTATCATCAAAAATAAAAATAAATATTCAGCAATGCTCGCTCTGTATATTAGACTTTTATACATACGGTATTATAAAAAAGTTAACAAATTTGCTAGCTAGCAAGCAGTTTCAAATGGGGTATTAGTTCTGTAATATCTATGGATTAGCTATGGAATTTAGAGCAGTGATATTTCAACTTATTGTAACATAAATCTGACCATACAATGTGTTTATTAATAAAAAAATACATACCACGCGTGCTCGAAAATTGTCATACACTTCATGAAACTTCAAGAGAACTGTCAGATAGGTTTGATACCCCATTTGAAAGTGCTTGCTAGCTAGCAAATTTTGTTAGCTCGTTTATAATACCGGACATAACATTTTTATTTTATTTTTTTCAGATATGAATGGACAAAGCAAATAATAGACTTTAATATTAAGATTATATTAATATATACGTATGTAGATAGATACATATAATTTGTAGTATCATTTTAAACTTTTTTTGTAAAGATTGTTAATCTGAAATATTTAATATTATAAATATTTATGTGATATTTAAAAATAGATATATTTTATAAGTTTTATTACTTAGGTATATTTTGTATATACATATGTATGTATGTATATTCAAATAATTTTTTTTAATAATAGGACTGTCTGTAATATCAAAATTATTATTATAATAATTAAAAATGCGTAAAGAAAAATATATAACGTAATTTTTATGTGATATTAAGTTTTTCAGATAAACTATTATTTGTAGAGCCGGTACGAGCCAAAGTTGCGAATTGCACCCCCTTAAATAATGAAAACTATGAAATCTGTATACTTACAAAGAAAAAATTGCATTTGGCCAAGACAATCCTTGTTTATATGGAATGAAAATAATATTTTTTTTAATATTAAGCTTAATCCAACTAACAATAAGTATTTAAGTAGATAAACCTTTTTATGAGTCTATTCTGGTAACCCTTTTACAATTACAGATTTTGTTAATTAGCCCCCCCCCCCCCACCCTCAAATAAAAAATTACTAGATTTTTTATTTTTTGCGCATTAGGCGAGTGTCACCCCCTGTGAAATTTTAACATTTTTTTATAAATTAGACGGTTATCACTACTTTAATATCAGACTTTTAATGACCAAAAAATAAGGTAAATTGGCTCTATATATTAGCCCCTCGTAGCTTAATTAAGTTATCAAAAAAAAGTGGGTAATAGTAGTTTTTTTTTAATAGATATAATATGAGACGGGTGCCCAGAAAAATTGAAGACCTTTTTTTATCATTGCTAACAAATTGTACTCTACTAAAAATTAGTAATAATTGAAGACCTTTTTTTTACTCCTAACTAATTTAAATTTAAATTTTTATTACGGGGGCCCCGGGGTACTATCCCGGTGGTAGTTACGGCCCTGCGAGTACCATCCCTTTGAGGGTGCCATCGCCCCCCCCCCTCCCTTCTCAATGCCACTGTTTTTGTCAGAATCACATTCTGTAATATTCCAAAAAATTTCGAAAAGCAATGGTTTTCTAAAATTATTTGTAATAAATAAATTTATTTTATCTTGATTTCTGCGTCCCCCGCGTCGTCAAACCGGCTCTGATTATAAATATGTATTTAGTTATTTATTTGTAACAAGAGCATAGTTTTAAAATTTATTATATACGTATATATTTTTTATTTAATATTTGTATATACGAAAATTTTTATATTATCCAACATCCAACTTTGTACTTTCAAATTTATTTTAATATATAATATTATTAATGGTTTCTTTGTAGTTTTTTTATTAAAAAATGTATGTTTTGAAATTAATATGATATGTTTAATAATGAATAACTAGGTTTAAAACTACTTTAATATTTTATCAAAAATTATATATTGAAATCTAATCAGTGTTTTATAAGATATTCAATTACGGATACTATTTTTTTCAAATTTGTTTTATTTAATAATATAAGGTACATAGTACAGTTAGTTTTTTTCAATTTCAAAAATAAATCTTAGTATTTCCTTACATAAACAATTAACAATACATAGTATTAGTAAATAATCTTATTTCAGATATTTCTTATTTGTATTACAAAACCCAATTTGTTAGAAATATAATTATCTGTGCGTGTTATTAGATATTGATCAAAGTACATTAATAATTTTTTAAGCAAAAAGATATATCTGAATTTTTTATAAAGCATAAGCACAATAGAAATTAAAAGCTAATCTATAAATAGTTGTTTTGTTAATCCAAGCCAGCGGTAACATTTGGGATTTTTGTATAGTGAAGATTAATTGATTTTTTCTCGTAAAGTATAGCGTTTTTGTTGTAATTGACTTTCCTGATATTTGTAATTCACTTCATCGGTGTTCCAAGCAACAATCATGTATAAAGAAAAAACAACAGACATTACGAATCGATCCAAACTAAAATGTTATATATAAGTATAATTAATATATTAAATTAATCTTAAATGTATGAACACACCTCATTACTGGACATATCCAAAATATTGCAAGAAATCCAAGAAAACTCGGATGTCTAATATGAGAATATAATCTTTGTAATTCTGTAGATTTTAATGACATGGGATCCGGTAAGTCAACAATGTTGTAATATACCTGCAAAATACATTTTATGTCATACACTTATATTTTCTCTGTAAAAATAAATTCAATTTTGCAAGTATCAATAAATATTATTATGTAATCATTACTTGTTTAATTCCAAGAATTTCTGTTATATCCATTATTAATGATCCACCGTAAATAATAGTCCATGCAAGAAAATGAACTAAAGTAAATATCCACCACAATAATCCTGAACTTGCATTAATTCCCCAAATGTTATATTCGTAAAGATGTTGCCAATAGTGTGTCAATGCCTAAAAAGATTTCTATTAATAAATTGATATAAAAATATAAATTTTGCACTTACTAAGAGACAAACTGCCGTCGAAATATTGTATGTACTACGATCAATTACATTTAAATTATATTTCTTCATCATTTGTTTGTACGATTCGAAAGTCATACACGTATGTTGAAAAATAAAGAGGGATAAAAGCGACATATCTATTAACAATGAATATAATATATCGACTAAGGAAACATCTGTAAATTTCAATATCATTAGACGACTATCGTATGTGTTTAATATAATGTAAATATGTACCTTTATTTTTAGCAGCCTCGTATAATTCTAAAGTTTTATCAGGATTAGATACAAAAAGCATTAAAGATCCTACTGAATAAACAGTAAGTATAAATCCAGTTAAGGATACTGAAGAATATAAAATATTTTTTAGATTTATCATTGTACTAAAAACCAAAGAACAAATTATGAACTTAAAAAAGAGGTTAGGTTTGATTTCAAAAGGATATTTATTTCTAACAAGTCCCTTATTGGCTAGAGTTGACACATTTGACATTTATTATTCTGTGGACAGGAAGACAAACCACACTAACTAAATATAGTATTATAAAAAAAATATATTATTAATGTTGTTCATTTATTCATAATTAATAAATACAAAAGTATATTTAATCAAACTGCATTTAAAAAATTTGTAAACGTAATTTTTAATGTGAGTTATTAGATTTCAAATAATGCAAAAAGAAAACAAAATCCACTATGATTTGGGGTAATCGGTGTCATAGTTAATGTGATTTACATATTTCACATCATATTCTGTTGTGATTTAGTTTTTATTACTTTTTCTCTTATTCAAAAAAGTTCAATTAATATTTCCTGGAAAAGTAAATACCATTTATTTTCTTATTTATAAATTGTGCGATGACAAAAATTGAAATGTAAATGACGTCATTTTAAACGAACCTATATATTAATCTTCAGTAATGACAGATGATTTAACTATGAAATAACTTAAAACATTCTGTGATTTAATTTATACAATGTAAATATTCTTTTTTAAAACGCTAATTATATGCAAACAATATTGTGCGTTTGTTTCTAATTTTTACTAATATTTTTTAGACTAATCGCAACCAGATTTTATTTATATAGAATGCATTAACCGATATATTTCATAACACATATAAAGGTAAATTTTAAAAAAGCAGTAGATATTTAAAAACTTGATAAGATGGCTTCAGGTAGTACTCTTCAAAAAGCTATTGATTTAGTTACTAAAGCAACGGAAGAAGATAGAAATAAGAACTACGAGGAAGCTTTAAGATTATACGAACATGGTGTCGAATATTTTTTACATGCCATTAAATGTAAGATTAATATATATATTCAATTTATTTCAGTATTAATTTAAACAATATGTTTTAGATGAAGCACAGGGTGATAAAGCTAAAGAGAGTATCAGAGCAAAATGCATGCAGTATTTAGATAGAGCTGAGAAATTAAAGGAATACCTCAAAAAGGGCAAAAAGAAGCCTATCAAGGAAGGTGAAAGTAGTTCTAAGTAAGTAATGATTGCTCACAAAATGTTTATTATAACTTATAGTGGACTGATCACTAGAATTGTTAAAGATAAAAATTTTATTTGATATACAGTGTAAGATAAATTACTGTGGTACTATTATGTGAATTACCTTAACATCAAGTTTCAATATTTGAAGGGATGACAAGAAGAGTGACAGTGACAGTGATTCTGATAACCCCGAAAAGAAGAAGCTACAAGCGCAGTTAGAAGGTGCTATTGTGGTCACCAAGCCTTGCGTGAAATGGTCTGATGTAGCAGGGCTCGAGGGTGCAAAGGAAGCTCTCAAAGAAGCCGTTATTTTGCCTATCAGGTTTCCACATCTGTTTACTGGGAAACGTATACCTTGGAAAGGTATTCTACTCTTTGGGGTGAGTAATTATTCAATATTATTACTTTTTTATTCTAGTCTCCTTTCACCTTGCAGCAAAGGGCTTTTCAGATAATATGATCTTTAGCAATTGTTAATAATTAATAAGTACCTATACCTTATTATTTTTTACATGAAAGATTAACAGGCAAACTTCCCTAATTGACCCCTTTTAAACAATCATTATCTGATGGAACCATTCAAATTTGTTTAATTATAATTTTACCATAAAAAGGCATTTTTATAATCAACCATTTCTTATTTCCCTTGTTGGCCGACTTGGAGAAGTTTCACTGTACATTACTCTTGTAATTATGTAAATAATAAATATTAAAATATTAAAAACTAACAAAACGCTGAGGTTGGTTCCTTAAATTCACGTGAAAAAAACTTTCCACTTTTAATTTTATATTTTACATGAACAAAATTACAAAATGAACTTTAAAAAACATAAATTAATTAAACATTTTTACTATAACTCTCGCTATTGTTGGATAAAATAGATATTTTTTTAGAGGAAAAAAATAAAAATTGTTTGAGCGTGTAGTAAAATATCATTCATTGGAGAAAACATGAGTTAACAAAGTTAACAAATAATTAGAAATCGTGAAATAAAAGATGGTCTAAAATATGAAAATTGGTAAAATTTAATCTGTAAAAATATATAATTATAATTACAACTTTTTAGTAACTAATATACTTACTTTATTTTTAAAATGTATAGGAATCAATCAATGGAAATTATTGTATTTATTATTCCTTTCAGCCTCCAGGTACTGGTAAATCTTACCTTGCCAAAGCTGTTGCTACTGAAGCAAACAACTCCACTTTCTTCTCTGTATCTTCATCTGATCTTGTATCAAAATGGCTAGGTGAATCTGAAAAACTAGTCAAAAATTTATTTGAGCTGGCACGTCAACATAAACCAAGTATTATATTTATAGATGAAGTTGATTCTTTGTGCTCTTCACGTTCAGAGAACGAATCCGAATCAGCACGAAGAATAAAAACAGAATTTCTCGTCCAAATGCAAGGTAAATAAATAAATTAAATTTTGTGAATGGATGGTTGTATTATTATTTTAAATTTTTTACAGGTGTCGGAAATAATAACGAAGGTATATTAGTTTTGGGTGCTACAAATATACCTTGGGTGTTAGACTCAGCCATCCGAAGAAGGTTTGAGAAGAGAATTTATATACCATTGCCAGAGGAACATGCACGCGCCTTCATGTTTAAGCTACATCTTGGAAACACGGCTCACAATCTCACTGAGGAAGATATAAAGCTGTTAGCAAATAAAACTGATGGGTATGTTATTTAACATGATTGTTTCATTTCCCAATAACATTTACCTCTCTAATAATTTTATTTTTGTTAAGACCATATTTATGTATTAATTTTATTGATACATACTAAAGAATGAATAAAACAGGTACTCGGGTGCTGACATCAGTATCGTGGTAAGAGACGCTTTGATGCAACCAGTACGTAAAGTACAGACGGCTACTCACTTCAAACATATAACAGGACCAAGTCCTACAGATAAGGAGGTCATTGCACACGATCTACTTACTCCTTGCTCGCCCGGTGAAGATGGAGCCATGGAAATGACCTGGAACGATGTTCCTGGTGATAAGTTATACGAACCTCCAGTTACAATGGTAAAATTGAAAAAATACATCTTTAATTGTTTTAATCATTACAAATTTATTTATTTTTTCAGTCTGATATGTTACGATCGCTAGCTGTTTCAAAACCCACTGTAAATGATGAAGATTTAACAAAACTGGATAAATTCAAAGAAGATTTTGGCCAGGAGGGTTAAAATAAAACATTTAATTAAGTTTGATTTGATTGTTTTTATATATTTTTTTAGCCACATATATAAATATATTCTAGCTTTAATATAATACATACTGAGACAGCTTCGTATATTTTGGTAATCTATGTTTTGGCATTGTATTGTACAGATAAATATTTCACTTGTAATAAAAATTATGTCCGTTACTGTAATAACTTAAATTTTACTTGTAGTAAATACTAATAAAAGTTTATTGAATATTTACCTACAAAAATAATTTATTTATTTACTTTCAGATGTTCTAAAAAGTTGAGTTTTCAGTTAAATTACATTATGTATATAATGCAATGGTTCCAGAACTTAATTATTTGGTTGCAGAATATATGATTTTTCAAAAATTGTGAATCCCCCTCCATTTTAATAAGACATTAAATTAAATTAAACAAAAATTGTTTCATCGACAGTGGCAAACCCAACAGGGGGGGGGGGGCTGAGAGGGCCTAGCCTCTTCGAATTTTTGTAACCAGCGAGGGGCCAGATGGTTATACGTAGGTATAGGGGAACCTGGGGAGGGTCGATCCCTAGGGGACACTTGGTAACCTTGATTTTTTTCTTAAATCAATAAAAATAAAATAAAATTATAAACATTAAATGTTCACAAGTGAGGTTGCATCTGAAAACAGACTCAATTTTGTTTTTAAGGATTATATCAACTTAAAAATGCAAAATTTTCAAAACTTACAGAAAAAACAAAAACAACTGTTTGTATCTTCGAGCATATACCTACTAGAGGCAGCCTTGCCGCTCGGCCGTGCAAAACAAGCGTGTGAGAGAGAAAGCGCGAATAAGTCTACATCCTTTCTCTCTCGCTCCGCGTGCTGAATTCGGCGAGCGAAAGAGAAAGGTTGTAGACTTATTCGCGCTTTCTCTCTCGCACGCTTGTTCGCACGGCGGACGGAAAGGTTGCCTCTAGTAGGTATATGCTCGAAGGTTTGTATTAATATTCAGTAGGGGATCCTGGGGAGGGTTCATCAGATTCATCACCCACTTTGATTTTATACTCTATTTTTTGCATTTTTGAAGTATTGGAAAACTTTTCAGGCCAAACGATTTAGAAATTATCTATCTGATCAAAGCTCCCAATCAAGGGTAAACAAGTCTCCCTAACACATAGGGGACACATGGTAAAAGTTGTCAATAAGAAGTTTCAATAAATAACGAGTTAAATTGTGACACAATCTACTTCTTATTCAAACTATCAATGGATAGACAATTTCTAAATCGTTTGGCCTGAAAAGTTTTCCAATACTTCAAAAAATAAAAAAAATAGAGTCTAAAATCAAAGTGTGTGATCAACTCTCCCCAGGTTCCCCTACCATCTAATATGTTATATGTCAATGCACCCCTAAAAAAATCCTGGTTACGCCACTGCGAAGTTAACCCATTGTAGTACATACATAATTATTATCATTATTATGCTTGAATTTAAGGGTACTTATGTGGGGGCGTGTGATTAAAACGCGAAAAAAAGCAAAGCAAAAAGGTTTCAAACGTTTCAAACATTTATAAATACATAGAATAAACATTAAAAAACAATGAATATATTCTATGATAAATGTCAAATGAACGCACCAAAATTGAAATATTAACCTATACACATAAAACCATATATTAACGTATTTACAAAAATTACTTATTTATAAGAATTTAAAACTGTTAACTTTAATAATATACACATAAAAATGGCTGAAGTTGATTATTACGAACTTTTCGGGGTACCATTTAGTAGTACATTACAAGAGGTATGTGTTAAAAAAATAAAAATACTACAAATTTATTATATACGATCATTTTCTATAATTCAATTTTAGATTAAAAAAGCTTATCGAAAGAAAGCTTTAACATGCCATCCTGACAAAAACCCTGATAATCCCAATGCTGCGGCTTTATTCAATGAATTAACAGAAGCTCTTAAAATACTTACTGATGAAAAAGCTCGGAAGGCTTATGATAATGTACTCAAAGCAAAAAAAGCAGCTATTATTAGGCATAAAGAACTTGATAGTAAAAGGAAAAAGTTTAAAGAAGATTTAGAAGCACGTGAAAGATCATCAGACTCCCGAAACAATTTAACAGATGCTGAAAAATTGAAAGTAATAAATGAATGAATGTACATATTCATGTATTTACTAAAGACTTAATATTTTTAGGCAGAAATTGAAAGATTACGTACAGAAGGATCAAAAGCCGTTGAAGAAGAAATAGAAATAATAAGGCAACAAGTAAAAAAAGAAAAAGAAGAAGCGCAAAATGCTCCAAGAAAAGGGTTGCCTGTTAAAATTACTTGGAAAGCGGACAAAAAAGATGAAACTAATGGCGGATATACCCAAGAATTATTACATAGATTTCTTTCAAAAGTAAAATGCAGTATGATATTATTTTGAAATGATAAACACATACATTTTTTTTCAGTATGGCAATACTACTGTGATTGTATCACTTAAAAAAAAAGGGAGTGCAATAGCAGAATTTGAAACTCTAGATGCAGCGGTAATTCAATTATTTTTAAATTTTATCATAAATAATAAAATTCACTCGCTATTTGAATTGTAGATAATGGCTGTAGATTTAGAAAAGGGGTTAGTTTCTAATCCCTTAACGTTACAATGGTTCAATGAAACACCGTCTAGTTCAAAACCACAAGTATCGAGTCATTTGGCACGAGATACAGATTTTGAAAGTTTGGTGTTAAGGAAAATGCGTCAAGCTGAAGAAAGAAAAAAGCTTATAGAAAAAATGCTTTCTGAAGAATCATAACATATTTCAAAGTTTTAAATTAATTATACGAATTTGTAAATATTTATACCTTTTTTTTTGTATTTCTGTATGTATTGTTTATTTAGAAATAAATCATTATATTTATTATTCTGTGATTATAATTGAATTTTGTATTGATGTTTATGTTTCAATTTTTTATATAAAATTTATAATGATATATTAATTAATTCTTATTTATTTATATGTTATTTTAAAATAAAATCAATGCAATAAAAAGTGAAAAGATAAGAGTAGATAAAATAATAAATATTTTGTGATATTTTTACATTATTTTAATGTGTTTATGACATTTTTAAATTTTTTTTATTACTTATATAACAATGAATTATATAGCTATTAACTCGATAAAGTAGTGTTTAATGATTAAAGTATCGTATTAATTCAAATCTCAGTTCAGTGTTTTATAAATAATTAATTAATACAATGTTTTATAAGAAAATTGTATTCAAATGTCGTTTACAAATACACCGCCAGTTGCTCAAAATGCTGACAAATTGCCAACTCAGCTCCAACAAAATAGGCTAGGAGAAGAACATCAAGAAGTATACAGTGAAACGGAAGAACGCGTCGTTGTCACGTGATCAGACAAAAATCTTTTTGCATGGGTCGGAAACCATGAGCACACCGCAGCCACAATATAAACGAGGGATCGTTAAACAGGTAAGCCGTAAAATGAATCAGTTTGTATTTTTTCATGTAATTCCCGAGTCTATTTTAAAGATTCCTTTTTCCTGACACCACCGTTCATACATATTTTGAAGAATACACCAACAAAAATTGCTTGGTTGGCAGCACATTTCATGACTTATCGGTATTTGGGCATATGGACTTAATTGAATCGTATTTTTAAATTAATTCTCTATTAAAATAATGAGCAAAGCTATAACATTATCCTCGCCTTTTATTATCCTAACATATTACGGTGAAATTAAATTTTTTCTGGGTTATGATAACTATGTATATTTGATGGTTTAATACTAATTGAATAAGTACTTTTCATTTCTGATGTGTAACCTACTTTCTTTTCCACATGTTTCTAATATTAATT
The DNA here is from genome assembly GCA_961205875.1 of Sialis fuliginosa. NCBI lineage: Eukaryota > Metazoa > Arthropoda > Insecta > Megaloptera > Sialidae > Sialis > Sialis fuliginosa. Next base: position 13,665,897 of record OY540817.1, read on the forward strand.
TATATATTTTAGGTTCTCTCTGGAGATTCTGTTATCATCCGAGGACCAAAAGGTGCACCACCACCTGAAAAACAGCTCAATTTTTCAAATATCGCAGCACCCAAGCTTGCTAGACGTCCAGCAGGAAGGTAAATTTAACTGCATTGTTTTTAATTTATTTATTGTACTTCAACCCTTTTATAATGCACAAATTTAAATACTGGATTGAATTATTTCTTTACAGTTCTGAAGAGACAAAAGATGAACCATATGCTTGGGAAGCACGCGAGTTTCTCAGGAAGAAGCTCATTGGCGAGGAGGTCTGGTTTACAGCTGAAAGACCTCCAAATGCAACTCGTGAATATGGAGTTGTGTACTTGGGGAAGGGTGAGTTGTTTTTATTTGAAAAATGTTAGTTTTATCTAACTAATATAGCTACAATTCCCTTAGTTTTATTTTATTATATATCTTATTATTTTTAATCTCTATGCTTGTTTTTCTCTATGATAAAATTTTTTTTACCATTTCTTACGGACCAATACATCAAAAATGGCTTCAACTGAGTTCAAACTTAACTGGAACTAAACAAAGATTTACGACTGTTTTACAAAGAGATATATCACAATATACCTACAAGCAGAATTAAACATTTGTTAACATTATTAAATATAAATAAAACTTAAATACGTATTAATATAATTTTTTTTACCTAGATAACGTATCTAGAGCTGGGCACATGAGTAATTTTTGCTTACGATCATGCACGCTCACAAATTCATAATTTTTACTCACGCACGACTATAGAAAAACTATATGATGATCACTCTCGTGACATTGTTTTACTTTAACTCACAGTTACGCACGATTCAAGACTCAAAAAATTCACGGCCTCCATCCAGCTCTAATACTACCAAATTTTACAAAGGCATATTTAATTCTGTCAAAATGACCACGCTATGACCCTTCCTGTAGAATTAAGATGCGTGACCAATATTTAATACATTTTACAAATGTTATTGTTTAAAATTAATTCATATTAAATAATAATATTATCTTAAGACAATATTAAAAAAAAAATTCCTGTTTTCATGAAGCAATAATTAATCAGTGAAAATTTCAAAATTCTATGACAAGAAATTAACTTAATGATCAACCATTTTTTAACACCTACAATTCATGCTTAAATGATAAATAACTTAAATAATTTTTAACATTTTTTTACGTTCAAAACAGATATACCAACAGCCGAAAACATGACGCAGTCTTTGGTTTCTGAAGGCTTGGTGAGCGTACGCAAAGAGAACAGGTCGAGTCCAGAATTAGTGAAATTAATTGAACTGGAAGATGCGGCCCGCACCGCAGGCAAAGGAAAGTGGTCTTCATCACCACCATTGGTTAGTTAATTTATATATAAATGTTAGTTTTTGTTTTTCACTCGTCCTAGTGTTGTTCAAACATAGTTATTTGTTTATGTTTGATTGTCAAATAGGGCGAACATAAAATACCGATTTCAACTATTTTAAATTAGACTTTTCTGATGTTTAATTTTATTTTGAAAGAAGTGACAATTGTTATATTTGAATAAAATGGTTCATGCTGGAAATTAACCATCACTAATAATAAATGTATGTTGTTTTGTTTCTAGGAGCATGTGAGAGACGTGAAGTGGTCAGTTGAAGACATGCGTAACTTTGTGGACAAATGCGGAGGCAAACCCATCAAGGCCATCATTGAGCATGTTAGAGATGGCTCGACTGTACGTGCATTCCTTCTACCTGACTTCTATCATATTACTTTAATGATTTCTGGTATCAGAGTAAGTCTTATGTCAATGTTAATTATATCATATTCACTAGTTTAATAAAGTGTTAGATATATCTTGCACACTTTTGTTTAAAAAAAAATCATTTTATATTTAAATGTAATACAGTAGTTGGATGTGTTGTTATATTTTTAATGATATTTCACATTTATAATTTTCAATTTCATATTTTTAATGTTTTAAATCTATGCAGTGTGTAAGAATAGTGATTTTTTTTGCATCTATGAAAACCATATGTACGTTATACTTCTTAACGTTTGTATCAATATCAGATGCTAGATTATAGAGCAAGATCCAATTTACAAAGAGTTTTTAATTTTCTTGTAGATTTTCACCTTGCTCACACTTGATATAATAATATAAGAAAGAGATTATGACGAATATACAGATTTATCACACCAAATCATACAAATATTTACTTAAAAAACAGTTACCATAAAGTTTTCTATTTTGCTATAATCTATGATTTATGATGTTTTCTAGAATTTTATTTAATCTGAATGTTAATTTCGATATATTCTGGTAATTACATTCTAAATTTTGTAGTTCAAAGGCCAAAATGTTTAAATCCACAAAACCATTTTATAAATAAACTTATGTTTTTCAATTAAATTTATTTGCAAATAAATGACCAAAAACTATTTTTGTAGACACCCATATACTATTGAATTTAACTCAGTTAAAACTTAAAATAGTTATGCTAATCATTATTCTCAGTGTCCTGGATTCAAACTAGACCCAGAAGGCAAACCAAATCCAGATGCCGTGGTTCCGTTTGCATTGGAAGCAAAGTTTTTCGTGGAACTGCGTTTGCTCCAGCGTGAAGTTGAGATTGTGCTCGATTCAGTAAATAACAACAACTTCGTTGGTACGATCTTACATCCGCGTGGTAACATCGCTGAGGCTTTGTTGAGGGAAGGCTTTGCACGATGTGTCGACTGGAGCATAGTATTTATGAAGTCAGGTTAGTCATTTTAACCATCAAAGAGTTTAATTAATAAAAATCTGTTTTATTAAAAAAAATGTGGCATCGTAGAAAACCATATGTACGTTATATTCTTTAACGTGTGTATCAATATCAGATGCTAGATTATAGAGCGAGATCCAATTTACAAAAAATTCTTAATTTTCTTGTAGATTTTCACCTTGCTAACATTTGATAAATAATATAATTGTTATGAAAATACATAGAAAGATTTAATAGAGATATATTTTAACATTCCAACATAGATAACATGTGAAAATCAATCTTTTAGGAGCCGAGAAATTACGAGCAGCTGAAAAACAGGCTAAAGCTAACAAACTGCGCCTATGGAAAGACTACCAGTCAAGCTCCCCGCAAGTTACGGGTAAGGAACGCGAGTACAACGGCATGGTTACGGAGATTATCAACGGGGATGCCTTGCAGATCAAGACAGCCAGCGGAGTGTACAAGAAAGTGTTCCTGGCAAGCATCAGGCCACCAAAGGAACCTGGCCGGTAAGTGTATTACTGATAGTTGATTATAGATATACATATATTAGATATATATTTTCTTTTCTTTAAACAATTTATAGACTCAGAAAACATGTAAATTTTTTTATGATTTCAGTAATTTGTATTTTAAACATGAAATATTGATTTTTATATGATAATTGATAGAATCCATACTCAGGCAGTTCATTTTGTCGATTCTGACTTTATGTACGTTCATGTGTATGGGAAATTAATTCTTTTGTCGATCTGAGTATTTGTATCTTCTATTGCATATACTCGGAAAACCATTTGAAACATTTAATCTTTGCTAGTGCCTGATGTATATAACAATAAATGAGTCTTGGAATAACTAACTGTAGAATAACATTAGGTATTGTAGAAAAATAAGATTGTATTAATAACATTTCACAATAGATGTATATTATTTATACATGTAGTGTTGCTGATGAAGATGGAAAGATGCCGAACAAACCGAAATCGTTCCGTCCTCTGTACGACATTCCGTGGATGTTTGAAGCACGCGAGTTTTTGCGTAAGAAACTCATCGGCAAGAAGGTAAACGTCACCGTCGACTACATCCAAGCAGCAAAAGACAATTTTCCAGAGAAGATTTGCTGTACGGTCCAAATTGGCGGAGTGTAAGTTCGATATTGATACTACTTTTGTTTGCACGTTCCTTAGATCCATCTCTGATTCTCTAGGAGATGCTTGAGTCATAAACGTGCTAGATAATGATACCTCCGAAATTATGAATTCGGCTTACACTTTTGTGGAAGTTTTCTTAATATTGGGGAACATTTTTTTTATACAATAAAAAATTTAGTTTATCTAAAGTAAAATGTTTACAAAAAATTTTAATTGTATCTATATTATTTATTAACAGTAATGTAGCGGAAGCCTTAGTCAGCAAAGGTTTGGCGACCGTGATCCGTTACAGACAAGATGACGACCAGCGCAGTTCTCATTATGACAGTTTGCTAGCGGCCGAAACAAAGGCAATCAAATCACAGCTGGGAGTGCATGCAAAAAAAGACATACCGACCCATCGTGTTGCTGATATATCAGGGGTAAGATATGTTTCATTTGTTGTTTTATTACACCACATATAGGTTGTCTATATCAGTTTATAATTGATTGTAGAAATGGTAAGGATGTGGAAAATTAGTTATCGAAAACTAACCATTTGTTTGATTGAGTTTTTGATTGACATTATAAAAAAAGAGCAATATTCCAAGTTCTATGATTATAGTAAAAATAGTTGTATATAAAGTGTTGAGTTACTTTTGTAAATTTGATCTACATTTTCTTTCACAGTTATTTGATATTAAAAGTAAAAACTTTGTTGTTTTATTATATTCTTCAGTATACTTTAGTTGGTGATAATTATTCCAGGATTTGACGAAAGCTAAACAGTTCCTGCCTTTCTTACAACGGGCACATAGGACAAAAGCCATCGTGGAATTCGTAGCTAGCGGCTCACGCATGAGACTATTCATACCTAAAGAAACCTGCCTCGTCACCTTCCTTTTGAGTAAGTTAATTTTTAATTTGTTAATCACAATGTGAATTTTTGGCCATGATTTATATGGTTATTTAAAAAATAATCTGATTTGATCAGTCTTTTGTCCTAGTGTTGTTCAAATGCGGTTATTTTACTTTGCATTTGATTGTCTAATAGGACATACATTAAATACTTATTTTATTTTGTTTAATTAATGTTTAAATAAAATATTAGTTATGATTAAGATAAGTAACATAAATAATAAATTAAACACCTGCTAAGAGTGTCGAATAGTTGAGCACATAGAAAAATATATTTATACTTGTTCACAGGCGGTATAAACTGTCCACGAGGCACAAGAACCGGTTCAGATGGTGAACCTTACGGCGATGAAGCACTCCAATGGACCCGCGAGAAGTGCATGCAGCGGGAGGTGGAGATCCAGGTGGAGGCGATGGCCAAGACTGGCAACTACATTGGATGGTTGTGGATAGACGGTGCTAATCTGTCTGTGCTCTTAGTTGAGGAAGGGTTCGCGGATGTGCACTCTAATGCCGAGAGGTCTGAGCACCACCGGCAGCTGCAGGCGGCCAAGGAGTCGGCGCGTGCCAAGCAGCTGCGCAGATGGAAGGACTTCGTCGAGGAGGAAAAAGAAGAAATGCAGAAAGTCGAGGAGGATAAGGTATTTGACTTGCTATTGTTGTTGTTTAATTATTCATACTCAGGCAGTTCATTTTGTCGATTCTGACTTAATGTACGTTCATGTGTATGGGAAAGTAATTCTTTTGTCGATCTGAGTATTCGTATCTTCTATTGCATGTACTCGGAAAACCAATCGAAACATTTTTAAACTATACTAGAATTATTCAGCTAAATATGTAAATGTGTTGTATTTACTATTTATGTATTTGTGTGCTTGCTAAAGGTGACTGAACGTAAAGTGAATTACGAGAAGGTTATCATAACCGAAGTGACGGAAGATCTGCATTTCTACGCGCAGAACGTGAGCCAGGGCATGAGCTTAGAAACGCTGATGGCTCAGATGAGACAAGAATTTGAATCCAACCCGCCTCTTCCTGGTGCATACTCGCCGAAAAAAGGTGAAGTGTGCGCCGCAAAATTCGCTGCTGATGAACAGTGGTATAGAGCCAAAATCGAAAAGGTAACAGGTTAATTATTAAATATTGTTTTAAAAATTAAAATGACGTAACATCACCTGTTATCGATTTTTTACCTATTTTAGTGGTTTTTATTTTAAAAACACCATACAATGTTTATCTCGGATATTTGATATATTTAGAGACAGTAAATGTATGGAAGAGTAAAATACTTGTTCAGATTTGAGTAATCGGTTAATTTATATACTGGTATACTCAGTGTACGCAAGTAATAGTTAAATTTGGAAGGTTACAAAATTAAGAAACAGGATGTTATGAAAAAAATATTATTTTTAATACGTTGATAGTTTGAGGAAGTTATTTTAATCAAAAATGGAAGGAATAGATTTTACTTGATACGAATGCTTCCTTTTTCTATGTTTAAAAATAAATAAATAAAGTTCATATAAACATATCCTCTAAAATGTTTAATTTTCAAACCAGGTCCAAGGCCCCAATGTAACTGTGCTCTACATCGACTACGGCAACAGAGAGACTCTAAACTCTACTCGATGCGCGCCCCTTCCCGGCCAGTACGCTAGCGAAAGACCGTTTGCAACAGAGTACGTGCTTGCGCTAGTACAGCTACCGACCAGTGACCCCGAGTACAAGGAGGAGGCGTACAAGTGCTTCAGAGACGACGTGCTGGACAGACAGCTACTGCTGAATGTCGAGTACAAGTCTGCAACGGGTCAGCTTGCCGCAACACTCATGCTGCCTCCGGACATGACCACAGACGTTGGCAAGTCACTTGTGGCCGAGGGGCTGCTACTCGTGGAGAAGAGGCGTGACAGGCGGCTCCTTAAACTTGTAAGTACTGTGAAATTGTTATTTATATCTAGAAGAATACATAATAAATTTACAAATTGCAATTATAAGTTTAAATATATCTTAGAAAAGCGATTCTCAACACTGATATAATACACTTATAAATAGGGGAGCAATGAAAATTGTGATTGAAAATTGGGTTGCAAATACTAAAATGTTGAGAAACACTATCTTAGATCCATTAATAATAATACAATTTTGTAATTTAATCCAAATGGTAAAAAATAATTTTAAAAAATCGCTTACAATTATTAGCAAAAATTTGTAGTAGATTGTTATATATTTTAAAACACCATATAATGTTTATCTCGGATATTTAATATATTTAGAGACAGTAAATGTATGGGAGAGTAAAATACTTGTTCAGATTTGAGTAATTGGTAAAATTTTGTACTGATTTACTCAGTGTACGCAAGAAACAGTTTTATTTTAAAATATTATCTCTTGATGATTATTCATGATTTGTAGCCATCTCCATAAAGTAAATTTCAGTAACAGAAAGTTTTCTTTTCTACACTGAATTCATTTTTTTGTCAAAATTATATTGCAAACTTTATTAATATTATGTAAACATTTTTTGTTTACAAATTAAATTCAATATATTTTTGGCTATTATACAAAAATTTGTCATAAGAAAAAGAATATGTGAAGTAACTGATAATTAAAAATTTTAGTAATTTGTGAATCATCAATTTTCATCAATTAAGCACTTTAAATAAGATCACTACTACTTAACTATCATTTTTGACTGTTAATGTAATGCTGTGTTTAGACCAAAGAAAACAAAACAACAACACGATGTTTGAAGAAAACACATTGTATTTAAAAATGCATAGGGTTTATTGTACTTTTGTCAAGATGTTGCTGTTTTGTTTTTTCGGTCTAAACACGGCATAACACATGTTAAGGTATCAAACTAACATTTCATATTAAATATAATACATTTTATTTAGTTGGAGGAATACAAGAAAGCTCAGGACGACGCTAAAAAGGAGCATTACAAAATCTGGGAGTACGGAGACATTACAGAAGATACAGCGAATGAATTCGGCCTTAGTCGTTAATACCCACCACCAGCAAGCAACCATCGTCAATAGGTCTCGGTCTAACTGCGGTCCACGTATTCTCTATCTAGCTCTGATTAATCACTCTCGGGGTTGATTTTATTAAATGCGTGCTTTATTTAATGTTTTAACTCAATAGACGTTATTGCATATTCATATGTAATACAAATAGTATGAAATTAGTGGTAAATATATATATTTATGTGTACAGTTTTGCAATTTTAATAATATTTATACAGGAATTTTGATTCAAGTGGGTCTAGTTTTGTGTTCATTACCTAATGACGTACACGCGGAAATTAGTTGTTTTATTATATTTTTTAGAGCAAATCATGTTTTTGAGTAATTTTGAATATTTGTTTGATTAATTAACAATTATTTTAAATCGGTTTATAAATTGTAAATATATATTACAGATGTATGTATAAATACGTACTTAAGTCCATATTATATATATAAATAGTAACGTTTTGTGATAGAAATGAAGAATTATTGTGTGTTATCACTTTTACAATAAATTTCCAAATATAATGGGTTTATAAATAATTAAAGAAATCAGCCCTGAGATTAATTATGTTTTTACTTTATAATTATATTGGACTTTTTCATAATTGCAAAGTTTTACTTAAGGTCTTTACTAATTGTATTTATTGAGATCGTTTGTTTACTGTAAGAGATTATTTAAATAAAATGAATTGTTGAAAATATTCTATAATTAGATGTATCTATCATTTTCATTTGGTAAATAAAAATAATTACAATTTATATTTTCTCATATTTCTGTTTTTACATCAATTATAATATTTTAGTTTCAAGACGAGTGTTAAAATATTATTACAACTGTTTGTATGGTAAATGGTTGTATATATGGAGAATATATATATAATCAAGGTGGTGTATATGTATTGAAACTATGTCGTACTAATAAAACGTATTTTTTTTAAGATCTACAATCTACTATAAATTATTGAACACAAAATATATTGTAATTTTTATTTACCAAATGATATTTACAAAGGAAATATTATGCAGTTGTATAAAATATATGTCGCATTTGCTGTGTTTAAAGTTTGTATATATTTGAAGTCGCTGGATGAATTTGATGACCGAGAAATTGATGTTTATATTTTTGAATTATATAAAAATATATATATTTATATATTGATTCCAAATGACCAATACACGAATAATTTTATCATTTTGACAGGTGCGAGGCTAAAATAGTAATATAATCGTTGCGGAAAGATGAATACGAAGGGTTTATAGAGATTATTTCTGGGAGCCTGGTACTTTTTTATAAGCTGTTTGTTAGTAAATATGACAAAGTGTAACATTCGATGTAACAAACTACAGGTATTTAAAGTGTTTTCTTTCATTTTTTATCAAAACATACAGAATGATTGTACGGAAATATGTGAATAATACTTTAATGTCCGGTTTCACAAACAATAAACACCTACAGTTTATCTTAAACTGTTTGGTAACTATTGTCATGTACTCCAAACAAGTACAAGTAAGAACTAGAAATTTAAACAGTTTGCTTCATTTATCAGTTACTATATTCAAGTAGGAGATAACTGAATTTCTGATAGCTGTTTATTGAAACCAGGTATAAGGTATGCTGTTTTTATACTCTTGTATGTTATTAAGTATGTTTGCCCTATTTTTTATTTTGTAAAACTGTCGTGTTTGTTACAGAGAAAGTGTTTTTGATAGTTGAAGATGTTATTTTTGTCTGTGGTTTTTATTTCTTAATTTTATGTATTGTTATAAATAGAATCATGTTCATTTTAGCCAAACCTATGAAGTGTGTCTCAGAGGAATGTGGCTATGTTCTTTAATGACCGAATAAAACCCTGCCAATTATCTGTTTGTTTTATTGTTCCTACACCAGAAAAACACCAATTGTTTTTAAAATAATTATCGTAGTTTTATTACAAGCAGTGACGTCGCTGAATAGTATAGATAGGTTTTAATTTTTTTACACATTAGGCGGGTGTCATCCTCTAGTATCACCCGAGACCCCTCCTTCAATGGCGCGACTGATTACAAGTAAGTACATATATATTCTAACTAGTTTTTTTGAGAGCCCGTTTACACAGCGCTGTAACGGCTTTTTCCCGTGCGTCTAGCAGTGGCACTATATTTCATATGAGAGTGTTCACACGACACATAGCCGACCGTGTGTCGTATAAACACTCATATGAAATATAGTGCCACTGCTGGGCGCACGGGAAAAAGCCGTTACGACGCTGTGTACAGGCTCTCAAAAAAATTAAATGATTTTTTATTAGTCACCAATCACCCATATTAGTGATAGCTTTTGGATCACCAAACTTATCTATATACATATGTAGTAAATACTGCAATTTTACAAATTCTATTATTACCTACCTATTAACTACTACTTAAATTTTATAATTTGATTAGTATAATTAGCACTACATGTTTAAATATTTATATATATAGCTGCAATATTCGCATAATTTGTTTTTCGTTAGTAGGAAATATGTATAAGGAACCTGTAAATTTTGCCTAATTTAATTAAATTTAACAAAATAAATTTAGGAAATCTAGTAGATAGTTACGGTATAGATAAATAGTTCATACTGATTACTACATTTGTAAATATCAAATATTAAACGATTATATCTATACAGTGGCGCCGGAGCCGTGGGGGGAGGGGCTACCCATCTGAGCGATTTAGGGTTTCGCAGATATCTTGGGATACTTTTAACTTAAAAAAAACATTGCCACTTTAACGATCCCATGATTTCCCCATGTTTTATGAAAAATATGCAATTTTTAAGGTCACTTTCAAATGGATTTATCAGAATGAATTTTTTTATCAAATAAACAACTAAAGGGCATTTAATTAAAGAAATATTTGTTTCCTAGTTATAGACGCTCAAATTGAAATATGTATTTTTTTCTTTGATTGCAAATAACTTGGTCAAAAATGGTTGTACAGCAATAAAAAAGCAATCTACAAATATCCTTTATTTGATTTTGACCAAAAAAATTTCTTAAGTCCTGTAGAGCCTCTCAAAATTGATAAATAAACATTTAAAAAAAAAACTTTTCGACGTTTCATCTTCAAAAAAATAAATTATTCCTATCTACGTAATATACTTATTTGTATAATATATCATAATCCCTACATTTTATTGGTATTTAATTCATCAATGTGAGTAACCGTCCCTCTGATAAAAAATAATTATGTTGAGGTGGTGCTTACGATTAACGCAAAATGCTTATACATAGACAATCGCGTACTTTACTCAACCTAATTGTTAAAATACCACTGATATAATAATAATATTAACAATCGTTTAAACGACATTTGTGCAACATTACTATTACAATTTTCTCACACTGAGAGCGTGTTTTGACATGGTGAAGATGATTCCGTGGTGATATGAACGCTTGGTTAACGCGCTTACATAAAACAACGTCGGCAGCTGTCAAAAGCGTTTATCAAAGGTGGCTCATTTGTGCATTTGAACTGTTGCACAAACAGACCTGTATTTCTACACACTTTGTGTGTGTTTTCTAGATCGCACTGTTCCGCGTTGTTAAAGTCCGCGGAGAAAATAGGTGACCGTTGATTGACTGACTCTTTTGTTTTTAATATGATATTATTTAGATGCAATGTTGTGTAAATGATGACCTCATGGGATTTTAATACTTATGTAATATATAGTCATAGTTCAGAAGACAAAGCAATTCATTTCATAGTAAACAGAACAATCGAAATAATTAAAGCCAGTGGCTTCGCTAAGGGGGGACGGACGTTATTTTAAGCTTCCAGAGAGTAAAATGTGTAAAAAAAATTTTTTGGTCATTGAAAGTCTATAAGCGGTGTGATAACCATCCAATTTATTTTTAAAAATGAATATTTTTTTTGTCGTTAAAAAATCACAGGGGTAACAGTCGGTAACACCCATCTAATATGTAAAAAATATAACCTATTGACTTTGGGGGGGGGGGACACTCTCGATTTCCACCCTGGGTGTAACCCCTCCCCCTAGTGACGCCACTGATTAAGGCTACAAACCAAGATGAGACTATTCTCGATCTCGGTCTCGTAACGAAATATTTGGGCAATATATGGTAAAGGGACATTCTTTTTTTGTAGATTTTTTATGGACTTCGCGATGGATAGTTCTATAAATGTTTTGAAAATCTAATTTTTGGGTTTTTGTTTATTCCGATTTCGTCCCCCCCCCCCATGATCGGTGCCTCCGGGGCATTGCCCTGACTATCCCGGTGGTTGTTACGACCCTGAAGCACAGAAAGGGTGTTAAACTTTTTTATTTTCAATTAAAGTATAAACACGAAGGAAACAAATACGATAAAATAAATAACAAAAATCAGATATTAAGAAAATCATATAAATATACATATGTATATGCTTATACCTTATTTAGGTCAATATTTACAGTTTATTTATATTAATTAGTTCCTTGACCTAGAATAAATGCAAATTGTGTTCAAGTAAGTATCTATTTTACACGCCGTTAATATTTACAGCCAATTATAGACAATGGGTAACTTGTCACCACTGTTGTTCTTCAAATCGGATTATTTCGATAAATTAGGCCGGGATTCTCAAATGTTTCATAAAAATTTATTTAATAATTCAAGGGTCAATAACCCAGTCAAACTATATTTTTTTATAAAATAACTTAAATGTTAAAATTAACCTTATTAATAATATTGATAAATAATATATAACATTTTCTGTTAAAAAATTCCATGTCAAAAATACGACATAGACGGCGAAATTAATGTGATGTCTGTAATGAAAGCATCTATTATATTTTATTGAAAATATAATTGCTAAAAAATCCGCTACTGGTTTTTAGTAAAGATGTAATACAATAATATTTTGACATCCAGATGAGAAATATTCCTTGTAATTTTTTATTCATAAAAAGTTTTATGAGTACCCCATATAAAATGAACCTTTAACATTGCACTTGCTTGATATTCTGTATAAATAATCAGTGGAACGGAAAGCACAGTGCCTCCATCGAATCCCCTAATAATGGCCTAATAAACCGACAAATTCGATTGCAGGTTTATTTAACATTAAAAACATACATATATTTAAATTATCATGTTGTCGACCTACTTATAAAAAATCTAGTGTAAAAACGTTCCATCAATCTAATAAAAATATCGGTATGGAGAACCATACATGACTTCCATGTTCTATCTATCTTTTTAAATATTTTTTAAATATACATTTTTTAATTTTAAATATTTTATTTATATAACCTACTACTATGAATATCGTAATACATTAAAAAAACATATATACTTACAACGGTTACAGCTCTTTTTGCCATTTGTATATAAATATTAGTTTTCTAATGTCAAAAACATAATTCACATTCGTAGAAAAACTAATTTGACAATTTGAATTTAGTTGCATTTGTTTCCAAGGCAACATGAATTAATGACATATTAGTATTTAAAATTCAAATTTTAAGTGTGTTTTTCATCCCTTTAATGGCTGTTTAGGCACGTACAAATAATAAATGTCCCTTAGATTCAATTGAACTGCAAATGTACCAAATCTTATCAAAATTAGTGAGATAATACTCGCAATATTAATTTTTTTGACGAAAAAAGTTACAAAATATCGAATATTTCCAAAACCCCTTATCTGATTAGCACCAAAATCAATAGGTCTGGAGTACTCACTGAGACAAATATTTTCCCCAAAAATAATTCAGATCGGTGCATTTTTACAGTAGTTATCGTGAACGAAAAAAAAATCTACATCCTGACAGACAGACACACGCACAGCCGCCATGCGGAAATTAACTTTTCTTTACGTTTTGAAGTTAGTACAATCAGAATTTGTCATTTTCTCGGACACGATTTTTCGATGGTATTACAATACTTCCATTTCCTTCAGAACATGGAAGTAAAAACACTCACGCAAATAAAAAAGTTAATAAATATGTAAATTGTATATATTGGGATAGTTGATAATACTGCCCAATCAATATCATCATGAAATTAAAACTGGACCGTTCGTTACAGTATGAAGTTATTATTACAATATTTAAATTTATTATTATTAATTTATGCATTTAATGGATTATGGCTTCTGGGTAAAAACCACGTCGATTTGGTAGTTCTTTCGGTCAATGTTTCGATGCACATTGCAGTGGACATCTTCAGGGCTCTATTGAAAGTGCACTGATCCATATCAGAGGGTGATCGCCAGACATAAAAAAATAGTATAGAAATAAGTACCTATAAGGACTTCAACATAAAATTTCGTTAATATATTATTGAAAGTATCGTATCAATATTATAATAATGTTGTAGAATTTGACCATCGTACATTGGAATTTCAATGTTATTTTAGACAATTTAGACATATACAAATATATGCATGCATACTTCATCCCCCTCCCGGAAATTTGCGTTAGTTAACTTATAGCTAGAACAAAAAAAATATAACTGCATATTTTGAAAATAATTTCTTGCCTAAAAATTGTTACTACATTAAATACAAACTTATATGATGGCAGTCTCAGAATAGAGAAAAGTATGGACATGAACTTGTTGTGTGTTGATGGTTGTACCCCCCTCCACCCGAAAAATATCTCTGGCTGCGGCACTGCTTCACCCCTATAAATAATAATCACCAAGGATATTGATAAATTAACAGCATGATGTTTTCATAAAAAGAGAATCTTAGGTCAGTGAGAGTCTTATGAATTATTGTTCCAATTTCAATCAATTAAATTCAATTCAAGGATAAATATACGATAAAATGTATTTATATAGAGCTACCAAGGCTAGTCACCGCCCAGATATCAGTCCTAATGGGTTAAACAATATTTTGAAATATATTTTTCTTGTCGTTTCATTTAAAAAATAAAATTAGCAAATTCTTTTCTCGATCAGATATCTTCAAATTTCTTTTATCAGACCATAACAAGCTATTTTGGTTTGAAATATTACGATATATGAAATATGAGGTGGTAACTCTAACTTTATAAGGTTTGCAAATTGGCAGAGAGATAAGGAAAAATCCCCACCACCCCCACCATCGATAATATTTTTTGAAACATTTACACACTCTTCCCCAAAAAACTATCTAGTAAATGAAATCCTTACAGGATATGGCACTGTTTTCTATATGGATTGTATATATACAAATCAAAATTACTAACTACAGTAAAAAAAACAGTAAATTAAAGTAGAAAATTCAAATTGGGAAAGGAGAAAGAGGGCAGAAGTAGATTTGAGATAACCTTTTGGCTTCTGGATATGTGTTTATACTTAACTAATTCATTATATTTACAATAATGCAGTACACGCATAAAAAAGTTTGCTTGAAGTAAGAGAAAATATTGTTTAAATCAAAGAATTTATTGTTTTCGAGTGACAGTATTATTTTAAAAAGAAACAATATTTAAGAAAAGTAGATTAAGAATATATTCTAATATTAAAAAAAAATATTGTTTTCGATATATGTATATATGAAACAAGGATTGTCTTGACCCATTGAAATTTTTTTCTTAGTATCTACGTAAAAAAACAAAATTTATTTACTACCGAATGAATAACATACATAATACCCATTGAAAACCATCCTCATTTGAAAAGGAACTTCTAAAAATATATATTTTAGAGCAACAAAAGATTTTAGAATGTATTGCATAACAAAAATATAATAACATTGAATTATGAATATCCTATTTTTAAAAATAAACTTTACAATAGGATGCATCTGCAGATATTTTAGTTCAAACAATAGTTCCAAAATAGATAAAATTTGCATTACAACATCCATTGTTCGAAGTCAGGCGTATTTTTTAGTGAATGATCTATTTTTTTTCATGGCCAAAAAGTGATTCATTAAAAATCTGTATATTATATATTTTCGAATTATTGATTAACAATCGTAAACAGTATTTGATGTTAGGTTTTTGAACTAATATTTAATACAAGTATAATAAGTATAATGTCTATATATGTAGTATATTTTAATACCTTTATTTCGATAAAAATATAATTAATATATAAAGCAGTATGATGCAAGAAGAACTGAAAGAAAACGTGATGAGAAATAAATAATATTAAAATTATAGATGCTTCATTATTAAATTAGTTTAATATCGAGCATGAATGTTAGCCTTGAAGATGCCCACTGCAATGTGTGACGAAATGTTGACCACAAGCTAAATCTGTATAGATTGAAGACGTTGAAGACATTATTTTATTATAATTATTTCATTAACCTCAACATTTTCTTTGTCTACCATGAAGGATATTTACTACAAAACAAGGAGTGTCTGTGTTTTAGGGATGTTCAGAAGTCAAATCGACTATATACATATTAAATAGCTGAGGCAAAAGTTAGACCTCAATGGTCGATAATAATTAATAATAATATTAATAATAAATGTACTAAATTAGAAATATTTTTTGATATTTGATAACTGTCATTACTAAATCATAATCTATGTACACTTAACTGTAAAACAGCTTAATTTAATGATAATCGGCCAATGGGTGTCCAAATGGTGGACATTTAAACTAATTATTAGTGTTATCTATTTATTAATTATTATGTTATCATAGCATCTGTTTTACATTGTTTCAAAGGGTACCTTGCAAAAAGTGCCCCCCAAAGGGAATCAAATGTCGAGTTAGCTGTTCGAAAGCATACGGTCAAAAAACATTTTTCCCCAAAATTTTGAACTGTTAGCCGCCATATTGGATGAGTTAGGGGGAAAAACGTGCATTTTCGATTTTATTTTTTTCTAAGTTTCTATTATAAAAAAAATCTGAAAAAATTCATATAACTACATTCGATCATTATCATCGTGCATAATTTTTTTGAAATTTTTTGGCGGGAAATTCCAACTCAAAAATTTTTTAAATTTTTTCGTGATAAAACTCAAGTATGTACTATCTCAGTTTTTTATTATAGAATAGTCACTCAGAGATCTATTATTATGGATTTTTTTAGATTTTTAAATTTGGGGGATCTTAATGAAAAATTTCGAAAACAGTAAATATATTACCACGATTGTATCTCACTGTGACAATGTATACAGGCTGATTCAGCAATGTCGTGCCAAACTTGAACAGTAAATTGAGAAAAATATTTTAACCGATATTATTGAAACTTGGTCGGATGGTTGAGCCTGGCTTGAGGACGATCCCATTTCAAAATCATCAAAATCGTATGTAAGGGGAAGAGGTGACACTCCAAAATATTTATTTTTTATGTATGTATTATAGTAAATATGTATAATATACGTGTTTATATAAGGTGTAACCTTTTATTTACCTTATACGGCAGAGTATAATATAAAATATCAATACCTGTTCTATATTCAATTTAAAAAATGAGATAATAAATAGCCTTTCCCATGACAGGCAAATCCAATTTTAATAAGACACATGGTAACAAGGATAAACGAGCGTCGTGAAATGAAATAATGTAATTCCGAAATGGATTAAATCGTTCGTCTTCGAACTGGAATTCGCGGTTTTGTTTTATTTGACGTATTTCAATACCTGTTACTTATTGATGCCTTATCATAAATCAAAAGCAATCAAACAAAGGCTGCAGAAATACTTTCTACGAATAAAATGTCTATTTAGAGTAATGTGTATACAGGATGATCCATAATTAGTATTCTTATTTGAGCCGTTCAAGTCGGCAAGAAATTCATTTCACAAAGTTTTTTGATTGCAAAAACTTACATATTGTAACGATTTATGAATCTTATTATTAGGGCCAGAGATGAGACACTTCTCGATTTCATCTCGATCTTGGACGAAACTTCAGTTATAAAAATCGAGACCAAAGCTATAGATTTACATTAAATGCTGGGGGTCCTCGAATATTTATAGTTTTTATTCAATTTTAAATCTGCCTAATCCTTATAGTGTGAACAACGTCAAGTTGGAAAAATAGTATTTATGTATTCAGAAAAATTACAAATTTCATATTATCATTTTTTCAGGAAGGGGTGTATGCCACTTGGTGGTGGAGGTCTTAGTCTGGTAATCACAGGGACCGAAATCTAATTATGGTTCGGGTTTAAATATAAATTTTGGTTCGGGCTCAGGTTTGGGTTCAGCATGATGCAAACTATTTGGGTTCAAAAACCGTTATTTTTTCAGGGTTCAGGTTTGAGTTCAAGTTTGTAATTGAACGAAAAAAAATTATAATTAACAAATAAAACATTTTCTGAAGAAGAAAAAACATTAATGGCCTTTAAAATATGGCTAGAAAAAAGGATAAAAAATAAAATTACATTTTAAAGATTGAAATATCTACTTTTCAAATTTTTTTACAAATTGAAATGTAATTCAATTATAGAATCAAAAAGTAAATAAAAAATATGTAAATTTTAGTAGTAGACTTGATAATTCACATCATACCATAAAATTCAAACAGATTTCCAGTTAGAACATTGTATATCTCCTTTAAAAATCATTGGAGAAAAATATTAAAAATAATTTATTGAACCTTTTAAAAATATATGGTTACCGGTTATCTATGAAAAGGTTTGGATTTATGTTAATGTAAAATATGGCTTTTTTCGGATTTCGGGTTCAGGTTCAAATCCTGGGTAAATGTGTATTTTTTTAGTCAGAGCCTTCATTAAAAGTTTATGCACCTTTGAGAAAAGTACCCAAATACTCCCCTAAATGATTCTTTTGATATTAAATTAGGTTAATTTTATTTATGTATACTTAATTAATCGAATTACACGTTTGTATAAATAACATCTTTATTTTCATCTGAAATGCGGAATTTGTTAATCTTAATTAAAAATTGATTGATCTCAAACCGGGCATGATTTTTAATTGAAAAGGTATAGTAATGGACGTTGTAACACCCTGTATATGCATATAGAGACCACTGGCTAACGGTGTGATGTAACTTGAATAAAACGTCGGTCGTGACAAGAGCAATGATTTAATTATTTCACCACCAAATTTGTTGACAGCGTCCTTGGTGCTCTCTCGATCCTCCCCGGTCACGAAGAGATGTTACATTTTAGGGCACTAAATGGGGGGAATTGCTCTCCACTTTATGTATATAAATACTACATTAACATAACAATAACTATCATCTGATTTGTGAACGGACTTAATAACAATCATGGAACTCATTGTAAGTGTTTTTGTTATTTGTTTATACATTGTTTATATTAGATCAATTGTTTCGAAGCTAAACCGACTAACTTGAATTTTTTTCGCTATTGTTTAATTTTGTTATATGTCAGTGAAGTGATAGTAATTTAAATTAAAATAATTAACTTCCTTGCAGAATTAGTTGCTTTAACTTCTGGAAGGTTTATTATAAAATATTTTTTTACATTATATTTTTTTGCGGGTAAAACAAAAATTTTCATCAGCTTCTATTTAAGAAACGATGTTACCTATAGAAAATAGATATTTTGTTTGGAAAATCCAGAATATAAATTATCAACAAAAATGTTTACAACTTGATAATATTTTGCTTTGAACTTTTCATACTTTACTTAAAATGCAATATTTATTTAATATTTATTTAAAAAAAATCTATCAGAATATATATATCTTTTATTTGCTACTTGATAATATTTTACTTTATAGTTTTGATACTTAATTTGCAAATTATATAAATATTTATGCAGAATATTCTACTATCAACATATTTTTCATCTGCTATTTAACATTGGTGAAATACTTTTCTTAACAATTTATAAATGCGTTTACATAAATAACATTTTTTTCAAGGAAATTTTTTTTTAACTAAATGTTCCTTTAGTTAATTAAACCAATATTTTTTAAAAATTTTAAAGTGATAGCACTCTAATATAAAATAAGAAACAATAGTATAGGTATCAAAGTTAATCATTTAGTCGAACGATATTATAATAACATGTAATTTTATTAATATTTATATACGATGCATTGATAAGTATGTATTATCGTAAATTATTTTCTTTAAAAAAACTATTCCTTGTTTAAATGTAACGCCCGGTATTATAAGAATTTTCTTTCTCAAGCAAACTAATAACCGATATTATAAACAAGCTAGCAAAATTTGCTAGCTTGTAAGCACTTCCAAATGAGGTTTCAAACGTATCTGACAGTTCTCTTTAAGTTTCATGAAATGTTTGACAATTTTCGCGCACGCGTGTTAGATAAACACCAACGGTATTAAAACAGTGGTGATATTATGAAAATTATTTTGTACGGTCAAAATCGTCAACTGTGTTACAATTAGTTGAAGTATCACTGCTCTAAATTCAATAGCTAATCCATAGATACTAGTACAGAAATGTGAAGTTACAAAATAAAAAAACTGTAATTAATATATGTTGATATTTTAGTGAATCTTGAGTTTAGTTGAAATTATAAAACTGCCCTATTGAATGTACTAACTTATATTTAAATTATATTTTTAGTTAACGCTGACATTAGCAACGATGCTGGGACCACTGTGCATGGCCGGCCGGTTAGATCAGCGGTACTTACCTCCTGTATCCGGAGGAGGAGGTGGCGGAGGTATCTTGGCACCACCGTTTGGGGGATCCGGTGCAGCACCGGCTTTCCCCGGAGGACAACAACATTATCCCACAGGACCGTTCATTCCGATTGTCAAATATGAAAATAATCCAAACAGAGGAGATGGTGTATACAGTTTCTCGTGAGTTTAATAGTTATTAAAATATTTAATTAGTTTTATAATGTGTGGGGAATTAGACTGCAGTATAGTTATTTATTTTTCGCTCCTTTAATTTTTTAAAAATGTTTCGAACAAGAAATTCTTATTTTTTCACGCAGTATTAGATCATTAAAATAAAAATATATATAGGTTCTTATTTTAAAAAAAGTTACCATAAAAAAACACCAGCAAATCAAAATATGAATTGTCCTGATATTTCCCCCTTTAAAGTCCAAACTGAGTAATTTTTGTCTGAAAAGTTTTTCTGTAATCAAAATAAAAATTCGTAACGTTTTATTTTGAACACCCGGTATATTTTAGCGTCCGAAATTAAATATTGGCCCAGTTTAGTTTTGATAATATATTAAATATTCAATATTAAAGAAAATGCGACTGACACTTATGTTATTGATTTATACTTACATAAATGAAATGTATCATGAAAAATTTTTATAAAAATTTATTTTAATTATTTTAGAAAATATATTATAGATTTTAAAATATTTTAGTCCGTATAGTATTGTATAAAAAATCATGTGGTGGCCACAGCAATTAATTCATTCTTTACTTATGATATGCTATCAAAGTAGTAGTTAATGGAGACATTTTTGTTAGTTGTATTTTTTTCTTAAAATATAAAAAAATAATAAAACAAAGTTAATTACTATATTTATTTCTTATTATTTATAAAAAATAACAAAGAAATTTTAAAAAATAGTAAGTGTTAATCACAAAACAATGAATATAAATAAAAACATATAAATTTTAATTAATGCGACATCTGGTGCTACATAGATTTTGATAGCAATACAATATCCGGTTTGAATTTGAAAATATTTATTTATTATTTCTCCTAAAGATCGAATTGGAACTTTACGCAGGCCGGAGGTTGCCCACCGTTGATATGTATCATATATTGTTATAACTTATCTATCTGCTAATATTATTAACAATAGTGCGCTCTCTAAAGGTCACTTTAAGTTGATTATCCTTGCATTTTGCATACAAAAAAAAAATAAAAAATGTAATCGGTTTGAGAATCTATATCATTGACGTCAGTGTTCAATAATATAGTGTGAGATTTTTTGGATAACAAGTGAACTCCTGACGTCATCCGTGCTTCTTTTGTGCACTAAAAAAACCTGTTGCTTAGGAAACAGCTCGTAATAAATTGAGATCATCTATGAACGGTAAACTCTGTGGCATTGTTATAATTGCATTCATATTTATACTTTCTTGCTAATGTATTTCTTCATATAATTCTAACATTAATTTAAACTGATTTTAAGCTAAGGTATAAACTATAAAGAAATAATACAAAAATTAGTGAATAAATGAAAATCAGTGGTTTTTACCAGTTCTCACTAATCAACCAGTTATTTTAACATTGATCCGCTGATTTGTTCAGTGATTATCCACTATGGTCTACTTTTCACTATTTTACAGTGCAGAGTAGTCCATAGTCACTATTAATCAGTGACTATTCACGGATTCAGTTTTAGAGAACATATTCCCTTTTCATTTTATAATTTATATTTTTTATAAATTTTTACTTATTTTGAATCAATTAGTAAAGAAATGAAAAATGAATGGTCAAAGTAGGGGTGTCAATAAAATAATTGATTTTTTACCCATGGAGGTGAGATTTTCATATTTTTGGTTTAATCCCCGCCCTCATCCATATTAAAATTAAATAATTTTTATATTTCAGTACCTGTAAACTAGAAAACAATATAAAATAAGTATAGTTTTAACTAAACGTCGAAATTTTAATTTATTTAATGACAATGGTAATTTTATTAAAGTTTATACTTACTAATGTGTAGTTAAAATATTCAGTGATATTATATCAAAATTTTTATTTCACCCCCCCCCCCTTTCACCCCTCTTCCAGAATACATTTTGTTTAGAGATTGCAGATTCACACGGGTGTAAAGCCTCAATGTAATCACGCTTAAGTGGGGGGGGGGGTATCAATATGGACATTTTGAAGCTATTATTAATTTAACCTTGTACTGGATGAGCCCCTCTCTTCAGAGTTCACTAAAAACTGTCTTTTTATAAGACAAATATTACACAAAATAATCACCTTTCTGCGATGCTATCACCTTCAGAATAATCAATAATAAATAGTTTACAATGAATATATCAATTTTATTAAGAAAAAGTTGCAACCTAAACTCAAATTATTAAAAATTTTAAATTTAAATAATATTATATTTAAAACCCATATATTAATTGTTGCAATCAGTCAATATAAGGGATAGTGGTAATGGAAGAAAATGTTCATAACAATATATAATTTTTGTTATATATTTGAGAAGTGTGAAGAACAGCGTTTATTTGGAAAAAAGTGAATTATCATAATAAAAAAAAAACGCCCTTTGTGGCACCTCTTTATATTCCTGTAAAAATAATATCTTTGACAGAAATATCGTTAAAATATATTTTTATTTTTTATAATGCGTTTAGAGTCTATCCGTTTTACTTCTGAATATATAACAGTAAAATTATATACAACCTAATCAATTCCAGCCTTGAAAAAGGGCCTATTATACATAATTAGACACTTAAAGGTATTATTTGCTAACCATATTTCATCAGTGGAATTAATAAATAGGTACCTTAAACTAGTTATTTTTTCTCTCATAATTGTAATCTTGACATTGATAAAATTTCGAAAGATCTAAGATTATTGCTACAAAGGTGAGATGACATCTAAACTAGCATCATTGCCATCATATTCTATACTGTTGTTACTATGTCAAAATTCAAACTGAGGTTATACGTACGTATGTACAGAAGTCAATAAACTTTCAACAAATTAGATTGCTAGTTTCTTTTTCGTGGCTAGTTTTTATTTGTTTTTGTGTTTAAAATGTCTTCATCTTGATTCCACATAGATTCTTCTACATGCTGAATTTTTAATGCCCTTTTTATATAGAATAAAAATAAGCTCACACTTAAACGCACAAAAAATTCAAAATATAGGTACTGCTTGTCGATTTTTTAAAACTTTTTATAGTAGAAAAAAGTTCATCTCAATTTTATTTTCTTAAATAATTAGTTTTTTTAACAGTTTCCTTAGGGCTTAGAGGGCCGCGTCTTGAAATCTTTATTAGCTCAAAACTTTGAGAAACAGTTAACTTACTTCAACTTTGAAATTATAACATATCTCTATACCTAAATATTAATTTAATTACCCAATATAAGTTTGATACATCTCCCAACAAATTACATCTCTACCAAGTATAAAAACATTTTCTTTATTTTTAAATCCATAAACAATATTCTTACTTTGATAATATTATCTCTGAATTTTATTTATCATTTGATCTTCCTTTGTCAACACTAAGTAGAAAATCTTTGATCATCTTTCAACAAATTATATTACTGCGCAGTAAATGTAATAACAGATTATACAGAATAGATTTTTCTTTATTTTCAAATACATAAATACTGTTCCAATATTTATTATTTTATCTTCGATTTTCCCAATTTCCTTACCCAAACAAACTCAGGGAAGTTAAATAAACTAGTTATAGCACTTAGCGTGCTCTGTGACCTCGCGTCAAGAGACGTAAGGTCAAATTAGAAAGCATATATATTTGCTTAGGTTTTATTTTATGATTTCTTCTTCTTTATTGCTAAATTTACGCACATACGTACAATGGTAATTTTTTTCGGTTCTTGGCCTTTATCTATATAGGTATGTACATATTTAATATTCAAAGACATGCTTTTTACTTTAATTTTTATTACTTAATAGCCTACTCTTTGTATCATGGTATTTATTATTTAACAATGTCGGGGTTAAATAGCATTTTCTAAATATGATTTAAAATCACAATTTTATGTCTAACTTAATTAATTTTTTTCCTTGTATTTAAAAAAAATTAATTTTAAGGTTCGGCCCCCCAGGTTTACACAATCAAAACTTGAGTTATCAAATTTATTAATGTTTAAAAATGTATATGATAATGTAATATGTTAAATAATAAAATGACCTGACACTAATTTTGAAGGTTTTTTACTGATTTAAAATGTGTGCTGATTTCACGAAAAACAAATTTTAGATACATAAAATAAGTAGCTTATTGTTAGATTCAGAATGCTCATGAATGCATAACAAGCATCCTAATCCATTATATGAAACTTAGTTTTAAATACGATACAAAATATTTATTATATAATTCCAAACAATTGATATTTATTTTAAAATCTGAATGATACGCCATTGACCTTACGGAGCATATTTCATGGAGCACAATGGTAACAATGTTATGTATAGTACGTCTGGTACTTTTGCATTTATAATATTGGTATGAATTTTCTTCTTTAATACTAAAATATTTAGTTAGCAAAGAACAAAAAAAAATTTTTTGACTTATGAATAGATTATTTATGAAATTTTTTTTACATCCATAAAATTTTATTTTATTTATCTTTCAGACGTAAAATTCCGATATAAAAAATGTATGCTATATCTAATCTATCTATACGTTAGTAACATAATACTCGTACAGTTATCCATAATTAAAATAAGCGCATATAACGTCACAGTTATCAAAAAGATCAATGGTGTACATAATATCTCCAAATACAGTTTTATGCTAATCTTAGTAAAACATCACACCTGCTATCCGATCCGAGGGTGGCCTCCAGGGCCCGAAACTTAACAGTAATAAATACAGTGGCGTAACCAAGGAGTGGTCACAACTGTAGCCATCAAATGAAAGAGAAAAACTAATTGAATTTATAATGAATCACAGGGCCGGGCTAATTGAAAGTATAGTGAAATCGGTTTATGTATAATACACAAAAGTACTCTTGGCTGAAACAATGTTTGGGTCATATTAATCGAAAAATGGCTGTTCGGGGTCGCCCTCAAAAATGATACATTTTTAAATCAAACAATTTAAAATAACTACTGAGGATTTTATAAGAAATTTATTTATAAAGACTTCCGTACTTTAAAAAAATTTAATTATCAATTTTTCCAAAATTTGAAATTATATTTCTAATCTTAGTGCTGAGTTTTCGTAGATTTTTTGTTTCTTCGCAATATCAAAGATACAAGAAGCTTTGTTAGAATGAGACAAAAAATTATTCTCCGATTTCAAAATTTTAAATTGATCTTTCCGTTTCAGGTCAAGACAAACACTTTTCGTTCTGTGTCTATCTGTCTGTGTGTGTTTGTCCCCTGAATCCTTGTCACATGCATAACTCATAAACCACTGATCTGACTTGTGGACGATACCATTTCAAAATCATCTTTAAGGGGGATTAATATTTTTCAATCATCAGTTATTATTTATTTTAAATGGGCTATTTTATCCCCCTTAGCCCACCTCTGTTGATCATCAACATATGATTGAATCATGTTAACTATTTATTAATGATAAGATTTTGATTTACATAATTCATTTATTTTACGTGAATTTCTTTTTACTATTATGTATTATTAAATATCTAATGACGTTCAGCATATTTAATCTTTGTTTAAAATGTAGGACACACAATCGAACTTTCAATTTTTCGAATTTGATATTATGTGCTCGTACATCTTATTAATTATTTCTTTTATTATATAATAGGTACCAGTTGAATCATCCGTTGTTACTCGATGGTTACAGGTTACATATAGTGGGCATTTTGATTTTATATTTTTAAGTTTCCACATTCGAATTTTCAAACCATTAATTTACCGGAAAGATTTTTTTTATTATTTATTTTATTTTCTTTATCTATGACTCCGGCAAGTATTTAGACCATATGCCCGTTATTTTTTAAATAATTAATTTTCACACAGTCTTCTATTCTATTGTTTTAATTGATTTTCACCTTGATTAAATTTTAGGATTAATATTTTTAAAGTACAATATTATTATATTATAAAATTATAAAAGTGCACATTAGCAAGAAAAAAACCATACACATTATTAAAATTTATTTAGATTAGCATTTTTATCGTTGGTAAGAAACATTGATGGGTACTATTAAAAAAAATCATAAAAAGATGTGCGTCAGAAGACTTCTTGAAAATATGTAAATTATCAGATTTAAAAACAAGTATTTTTATCATATTATTTATCTATTAAACATGTAACTTTATACAAAACATATAATTAAAAATTGTATATATGTTTTTTGTTTTAATAATTCATAATTATTTTGGGAATAATTTATTTGCGTGTTTTTGATCTGTATTTGATCTTCTATTATAAACAGGGCCATTTTAAGACCTTCAGAGGTCCTAGAGAATTACATTAAGTACCATTTATCTAAATTTTTAATTAAAAAAAAGTCGTCTGATATTTCATACAGTCATTCTGAAATTAAAACAACTCACTTCTGTTTTATATTATTTTTTACTATGGTGGCCTGGAAATTAATAGTGAACTTTTTTCAGAGAACAATGTTTCATTAGTGAAATAATTAACCATTGGTTCTTAACTTGGTTAAGTCTTTGAAATAATTCATGTTGTATGAACAGTATTTAATAATTGGAAATCAGTTTGAAAACAAAAAATGAATTTATCTTAGATTTCTCAGATCTATTATTGGTGCACCATTTATTATAATTATGTCAAATTTCAGCTTTCCAGGTTAAACGATTCAGTAACTAGAAGGCTGGACATTCTATAGGTGTTCATTTTTTCCGTTTTCACTAAAAAAGATACATTATAAACAAAATATATGAGAAATGTAGTTTTTACTACATTATGTAATATACCTAAAGAGGTATTTACCCCCATTATCTCGCTGGACCCGTACAAAAAATGTTTGTATAAATTAATGGGTTTTTTTATACATGATCATGATTTATGATTTTTTAACAATAGAAAATAATAAAATAAATTTAACACTGTAGTGATAATACCTGTTTATTTTAAAGATGAGTATTAAAAATAATAAATAAATGCGTCTTTACTTTGTCATGAATCATACTATTATCAAAATTTGTATAACTTACTTTTTCATTTACGTTTTCTAAACATTTACATTGTGCGAATTGCAAATGTGTTAATTATTTTTTTCAAATGTGGGTTTCGCTGATAAAATCATTGTCTAAAAAGGGTATAAGTTCTGAAAACAATGAACTAAACCATATAACAATAAATTTTAAAAACAATTTTCCGAGAATCCTTGCTTAGTTCTAAGTATTACACTTTTTTAATTTTATGATTTTTCTTAAAAGACTTTACAATTGTTCTTAAACCACTTTACAATTGTGGATATGGTAACTATCATCTCACACGTACAATACGTACTTCCATTTGACGATCCACGGACAACAGAAAAGCAAACAGGTGTTACGCGAATATCGCTAATTGGTATTACGTAATCAACGTTTCATTCATACCCGCCGTGTAAACATACCAGAGCTGCTGCGTCCCATGAATGGAACAGAGAAAGAGAGAGATATTGTTACACGTGTATCCGTTGAGTTCAGTTTATGTTTCTGTAAAATTGTCACGTATCATCAGTATTCAATGTCAAAGATTTGTAGAATTGCAGGATTTTGCTCAAATGCATTAAATAAAATCGGTTTTCGAGGTTCATTATTTTTGTGAAATTTTATTGTTAGTATCTTGAATTGACGATTATGCTCCTGTGAGGCACTCATTATGATTTGTTTTAGTGTTCCGTACCAAAATCGGAAAAAGGAACACATAGAATCTATTTGTCATATCCTTCTTTCTACTGAATCGTTTGACCTAGAAAGCTGGACCAATAATAGACCTGAGCTATAAAAATGTAATTTTAAGTTTTTAGCACTATTAAAGTGGAGGGGGGGGGGAGTATCAAAAAAGTATAACGGGTTAAATATATTTTCTGAAGAAAAAAAATTCAGAATATGTTAACTACCTTTGGGATAAAATTTTATAACCAAACATATAATCAATTTCGAGTACCCAAATACAGAATGGGTTAAGTTAAGTTAATGTACAAAAGACCACAAATTACATCTTATTAATCCTACACACGAAATGCTAATATTACTTCCTTAAGTTTGACCTCAGTTGTATTTGTTTAAGACGCCTAGGTATTCACTTCCTGGATATGAAACAAAAAATAGCCTACCTTGATAATAAGTAAATTTTTAATTTGATATTATTTTATTTATTGAGATTTATAAAAGAGAATCTTGAATATCCGACTTAACAGAAACTGAGAGTAGATCAGTTTCTATTGATTTTTAATTTTGATACGATACTTGATTAATGAAATGTTTTTCAAAAAATGAAAAATTTAATTTAATATCCCATTTATTTAACGATCATTTATAATAATATTGACTGTCGGTTTCTTATATTTATTATTATACAATTGAGGACGTGAGCTCCAAAATTCGTTCATTCCATTTAACAAAAATTGAGAAGTCGATCAATGCATTTTGAAATAATTTTTGGCATTCTTTCATATTGTAATATCACTTTTGAGCAAAATTACAATATGAAATAATATCAAAAATTCTTTCAAAATGCACTGACATCTCAATTTTTTTTTAATGAAACGAACGAGTTTTGGAACTCACCTCAATTATATATTACCATACTCAAGACTCAGACATATCTTGTGTCACCAAACAAGACAAGTTTACGAGGTTTTTTTTTCTAAAAGCTAAATTAGTTTAAAATGAAATTAATAATTTTTATAAACTAGGTGAAACTCAAGGTAACTCAATTATTAACCTTCCATTAATTGCACAGTGCATGTGCAATAATTAATATAATTTAATACAAAATTGGCAAACTATCATACATTTTTTTGTAATATATACCTATGTATATCTAATTATTGTATAAAGAAGGACGAACATTATACTTATCATTTCTAAATATTACCTGCATATGTATATGTATATAATGCGACCGTATCTATTATTTATTGGGAAATTAAAAGTAATTGTAATAGGAAGTTTATTCATTGTAAGATAGTAATTAATGAGTTTACTATTATAAATTTGACTACATATGATTGGCCTAGCACTCCTTTAGTTTTGAACTATCCGTATTTTTTTTAATAAAAAAAGATTTTGATTTCGAAAAATTTAGTTTTTAATTAATATGCAGAACACATACATTAAATTGAATTTTTTACTTTCTAAATAATTAAAAGTAAAAAATTAGATATAATTTGGCGATCGCAGTAATTATATAGAATATATACTATGGCCTCGCCGTCTCTAGTTGTTGCACTCGCACACGTTGTTTCCTGTAAATCGCACTCTATTACTGTTACGGGTGATTTTTTTCACGCGTCTTTACAAACATGCTGTCATGTATTTCTAGTTTTTCATTACTTTGAAAAAACTTGGTTCTGAATTAGTGTTTAAAACGTATATGTACTAACATGTTTGTTTTTTTATTCTAGTTACGAAACCGGTAACGGCATAACCGCTCACGAATCGGGATCCCCTGACGCTGGCGGCGGCACTGCAGTTCAAGGCGGATACTCATACACCGGTCCAGACGGCGTCCGTTACAGCATCACTTACGTAGCCGACGGTGCCGGCGGGTTCCGGCCTCAGGGAGCGCACCTTCCCACACCACCACCCATACCCGCGGCAATTGCAGAGTCGCTAAAGCAGAACGCCGCGGACGAAGCGCGCGGTGTATTCGACGATGGAAGCTATAGAGGGCAGGGAAGCGGTACCGGGGCATACGTAGCTCCAGGTCAAGGAAGTGGTGCTTACAGGCCCCAGGTCCCAGTGCAAGCAGCACCTGGAGCTGGAGGTGGTTTTACAGGCTATAGATATTAGTGATGTAAAATTTGCCAGTTATAACAATTTTGCAGATTTATTTTTGGTTTAATTTTTTTTTACGTAAAATATGCATTATATTATACAATAATTTTATAAATTATAACTCTTAATGTATGTTTTATCAAATATCTTAGTCACAGTAAAATTGTTTGGGGTCTAAATACATATGTAATGGCTTATTGCATTATTTTTGTAGGTAACATAAACTTATTATAATTTTATGTCACGGACAGATTGGACATTCTATTTTATGTACAAGACCATCTGTTCAAATGGGCCTTATCATACTTTATTACTAAAATTTAACAAAAAAATACGGTAAAAGTGGGTATTAAAATGAAATTAATGTAAAAATTGATAATTTCATACAATTAAAAATCCTATGTTAAAAACTTAAAAAAATATTCTTCCTTCTAAAAAAATGTGACGCTATTTATAGCTCATTTAATTTTGCCCATATTTAAATATAATCTTTATTTACCGTATAACAAATTTTTCGTACAACTAAATTGTTTTACTTTTTAATAGATAGCTAAAATAAAATCTGCAAAATATGTTCCCTAGTTAACCAATTGCTTCAATGTTCCATGAATAAAATATACCTATTATATATGTATACACGAATCGATGTATACTTTTATTTATAAGTTTAAGTTAATTATAAACTAAACTAAAAATAATTATGCGATATTAATTTTAAATATACACTTTAAAATAAAGTTAATTAAATTAACTTTACAAAAAAATAATATGTATTTAGTTCATAGAAAAAATATGTAAATAAAATATTAATATGCAAAAATAATTAATGCTAAATAAATAATAAATTATATTATACATTTTTTTCTTATAACCTTTCAATTAACTAAATACTTTAACTCAGGAGCGTATCCGCCATATGAAAGAGAATAGAAGAAAATAGAAAACATAATTGCAAACGTTACACTATTAATTAATTAAAATTTAATTAATTTTTATGATATTATGGACAATATAACTTGAAAGTGTAAAAAAATGTGTTATACTTATTTTCAAACATAATTTTGAAATTTGTAGCCATTTTCATCTCTATTCTTCATATTAATTATATTTTTTTCATTAAAATTGAAACACAATTTTGATTTCTTTATTTTAGTTTTTTTTAAATCAAGAAAATAGTTTAATTTAAATTTTCAATATTTTTACTTGAACCTATTGTATTTTTTATTTCTTATACTGTATTGTATAAAGAAAATGTAACGGAGTACAATGTACTCTCGATTATCCGGGCTAATACTGGGGAAGACAAGCACGAATAATTTAAAAACACGGATAATCAAAATCACCAATTTTTATATGGTTTAAAAATACATATGAATGTTATTTATTTATTTATATTTACAAAGTTTGTTTCATATGTCAAACAAGACACGTATTCTCATTAAAAAATAACGAATTTAAATAAAATAGTAATTTATTTTAAGCACGGATAATCCACACCTAGATAATCGAGTGTACAGTGTGCCTATTAGTTAATTTTTTTTTCGACTAACCTAAATTAATATGTATTTTGTTTTGAGGTATAAAAATTCTATCTACACCACTGTTTAAATTTACATAAAATTAGTCTTAAAGATGAAACATTTATTCATTACAATCTAAGTAGACCGATATTACTCAATATCTTAATTAGAATTTAGAATGTATCTACCTTCATGTATAAGAGTTATAAATAACATTTAATTTCATTTTGTAGGGAAATAGTAGTTGATTCATACGAACATTTGTTTAAACTTGACCTATTTTAAATAAGGTTAGTGTGTTAGATTTTCAATTGAATTTAGCCTATTTCAAGGATTGATCGTATTTTATGTACACAGACAGACAGACAGAATACGGAACGTATTTGTTTTAATCCGAAATAAGAAATGAATGTGAAAAATTCCTACTATTCTTCCTTTAATTCAGGACTAATTATAAATGAAAGAACTTTAATAAATAAAATTATTATTATTAATTTATATATAATACAACTTTTAACGGCCCTTGAACAGCTTGCATACCCCTGATTTAGATAAACACACGGGGTAGTTTAATTAAAATTAATATCGCTGAATCAGAAAATACGATAAAATATTTCAATGCCATATATTTAACATAACATTGAAATCAATTTAAATGCATTAATAAATAAAATAATAATAATAATATATGGCGTACAATGTAACTATATATACGTTATATTGTAATTATCAGGGTGTTTGTGAAGAATGTTGATTTGATATTATATATACATCTAAGACAAAATTATTTCATTCATTGAATTAATTTATATTCTATAACAGTGGTTAATTATAAGGTTTCTCTTAATTCTATTACAAATCCTTAGATGGAAGGAAGGAAGGGGGGGGGGGGGGTCAAAAGCGTTACTTTTTCTAATTAATTATTTTAAAATACGTTAATTGAAACCAATTTCGGCTGTTGTAGTTAATTTTTCGTGAAATTCTTTTTAATCAACGTACTTTGCTACTATAATATACATATATTTGTAACCATACTTAAGGATAAGGAGGCCACTTAATCTTTACAAGAAGGAAGGAAGGGGGGGGGGGGGGGGGTAAAACTAATTATAAGTGCCGAATCATTGGGAGCGTTCACGTCTGACCAAAAAACGGAACAACGAGTTTTGATTGGTTGATTCATGGAATTTCTGGTGGAATGTACCAGAAATTAAAAGAATGCCATTTTTTAAGCGTGTAAGGAAGTTAGAAAGAAGTAACTAGAAAGAGATAGAAATTAGTGACCAGGCTAACCAAAGAACTTTTCTGTTCACTTCATGTTGAGCATTCCTACCAGAACACTAGTTTCTATCTCTTTCTGGTTACTTCTTTCTCACTTCCTTACACGCTTAAAAAATGACATTTTAATTTCTGGTACATTCCACCAGAAATTCCATGAATCAACCAATCAAAGCTCGTTATTCCATTTTTTGGTTAGACATTGGTATTTTTTGCATCAATACCAGAGAAAAATCCGGTCTTATAATCATTAAACGTACTGTATATTCTTTTTTCGTACATATTATTACGTACCTTTAGGCAAGTAAAATTATTACTAATAGGTATTTTGGTGCGTTGTTTTTATTTTATTATAATTCAATTTTCACATCAGCATATTATTGATACAAAATGGTCCATGAATAAAAAAAATCGCATCCGGTTATGTAATAATTGCTGATATTTAATTCGGTGAAAGTGATTAAATGAATTTTTTTTTTAATATTGATATGTGTCACGATGGTAGCGACGCGTTCAGTGGTTAAAATCTTAACATATGCGTTTGACAATTAGAATATTTAATTTATTTTATAAAGAAAATAAGTATAACTAATGAAAAATATAATAAATACCCCGAAAATGGTTGGTGTAAGTTTTCTTCAAAAAAATCTACCAATAAAATATAGAATAGATACTGTTGCGTATAGATTAGGATATTTCTTTTTTTATGAAATTAAAAGCCTAATTAGTATACCGCTTCGTTCTTGATAACTGATATAATTCTTTAAATATTAAGAGTTTAAGTGCTTACAACACTAGAAGAAATCAAAAATTACAGCTGAAGAAAATCTCTAAAGTCTTTTAATTTAATAATAAAGGTAGGAATAGTTCATTTTTTCACCACACCGTGGCGTACGATCTAAGACACATGTATATGTATTAACACATATTTTTTATGTATTCTCAATTGTATATTGCATGCGATAGTACATTTGTATTTATTTTATTTGCTTGCAGTATTCTTATATGAGAGGCTCATAATATCCAATTTTTTACCTGTTTTTGTAATTTATTGATATTTAAAAAAACCTCATTAACTACCGAATTTGTTTTCTAATTAATTATTTTAAAATACGTTAATTGAAACCAGTTTCGGCTGTTGAAATTGCTTTTTCATATATTAAAAATCAATAAAAAAATTTTTATCAATATACTTTACTACTATATGTGTATAGTATATGTGCAAAAAAACCTTATACTTTATGTTATACTGTATTATATAACTGGACACCTTCAGAGCCCTGAAGATACCCACTGCAATATGCGTCGAAACGTTGGCCGATAGAACGACCATAACGACGCATCTTGTACCCAGAAGCCTAAAGCTTATATATTTATCATTTGTTTGATGTTTTCGTTAAGGATGTTTATAAAATTTATAGTCTCTGAGACACATGTGATCAAACATTAGACGTTTTTTTAATCCATCCGGTATTTACCGAACATAATATTTATGCAGCTGTACAATCATCTTTCCAATGTGAAAAAAGATGTTATTTCTTGGAAACTGCAGCAGACAGAAATGTATACAAGTGTGTACGTATTGCGTATGTATTTGGGAATTCCCCACGCATGTGGAACTCCCGACCTTAGGTATTGCGGTCACGTTTGTTTTGTAGAACGATGCACTGCTTTGGGAATCTTACAGCAGTTAACAGCAGCGAGTTATTTTTGCATTATCGTTCAGAAATCAAAACAAAACAAACTCAAAACAATTAACTCAACAAGTATATTCAGTATTCTTAACCCTATATGGCACTAATTAATTTTAATTCAACAATTTATTTGATTTAATCAAGAATACCAGCTTATTTTTTAGAGTAATTATTTATTGTACAAGATATAGAAAAATAAAATAGAATAACAAAACCTTAAAACTTCCCTTGTTTAGCGTTATGGTTTAAGCCAAAACCTGCAATACATAATTCTATGTTAATCAGATCAGGCGAAATCAAGCAAGAATATGCTTATTTTTAGGAAGATAGAAATGTAAGCTAGCGGTTTTGGTAAGTTTTATCTGCTAATAATTGCTACAATTTTAACATGCAAAATACATGTTTGTTTGGCCACGTTTTCGTGTCTTTCCGTCTGTATGCGTTGGCCAAGACTCAACGTGAACATGAGCGTGCGTTATCGTGAGTCAAATTAAAACAACCGTGCGTGAGTACATTTTTCTCGTGCGTGAGTCTGTGATTATATATTTTTTAATTATTTGATAATTTGACATTAAAAATACAGTATAAAAAATAAATGTCATTTTTAGAAGTACTTTCACATAATCAGTATTGCCAACAATATCGGAACACCAAAAAATATTTTAAAATGCATTGTAGCTTGTAGCCATATTTTCTTATTGTTTTGTTTACTATTACTTGCATTAGAAATGCAGTTTAGAAGAAATAATATAAATATAAAATATACACATAATATATTGCACGTAAAAAATATTCATCTTCATCATTTCCAAATTTAATTTACAACAATTACATTAAATCGTGACACGAGCGTGACCCGTCGTGCGTGAGTAAAAAAATAAATAATAAAATTATTAACTGGGAGATTCGCCCGGATTCAGTAGTTGTCACTCTTCCCGGAACAACTTAACAAAGTATATATAAAATAATACAATTTTAATGTCATTTTAATTTAAATTCCATCAAAAATTTCTAAAAGTGAAATAAATAAAATTGCTTAGAATGCACCGGAACAAACTGGAACAAAGTTCCGGTTCGTTAAATTACTGATGATATCATTACGCTTCATACGCAATATGTTTATCAATTTTTTTAAATGCAGTAGCATTAGCATTCTGGTTCGTGAAATTTTCCATTTCGAATTGCATTGTTTTATGATATTAATAAGGTTCCATGTGTTATTTTTTCCGAAAGTGTAGCTACTTCCTTTAAACTTCTGGAAAGTTAAATTATTGGTTTGCAAATTTAAATTTTGTAACAAAAACATAATATGGCTTTTTTATAGTTCGACTTTGTCAAGGTGAATTGTACACCGTCAAACAGATATATGCACGTATATAGATATGTTTGATCAATAAACATTTCATTATATTTATATTTTCTTTTATATTGTAACTTTATATAATATTATGTATGTATTAATCAATTAGTTGTTTAATAAATATATAGATATGATAATAGGTATATGAAAGATAAAAACATCACGATTAAATGATATAATAGAATATATATGTGTATTTTTAGTAAAAATACACATATATATTCTATTATATATTATAAAAACATTAAAATGCAGTGTAAAAATTTTTTACACTGCATTTTAATGTTTTTTTTATTATGTTTAATTAATACTAATAGATAAATCTGTTTGCTTTTTGTCTGTACAGTAAAAAAAATTGAATCTTTAGATATACTTTACAGGAAATATTGTAAATTTTGTTTCGAATTGAAACTGAACCGATTTTGATGGGGTTTACACTGTTCGCAAGCCAAAGAACCTAGAGTTAGTTTAAGCTATATGATAATTTTATAAGGAGAGACCCTTATTAGGGAAAATTTACGATTGGAAATAATTAGCATTTATTTTATATCACGGTTTGTTTTAAATACACTGTAT
Organism: Sialis fuliginosa; assembly: GCA_961205875.1. Lineage (NCBI taxonomy): Eukaryota > Metazoa > Arthropoda > Insecta > Megaloptera > Sialidae > Sialis > Sialis fuliginosa. The sequence continues at coordinate 13,702,618 of OY540817.1, forward strand.
TTCTGTTCTCTGTTTGGTGTAAAACAGTATTTTTTTATAGTTAATTGTATCCTCTTTGACAAAACTTTCCAATTAGAGTGCAGGGTACTGTAAACATAAACAATTGAATTTAAAATAAGTATAAACGAATTATAGAAAGTGTCTCATATCCAGGTGATATCTTCTTCAGCCTACGTGAATGGCATTCAGTATGCAATGAAATATTTGTATTTAATTGTGTGTACAAATAAATAATTAGTTTTAATAAGCAATACAATTATCAAATCAAAATTTGACGGTCTAGGTTGATTATAAAATAAATAAATAAATAATATGATTAAATTCATTTTCCTCGTTTAACATAATTTAATTCTAATAAATATTTAACATTTCTTTGTTGGTTTTTAAATTGAATCCAAGGTCAGCAAGAAGGGTAAATATAAAAGAGAAATTTACCTTGAGTTCTTCACGCATGCTTGTTACTAGAGGAAGATATTAAAAAAGTGGTGTATTTACCTAAATAGTGAAATCTAGAGCAATGGTTTTTAACCTTCCAAGAGATGAACTAAAATATCTGTACTTAAATAATTTTTAGTAGTAGTAGTTTATACTTAAATATATAGGTACCTACAAATATAATTAATTGCATTTTAATGTATATTTAATTAAGTACTTTTATAAATAAGTAATTTTACAAATACAAATGTATCTAATTGGAATTGCAATAATAACATAAATTTAAGTACTGTTACAGAAAGTACTTATGTTTGTATTTAAGTAGATTTTTCTAAAAAGTACTTATATTTGTAATCCGATCGGTAATCGTTTTACAATATTATTTCCATTCAAGTAATATAGACGGTATTTACATGGGCGAAGCTGCGAACGAGATCTACATAGTAGTCTGGCCTAATGATGTAACTTCTAGACTTGATTAGACTTATGAAATAATTTTCTAAATACACATGTTAGCGAATAACTCGTGGAAATAAATGCGTGTGTTTATTTTCATTGCAAAATTACACGCGTATTAAAAACACGGATTTTTATACTTATTCTACGTAGCCCGTGTGTACGGAGAAAAATGGACCACAAATTTTAGGAAAATTCACAATTCCTAAATAAAAATAATTTAGACTTCTTATAAAAATTATAATCTCTTATTTAAAAATTTGTGTTTCATTTTCTGTATTTCAGATTTAAAAAGAAAAATGTTTTAAATTGGAAAATTAAATATTTTTTGAAGGAAACATTATTTTTCTGAGACATCAAATTTTTATAATATTTATTGTTAGTAAAATAACTATTATATACGCATAAAAAAGTTTAAAGTCCGGTATTATAAAGGAGCTAACAAAATTTGCAAGTTTGCAAGCACTTTTAAATAGTTCCCTTGAAGTTTCATGAAGTGTTTGGCAAGTTTCGCGTACGCGTGTTAGGTGAACACCAACGGTATTATAACAGTGATGAAATAAAAATTATTTTGTACGGTCAGAGTCGCCAAATGTGTTATAATAAGTTGAAGTATCACTGCTCTAAATTCCAAAACAAATCCATAGATTCTATCACAGAATTAATACCCCATTTGAAAGTGTTTGCAAGCTGTTAGCTCCTTTATAATACCGGACAAATGAAAAAAATATTGTCGTTTAAAACAGAGAATGTACTGTTTTCATCCGACAAAACAATATTGTTATTGATAAAAACAATAAATTATAACAGTTTGTTATAAACAGTAAAGAGAAACAATAATATAGTTGGATTAAGATTAAGGGGCAGTGGGGTAAGTGCAGACCGTTTTTTGCATAGTTGGATTTTGAACCCATATATTTTCAATCTGTTATATAATTACTTAATATTTTCAGTATCAAATGATTGCGCAGTTATTACTAACTAATTTAAATTGAATACGACGCCAATTATCCTTGTATATTTGCATTTTGATAGGATATTATAGAATATATGCATATAGAATATATTGTTTTCGATATATGTACATGAAATAAGGATTGTCTTGGCCAAATGCAATTTTTTTTTGTGTATAGATATTTTCTAATAACTTTTTACCTCTCAACGTCCACCAAACACAGGGCCGCCTCAAACATTTTAGCGCCCAAATATTGAACGACCTTGAGAAAAATAAACCATCAAAAAAATGTGTTGTTTAAAATAAGACGCGGATCTAGGTTTACAATTTGGGGGAGGGGGATCATGGACTGTGACATGGACAAAAAAATCACTTTAGTAAATTTAATAAACATTTTCTATTTAATTTACCTTAATTTTTAAGGTTTGGGGAGGGGGTCATGACTCCCATAGATCCGCGCTTGCTTAATTAAATTATAAAATACTTATCTACAAATGGATGAGTCATTTAATACTGGTTTTAGTAATTTAATTACAAACCTATCAAAAATAAAATACATATGTGTAGGATTTAGATAATTTATTCTTATAATATTTACTTTCTGCAATTTCGTTTGTAATATTATTTACATTTTTATCAAAAATAGAATAGTTAAAAAAAAATTGAAACATTTATAAATTGAATATATTATTTTTTATTTAAAAGTGCAATGATTACACAAGATTTAAATAATTCATACACATTAATATGCACATATTATGTTAAAATTATTTCCGTAAATAAAAAACAAAACAAAAGATTTAAATTATTCAAATGATTAGATATTAGCAACCGAATGATATCTGAAATATTTAACAGATGTAACTTTCAAATATGTAAAATGTAGTAATAGTTTATTATCAATTAGCAACTTAAAATTTCACGAGATTTTTCACTAGATGTTTCCTCATCTTAAGAGGAAAAACAAATACATAATTATTTTTGTGTATCAATAACTTTTCTTGGAATATATTTTTTTTATTTATTACAGTGTAAACATTTTACCGTAGTAAAAATAAAAAATTTATAAGCCCATATTTTATATGAAGAACATATTTCTTACTTCTTGGATACGATTAAAATCAAATGATTGATGAATTACTTCTAATCTTTGAATTGTTTGGTATCCAATTTAATAAACTTTGTACTTAAAAGGTAATATCATTTAAATTGCGGTTAGGAAATTTTTATAAAAATCATAATTCCTTAAAAGTTCATATATTAAGTTTTTTTCTAGTGAAATGCGCCTATTCATGAATCACCATCAATTATTATTTAATTATTTGTTTTCAAGTTCCACACAAACTGTATACATTATAAAACATTTTTTAAATTACATTTAGATATATGTATTAAAAGAAAACTATTGTACAAAAAATGTATAAAGGACCTCGCACCCAGTCAATAGAATTTGTTTCGTGACCAACTTTGCTGAAACTGTAGTATGTTATTCATTATAGCTTTCTGATCAAAAGTCTCAATCGACACAAGGTCCAAAAATCAATGGTTTTCGAGATATTGAGCTTTAAAAGGTTAGTTTTTAGCTTTTTACATGTATGCAAGCGAATGATGAAATCGGGTTTACTATCTTAATATACATGTAAGGCAGGGCCGTAACTACACGGTCGGGGGCCCCAGGGCAAGAAGTGCGATTGATTCTGGGTTGCGCTAAGAGTGGGCACTAATTGTGTCGCTTATAGATTATAAAGAATGGCTGATTTTAAGTATAGACATACTCTATCTTGACTTATGTGAACCAAATTTTACACATTACTATAATACAAAATATCTCTATGACTATGGGTATCACGAATTTTTATTAAATTTTATTTTAGTGCCACTACTTGGAAAGGTTTTAAAACCTCTGGTTTAACATGATATCGGAAAATTATACCCTACAAAATAAAATATATGTACAACAAAAACATATGTATGTTTATCAAACACATATGTAAGTATTTGTACTAGATATTTTATATTTAAGTTACTTTAATTATTAATTATTATCTACAATAAAAAACACTAGATATTGATTTGAACATTTATAAAATTGATTTCTAATATTACCTATATGGATACCATTATCTTTTAGAAAACCCATAGTTTGATAGCATTATAATATTTTAATGAGAAGAAAATGTGAAAAATAACAATATCAATTGCATGTAATTAATAAAATATCATATGTAATAAATAATATTATACATAAATATACATATGTATATCATATAGTATTGTTTATCAGTGCTTAAATATTTGGAGTAGGATCTGAACTTAACAACAGTAGAAACGGAGAGTTAAATATTTGAAAAGTTTTCGCTTTTGAATTTTGATCGATTCAAATACATAGGTAAAAGTTTATATTGGAGGCAAATAATCTACATCCGGCTACGTATACAACGCGAGTTAAATACTACGCATTACTTTAATTTCACAATAATAATAATTACACCACTGCATTTTGCAAATGCAGATCAGCTGATTGCGTGTACTTTTGTCTATTAAGTACGATTTTCTCCTACTGCCGGTCGTTCACTGCGGTAACAGACATGTTTACTTTCGTACACCTTATCAAAACATAAAAGTGAAAGAGATAAGGATCGCTTTCGTTTTCGTTTGACCAACAGTTTTGCGGCTGTTTTAACATTGTGATGTACCCCGTGCAATCCGCTGATCGGATTCGGCGTTGAAATATTTGCTCGAGAAAGTGACAAGCCGCGCGTTACGTATTCGTACCAAAATCACGGTGCACTGCATTGGGTTGGTCATACAAATATTAGAGAATTGAACAAAGAAGACAAAATGTAGATAATATGGTCAACGTAGGGAATGTATGCGGCCCAAGCTGCAAAGAACTATGAAACATATACTTAAAAAGTATATGTACATAATTAGATACATATTTGTAATTTCGATTTTTTTTATTCTCGGTAAAGAAAAAAAATCGTGTAACTTTAGACTAAAACCAACTCGCGGAAAAATCTATCTACGTAGATCAAATTAGATCTTTTTTTCAAAATTCATATCGTTGTTTATCAGAGATTTACGTCGACTGTTATTTATAAATTAATTTTGAAAGAAAAATAGATCTATGCAGATTGAATTGTGTATAGGTAGGTACGTTGATCTAAAATTAATTCGTCCATTTTTATTTCTTAGATCTACGTAAGTCTATATAGATCTATAGTAATCGATATAGATCTAAGAAATAAAGATGGGCGAATTAAATTTTAGATCATCGTATATCAAATAAGATCTGCAAAAATCTATTTTTTCTGGTATTCGATGCAGATCTCATATAAACTCTCCCTATTTCCCATAGGCACCCTCTTGGATTCAATAATTCAAATATTATCTATAACACAGAATAATCCACACAAAAAAATCATAAATAATACACGTGCAATATAAGCTTACAAAGAAATAGTTTAGTGTCTCCCTGTTGGTGGGGGGCCCCAACAATTGCCCTTTTGCCTATAGGATAACGCGCACCTGTAAAAAAAAACTACAATCAATAATGTATTCATCATGAATTAATGAGTGGTATAATGATATTAATAATAATAAGTTATTGAATAACAACTATATGCATACACTTTGTATTGTAACATGAAGTCAGGAATTATTTTACGATTAATGTTTTTTTTACAAATAGGTATACCTACATATTAATATGACGTCATCGTGTTAATTATATTTTATCACAATAGTATTGTTCATTTTAGCCATTCGTAAACCAAAACAACTTATTCCATAAAACTTTATGCTCAAAATAATTGTAGGTTCCTCTTTCAGTTATACATATTTTATTATTGGCTCACATACCGGAACTATTTCAGTACAGCCAAATTTATGATACCGTGATAGATGTACTAGCGACACACACAGCGTGACGGCAGAACGGACATACACGAAGCATGCGTATGCCAATCGCCTTGTAGTCAATCGTTGGTAGGAGAAGAGAAAGTGTTGGAACGTTGAAAACTGCTTGTGTGTGTTCAGTATGTGAGGAATAATATGGAGTAGAAACAAGTGTGCCGATAACAAATACCAACACATTTAAATTACCACAGGTATTTATTCAATTCAAAAATATATCAGTACGATCCATTTTAAAACTATCGCTCTTTTTAAGGTTATGTAAAATATTTTATGTGTCAAATGATTTTTGATTGTTGGAGTAATTGTTTAATATTTGCAACAATTGATGTTTAATTTGAATTATTTTGTAAATATTTATCATGTAATGATACCTGACACAAAATGTTATTTCTATAAATATTATCTCTGCGAATGTAATGCGTGAATGCATTTTAAGATGTATGTTATTAAAAAGAGCGCTAGCATTTGAATTAAGGTAAAATGTGATAGTTTCACGGTCTTTGATCATGAAACAATCGATTTGGGGATAAACCAGTATTTTTGCATTTATATGTGATGAAACCAACTGCTTCAAGCTAAAATATTGTGTAAGATTAAAAAAGGATTTATGTCAATGCCAATTTGTATAGAAAAAGTACATTTATTAATGATATTGGAGCATTTACCGAAAAACTGCAGTGCTCAGATGAAATTATAAATTAATTAAAATCAACTTTTTACTACTTTGAATTTTAAATGACAACAGTGAATGTGCTAAAACAATGTAAGTCATTTAATTTTTTTAATTATTATTTTTTTATTAAAGTTTTGGCATTAGGGTGAACCCCGTACAGCCACGACTGTTTAAATTATTTAATTTGTTATTACCTAGTATTAAAATTTACTTTCATATTTTTTATGAATAATACTTATTACTATTCTACTGAAACTGAATGAAATGTTTATAACATTATACCTACCTACTTACTTTAAATTTATAGGTATAAACGGAAATAAAATCTAGCTACAAAACTGGTAAAACTGTTGCTTTCAAATACATATGAATAGAAATTATTGTGTAATATTTTTTTGTAGGCAAAAGATGGCATACTACCGAGTAGAAAATAAATGTATGCATGATTTAATCTGTCAGTCTGTCATTAATATTCTGAAATGTTTTTCCGCATATTGTGCGTAATCTTAACATTCGTGATTTTTTTTTAAATAACAGTTCATCCGAAAACATTTACCTGTGATATTTTCCTGCCTATTGTGTAACTATCAGTACCTTTGAAATCATTTTTATTTATAGATAGGTACCTAATCAAAACTTATATAAAACATTTATGTTATTTCTATTTTTTTCTCATTTTCTACTTAATTTTATTCAAATAGCAAAGGTTAAATGATTAGATTATTTTCCAATTTAAAGAAAAATGATAACTACTTTTTTCTCCTTTTATCAAAATTTTGCCGTTGAATGATAAAACAAAACAATTTGGTAAATTAATAAAATTACAAAACAGTCTATAAAAAAACTCTTTTGTACCATTTATTTTGTTCTTACAGTTAGATACAACAAAACGATAAGCTATTTTTTATACTTATTTGTATTTATATAAAAAAATATATAAATTCACTACCTATGGCCAAATCTATTTCTGTTTTGAAAAACGTCAATGTAAATAAAAATAGTTCATACTTGTTACTTACTAGTTTCTTGAAAGTTTATCGTATCTAAATCTTTTTACATTTTGTGATATATTTGCAAAAATCTTCTTAATTAAAAATAAAAAACTTGTTTTTATTTTTATTTAAATGAAAATGTTGGCTTTTGGGCATAAATCAAGATAACACCACACCAGGGGCGGACTTTGGCTTAAGCAGACTAGGCAGTTTCCTAGTCTGCTTAGGCCTATAGATGGGAGCCCGGATTTTCAAAAGTGGAAACGAGAAAATAAGTCGGCAGATATTAATGCGGACAATATTTTAATTAAATTCACTAAAAATATTTTAGATTTACTTTTTTTTTAAACGGGGCTCGCAATGAGAACCTTGCTTAGGGCCCTATTTTCTTTAGTCCACCCCTGGATATAGAAGAATTAGAAACCTAGTGTGGAATCAAAAAGATACGACACATGTATTAAATAATGTGTAAAAAATTCGACATAAAATGATGTTATTTCTAAACTAATATCATACTTTTTTATTTATTGGTATAACGATAATTTATATTCCAATTTTTGGTGATAAAATAGTGACAGATTATTTTAGTTACTAAAAATACTTGAGACCTTCGGTTTAGTGGATCAGCACATTGCTTTCTAAGAATTTTTATATTTAAATTCATATCACGACCATTTTCAGTGTTTGATAGAACCAACATATTCTTATCAATTTATATTTTTTAGCGTATCTTATCAATTAATTTTTATTACATAGAAAATAATCAAAATATAATCGATTGTTTGACATTTAATTACAATGAAGGTCTTTTAAAGGTTTTCCGAAAATTTTAATTCTAAATCTCCTTATCTAAAATCTTACGACTCCCGTACTCCTTATATGGAAATCATTTATCGATCACATTTTTTTAAATTTTACGGTCTCACTACAATTATGCTCACCCCTTGATTTTTCAATTTAATATTGCATTTTTAATTGTATTTATTGTATTTTCTTCTTCTTCCTCTTTTTCTACGATCACTTGACTAGTATTAATTACATTTCTACGTAGGCATTATTTTTGTATTTCAGTATATCTAAGGGAATCAGTAAATGGAGATAATAGTTCAGATACTGATACTTGGAAATATTTAGTTTTTCATGTAAATACGGATTGTACTGCGCTTCAAAATATTCATATGTTATTATTTAATTATCTTGGTTTAATTGGCAAACTAAACTTTAAAAAACGCTAGTTTAGGGATATTCGGTTATATAAGATACACCATCTACTCAATTAGTTCATTAAATCATAGATTGTATTATTGTACTACTCTTGGCTAAACGTTTGCAGTATTGGGTAAAACAGGGCTTCTCTGTTTTGCCCATTTTTGCTGAGGATATTCGTACAGAAACATAAATATGTTTTTTTTTTTTATTTATATGGGTTTACATAGTCCTACAGCCCATCGACTAACTAGTGTAAACAACACCGGGTTGTCTACACTTGTTAATATGTATCTAACTGAAAAAACCATCTGAATTTTTTGTAGCTCCCTCATAAAGAATTTCCGGACTATTAATTAATTAAGATTTGAGATTTTAATTTGAGATTTTAATTGAGATTTGAGGATTAAAACTTTTTATTATAAATTATACTTTTTTGCTTCCTCGCAATATCGAAGATACGAGAAGCTATGTGATCGTTTCAGATTGAGACAAAAAAAATGTTCTCCGATTTCAGAATTTTAAATTGATTTATCCGTTTCACGTCAACGCAAACACTTTTCGTTCCGTGTCTGTCTGTCTGTCCGTGTGTCCGTCCGTCTGTCCCTTGAATCCTTGTCACACGCATAACTGAACCGATATTATTGAAACTTGGTCAGATGGTTTAGTCTGGCTTGAGTACGGTCCCATTTCAAAATCATCAAAATCGTATGTAAGGGGGAGAGGTGACACCCCAAACTTTTTATGTTTTCAAGATATCTCAAGAACGACACATGTTACGTGAAAATTTTATAGAATATTTTTGGTAGAGCATTAAATTTCCTATAATAAGGGTCTACAACGTTTGTTGTAAAATATTCCCTTACAAAGATTGATCTCAATTTATTTTAAAAATTCGTGTTTTGTTTTTCTAAATTATATTAAATGTCATTTTGACGTTTTAAATGTCATTTTGACATTTGCATAGATATTGAAATTTCCAAAAAATTAAAAATATAGGAAAAAATATTCAGATGCGTTTTAAGAAAAATTTCGAACTAATATTTTTTAATAAAATTGTATAAAAATTAAATGGTTAACCAATTCCAGGCAATTTATATAAACACTATCGGTTTTTATTTAAATTGTTGAATAATTAACTACCTTTGGTGAATTTAGCACGAGGAAGCACTGTGTATTTACTTGGCAGATGTTTTTTTAAATAATATATCTATTGGCATTTTATTTATTGATCTACGATTATAGTTCCGGAGATATAAGCTTCTAAAGTGCTGCATTCGTGCTCCCGAAGGTTACCTTCTATTTTATTTTGATTTAGAAATGATATTTGTTATTAATGATATGAAATAATTACAATTAAATTTCCAATATTTTTTGTTCATAAAAAATATATTTTTCTGATATATTGATATTTTGATCTCTTTATATAAAATATATATTTTTGTTATCTTTTAATAATTCTGTGAATGTAAGTTTTATGTTAAGAACTGCTATTTTTATTCATAATAAGAAACGATATCAATTCCTCACAAAATGTATATATATTTACTATTAAGTAATTTCGTAGAACGTATTCACAGATGATCGATTTCTTAGAATAAAGAAGCATTCTATATGTATAACATAACACTACTTGCAATTAGTTTTTTTTTCGTAGAACGATTTGGCATATTTATCTTGTAGATAGAGATACATTACTGGTGCATTGTTTTTAATTTATTTTTAGAGATGTATGATGCGATAAGAAAAACCCGATGCAATGATTTAATTTTGACCCCCTCCCCTCTTCGCGCTAAGTTGGAGTGGGGGGTACTAGTGCCTTTAATAACGTGATCTAAACGTTCGTAAAAAACTATGTCTTTTCATTCGTGTTTAAAAGATCGACCTGTAACATTTGGTGTAACGATTTGAAATTTTTTAGTGTAGTTTTTTTGTGAAAAAATGTAAGATTTGTGATTAATTTAATTAAGTATTTATTTTTTAAGTTTTGATATATGTATATTATATAATTTTATTTTTAAATTATTCGCTGCATTTTTTTTATTTATTTAATTTTGCCGGTATATTTTAAATGTTGAAAAGTAAAAAACAGTAAATGCATAAACATGTTAAATATCAATCGACATTGAAAATATATGGAAATAAATTATTACATATCCTGTTATTTGTATATATAATGATATTTAAAAATTGTTGTTTTGAATTCAAATTTCAAAATATGTACCTATTTTATTTGATCAGTAAATATATATATTTTGATAACTAACTTTGTGAATCATCTAAATTTTATTTTACCTTTGTTGATAAAAATGTTGAAATCGTACTTTTAATAAAAAAGTTATTTCGGTTTAAAATTAAAAACTCTTTCTACGAGGTGTCGAACATTTTTTTTATCTTCATCTTTATCCTAGGTTAAATTCTTTAAATCAGAACATGCATTTTTTATGATTTTGATTTTTGGTATAAACTATAATACTATTGTAGTATCTGTACTATGTTATGCACTTATATATCAGCCCCAAAAAATATCCATTTTTGAGTTTATTAATGCAGTTTCTTTCAAAATGAAGTTTACATCATTTCAGAAAATAGTTTATTTGATTTACATCACAATTTAAAAAATAAACATACTGCAGAACAATAATCAGTATCAGATTTACCAATTGGCTTTAAACCCCGCAATTATGTAGGTAGCGAGTTAAAAATGTACCATACTCCCTTAAGGGTTGGGGGGGGGGGGTATTTTACTGAGGAGTCTTTAATTATTTATGGGAACTTAACACCCCTTACACACTAGCGACTTTTAGTATGTAAAAATAAATGTACGCGATGGTAGCGCTACTAAAAGTCGCTAGTGTGTAAGGGGTCTAAAGGCCCGCAATACCAAAAAAACGATTGACATATTTTTGAATTAATTATAATTGTTATTAACTTTTTGTTTTGTTTCCAGAGCGATGGCGTCCCGCTTGTTCCGCGCCCACGGTCATTTCTGCGCGACCCACCCATGGGAGGTGATAGTCGCGACACTGACGCTGGCCGCGTGCATGTTGTCGTACGAGCAGCGGCCGCGACTAGAGGCCGAGCGCCGTAACAACGCCACAGACGTCATCCTCATGACTCTAGTGCGCTGTATCGCCGTCCTCTACAGCTATTATCAGGTCTGCAACCTGCACCAGCTCGGTTCCAAGTACCTCCTGGTTATTGCGGCCCTATTCACGGCGTTCTCGAGCTTTATATTCACGTCGGCTGTGTTGAATGTGTTTGACGTGAGCGATCTCAAAGATGCTCTGTTTTTCTTTCTCCTGTTAATTGATTTGTCGAAGATTGCGTCGCTTGCTAGATTCGCAATGTCTTCTTCTAGCCAGGATGAAATTAGACATAATATCTCGAGGGGTATGGCCAGGATTGGACCTTCAATAACGTTAGACACTGTTGTAGAAACACTTGTTATTGGCGTTGGGACACTTTCCGGAGTACATCGACTAGAAACCTTATGCAAATTTGCCTGTCTATCGGTTATTGTCAACTATATCGTATTCATGACATTCTATCCTGCTTGTTTGTCACTTATCCTTGAACTCTCAAGGAGTGCTGATTACAAGATATTATACAATGATGTCAGCCAATCTTTCTTCTGTAACTTGAAAGATGAAAATGATAAGCCAAATCTTGTTGTGCAGAGGATAAAACTCATCATGTCTGCCGGTTTAATGTTGGTACATGCACACAGCAGATGGTTACTTTCCGATGAAAGATATGGATCTCCAAATACTGCAATAGCGACAGACGAACTGTTCATGCAGTCAAATTGTACAGAAACTCCGTCTACTTCACTGCAGGGCACTATTATAAAGTGGTTAACAGTGAGTGCAGATCAAATAGTCATCCTTATATTGCTTCTAGCACTCGCTGTTAAGTTTATGATGTTTAAACCAAAAACCGAAGCTCAAGTTACGTTATCAGAGTTAGATATAAAGTTAAGGCAGAAATACAAAGCGAAATTTGGTGTTGATTGGATTGAAGACACAAAAACATTGGAAGTTGGAGTACAAACTGAAGTAGATAAATCATGTATAGTTAAATACAACGAGATCCCTGAAGAAATAGAAGTACAACCACCACGTTCATTAGAAGAGTGCAAAGCCATTTACAAACAAGATGGGCCAAAAAAATTATCCGACGTGGAAATAATTAGTTTAGTTAAAAATAAAATCATTCCGTTTCATCAAATGGAAAATATAATGGGAGATTTAGAAAGAGGTGTTGAGATACGAAGAAAATACATTGAAGCTGAATTGAATAGGAAGGCGATAACGGATCTGCCTTACCAACATTACGATTACAGTAAAGTAATGGGTGCGTGTTGTGAAAATGTCATCGGGTATGTTCCAGTTCCTGTAGGAGTAGCTGGACCACTGAATATGGACGAGAAACTGTTCTATGTTCCAATGGCTACAACTGAAGGTTGTCTTGTAGCTAGCACTAACAGAGGGTGCAGAGCATTGATGAGACATGGCGTTACTACAAGAGTTGTTGCTGATGGAATGACCCGCGGTCCTGTTGTAAGGTTCCCGAGTGTTGCTCGAGCAAGCTTAGCAATGGCGTGGATCAAACAACCTGATTCTTTCGACCTAATCAAATCTAGTTTCGATGCTACAAGTGGATATGCAAGATTAACAACTGTACAAGTACGGATTGCCGGAAGATACCTCTTTATCCGTTTTGTTGCAAAGACTGGCGATGCTATGGGAATGAATATGCTTTCAAAAGGTACTGAGGTATCTCTTAAATTTGTACAGACACATTTTGAAGATATGGAAATAATCAGTTTGAGTGGAAATTATTGTGCTGATAAAAAACCTGCTGCAGTGAATTGGATCGAAGGTCGAGGAAAGTCTGTTGTTTGTGAAGCTATTGTACCTGCAGATATTGTTTCTTCGGTTTTGAAAACCTCAGTTCATGCACTAGTTGATGTCAACATATCAAAGAACATGATCGGATCAGCCATGGCAGGAAGTATAGGGGGCTTCAATGCGCACGCAGCTAATGTAGTAACAGCTATATTCATTGCTACAGGCCAAGATCCAGCACAGAATGTATCGAGCAGTAACTGTATGACACTCATGGAACCTTGGGGGGAAAAGGGCGACGATTTATACATTTCCTGTACAATGCCTTCAATAGAAATAGGTACAGTTGGAGGAGGTACAACGTTAGGGCCTCAGGCAAGTTGTTTGGAAATGCTTGGAGTCAAAGGCGCTAATGTAGAACACGTAGGGGAAAACGCAAACCAGCTTGCGAAGATTATCTGTGGTACCGTATTAGCAGGAGAGTTATCATTGATGGCAGCACTTTCAGCTGGCCACCTTGTTGGCAGTCATCTCAAATACAATAGAGCTTTAAAATTAACTCCATGTAAAAGTGATTCCTCTTGATCTTACATTTGTTATATTGATAAAGAAAATAGCACCGGTTCTCTACCGGCAATAAAACCGTGATGGTATTATGATAAATTGTGAGACAACAGGCCGTAAAGAATATCGGACGTGTCCTATACTGATTGAGCACCGCATATAGCAATCAACGAATAATTAATTCTACTAGTTATTTAGTTTTTAGCTGAATTATATTTGTAAGAAGACAAAATTATTATTTTACATTCTTTTGGAATTGTTCGAAATGAATACAGGAAACCAATACTCAGAAAGAGAGGTTTTATTTTATTAGTAAAAGAAACAATATCTACCAGTAATTTTGTACTTTTACATTTTTATACAGTGCTAAGTTAAAAATCATCTTCCAAAATAATAATAAGAACAGTTAATTTAGAATTAACTATTAGTTTATATTATGTAGTGTTAAAAACAAGTTGATAATTTCTTATAGTTAATTCTGTATTAATTAATATTTATTTGTAATCTCTGGAAACATTGCTATATGATCATAAATAATCATAATTAGAATTATTACCACGAAACCTCCGAAACGTAAAATAATAATTTATTCGTATATAATGCATGACATTTTATTAAAGTCTGTTCTATGATACTGATTTATTATTATAAAATATAGCAGTATTATATTTTGACAAATATTCTACTTAATTAATTACAGTTCTACATTTTTATTACAAAATAGTTAATATTTATATGTAAATTAAATAGAACAGACTATTTCTTTAGAAAAACAGCTTAGAATCATGTGGCAAATATATAAATTTGCAGAATTGTTTTTGTAAAAAAAGTACTTATATTGTAAATAGAATTTTATAGTTTGTTAGATTTTCAAATATTTATTGCAAAGAAAATTGTTATTAGAGTATGTGTAGTTGAAATAATTTTGGTATATTTTTAAACGATTGCTAAAACCTAGATTGTGTTCAAAATTATTTCATCTCTTGATAATTATAAAATTTATATATTTGTATTGAAATGTATCTGTTAGAAAACCTGCTCAAAAGATTTTGATACTGCGATTGTTTACTTTTCATGTATTTTATATTATTCATCAAATTCATTTTGGCACCTTAGAGCAAAATCTGTAATAGCTTTTTATTTGAGCAGGTTTGAATATTTTTGTATATATCTGTAATATAAGTAGTCGAATAATAAACTATCCAGAATTGCTGGAAACATCTGTAATCAAATGTAAATTTTGAAAAAAAATTACTATACATTGGAAAAATAAAATAAATAATAAACTAACTGTTATTTTAATTATATCAATGACCTTTTTACATTTTTAAATACATACTTAGAACATTTACATTGCTAAACTTTTAAATTATATACAGGTACAGCCACCGTAGATACTAGTCATAAAATATATGTATGTAGCGTTTCTATTGGTTGTCATCGTTGCCATCTTTTATAAATTACTAATATTTGAGGTTATATTTGTTCCAAAAATGAAAATTCTTCGTAAGTGACAAATACCGTGCGACTAAATTCCTGTAAAAAACAATGTAAGATGTTGCATACATAAAGTATTACTTCTTTTTAATTATAGTTTATTCAAATATTAACAAAATATATATGTCATTATAACGTATTGAGAAATAATTTTAGGTTGACATTTCCCTTTTGACGTTGACGTTCTTAAGAATCATACAAAAGAAACGAAAAAATGAAATAAATCACGTAATTCCCTTTTAATTCAAAAAGAAAAACTCATATGAGCAATCTTTTCGTACATAATTCATTTGAAAGAATATAAAGAGGTATGTTTTTTCAACAATATGCTTACATGAAATAACTAGACTCATATGAAACAATATTATATAAATTAATTATTTGTAGAGTATTTGCAATGTCGTATTATCGAGGTAATTATAGTTATGGACGTGGATACTACGGAGGAGCAAGACCTCGTACCAGAGGGTCTAATCATAATTACGATTCTTCAGTACAACCTGGACCAAGCCGTTTGCCCTCTGTGTCCGTGGAATCAGTACCATCAGCCAATAGTATCATAGATGAACCAAAATGTTGTCAAATATTTATAGATAGTACTTTAAATTCAAATACAATTACTTGGTTGAATACTTTTAAAGAAATGTGGCAAATTTGTAAGTAGAAAATATATTTACTTATGCATATTTGAAGTAACCAAATTCTTATTTTTATTTGTGACAATGTTAAAATTTGAAACATACAATTAATTAAAATCATTATTCTTAAGTGCAATTTGTATTCATTTTGGTTCTCGAATGAGTTGTATAACCATAATGAATTTTATTTCAATATTAGGGAAGGGGGGTCTGTCCCGGATACCAAAATTAGGTACAAGAGTTTGATGAGGATGAAAAAGTGACATAAGGACTGCCAAAATGTTCTATACATTTTTTTTTATAATGTAAATAAATAAAATAAAATATTTAAATAAATATATATTTTCAAAAATGTTTTTGGGGGAGGGAGGTGCATAAATAACATTCCGCTCTTGGTACCAACCTTCCTTAGTCTGTCACTGATTAAGTAATCGTGTCATATGCACTCTATAGTTGATTGAGTCCTCACCAGAGCTTTGTTGCAGTAATATGATAAATAAACAATTGTAGACTGCACACAACAAGAATACTCAATATTTTATATTATTGTTAATATCAATTACAACCGATTATGCAAATTTATATTTGATATTTACCTAATAGTTGTTGACCTTCAAACATTGACCTTTTGGCTCTTCATTCATAGATTCAAGATTAATTTGAATATTTATTTTTTATTGTATACGTTTTCCTTATTTCCCAAGCATTGTCAAGTGTCATAATGTGAACTTTGTTTTACAGCAATACCTAATTTAAAGTTAATTTATTCGATTACCTACTTTTACTACAATATTTATTGTGAAAAGTAATATATTTTAAACAGAAGGTTATCGGTTCAAATCTTGCCTTGGTGAATTGTAGAAATTATTTTCTCGTTTATCTTACGTATTTACTTGTTGGTATAATTTGTTGTACTTTTGAGAAGCTCAAATTAATTATGTCAATTTGATAATTTTTATACCAGAGTATTAACTGTCTACTTATAAAATCAGGGATATCGATTGTTGTTTTTGATTATATTTGATTGATGTTTTGATTATATAATCAAAAAATAACAAAGTCTATCTTATTTTTTTTTAGGGAAAAGAAGTAAACCAGTTACAAATTTACTTGAAAATTTTTTTCAATGTTCATCTGACGTTTATTTAGACGTATTCAAATTAATTTTAAACTGCCCAGATTGTAAGGACTGTAAACCAAATACACTGCCTTTTATCATTATGGAAGAACTAGAGAAATGGTTGCGGAACTCTCAGTTTAAAGATAGACAAAAGGTATCGGATGAACTAAAGCACGCTGTGTTTAATTTTATTACCAAACAAAAGAACAGTAAATTTAGTAAGATGGTCACTAGGATCTATTGCTTATCAGAAGACAGCCAAATGTTTGTCAATTGTATTCGATATTTGATTCATGTAAACTGTTATAAGCAGGTACGTTTTTTGTTAACTGATGAATAATGATATGATATAAAATGTAATATTATTATTATGATTTTTTTTCAGGCATGCCAAATGGCTTCATTCTTAGACTTACAAAAAGTATTCACACTTGAGGATTTAATTATTCCTTTAATTTTACAAGACAAACTGATTATTGTAGAAGAATATTTAGCTAATGACTACGAACAACAAGTGGCTCTTGTAAAATTTCTTGACTCTTTACTCAATAGACGGATGACAATAAAAGGCCACCTTGAACCACTTATAAAGTAAGTTTATTTTAATATGAATATTCTATATTATTAGTCATTTTCACTGTAATTAATTCAAATTTAATTTTCAGTTTCAAGACAGTGTTTCTTGCTCTGTATAATGTGTTATTTATTTTTTGTTTTTAGTCGTCTGAACATTCCAGAAGTTAACCACTCAAAATTATACCCAAAACCTCTTGGAAAACTTATAACTCGTCTTGTAAAGGAATTTAATTTATCTGATGACATAACACCGAATCTCAGCCAAAAAAGGAAAGAAGGCGCTGTTCAATTTTTAATCAGTAAACGTTTTATTCATCGAAGTTTAGGTATGTATTAATACAAATGCAGCATTCCATGTTAACATAGCCACCCATGACTTATTTTGTTGTTATGTTTCTATTATATTTAACATGGGTCAATTATGTGGAATGCCCCATAAAAAGATCACGCACACTGTCCATATTGTTAGTTCTTTTGTAAATTTAATAATAAAATTTTTATTTCAGGAGTTGAAAGCTTTTCAGAAATGATAAAAGAAGCTGTCGGTGATAGTTTGAATCTCCAAACAGAACTGGTTCACAGTATTTATGTTTTTGATAAACGTGAAGCTCTACAATGGGCTACTTTTTATAATATAGATAAGAACTCTTGGCCAAGAGAACTACAAGACATGGAACTAGATCCTGCATTCAATAAGTAAGTACAGTAAAAGATTGTTGACTTGAAATGCCGGAAAACTATTCCTAAGAAATAATAATCTTTATAAAAATTCAATGTATGTATTTTCTTTTAAGTGATTCGCCACCAAACCCTGAAGATGTAAACAATTCATCAGAATGCTGGGATATACCGGACAATTTGAGTGTACCATATTTACAGCTTTCATTGGATCAGTCGAAAATCAGTCTCATAAATTCACCGTATAGATTTGAGTACTTCTTGAATACTGTTTTAAATGTATGTATAGAAGTGCTAGTGGTTAAATCATTCCGAATAAAATTTATTTAGAATATCGTGTTACGTTGTCTATGGATTATTTGCTCTACCTCAGAATCTATGAAAAAAAATAATAAATCAAAACTTACTGTTACTTTTTTCCCAGTTAAAAGGATAACTGTAATTTCAATTCATTTATATTCTTTATTTACTTTTTACTCTAGGATACTACAGTAATCGGAATAGATTCAGAATGGAAACCATCATTCGGACCACAAAGTAGTGAATTATCTTTAATTCAATTAGCGACAAGAAATGACGTTTATATTTTAGATGTTCTTGCTCTAGGAAACCTAGTGCCCGATCTTTGGAATCAATTTGGTGTATTGTTTTTAAATAACCAAAATATTCTTAAAGTAGGTATGTATTTATCGATATTATTTTACAAAAAAGAAGCCAGTTGCTTATTTATTTGTTGTTTTTAGGATTTGGACTGACCAATGATATACATATGATACGAACTTCATTAAAGTATTTAGGAAATTTCCAAAGCGATGGACCTGGGTTCTTAGATTTATTGATTTTATGGAAGGAATTAACCAAACTTAAGCAGTTTAAATTTCCATATCATAGTAAGTTTTTATTCTGTTTGGTATGATTTTTATAAGAAAGTAAAACTAATGATTGAATGTAAGACTAAAAAATAAAATATCTGTTTCTAGGTCCAAGTGCCAACGACAATTTAAGTACACTAACTGAAATCTGCCTAGGAGCAAGACTTGATAAATCGGACCAGTTTTCTAACTGGGAGAATCGACCGTTACGAGGTAGTCAACTGACTTACGCTGCACTTGATGCTTACTGTTTAATTCAGATATTTGACGTTATAAGCGAATGTGCAAAAAATGTGGGTATACAGTTCGACGATCTTATAGATAAAATTGCAGTCAACACTGCTAAAGAGAATAAAAAGAAAAGTAAAAAGTCAAAGGTGCGTTAAAATTGATTTTATCATAATGTGATCATTTATCAATCATTTACTTTATTTTGTTGTTTTCAGTTCAATAATAAGGTCCAGTTAGATCCACAGCCTCCGAAGATAAACCTAGAACCTGTATCGGCTAAAGACGTTAAGTTTGTCTGTGATTCAATGGTGCATGGTGTCGGTAGAGCCTTGCGCCGCTACGGCTTAGATACAGTTTTTGTAAACAATGGTGAAGATCACATGAAGTGTGTCGAGATATCTAACAAAGATGGCCGATACATTGTAACACGAGGCACTGTATTTAATAAGGTAAAAGTGTTCATTTTATAATTAAGTTGCATCAGGTTAAAAAAACTCAAGTGAAGATCTCTTGAGTTATGATATGTGATCATTTAATCATCTTATAAATTTTATAATAACTTGTATTTGCAGCTTTATAAATATGTTCCTATGAGTTACTGCTATAGAGTTAAATCTGACGATGTAGAAGAACAAATAAGGGAAATCCTCGATTATTACAATATAAAAATTACAAAAGAAGATATATTTAGTAGATGCCAAGTAAGCTATAAATAATGATGGCTAATACATTAACTTCAGAGAGGGCTTATTTTCTTTCAGATATGTAATTCAGGTGACTTTGAAAAGATTAATCAAAAGAAAATGATAGAGATAATAGAATCTTCAAAGAAATATCAAGAGAATGCAAACACTTGGTTGTCAGACGCTGACCAAGAAGAAGATTACTATGAGGAGTGCCGGTGGGACGATGGAAACGGGTTTTCTAGCGAAGGAGAGGACGACGAACCGAGAGTTTCAACAAACAGAAACTGGAATCTGCATGAAGGTATTCTCACAAATAAATAACTTTAATATTACAATTCAAATTAATGTTGTATTCCAGTAACAAACCGTAGTGCTCAAGTTCGGACAACTAGAAGAGGTGCAGTTATTCAGACTGACGGGATTCCTCAAAGTCTGTTGACTGAAAAACAATGGTTCTATATATGTGACAGTTGCGGGAAAGTGTACTGGGATGGAAGTCATTATGATCGAGTGCAAAATGGAACAATACATAACATATTGACAGATTAATTTTATTAAAAGAATATTATTTTTTAGTTTTAGTACTTAAAATGTGCAAGAAGTTGTCTACGATATATAACAAACATGATTCAAAACTGAGGTTTAACATTTTTTGTAAAAAGTATTCAATTTAACATTTATCAATATATTTTGATATAATTTGACTGATCGCACATCAAAAAAAACATGCAAAATGTTTAAAAAACCAGTTTCATGAAATTTTATTTTTATAATTAATTAGGCTGATTACACATGAAAGAAACAACTTGTATACAGCATGAACTAGTGTCAAGTAATCAGTTTTATAATTTTTTGTGTTCATAATATATTTATTAAATTTTTTCACTGGTTCCACAAAACTTTTCGTTTCATGTTATATAAAACATGTTCTTCTGGTGTGCAACAAACTTAACATAAATATAATTGTATAATAATTCAATCTTCTTAGATAGTATTCAAAAATATGTTAACTGAAATAACTAAATTGTAGAAAAGTAAGGTATTAATATTTAGAATTACAAAATGAATCTGTATTTTGTTATAATCAGGACTTCATGTACCAGTGATATTACTTCATGGTTACAGATTTCACAAATCTTTTTATATTACTTACTATGCTTTTTTTTAAATTTAAATAACAATAAAATGTTATTATTATACATACTGATTTTATACATTTGTCCACTTATCTTCCGAAATAATCTTTTAGGTGATTTTTGATTGAAGAAAATAAAATAATAAACAAAATAATTACACCTTCGTGTTCTATACAGACCATAACTTGAAAATATCTGATTGTATAGTTAATATGTATTTTAAAATAAATTTAGCAATGTACTACTACAAAGACTAAAAGAAAAAATTCTCAATTCAGCAATTTAAAAATAACTGAAATTTCTCAGGAGGAAACATAACTCTGAAGCAATTGCCACAACCTCAAGAATCAGTTGAAGAAAGGTCCTCGATGTGTTTCAAATTTTTTACCTTTGCATTGCCGCCCATGGCCCCCTTAGCCCGGTATTGGTTATATTAATGTACATTTGTTTTTATCTGGATTTATATGATCAAAATTTATATAGTCTAACCATTTTTTAAAATGTGATAAAAAAAGAACAAAAATTTTAGGTTCGTTAATGTATAATGTGTGCATGTTTTGTATTGTCATTTTATATATTTCTTGACCTTTTCCAGTCATATTTTGGAATACTTCTGGATCAAAATTTAAACTTAAAGCTAATTCGCTATATTCGTTTGGATATAAATCTAAAATACAACTATACATCAACAGAGCACTATTTTGATTTTTACTTTGCTGCAATTCTATTGTACATATTGTAGCGTCTATATAATTTTCTATTAGAGCCAGTATTCTAAAATCATAATCCAATCTTATTAATATTTCATTTAATATTAAACTAGTACCAAAAAAAACTTCTTTAGATTTTTTACTTATCTCGCATATAGATAAAAACTCTTTATTATTTATCATTTTATAAACCTGGGATTTTATTTCTAGGAAATCAGATAATTGGTTATAGTTTTTGTCGTTATCAAATTTTATGTTAGTTATTACTTGTAAAGATGTGTTCAAAATATAATGTTCCAGTAAATTTCTTCTATTTAAAAGTATTTCCAATATAAGTTCATGTGGGAATTTATGCGTTTCTATAAAAATAAATTATATTAATACATAATAAGGTAATAAAAAAAAATCACCTTTCTGGCAACATAAATACAGAAACTATAAACTAAAGTTTATGTTTTAAATATATATACATGTATATATATTTCTGAAGTACTATGTTGTCAAACAGGAAATATGCTTTTATACGCCCGGTGTAAAAAAAGTTTCACGCACCTGAATTTTTAATTATGTACATAAAAAATTCTGAAACTTCGTTATTATCTATATCATTGTACAATAAGGTATAAATAATTTTCTCTAATAATAGAAAACTATTTTTTGTGTCTGGTATGTTTAATAAAGCATAACATAATTCAAGTAATTTATTTATTTTAAATTTAGCTTCTCTCTTTGAACTTCTCTGGGTACTTTTTTTATTACTATCAATTTTTTCTTCATTGTTTTTTAAACATGTTAGAAAATTAGTTGTGTTTAATATTTCTATAGGTTCTTCACCAACAAAATCTTGATCATTTTGAAGGTTTTTAGTTTCTATAAATTTTATTAACTCATTTGATGTATTTTTTCTTTCAGTCTTAATGTCATATTCAGATAAATAGTGTTCTATATGTTGATTTAGTGTATCTGCACTTGCATATGTATTTAACTTTATATTTTTCGATATTTCATCGACTAATATCTCTAATGTACATTCTGAATACAAATTGTGATCAGACACTTGTGTTCTTTTACACCAAGATCGTATCAATTCCTATAAATTATTATTATTAATTTTAAATAATTCATGATTTGGTATTTCTGGAGTACAACTTACAACAACAGCTTTGCTAGAATTTCTTTGAATTAAAGTAGTATTTTTTCCGTGACTCTCTTGAAAAATATTAACAATATTTTCGGAAAGTAATTCAACTGTATTTCTATCTAAAAAAGGGAATCGGTGGTTTGGTACTGCAGTATTTTTTCCATATTCGAATAAGAGTTTAAATATTTGTTCATCTGCCATTTGATTTATAATGATGTAACCAAATATTATTTTATAAATAAATTATTTATTTAATATACATAACCTTAAATATACTAAACATGTGAAAATTGACATACGTCAAAAGTTTAAATACAACAGAGGTATACAAACTTTAAACTAGTGATAGTCAACCTGTGGCACGTATTAAATTAAAGATTACACATTATTTATTGAATTCAAGATTGAATTATCTTTTAATTTTTTTATTGATTTCCGACTTTAAAATTTTCACTTAATCTTTCCGTTCCAGGTCAAAACAAACACTTTTCATTCCGTGTCTGTTTGTTCTCAACTGTACGCTAAATCCTTTATACACATAACTCGCGAACCACTGAACCCAATATTAATGAAACTTAGTTGGTTAGTTGGGTCTGGCTATAGGACGATCCCGATTAAAAATCATCAAAATTGTGTGAGGGAGAAGATGTGAAATTCCAAAATAGTTAATTTTTCAAGATATCTCAAGAACGACATATGTTACGTGAAAATTTTTTAGAATCTTTTTTGTAGAGCAATCAATTTTCCATAAAAATAGGTTTGTAGTAAAATATTTCTTTATGAAGATTTATCTTCGTTTGCTTAGTAGAATAATTAAGATTTTAATTGAAATTGTTATAAAACTAAAGAACGAAAAAATAATCAGGCGCATATTAAGAAAATTGTTAAATAACTATTTTTTAATAAAATTATATAAAAATTTAATGGTTAACCAATGACAGTTTATCTGATAATGAATACTTTATCGGTGTTTATTAAAATAATTATTATTTAGCACGAGGAAGCACTGTGCATTTACTTGACAGATGTTTTTGTAGTAAAAGATAAAATCAAATGTCGCAATTTTAAATTTTCTTTCACTAAATTACAACTAAAATATACATGCACACTGGTAAGCCGGCGTGAGTAACATGGTAAAATAAACGTTTGTCAATAATTTGAACAAATTACGCTAATAATTATTACAGAATTGCATCTACTTAAAATACATTTATTGAAAAGTAAATAATAATACTTTTATTAAATTTTAATGTACTTGAATATTTGTACGTATACTTAAGTACATTTTTTTGAAATGTACTTGTAATTGTACTTAAGTACACTTTGTGTACTTGTGCACGGCTCTACCTATATACATACATATGTATCTACTTTAAATAGGCCCGGTATTATAAAGAATTTTCCAGAATGAAATCGTATATATGATGACATTGACGCATGCGCGTATAGGTACCTCATAAAATACATAACATTTATATTACTATACGTTATATAATATCTCAAGCAAATTCATAAGAATTTGACACCTCGTAGATAGCGTTAGCCAAAAGTTAATTAGCTTTTTTGCATTCGAGCAAATTCTTTAAAATACCGGGCATTAAAAATTTAATTTCTTGATTTTGTATTGTAGCTTTTCTCTTTTAAATTTTTACTTTCCAAAATCTAATAACTTAAATATTATATATAAATTGGTCTTAACAATTTTAACAACTTAAAATCAGCTTCATTAATTCAATAAATTTCCACAGAAACTTAATTTACTAAGAAATTTAAAAAATCAAATACATATCTTATACAATTCATATATGAAATCTCGATAATCAAACAAGTGGGTAACACATTGTTCTTTTTGCCGATTAGATAAAAATGATGAATCTTTGAAAACAATAATCAATACATTAAAAGTTAATTTCATCGTTGATATGAAAAAGCAAAAACCTTCAGTAGTTATCAATGTGCCGTACTGTAAATAGGTAGTTTAACGGTAAGGTAACATTTTAACAATGTCTTCCAAAGACAAACCAAGTTTTAGTACTTCTGACACGGACAAACCAGTTTTTGATTCTTCTAAAGATGCCCCGTCAACTTCTGAAGACAAACCAACTTTTAGTTCAGATAAACCTGTTTTTGATACTTCTAAAGATGTTCCATCGATTCCCGAAGATAAACCAACTTTCAGTCAAGATGTAAGTTCTGACAAGCCAGTTTTTGATTCTTCTAAAGATGCCCCGTCAACTTCTGAAGACAAACCAACTTTTAGTTCAGATAAACCTGTTTTTGATACTTCTAAAGATGTTCCATCGATTCCCGAAGATAAACCAACTTTCAGTCAAGATGTAAGTTCTGACAAGCCAGTTTTTGATTCTTCTAAAGATGCCCCGTCAACTTCTGAAGACAAACCAACTTTTAGTTCAGACAAACCAGTTTTTGATACTTCTAAAAATGTTTCATCGACTTCTGAAGATAAACCAACTTTCAGTCAAGATGTAAGTTCAGATAAACCAATTTTTGGTACTTCTAAAGATGTTTCATCGACTTCCGAAGACAAACCAATTTTTGGTACAGATAAAATTGAGAAACCCGTTCTTGGTGTAACTAAAGATGAACCATCGACTTCTAAGGTTACCAAAGAGACTGTAAGTAACGATAAGCCAATATTAGGAGAGGAAAAACCAAGTCTTGTAATTGCAAAAGTTCCAAAAGACACCGTTTCAACATCTGTTGCAAAAACTCCAGAAAGTTTTGTACCTGCAATAGCTAACACAAATGACATTCCTAGTCAAAATAAACTAGATGAAATTAAACATGACACATTTGATATTAAGGAAAATAAACCCTCTAAACATGATGTTCCTAATGCTGGTATCTTTACGAATGTCGACCTAAAACCATCTGATTTGACGTTTGATATAAAGAAAGATCCGAATGGTAAGTACATAATTGTTATATTATTGTTTTCATTATATTTTGTTAATTACAGTTTTATCTACGAATATCGATTTTTTATTTAATTAAAATTGTACTCTTGAGTTTTTTTTATCCAATCTTGAGAGTTTTTATTAAATAATGAAATATCGGTATGGAGAACCATACATGACTTCCATGTTGTTTCTATCTTTTTAAATAATTTTTAAATATACATTTTTTTAAATATTTTATTTATATAACCTACTACTATAAATATACATATCGTAATACATTTAAAAACATATATACTTACAACGGTTACAGCTCTTTTTGCCATTTGTATATAAATATTAGTTTTCTAATGTCAAAAACATAATTCACATTCGTAGAAAAACTAATTTAGTTGCATTTGTTTCCAAGGCAACATGAATTAATGACATATTAGTATTTAAATTTCAAATTTTAAGTGTGTTTTTCACCCCTTTAATGGCTGTTTAGGCACGTACAAATAATAAATGTCCCTTAGAATCAATTGAACTGCAAATGTACCAAATCTTATCAAAATTAGTAAGATAATACTCGCAATATTCACTTTTTAGACGAAAAAAGTTACAAAATTTCGAATATTTCCAAAACCCCTAATCCGATTAGCACCAAAATCAATAGGTCTGGAGTACTCACTGAGACAAACATTTTCCCCAAAAATAATTCAGATCGGTGCATTTTTACAGTAGTTATCGTGAACGAAAGAAAATTCTACATCCGCACAGACACACAGACACACAGACACACAGACACACGGACACACAGACACACAGACACACGCACAGCCGCCATGCGGAAATTAACTTTTCTTTAAGTTTTGAAGTTAGTACAATCAGAATTTGTCATTTTCTCGGACACGATTTTTCGATGGTATTACAATACTTCCATTTCTTTCAGAACATGGAAGTAAAAACAATTTTTATATTTTTTGATAGCATTGTTAATTTTTGAATTTTTCGAATTATTTTCGAAATGGTTCATAATTGAAAAAAAATCTGCCAAGTGATTGCACAGTACTTCCATGTGCTAAATTCACCAAATATAGATAGTCAAGGGCCTAGATATAGAAAGTCAGGCAGAATAAACTAATATTTACCTAAGGACCCCATTTTTTTGTCGAACAATGAAAATTTCAAAATTTATAGGAGATACTAATGTTAAAAAAATTCTTTAAGCAAATAAAGTAAAAAAAAGGTCTCCACCATAGACGCGTCTGACTCGAAAACAGAGTCGTCTGAAAAGAAAGAGATAGAAAATGGTTTGGGATATACTTGTCCTTATTTAAACAGAAGTAACTATTTCATTCTACTTAAAAATGAAGAAATGTTACACCATTATATTAATACAGACTGCGCGGTCCCAGGGGTTATTTTAGTGTGTAGTTGTAGCTTGTTTCTGCAGTTCCAAAAATGAAAACTGCAGTTGTAAAAGCTAATTTGTGTAGTTGAAAAATTGCAAGTAGAAAGAAAAATATAAAACAGTTTACTTAAGTGTAGAGCAAAAAAAAGGTCACTATAATTTGCAAGAAAGAAATATACAAAGTGTAGAGCAAAAAAAGAAGGTATTTGCAGTTGAAAAATATTCTTAAAATAACCCCTCCGCGGTCCATGCTCTATGTTTATGGTCTCCACCAAAATTATTTGAAAAGCAAAAAATTGCTCCAATTATACATTCATTTTTTAACTTATTTCTTCAGCTCGAGGCCATTGTCTTAATATGCCTACTATATAACGCGCCACTTGCTTTTAACAAAGTAGGTAGATCTATACTTAAATCTACATTTTATCATTTTTTAGACATTTAATATGTCAATTATTGTCAATATAAAAATCACGTGGTTAAAACAAATTGACGTGGTTTGAATTTTAGATAAAAAAATTCCAAAGAAATTCGTGAGGAACATATTATTATTATCGTATCCTATGAATTTCTCAATGGATTTTTTTATCTTAATATATAATTCTTTATGAATATCCTAACATTATTCTATTATACTATTATTATATCCCATACATTTTATTTTTTATTTAATTGAATTTGTTGGATATTTGAAATGCCACAGTTGGCAATTCTGTTCTCAGACCATGCCTCAGCCGGGTGTGCATGCGCAGTCCCGCTACTCTGCTGTGTATTGTGTCGGCAAGCGCATCAGCTGTCACATGTTGTGTTAAACAGGATTAATATCATTAAAATAGTGAATATAAAAATAAACTGTTTTTTTCATTGTTACCTTATCTAAAACGAACGTGCATATATAAACATAAATATTAAGACATAACAATTGGCGACGATGGCAAAAGTGTGGGGTAACATATCAATCTTCAACCACGTGCAGGATGACTGGGGAATTTTCAAAAGACAATTAGAACAATTTTTCATAATAAATGAATTAACTGACATGGAGGATGAAGCAGTGGTTCAAAAAAGGAAGGCATTATTTTTAAATAATTTGCATCAAGAAACATTTCGGTTGATTACGAATATAATATATCCGGTACAACCGGAAGTGGCGACATATGATGCATTGGTGCAAGCATTGGACAGTTATTGTATTCCAACCATGTCGGGATTTGCTGAAAGATTAAAATTTTATGAAGCAAGAAAGGAAAAGCACGAATCATGCACAGATTGGGCAGCGCGTGTTCGAGCATTGGCTGTTAACTGCGATTTTGGTGAAGCTTTGTCTGTGATAATCCGCGACAAGTTCGTCATGGGGTTCGAAAAAGGAGCTATCAAGGATAAATTATTTTTAGAAAAAACGGACTTAACTTGGGAACGGGCAGTGAAGATAGCACAAGCTGTAGATTGTATTCAACACCAGTACGAGCCTACCATAATAAAGCAGGAGCCAGGGGTGTTCAAAATAAACCAGTCGAGAAGGAAGTCGACGGAGAACGTCACAAGTAGATGCCGGGTCTGTGGATATACCAACCACAGCTACGAACAATGCAAATTTAAAAATTACAAATGTTCAAAATGTAAGGTTAAAGGACATTTAAAGAAGATGTGCAAGCAACAAGTCACAACAATGGAGTCAACTTCAGGGCGGTCAAACACAAAAGGTGATCGGTACAAACAAACAAATTGTCATTACTTAAATAACGAAACCATTTCTTTGTTTCATTTTAGAACCAATGCGGAACTAAAGCCAATAATTGTGCAGGTGACAGTCAATGGCAGGGTAATAGATGCTGAAATAGATAGCGGTTCATCAATCTCAGCTATGGCCTTGCAGACCTTCGAAAAACATTTTTCGGACTGCAGGTTGGAAGGAACAAAGGTCCATTTCACTAATTATAATGGTGGTAAAATCAATCCGATTGGATTATGTAAGTTCAATATTTATTTTAATAATCAAAATAAAATGTTAGATGTTTATATAATTAAAAACGGGGGACCACCAATATTAGGTAGAAATTTTATGCATACTTTTGATTTGGTAGTGCAGTCAAATGAACTACACTATATTAAGGGTGAAAGCGATATGGAAAACTTAATGGTAGAATTTGGGGAGGTCTTTCGGGAGGAATTAGGAACGTTTAAACCGTTTAAAGTTGCTCTTAAATTGAAAGAAGACGCGGTACCAAAATTTTGCAAACCGAGACCAATACCATTAGCTATAAAAAATAAAGTCGAAAGCGAAATTGACAAG
This sequence comes from Sialis fuliginosa, assembly GCA_961205875.1. Taxonomy (NCBI): domain Eukaryota; kingdom Metazoa; phylum Arthropoda; class Insecta; order Megaloptera; family Sialidae; genus Sialis; species Sialis fuliginosa. The sequence goes on from OY540817.1 coordinate 13,732,559, forward strand.
TTAGTTAAAATGGGGGTGTTAGTACCCGTGGAATGTAGTGAGTGGGGGACACCGATAGTTCCCATATTAAAAAAGAATGGGGAGGTGCGTATCTGTGGCGATTTTAAAATAACAGTAAATCAAAATTTGGTGGTTGATCAGTACCCATTACCGCGCATTGAAGATTTGTTTGCGGAACTACATGACGGCAAAGAATTTTCCAAAATAGATCTGTCAATGGCGTATCAGCAGTTAGTTTTGTCGGAAGAATCTAGCAAAATTACGTGTGTGTCAACCACAAAGGGACTATTTCGTTATACGCGACTAGTTTACGGGTTAGCCTCTGCACCAGCTATTTTTCAAAGAACGATGGATGCATTATTCACGGGCATTCCGGGGGTCAAGGTCTTTTTAGATGATATTTTAATTTCTGCGAAGAATCGAAAATTACATATTGAACGTCTACGTACGGTTTTATCACGATTGAAAAATGCTGGTTTAAGAGTGCGTAAGGATAAATGTGAATTTTTTGCAAAGTCAATTGAGTACCTAGGACACAGGATTGACAAAGAAGGGTTGCATCCGTTACCAGACAGACTGCGAATTATTAAAAGTTTAGCAGCGCCAAAGTCCGTTAGCGAATTACAAAGTTTTTTAGGGGTTGTTAATCATTATAGGAACTTTATACCTAAAGCTAGTTTAATTTGTGCTCCGTTGTATAAATTATTAAAAAAAGAGTCTATTTTTGAATGGGACTTGGAGCAAGAACAAGCGTTTGAGGAAATTAAAGCCGCGTTATCGTCAGATAATGTATTAGCTCATTATAACCCTGAATTACCAGTAAAATTGATAGTCGACGCAGCGGCCCAAGGCCTCGCTGCAGTTTTGGTTCACATTTACCCTTCAGGGATTGAACGTCCAATTTCTTTTGCATCTCGATGTTTATTACCTAGTGAAAAAAATTATGCACAAATAAGTCTGGAAGCAGCAGCTATTGTATTCGGTGTAAAAAAATATCATCAATATTTATTTGGTCGACATTTCATATTAGTAACTGATAATAGACCGTTACAGTCGATTTTCGGGCCTAAAAAGGGTATTCCGGTAATGGCAGCTAACAGACTACAAAGATACGCGTTAATGTTATCAGGTTATAACTTCGATATAGAATATGTAAACACGAAAAATAATATTGCCGATTATTTCTCGCGAGCACCTACAATGGATGTTACAAAAAATGAGGATGACCTACCAGAAAATATATATTTAAATTATGTTAACGAGAACGATGAATTACCAATAACTATAGAACAATTTAAAGTAGAAACTAATAATGATTTAATTTTGCAACAAGTGGTACAAAATATTAAATCAGGGTGGCCTGCAGTATGCAATAACGTAGAAATTAAACCATTTTTTAATAGAAAAAATGAGCTTTCACTAGAGTCAGGTTGTATATTTTGGGGATACCGATTGGTGGTTCCACGTGCATTATATAAAACAGTTCTCGGAGAACTACACAAAACGCACTTGGGGATAGTTAAAATGAAAAATACAGCACGTAGCTATATTTGGTTCCCAGGTATAGATAGGCAAATCGAAAACCTAGCAAATACATGTGATCAATGCTTAAATTTTCGGAGTAGCCCGACCAAAAGTAAATTAATAACATGGCCCTGGCCAACAGAGCCATGGAAACGATTACATATTGATTTCGGACAGTTTGCATCAAATTTTTTCTTAGTAATTGTTGACGCGCACAGTAAATGGCTGGAGTGCATAGATATGCAAAAATCTATTACAGCCGAAAGAACCATTGAAGTTCTAAGAGCAGTATTTGCTAGATGGGGGTTGCCGATTCAAATTGTTTCAGATAACGGAAAAACATTTATTTCTGAAAAATTTCAAAATTTCTTAAAAAATAATAATATTGAACACATTACTAGTCCAGTGGGATTTCCCGCTGCAAACGGTCAAGCTGAGAGTGGTGTAAAAATAATTAAAAATGCTTTGAAAAAAGCCCTACATGGTATTAGAGATAATAATCTCAACAAATATATACAAAATTTTTTATTGGATTATCGCAACTCAATACATAGCGCTACCGGTACGTCACCTGCGCAACTATTGATAGGCCGCAAATTAAGGGTTAGGTTAGATAGCTTAAAGAAAAGCACACTAAATGATAACATACGTACAGCACAAAAAAATGTTGATAAATCTCAAACCAACCAAAAACATTATTATGGGGGAGGTAAGAGGATATTATCAAATAATGCTGACGTAATGGCCAAAGATTATAGTGTGGCCGGAAAAGTGTCGTGGACCAGGGGTCGTATAAAAAAAAAAATAGGGTATCGATATTATTTAGTACAAGTAGGAGACAAGTTGTGGAAACGCCATGCAAATCAGCTGATAGCATGTGGAGAGGTACACGAGGAAAGATACGTACCAAAAATATTAAAATCACCCTGTACAATAGATATACCGGGCGACACATCATCAGCTGAGGTGCACGACGTCCCACAAACAGAGCAGTCCTCAACACACAGGTACAATCTACGAAGTAGATGCAACCTAGCGTGTTAATGTAAAATGTTGTAAAATGTTAAATTTTGTAAAATGTAAAATGTAAAATTTTGTAAAATGTAAAATGTAAAATTTTGAAGTTATAATGCCATGTATCAGGGTGCGGAAGTGCGCATGCAACAGCGGGGGTGACTGTTGGATATTTGAAATGCCACAGTTGGCAATTCTGTTCTCAGACCATGCCTCAGCCGGGTGTGCATGCGCAGTCCCGCTACTCTGCTGTGTATTGTGTCGGCAAGCGCATCAGCTGTCACATGTTGTGTTAAACAGGATTAATATCATTAAAATAGTGAATATAAAAATAAACTGTTTTTTTCATTGTTACCTTATCTAAAACGAACGTGCATATATAAACATAAATATTAAGACATAACAGAATTAAAAAAATTCGTAAAGAATTGTATATTATACTCAATAAGAAGGTTGCCAAAATTGTATGTGATTTTTTCATAAATATTGTTTCATGATTACTTTTAAACATAACATTTCCAATATTTAAGTCATTGTAACTTTACAGGTACATAAAGAGATACGGAAAATATAAATATATTTTAATATTGATGAATCAATATTAGTCATTAGCGCCAGCGCCAATTACACAGGCGCCGTGATAAACGGTGATATGGATCATGTTTTACGCGTAAACAGATCAGCCTATAAACAACCGTATCTTGGTCATTTTTTTATTGTATAGAAATAAAAAAATAAAAAACAAAGATCTAAAAAAATGTTTGTTTTTTTCAATACGGTTTTTCATCCCTTGCACCCCTTGTCAACTACACTCATTGGTTTCTTAATGTATTGATATAAACATAAACCTAGATATGTGCCACTTTTCGTTGATGAAGGAATTTTTACGTTTATTTTACATTTAAAAAAATATTTTTTCTGTGCTATTATAATAATTTTATTATTAGGTATACACGCTAATCAGATTTGCTAATCCCTGAAAATAATGATATTGCTATGTATTCTACTTCTTAACTCAGTGTCTGCCAAACTTTTTTACATTACGACACATTTTCGCGGCACACCAAATAAAAATCCCAACAAAATTTAAATATATTTTACTAATATGAACAAAAATATATAAATTCTGATTATAATAATGAAATAATATATTTAATATAGTAAACCTATATTTTTAAATTTTTTGCGACAAAATTTTTGCAGCGCACTACGCTGTGCCGCGGAACACAGTTTGGTAGTCACTGCCTTAACTAAAGCTGCGAGTAAAACATATATTGTTGAGAATAAAGTTGATACCAAGTGATATTAATTCAAACATTTTTTAAATTAAACATTTATAGAGTAATATATATTTTTCATGTTCTGTATAAAATTGGGTAAGTACTTACTTACAGTGACTTACACCCAATTTTATTTTAAGACAGTGTAATCTCAAGTCTTAACTGATAATATTAATTACTTTTGAAGAACAATTTCATCAATAATTAATCAATCTATAAAAAAACATTAATGTAACCTTTCAATTATTTTATCTGGTCTAAATCTTGAACTTTGAATGAATAATTCATTGATTAAAATAATCTTAATTCTGATAATCAAAAAATATTTTATTTTTCTTGTTTATGGATTTAAAATAATAAATTAATCAATATTATTATTAACAATAATAATATATGATTTATGTCATTTTATAAAAAGAAGCAGGAAAAGAACGACGTCAAAGTTGAAATTTTTGGAATTCCCCGGCCGCATTTATTTTAAATCAAATCAATTCTATTTTTATTGGAGTTCATATAATCGGAATTTTTTATTGAATAAAACAATTTCTCGCTTAAGCGATTTTATGATTTTAAAATGTTCTAGGGATCAAGAGAAGTTCATAACTGAGTTTGTGGATTAATCCGTTTTCAGCGCGATTATTTTTTCATGACATTTCCGGAAAACCATCGATTTTTCCTGTTTGCGGTTCGTTTTTTCGCGAATATCTCGGCCTCTACTTGATCAATATTGACCAAAAAAAGGATCACTCGTAAGAAACCCATCTATCGATTTGTGGGAGGTGGAATACTATAATTTAATTTCTAACCTTAAAAAAAAAAAATACAGACTGCACATATAACAGATTTTTTATTTTTTCTCAATTACTTTGCAACAAATATATAAATATTTTGATGAAAGTAAGAAAAAATATACCTCTTATGATCCTTTTCAAAATATTTAATAAAAAATTATTGAGGCGCCATCTTTGGGCAACCCATCGTAGAGCAACTGTATCTCAAACTGTAGGATATTTTATGGCATGCCCTTTTAAATGATGTAATATACTTACCTATGCATATTGAAACAAAAAAGTTATTAACATTACTAAAAATAGTTCCAGATTTTTTAAATTTATTTACTTTAAAATTCAGTATCTTTTATTTATTGTTTACTCTTGCTGTAGGTATATTAAAGATAGATATTAGGTATAACTTTGGGTTAATACTGAGAACATGGGTGTCCCGACGTCACAACTGTCAAAAACACGTATGTAGTTATTCAGAATAGAGTTGATGCTCTAATAATATCCACTTTAACTGTCCTTGGTTAGGACTGGAAAGGGGTTAATATAGTATAAAAACGGGGATTCAATTTCCGCCGCAACAAACTGTTTTTATTAAATAATTGTGAAAAAAAATTGCTACATGTTGATACAGCACATTCTACTCTATTCTAACACATCAACACGTGATTTTTGATAGTAGTGACGTAGGGACATCCATGTTCTCCGTATTTACCTAACTTTGTTAGGCAAAGACATAGAATGTTTACAAAAAAAACGATACAAAACTTTAAAAAGAGACCTAAAAAAATCTTAATGTCAGTAAATAACAAATGAAATTCAGTTTATCGTACTACTCGTTTTACACGTCAGATGAAGGTTTGTTGCATTTTATTCTCTAATTTTCACAACAATTGTATCATAAACAAATACTTGTGGACATGACGCAGAAAAATCTCTAATCAGTGTGATAACTTATTGTTAGTAGATAATTATGTGTATGGGCTGTCAATGTTGTACGAAACAATTCAGAGAACAATTAAACGAGTTGTCAAACATTGTTATCGTGTACTGGATTAAAACTAGAATATTAAATTGTTATAATGTAACATGTAAGTGCATTTTAAAGTATTAGTCGTTCTGATACCAAAACGATTAATGTCCAGTATTCAGTGGCGTAACTTCAAATTTTTGCCCCCATCTCCCGCAAAATGTCATTCCCCCCCCCCCCCCTCCCACCGAACTTTTTTTTATAAACACATTTGTATTTATATAGATATATTCGAAAATTACAAAGATAAAAGATAAACAATTCAAATTTGAAACAATAAAAACATTCTTAAGTTACATATAAAAAATATACTTAAAATCTTTTCTCCTTGATTTTCAATTAGCAAAAAAGGCGAAGGGTCTACTAAATTGTTTCCAGATGTTAAAAATATTTGTTGTTCATAAGAGTACAATTGCACCCTGTCTTCTCATCCTCCGTTTTAGTTTTAGAGACTATAAAAATTAAAACTAAATATGAAGTAAACCAAAATTCTTGAGACGTCAGATTTTATAAACTTTTTTTTAATTTATAATTTTTATAAAAAGCCTATTCAGGAAGGGGACAGGAGGCATGGAGTAAGGAGTAGTTAAGAAAATGATTGGCAAATAAATAGAAAATCCTGTTTACGCCACTGCAGTCAGGAAAACATTCATTACATCTTACATTTGTAAAGGGTTATTCTTTTTCTCACTGAGCAACAAGGTTTGCTATATAATAGAAAAAGAGAAGTATTGCACGATTTGGGAAATTTATCTAAAAATTAAAAAAAAATTAAAAATAAGCTCAAATTTGGTAAATAAAAAAATATTTTAAGAAGCTCGATTCAAAGTTATGAAATGATATAGCACCTGTGAGCTAAGATATTTGTAGTCAAAATAAAATCAATAAATTTAGCATTGCGAGTAACAATTAATGATATACTTACTTGCTCACAGATGGTGAATTATTTAAAGATTTTGAATGGAGTTTCTTATAAACTTTTTTTTAATTATTTAAAAAATTGAGGCATTTTCTTGATTTTTTTTCTGAGAATCCATTCACTGGACACATATAAAAAGTAGGTGTACTTTATCAGTGTGTAGTTAGTCTATTTAACTTCTGAACCGTTTGTATATATTTTTTTAAATTAATGATATTTTGATATTGACCTTATAAATCAATTTATTGTTCATAACAACGTATAACTTGCGAGTATTGTAAAAATATAACTTCAACGTACTTTGTTTTGTCCAATCCTCGCCAATTTATAAAGTAGACCGAGGTCTGGAGGAATCATTGTCATTGGCCTTAAATACAAAATGTCATTGTTTTTATTTTTCTTATAAAGGATAAACATTAAATATGTAACAGGGATAGACAGACAGATGATAATAACTATCTTCACTTATTACTTATTAATGATATTTTTTTAATAATGAGATAATTTAAATACGTTCAATTTTAAACAGATTAATTTTATAACTTTTTTGTGTTTAATGATGTACGGGGTATCAAACTTATATGGCATTCTCTTGAAGTTTTTGACAGATAGTTGCAAGCATAGTAAGTTTAAAAACTAAAAACTTACAGGTATGATATAAAGTATATTTACTAAAGTGTATTTACTAACCTTCAGTAAAAACCAACTTACTGCGCATGCAAGTATCTGTCAAAAACTTAAAGAGAACTGTCATTTAAGTTTGATACCCCATTTGAAAGTGTTTGCAAGTTAAAACATTTTATTAGTTTGGACATTAGTATAACAGGACTGGAAAACGGTTAACCATTTTATTTGTATAACAATGAACAAATATTTTGTACATCCCTACTTATCACCTACTGTAATTATTTCAATTCTATCTATTCTACCATGACAAAATCAATTTAATCATTTCAACGGCAATAAATTGACGAGAAATCGCGTCAGACGAAACGTTTTAGAATTGGAGCACGGAGTAATTAAATCGAGACGATCTGTGCCGATAAACATACGCGCTTACATAAAAACATAGTAGGTATATACTTAAGTTCGACTATAATATACAGAGTGGCTGATAAGAAACGCTTAAAAATGTATTTGTTCTAAAATTCCAACAGATTTAATATTATAACAGATTTAATATTGTTTACTATATTTTTAAAACTAATATTTCTTCTTAACTTCTTAAGTACTTCTTCTGTACTTCTTAAGTATAAGTAATTAAATACATTAAGTAAGTATTTAACTACTTCATAGATTAACTGTACTTAAATATATTTTTGACAATGCACTTGTACTTGTGCTTACAGTTAGCTCTGCTATCAATAAATATAATAAATTAGAAAACTATACAGAGTGGTCTAAAAGAAATGCACAAAATATATTATGATATACTAGAACAGCGGTTCTTAAACTTATATGGTCTAGGGACCCACTTTTGAACAATTATTTTTAAGGGAACACCCTCCCCCAGATATAAAAACAAAGAAGGTCGTTAGATATTAATTAATCACTGGTGAATAGAAATGTAATGTACTGTAATTTACGCACAAACATATTTTACGAACCCCCGCGGACCTTATTGTTAGTTATACTTATATTAACCTTAGAATATTTACATGTTTATCAGTAAAGACACACTTGCATAAAATGTTGACTACACTTTAGTAGTCTGTGATGTCCGATTTCTAACAACTATAAATAAATTGTAAATTTGATCAAAGGTTTGATAGTTTTTTTCAGAAGCGCAGTAATTAATAATTATTAATTAAACGCTAAAATTCTGTATATTGCAATTTTTTAATAATGCAGATAAGATTATGTTTTGTGAAACTGATGATCAAATTCATGACTCATTTAATCGTATATTCAAAGAATGTTTCTGTATCTTAACATTTATAATTTATCTTATTTAAGAGATTTTGAATAAAATTGTCAGATTAGTTATTCTAAAATCTAAAAATGTGTATTATATTATTGACATTAGGAATAATAGAAAACTAATATTCATAATACAAAGGTGAGTTTTATTTCTGACAAATTCCATTAAAAATTTTTATATATGTACATATTAAAAAAATTATTTATGTAAACTACATATATGGAAACAATAAATAATCAGTATTCAAGTATTTATAGTCATACCGTGTTGGGAAGTTGGTTGTGTGGACCCCAAGGGTCGAACCTACGGCTTGTTTTATTTTGAAATTTATAATTAAAATATACATTTAAAATAAATAAAATATGAGATATATCGAAATTTTTGTTTACGAATTAATTTACACTCAATGGGTTAAAAATTATTATTTAATTTGTACCAAGTAAAAGTTGTCGTGGTACATAAATAAAAATATATTTGATTACTTCTGATTTAAATTTTGTCAACATTCAGGGTATTTTCCTTTGAATACTATTAATATCGAATCAAGTAAAAGTTGTGTTACGTACTCGATAAAGAATAACTTATCAAAATACCCCTGATCAGTGTCGGATTAATATTTTTTAAATCTCTACCCAAATCTAAGTGTTTTTTATCAATAATACAGGTTTTAAAACTTCAAATGATTATAGAATTATGATAGGTATAGTAGTGGTCCCATATTTTTATCAGAATATGATAATGGACTTCTTAGATATGCCGCTCAAAAGGTAAAAAATAAAAAACTTAAAAAAATAATAAATGCGACTTTAAAGAAACCCTAACCTTGGGTTGCTTAAAACAAAATTAACCATGACTAGTTAATCAGTTGTTTTCAAACCATTATTACGTCAATTCTAAAAAACAATAACGGTTATGATAAATTTTATAAGGTAAAAAATTATCATATTTAGTGAATTGTTCATTTACAAACTGAGATTAAGTTATAAAAAAATTAAGCCGGTATCGTGTTGTAAACATTTTTGAAAGTCTATTGTCTGTCTCTTGTGAAATACTTATTTAAATATTTATTTGACAAATTTTGAAGTCCAGCCCTGCTTCTGACAAGTATTGAATACGTATTTACGTGCAATGTGAAATCCCAAATGCAGCCCGCGGAATCTGTCGCAATGTTTACGGTCAAGCGATATCTCGTTATGGAAGGTTGTTTGCAGACTCTTGTATCAAAATGTTATTACTTGTGTTAATCTTGCTTTGATGATTTATTGGACGTTTTATTTTTAAACACTCGGGAGAAATTTATGTTATTATTTTTTTCATTTTTCATTTATTAGTAAATACAAAATTAGTGGGTCACTTTTTCTTTGTAGCATTTGACTGTTAAATATTCGGTTAATTCGATTAATTTGAAAATTTACAGAAATCATTAATGTGATTTTTGTACGTTCATCGATAGGGGGCGAACAATCTTAACAGAGGTAAAAAAAGGAAAAATTATGATATCAAGTATGAAAAAAAAGTTTAAAAACTGCCTTTTCCAAGATATCGTTAAAATTTACATTAATTTTTCTTGTAGGACTCTTTTACACCCCACATTGAAATTGTATTCTATTTACCTTCTGGTATTATTTAATATTTTTAGATCAACAGAAATACAGGAAAATTTCAAAAATTTAAATTAAAATATATAATGTATAATATAACTTCACTATCAAAAAATGTAATTGAGCAATTACTAAATACCTACGATAGTGCAAGCTAACGTATTTTTTCTAAAAAAAAAATAACAAAATTACTCCCTCTCCCCTCTAGATTGTAACCGAACGTATTGTAACACTTATTTCAAATTTTAATGGCAAGAAAGACTTTTGTAAGTCTTTTTTTGGAAAATATTTTATTTGCGAAGACCAAGAAAATTTTGTGCGGACGCCCCTGATATTGATGCACGCCACTGGCACTGCGTGCTAAACATACAAATAATGTATAATTGTACTTAATGACAGCATTTATATGTGCATTTTTATTTTACAAATTACAAAAACATCGTGTTTATTTTATTTTCAGATGCACAATTGGTTCCGAAAGACGCAACTCTTGATAACGAAGGAAACGTAGTGGTATGTATACTGATTACTGATTATACCATTGTTTATAATTTTGATGACCTCTCTGATATATTAATAACGTTTTTGATAGTTATTTTTTTATGACACGTGTTAAATTGATTGTTATTAAACATAATGAGATAGTAATTTTCTAATTGCATTTCATTTAATATATACAGTAAAACTTCGATGTAATGAATATATCAGATAATAATTTTTAAGTCAAACTTTAGTTATTTAGAAAAGAAGAAAATGAAAATTTCATCGATAACATAAAAATTTCTCATTGTCAGTAAAAGTATACTTTTCAGGCATAATTAATTTGTGCATATGTATACTGTTCATAAAGTATACATGTTCATAAGTATACAAACGGTTAAATTAATTTTTACAATATTTAACTCTTTCAAAAATCTATATTTTATACAACAGACTTTCGGCCTTAAGCCTAGGCACTTAACAAAAACGATGTCCGTCAATGCTTTGACCTTGCAAATGTATTATATCATATATTAAATTAATATATGATTATATGTATAGACGGCGTTTCGACGCAGCTAAAATGCCATTTGTATTAAATCACATATTATTATAATAGATTTATTGCAAGGTCGAAGCGCTGACGGACACCGTTTCTATAGTACCAAGGCTTTATTGTATATTCGTTCACTGGAATCACGAAATTCTACTGTATTTACAATTAAAATGTAATTCTTCCATCTAGCGATTAAAAACATTTTTGTTTTGTTGATTTGTGATCTTTTTGAAAAATATCTACTTCACTTTTTTAGTGCAATCAGAGTCGTACTTAGACATTTTGAAAACTAAAAATAATAATAAATAAATTTATCACGAGGAAATAGTTTGTTTTTAATAGTTGTCCTCATGAGGCCATCACCTAGCTCAATGTTTATAATTACGGCACTGAACGGAAAATAATAATACTCAATTAATATATAAATTTATAGGCTTTGCTTATATATAGATACTTGATTTTTTGATAGTTTTTAAAAATTGATACGAAAACTACTGAACTGATTTTGATGGGCCTTTCACTTTTCTTATACACATGTAATTAATTTGGGTTATTTGATAATTGAACTAGGCCAAGCCTATATTAATACAAAATTTTCAATTCATATTTTATAAGAAAATTGTACAAAAATTAAAAAGGATTGATATGTTGGTATTATTCGAATTAATGTTTTCTAATAAAAATAATAATGATTTCAATTTGGAAATAAACACGACCGACACCGCAGGGACCTGCGAGTAATTAATACAATATGATTTATATTTTTACTCTTTTTTTATAAAATATTGTCATTGTAATGTCACTGGACTGTAGTTGTTTTTGAATGAATTTTGATAAACATATATATTTGAATAAACAATTGCCAAAAATACATCAATGTCAAAGAGATAAAAGAAACATCGACCTTAAATTATATTTTTTAAATAGTCGAGTCTATTAATTCTTTTATTTTGTAAATATATTAATTAATTTGTCAATTTTTGAATCTACTGTACTATCGGTTATTTTCTATGTATAATGTCGATTGTACCTACAAAATCTGCAATGCATTAAAACAAATCTTGTATTCTGTTAATGATCACGCAGTGATGGACCCTTACTAATGATTACAAAATGATTAGTACTACGACACAAAAGATATAAAAAAAATAATCGTCAAATTTGAAATAATGTAAAGCATTTGCTTTGATAATATAATAATTAATAAATAAATTATACTAATAATTAGTTTAAATGTCCACCATTTTGACACCTATTGGCCGATTGTCATCAAATCACGCTGTAAGACAGTTAAATGAATATAGATTAATATTCAGAAATGGTAGTAATCAAATATCAATAAATATTTCTAAATCAGTATATTTAATTTAAAATTAGCCATTACGGGGGTCATATCCAAGACTGGTGCCAATACCTTATATTCTTATTATAAGTATTTATTTAGAAAAGATAAAAAGTATAGTTACTTGCTTCGGCTTGTGAACGGCATTATAAATTGTACATTACAAAAGAAATAATATCAAGTAACCTAAGAAAAAAGATATCGGTCACAATTTGACTTGGCAGCTAATTATCTTTCCATCATTTTTGACAGGTTCTCCTTATAATACAACAGTTCTCATGATGATTATACTTGGGAATGGGAACCGTATTCTAAAATTTACCAAAATGTTGCACAGCAGCCTTAAAAATGTATGTTAGTTTTTTAAACCTATCTTTCGTAAGAATATCGAACGAAATTATGCTTTTAAAATAATTTGTATTTAAATTTTTAACTTATTGTTAGGAAAAAGTATGGTTGATTATTAATTTAGGATCATATTTCATTGCACAACGCCATCAAGAATAAAGCTTTGGCACTTTACAGAAACGGTCTCCGTCAGCGCTTCGACCTTGTAAATCTATTATATGTGATTCAATACAAGTGGCATTTTAGCTGCGTCGAAACGCCACGGTGTTTCACATATAATCGATTTGCAAGGTCGAAGCGCTGACTGAGATCGTTTCTGTAAAGTGCCAAGGCTTACGTTTGGGGCTTAACCCGTTGTCCATGAGATGTGCCTGTGAGGCATTTATGCACAAAATTACATGTGCATGTGACCCTTACTTTTTGCCTTTTCCCAAGAAACTCGAAACAAACAATATTTTCTTATTTATCCTTCCTGAGTTCTTGAACTGCCTGAATAGTTAAAGCGTCTTTTTAAAAATTACACGATCTGAAAGATACGTTAAGTATTCGTTCTACGTAAGTATTGTAAGATTTTTAAAAAAATCAAGAATCAATAATAAAAAAATATTGTCTTTTTAATCTCCTCTTCCCGCCATTATACCAAAAAGAAGCTAAATTCTTGAATCAATAAAATCACATATTGTGGAAGACTATTTTTTCGGGTCCCATGATTATTAGGTAATGGAAATAATTTTCAATCATTAGTTTTCAAGAAGGGGGAACTTGGGGACCACACGTTTGAAACCACTGTTACAGTAATCACACAAATTCGAAGAAGGTGAGTTCGACGCGGTACGCGAACACATTGCCCACTGATCCAACAAGCCGGTCACCTAGATAATTAAATGTCAGGTTGATAATCTGTTGCGTAATGTAATTTGCAAACTCCAGTAATAATATGCAAAACTTAATGTGTGGGTGACAACCGTGTTGCCTTGTCGTGTACAAGATGCACGCGTAGAAATTACACACTTGCCTCGTTCGGAAACCAAAGCGACTAACTTATGTAAAATTCAGAAGCGATTTACATTTCTTTCTTTCGCTTTGGTATAGCGAAAGCCTTTATTTGATAATTACTAAAAGCATGGTCTTCACGGAGGCAGGCAGTCAGGGCTTATTTTTGGTCATTAAATTAATTAACCTCCAAAAATTTTCGAACCAGAAGAGGGCCCTCCAGAGTTCCTGGCCTGGGGACTTACGTTAGGAACGGGGGGATGAATAAAACGATTGGCATTCAATTCGTTTACTCATAAATTAAATTCACAATTTTCGCTACTGTTTTGAAAAATTATTAATTTCCAATTATTATTACTTTTAAAGCACACTGTATTTACAAAATAGTGTAGGTGACACGTCTAGAATGCTTAATTTTTTAACTATTATTTAGCTGTCACTTGTTTCTATAACTACCAATCATTCGCACAGTTTAAGAAAGTCTGAACGGTCCGCTTGGTGTCCCGATTTTTAATTTGGTATTAGTTACATCACGGTGACCTTAAACTGCATTTGAACAAATCAACAAATTCAATAATAATTAGATTTTTAATTTTTAAAATAAATCAAACAGATAAATCTAGCAGATACAACTGTCATTTTCTGTGATATATACTGATTTTTTTCAAGGTTTAAATGTCATGATAAATAAGAATTAAATAGAATTAAAATACACAGGTATTTATAATTCGAAAACAATGTGTGTGTAATATGCTAAATAAGATATGAATAGATTATATCTACGCAATTTACATATTACTTACGTTTATGTTACTAAAGTAGATACATTTTCTCAAAGAATAGCTCTGCAAGATTAAAATGACCTTTATATTTATAAAAATGTATAAACTATTATGGCCACCACAAGACTTTTTAAAACTTTTTATACTTCACTACATGTACAGAAATCAATATCTATAGAAAAAGCTACATTTTAGACAATAATATTCTCTATAACTTTAATTCAAAACATTTTTTTCTTTTACGGACCTTTTCAAAATTAATTGCTTAAAAACTGTAAAAATAAACAATAAAAATTATTTTAGATAATTATCAAAATATAACATGAATAAAATTTACTGTAAATAAATAAAACATAAATATAGAGAATAAGTACATAAATTAAATACATCGTATGAAATTGGCCATATGTTATATTTATTGCATGTTATTTAAAATATATTTGTTAATGACATTTACATGTTAATGACCCATATTAAGGAATATAAACAATAATATATGTTATATAACATGTATACACATATTTTGATAACATTTGGTTTTAAAATTGATATTTAATAAAATGAATTCTATTAATGTTATCTGATATAATATTTTTTTGTATTTATTTAGCAATAAAATTGTCTTCAAAATATTTTTATTAATTGATTACTTGTATTATTATTGTTTTATCAAATTAAAAAATAACTTGTAAGGTATTGGCACCACTCTTCGATATGACCCCAGTAATGGCTATTCTTTAATTAAATGTACTGAAGTAGAAATATTTGTTGATATTTAATTACTACCATTTCTGAGTATTATATAGGTACCTATACATTTAACTGTCTTACAGCGTGATTTGATGACATTATCATAGCAACTACTTTACATTGTTTCAAATTTGACGATCATTGACTTATCATTTTGTAAACATTAGAAAATGTCCATCACTGCGTGCTAATTACTGGTTTTACTTTATTCATTACTGAAGAAAAAACACGAACAAAATAGAAATTTATAGTTTAAAAAATAAACTATATTTGCTGACTTTGGTAATTAAATTGATTAAATAAAGAGTTATTTGTTTTATTAGTAACATGAGCTCATGAGAATTACAAAAAAGTGACGGTTTAAACCTTGCTCTTATAACAGCCATAACTGGTGCCAGTACCTTATTTGAGTTTTATTGTTCAACCAAGACACTTTAAAAACTGTTAAATGGAAAAAAATCCTTTATATGGTATCATATTGTCCATAGCTCATTTTTTTACGACCCGCCCCTGTAGTGTTAGTCTTCAGGATGTTTTGGAATGAAACGCATTTGACATGATTACTTTAATTAGGTAACTAGATAGCTATGGTTTACACCCAGAGTAAACACGTCTTTGTTTACTTTCATCAATATAAAGATTACCTACTTTAATTATCAACCAAATACTTAATGCTTTTGGAATTATGAAACTCTTGCGTCAAAAAAAATCCATTAAAAAATAACAGAATATCATTTACACTGACCTATATAAAATGAATATTTTATATTTTTTTGTCTTTTTGCTGTTATATTGATTAAAGAGTTTAAATGAAAAGAAAATATCATACGTTCGATATTGAAGAAAATTTAAAATTAGGATTATCATCAAAAAAATTTAGGTTGAAGTGATCAAATTAGATCTGTATTTTGAAACAACATCATATTTTTTCACTGATTTTTGATCTGTGAAGACCTGCAAAGATCTACAACGACCTACAAAGATCTACAACGATCTACAAAGATCTCTAAAGATTGTTGTAGATCATGATAGAGATTGAAACTTTGAAAAATCATGAATTTTTAACGTTACAACGATCGTTGTAAATCTTTGCAGGTCTCCACAGATCAAAAACCAGTGAATAAATATGATTTTGTCTCAAAATGCAAATCTAATTAATCATTTGGATATGGGAAGGAAATAAAAGAAACTTACGAACAATATATTTATATAGATGTAATTGATTCCTTAATATCATTTTTACTATAACGTTGAGGAAGTTTCATAAAATATCACAAAGTTACAATAGAAATAACAAAATGCAACTAAACAATAAGTAAAAAAAAAACAATTGCATATTTTTGTTTTGTTTTTACAGAAATACAAATACCCAAAAGCCGTTGGTTTCATTGTCTGCAATGAGTTTTGCGAAAGATTTTGTTTCTATGGAATGCGAAGTAAGTATTAAAAAATTACTTATTTCTAATTAAAAAGAAGAACGAGATACAATTTTAGTACCTAACGAGCTAAAAGCTTCCTAAATTTTTTATTTAAAGCTTATATAATAAACATCTCCTCGCCGATATTTTTAAAATTTCTTAAAACAATGCACCATTTAATAATAATTAGGCGGGAGTAAAAACACTTCAAATTTTGAGTAATTTTTTTTTAATTTTCTTAAATTAATTTTATTATCAACATTTCAAACTCATTAAAATGTGTTCAGTTAATCTTCTGAACATCTAATGCCTGGTAAAACAAAAGCAATCCACAATTTTTTATTTTCAATGTTATTTATGCTGTTTATAGATTTTAACAATTTAATTTTATACTATATAGACAAAATCCTAAAATAACATAACACAATTCGGTACTCTGCAAAAAATTTTTGCTTTGCTTTTGCTTGCCAGCCAGACAAAATACTTTTACTATTTTTCTAGCGATATTGGCCATATACCTTTCCACCAAGCTCGGCTACACTCAAAACACAGCCACCGTGATTTATCACGTGTTCCTTATGTGCGTGTATTTCTTCCCGATATTGGGTGCCATGATAGCAGACAGCTGGCTAGGCAGATTTCGAACCATCTTCTACCTATCAATTGTGTACGCTTTAGGTAGTATAGTTATCAGTATTGGTGCTATAGAACCTTGGGACTTGCCTAGCAGGTAAAATACAATTTATTGGTTTATAGTTTATCAGATGATATTATTATCTTGATAAATATATGTATAGATGACATTTTGTGTTTAATAATGTTTGTATTTGTTCAAAGAACAATGACAATAATCGGCCTATTACTGATCGCACTCGGAACGGGAGGCATCAAGCCTTGCGTGTCTGCTTTCGGCGGAGATCAGTTCATCGTTCCTCAACAACAAAAACAGCTGGACCAGTTCTTCTCGGTATTCTACTTCGCCGTCAACTCCGGCAGCTTGTTGTCTACGTTCATCACGCCTATCCTCAGAGCTGATGTGCATTGTTTTGGCAATGAAGACTGCTTTCCAGTAGCTTTCGGTGTTCCGGGTATTTTGATGATTGTTTCTTTAAGTAAGTGATATTTTTTAATATGTTAGAAGGACCTCGAATTTTAGGATAGATAATAACTAGTTTGTCCTGTACTAATAAAAATAAAAATAATATAATATTATTATATAGTTTTTATTGACGGTTGATTACCTAACTTCAAAGGAGTAGACTAGGCGTTCTAGTTTCAATGCGATATGTTTGAATTGTACAAGCTTTAACAACAACAACAAAATTCAAAAATGATTTATCTATTAATCATCTGAAGCTTGTAAGCATGTAGTCATATTACTAAATTTGTTTTTATTGTTTCAGTTATTTTCCTTGGTGGTAAATTCTTGTACAAAATATCAAACCCAACAGGAAATGTTTTACTCAAAGTCATCAAATGCATGACGGTGAGTCTTTATAAAATTATTTCCAGTCAAATTCGACACTGATTTAAAATTATATAATTTTAAAGTATGAAAAAATATTTTGTATAAATAATATTTTACTTATAATTAATCCAATATTTAGATACTACAAAGCAGGGAAAAGCAATTTTGGCAATCTTCATCACTTTAACTGTTAACAAATACTTACTTTTGATTGTTTTCACGACAAAAAACTGCCAATGTATGAAATTTCAGTGTTTCGAGGGTAGCAAGTTGTAAATGGTGCTAAGTTCTTGATCGAATAAAAAAATTAAAGGGTTTTGTAGGGTATCTAAAAAACTGGAGCTCTTTAAGATTTAATTAATTTGGAATTTATTTTGTATAGAAAACTAATCGTAATCAATATATCGTAATTACACGTGCGAGCTGAACTCCGCGGCTGCTCCAGAGATATAAATAAATTATTATATAGGTTTTCAGTTTTCATACATTAGATACTTATTTGGTCGATATCTACATAATGCAAATAACTAAATAATTTATCAAATACTTGTTTAAACATTTTGTTTGTAAGTAAAGTCGTCAATGTTTTAAGCTATAGAAGTGTAGAATCAATTTCCCTTAATTTTTATCCACCTTGTACATCTAGGTGAAACATATTAAAAACTGTACATATTACAACCGCATTTTAGGTTATACTATGTAATTTAAAAATGCATTTTATTTTCATCATAGCATGCAGTTGGAAGAAAAGGAAAACTGAAGAAAGCCGGAGAAAAACGCGAACATTGGCTCGATTGCGCTGATGACGCATACGATAAAACATTTATCCAAGATATCAAGAACTTGCTTCGTGTAATGTACCTATATTTACCACTCCCAATATTCTGGGCTCTGTACGACCAGCAAGGATCTAGATGGACCTTCCAAGCGACCAGAATGAACGGAAATCTAGGAGGAGGTGTTAGCATCAAACCTGATCAAATGCAACTTGTCAATCCTTTACTTATTCTTATATTCATTCCATTCATACAAACTGTAGTCTATCCCATACTGGCTAAGTGCAACCTTCTTGTTAAACCTCTACATCGGTTAGCTTGTGGTGGGACGATGGTTGGACTCGCTTTTGTCATATCAGGTGTTGTTGAATTAGCTTTGGAGGTGAGTTGAAAATGTATTTGTACCAAAATTTTTTTCTTCAAATTTTTTTCCCCGGAATTTTTTTTTCCTGTTAGTGTAAACTCCCTGGATTCAACACTGCTAAAAACAATAATGATTAAGACATATTTATTTATGATTTATTGGTAGCTTAAAATTCAAAACGATTCTTTTTAAATAATAAACAATAAAAAATAAAATAAAAAACATTGATACTGTAATAAAAATATAGGTTTCCAATAAAAAAAATTATCTTTACGAAGCCTTTCAAGATCATTCAATACAGTTTTTTAAAACCAGAAACTCAACCTTTTGAAATATTTTACCGATTCCAGACTATCGGGATACACTGCACAACTAAAAATACTGTTATCAATTAACTTAATAACTAAACAAATAAATGTTGTTTTTTTTATTTTCAAGCCAACATATGCAGTTCTACCATCAAAAGGGCATGGATTTGTGAACGTGTACAATACTTTCCCTTGCCCAGTGAACGTAGCATTCGAAGATTCAGAAAAAATCGGCGACATCACTGCTCTTAATTCTTCTCAGATAATATTCGAACTAAAAGATCATAAAGATATAACAGCCAAATTTACAGGTGATTGTTTGCCTTCTTCTTTAAAACCTCATACACATAAGTTCACTTTAAATGAAAGAGGTACAGTTGGCTTATTTTTATCAAAACTTGTAAAAATACCTTTACCAAGTTTCAATATGAGTGACTTCAAAGACAATATAGACAAATCTGATAACGGATTCCCATTAGTAAGGTAACAATTTATTATTATTATATTTTTGATAATTTTTATCTAATTTTTCGCTTTCCTTTCTGTAATTTAGAGTGTTAGTAAATGAAGATGGATACGATGTAGCTTTAATATCTGGAGAAGAAGAAATTCTCAAGACGAATACGACTAATCGATATGATCAGCATAAGGTCGATATCGGGACTTATCATATAGTGTTGTATAAAGATGAAAGTGAATCAGAGCCAATTGAAATCGGAAATTTAGAGCTTGGTGGTGTTTATACAGTGCTTATCAATAAGGAAAATAAAGAATGGGTAAGATTTTGTTATATTTGAAAATAAATTAGAATCATTCAAAATTTTCCCGTTCATAAATATGAAATGGGAAAGAGAAAGAAGTAAAATTATAATTTTATAATAATTACCCAAATATGGCTGTATAACATAAAAAATTGTATAATATTCTTCATTTGATATTTTATATTGATGTGTACGGTACGCAAATCATCCTTCTTACACTTGATCGTTTTTAGGGGTCCGAAGAAACCCTATTAATCTCACTTTGTCGTACGTCAGTCAAAGCAAAATATCTCGTAAACTATATTAGCTAGAAATTTGAAATTTTTACTGAACATGTAAAATGATGCCCTCTAGTAAAATATGTACAAAGTTTTTTCAGGGGGGGGTGGGGCTAAGGAGCTAAAGCTAGGTAAAAAAAATTATACCAAGGCATGTGGCACATCAAAATGTATAATCAACCCAATGGAATTTGACTCTCTTTCTTATTTTTTTCTAAATCAAAAATAGCGCCTACAGGGAGCTTTAAAGCAAATCCAAAAACAAAAATTAAAAATTGTATACCAAGTCGTGTGGGGTGTCGAAATGTAGATCTCAATTAGTAGAATATAATACTATTTCTTATTTTGTTTTCAAACTCAAAAAAGACGCCTGCAGGGGGCTCTTAGAAGTAATTAATTTTGCCCCCTTCACTCTAATTCGGTAAATACTGGCTCAAAAAATCTGAAAAATAATTGGTAACAAGGCTTTGGTGGAACTACCAACGACAAATACTAAAGTCAGCAATATCAATTCAAATTTTGGAGAAATAACTCGGGGCGTCATAGATTTTTTTATTTTTATATCTAGACAAGTGGGAAGTCAAAATGTTGATCTCATTTAGTTGAATATGACACAAAAATGCACCTGTGGCTTTAAACAGTCCACGTAGTACGTATTTCGGAACCCTTATGGCATACACCCGTGTATGTCTTGGCCATTTTTTTTTTTATATTATGATTTTATTTGAAATAATTATTGATCAATTATCGGTTGTGCTGCTTGCTTCATAATAAATAATTGTGTATTTTTTTTTCAGAAAGCCAAATTACTAACAAACACCAACCCTAACTCGGTGCACATGTTCTGGCTGATCCCTCAGTACGTTGTGTTAACAGCCGGAGAGGTGATGTACTCCGTCACCGGCCTCCAGTTCTCATATTCGCAGGCGCCTCCGAGCATGAAGTCTGTCATATCGGCCTGCTGGTACTTAACCGTTGCCGTAGGTAATCTCGTCGTCATTATTGTCGCAGAGGCGAAAATCTTCGAAAGCCAGGTTTGTTCATTTATATTTCACTTTTAAACTTCTAGGTAATATTGATCGGATTATCCGATAGGGTTGAGGCGGCAATGAGTAGGTACGGGTTACTCCCCTCCCCCTCCCGAGTTTGTCAATATACATTATTTAACTTAACAATTGTGATACATAAAAAAATAAAATTACATATACATAACTATAAAAAAATATACCCCCCCCCCCCAAATTTTTTTCCTGGGTGGGTCACTGGCGTCGGTACTTTAGGCCTCCTTTTTGGTATATCCGATATTTAAGTTAACGTTAGTTCTATTACATTTTCAAATTTCTTTCCAGGCGTACGAGTTCTTCCTTTTCGCCGGCCTTATGTTTGTCGGAATGCTGGCATTCACTCTGATGGCTTGGGGCTATGTGTATGTGACGTACGATGAAAACCAAGGTGAAGAAAAGGGTAATAACAAGAAAACGGATGAATTGCGTCTCAGTCAAACCAAGAAGGAAGGCATAGATAACATTGTGTTCAAGGAAGATTAATTAATTGTTATTTAAATGAATAAAAAGCAAGAGAGATCGAAGAGTTCACCTTATCTTGACCCCTCTTTAATTTATTTTTATTGACTTATTTAAAGCTAATACAATGTTAACTATATTATATTTGTTTAAGCCTCTAGCTTAAATTTTCTAAAATGTTGGTCCTTGTACGTAAAAACGATACTGCCTTAATAAATCTAATGATATCTATTTTGTGTCATTAATTTTTTACGAAGTTTTGGAAAAATACAAAGTTTAATTACTGTTTTAATTCATTTTTTTAATATATTATATTTATATATGGACATAACATGTATGTACATACTATGTATATTTTTATTGTAATTATTGTTATGTTTATTTAGTGGTAAATAAATATATTTTGATAGTATTTTCTTATTTTCCTAATTTTCCAATCAGTATAAAAATTGTAAATTGCAAAAATGTATTTAATAATATGTACAAATATGGAAGAATGTATGTAAATTCTAGTGTTTTCTGGAAGTTTGAAAAATATAATTTTACACGATTTTCTCAGTAACTACTGAACGGATTGTATTCCGGTTTTCACTAATGGATAGATTAAGTTTAGGTATATAATTTTTATATATTTTGTGTAAATTTCATGAAATCGGAAAAACAATTCGCGGTGAACCGTGTTTTATGGGCATATTTATTTTACAGTAACACCGGGTCCAATGCGCTAGTAATAAATACAAACAAAACAATAATAATCACAAATACATACAATAAATACTGTGTGCACCACTGACTTCAATTATACTTATTAAAAAGTAACTAGAGGTATTAAAATCACTTTACTGAATTTCCACGTTTTTTTATACATACACACACATAATACTGCGCTCCCCACTATCACAATTCACTTTACTTGCCGTCAATCAGAATAGAAGCAATGGCAAGTCAGTGATGGTTCTGTCGTCGAGAACGTGGCATAGCATTACCTTTCCTTCTGTTGACACACTTTATGTGTTTGTACACACAATGTGTTAAACATCAAAACAATATTAAAATTGATTGTTTTATATCATAACCGTTTGATCAGTCGCGAATTTTAACCATAAACCAAGATTTTGTATAAATACAAATGTGACGTTTATTGGTTTTTAATTATTATTATGTACTTATTAAAATTTTGTATGGAATTTATACCGTATATAACTGTGTATTAATTTTAATCCTAAGTTGATTTAACAATTTTTTAAAATAAAACTGTGATTTGAAATACTTAAAAATGGTGGCCATCGAGTCCCAAAAAAAGGTACGTGTTTATATTTAAAAATTTCATAAATATATCATTATTTTTTATCGAATAAATATATATAAATAAATAGTAAATATGTTACTAAAAATATACACCTTAACCACAATAAAACAATGTCACTCGACACGTGTTTCGACTTCACTGCTGGGCTCCTGATGAGGACTTCTTGTGAAGTCGAAATACGTGTCGAGTGACATTGTTTTATTGTGGTTAAGGTGTATATTTTTAGTTTAAGTGACTAAGAAACCACAGTTTCTCCGTTTTTCCAGTAGTAAATATGTTATTTATTACAGTAATAAATACCATAAAAATAATGAACATGGTTATTTTTTAATAATTTTCTGATATTGCAAGGTCTACAGATATTACTTGGATAATTGTTATTCATAGTCCTAAAAAAAATTTCATATTTTCTTTTTTCTTTTTTTACAAAAAAATTGTTTATATTCTATAACGTGTCGCCGGGGAGTTTCCACCCCGGGCCGCAACCTACCTTAGTCCAATGATTCTATTATAAAAATTAAGAAAACATTACACCCTTAAAAAATATTGTGTAAAAATAACTTAAGAATTATAGATAAATTACATCATACAAGAATGCGTTTTAATTGTTCATTATAAAAACATAAAAGATAATCTACTGTATAGGTATATCTATTTATATTCATGTATACATACGTACACATATATAAATATTTATATAAGGTAAAGGCACAAGTTATGGCCGCTATAAGAGCAATTTTTGGATTTTTTTGGATTAATGGGCTTGTTTTTTTGTAATTCTCATGAACTCATGTTATTAATAAGACAAATTTATTTAATCAAATTAATTACCAAAGTCCACAAATATAATTTGTTTTATAAATTATAACCTATTGTTCTGTTTATGTTTTTTTCTCCAGTAATGGATAATACATATAGATACACATTAGGGTGTGCCAAAAAAATCAACTAATTTTTTTTTTCAAAAAGTTCTTGAAATTTCGTTAGAAGATATCAAAATAAAAATTCAGTCAAAATTTGAGCCCTTAATATCAATATTTAGAGGTCGCGAACTGAATTTTTCGATTTTTCATTTAATTAACACGGAAAAAAAAATTCTAGAAAGTTTGGATTTTTATTTCTTTCGATTGAACGAACTACATCGAACGAACAATCAATATTCTTACAGGAAATTGAACGCTGAATAAAAAAGGTCTCTTATCATTTTTTGAAAAATTCAATCCTCCGAAAGTTAATTAGATAATTTAGGCACAACTTTTAACGATTCATGTACTTGAAAGTCCCATTAATTTTTTTATTTTTTTAAACTAATTATCAATTTCGATATTCTATTTTGTCGGAATTGGATATTTTTTAAAAATCAATAACAATTTTCCTCTAAACAATAATAAATTTACCGTAAAAGTGAAATAATCCACAAATTTGCAATAAGCTCAACTTCAACCTTGAATAACTTTCGGAGGATTGAATTTTTCAAAAAATGATAAGAGACCTTTTTTATTCAGCGTTCAATTTCCTGTAAGAATATTGATTGTTCGTTCGATGTAGTTCGTTCAATCGAGAGAAATAAAAATCCAAACTTTCTAGAAATTTTTTTTCCGTGTTAATTAAATGAAAAATCGAAAAATTCAGTTCGCGACCTCTAAATATTGATATTAAGGGCTCAAATTTTGACTGAATTTTTATTTTGATATCTTCTAACGAAATTTCAAGAACTTTTTGAAAAAAAAAATTAGTTGATTTTTTTGGCACACCCTAGTACACATACTTTAAAATGTATTTTTTCCTCCAAGTTACAAGTGAACAATCTTTGCTTCTGAATATGTCACTGCAATATGGGAATAAACGTTAATCAAACTTGTAAAATAAAAGACTCGACTTATACACATAAGTCTAGAATTGTTATCAATGTGTTTATTATCTATATGAAAAGTAAATGTATATTTTTGTCTTGTTACATTATTAATTAAAGTCTATTTTGATATCAACAAATACCTTATCTCCACATGTGTTGTAGAAATTCACATGAATTTGTTTATAAAATATAAACTTTAATATTATGTTATTGCGAATTATTTTTCGATTGATTTATGGATGTCATGATAACTATTATAGCTAGCAGTAGCGTACCGAGGGGGTAAGGGGGCATTTGTCTAGGGCGGCAATTTATTAAGGGCAGTAAATTTGAGGTAGGAACCAAATAAGGTCGTTAAAGCGGCAAATTCGAAAAAAAATCTTTTATTTTCATATTTAGCTTATGGCGTAAGGAGGGGGGGGGGGCGCAAATTAACCATCTGCCCCGGGCGGCAGAAACTTACGGTACGCCACTGATAGGTAGATAATAGATATAAATAAATTACCAACATGAATACCTGCAGATATTTTCCTAGAAAAAAATTTATAAAATAATTTCCGTGAATTGTTTTTGTCTAGATCAGTGTTTCCCAAACTTACGTTATACGAGTTCCCCCTGCGTGTACTCCACTTTTTACAAAAGTAATACATTTTTAGAAAAATATTTTACCGTGTATCTCTTTCAGCTTTATACTCATACCATACTTTGGAAAACTCTGCTCTATAAAATAATTAATTAATGTATAAAATCAGTTATTAGTTTTAAAACGTATCGATATCTGATTTTAAAAGTTGATTTAATAATTTATTTTTTATAAGAATGATAAATACATATGATGTAATTTCAAGGCTTAAATGGGGAAAATGTAGAATATATCTGCTAGTTTTTTACATATAATTATTATTGAATATGCAGAAAATACTTTCAAATTATTAAATATATATACTTATTCTTTCAACGGAAGTAAACCGGATGTTTAACAAATCATATTTCCTGCTGTATATATACAGAGCCGTGGCTGTAGGTGTTGAGGGGTCACCCCCCTCCCCCTCCCAAACTTCCCATTATTTGATTTATAATGGTAGTATAAATGCAAAAATAATATAATTAAAGATTTATATAATGCCCCCCAAAAATATGTTTCCCTACGGCATTGTAGATAGTTAATTAATTCAGATAAAATATAGATAATGTGGAAGAAATAATATTTTAGATGTAGTGGCGTATTCGTAATTTTTATCAGGGAAAGGTTATTAAAAGAAAAAATATGTAAAGTATCGGCAATTTTTGCACCTAGTGTTTGAATTTAAATGTGCATTGGAAATATTGTAATAGGATGGTCCTGGGACTCTTAATTCAGTGTGCCATTTGTGTAAACGAAGATTGATGAATACGTGAATCCTTAGTGAAAATGGATTTTCCATCCCAATAAACTGCCCTGGTCGGTACAAGACTTTTTTTATACATTATGATACAGAAGAAGAAATTTCATAAGTTAACACTTTCTGCTATGAAATCGAATATAAATTACATTACATTAATTGCTGTTTTTGTTTATATTTGAGATATATTTTAATGGCGTCGATTTTGAATTTTTCGAATTACTTTGAAACAGTGCGAATTAGAGAAAAATGGTCAAATTAAAAATTGTAGGTAATATTATCTATAGTTTATGTTCTATTCGTTTTTTCGAAAAAACAAATTAAAAAAAAAATTAATTATAATTCAAATGGTTCATAACAGAGAAGACATCTATAGTTTATGTCCCATTCATTTTAATCTATATTTTATTAGTTTGTCAGAAATATGTTTTAATAAAATAAAAATCACGTACTCTGATCACTGTCAAGTTTACGTATAAGAAAGTCCCGTGGCTCTCATGGTAGATATTTGTATTTAAATTGAATAAATTAATTTTGCAAAATTTCGTAATATAAATAATTTGTTTTTATAGGTAGGTACCTATATTTATAAACTCATCTTACCGTTGCTATACTGTATATATGTGTATTATCCGCGAATGTTTACATTCTGTTGGAAAATTTATGGAAAGGAAACATTATCTGAGTCACGGCAAGTCTATATGTCTGTCTGTGTGTTTGTTTATATAACAGGTGGTAGCGCTGGTCACTTTTTGAAAACTTTCGCCTTGGCAGGGGGGTAATAAGTTTTATATTCGATATAATAAACATATTTACTGAAATTGTAAATTTTAATAAAATCAAGTTTTTGAAAAACATTTTATTATAATTACTTTTAGTAAAATAGTTGATATAAGGGTAAGAGTGGCAAGTTGGTGAGTTTGGTAAGGTAGTACAAGCTTTTATCTTGTATACCACATCTAATCTTCAGTTCAGAATATTATTAAAAAAAGCAATCAAATGAAATTTAGAGGGCTTATTGTACATGTCTCAAAATATACAAAAACAATTTTTTAATGAAATATAAAACAAAATGGTGGCTTTAGTGTTGCATCTATTTTGTTATGTGCTCCACAGTAGAAAACAAAACTTCTATGGATCAACATTCAGAACAAAAAAAATTCTTGTTATTTACAGAGTTTTCCCATCGAATTATACACGATTATTAAAAAATATCGGTTTTTGCAAATTTTGTATCACTTTGAACAAAAAATCGCGTTATTGGCGAAAAAACGACCTTAAATTGTTTATAAAAACCGTAATTGTTAACCAATAGTAAAAATCTTGTGAGCTTCGATATAAAATCTATCTAAGAAGTTACAGTTAAAATTTCAAGTCGATCGAATGGAAAATGGCCAAGATACGTTTTCCGCAGTTTTTAAAAACGTGGTTTCATTAAAAATTATTTTAATGTTTGAAATCTATTTTACTATATATCAAACGTCTCCGTTAGTATCAACTTTTTTTCGAGACTATGTCGGTTTGCGGTTTTCGATTGCTTATTTTGTGCCTGTTTTAGCTTGAGACCGAATTACGGTACCCCTTTACATTACCATATACTCATTATCACTCATTTTTCATCACTTTCACCATCTAGGTTGTTTCGTTTGTTCAGAGACACTTTGGAAAGTGAGCTCTAAAAATTACAAAAAAATTTAATCTTTTTTTTATTAAAAAAAATACGGAATGTTCACAATTTACGGAGTACTAGGCCAATAATTAACCTTAATAATATTGCATTTAAAATATTCAGAAGTCAAAGCAATTGACACCAATTATGTCGTGTTTTTTTTTAATTGTGTTATCGAAGTATTTGATGAACGAACTATTTTTTTTAAAACCCTTAAATGTTTCATTTATTTACTATTAAATTTTTTAAATATATTATAATTAACTTCATATCAAGTCTGTTTAACATCAAACCAGTAAAATCAATCGTATATTAATTAATCAATGCACAAAAAACAAGAATTCAGTATTTATAAAAGAAAACATTTAGTTTTTAATTAATTCTTGTTTTAAAAACATACATTTAATTAAAACTATTTTTTATGTAATAATTTGGCTTCTGAATATATCGTCATATATTAATCTACTACTAGTTGATTAATAGTTTATCTTTATAAGAATATACTAATAGTGACGTTAAATATAAAAATAAAAACAACTTGTTTGTCTAAACGTCAAAAATTTAATAAAGAAAAAGTATTCGCAAGCTTTCGATTCGACATCTTTCTCACATTTTGTTTTTCCTTAATAACCTGACGATGATTCTGTGAATCGAAAGCTTGCGAATACTTTTTCTTTATTAAATTTTTGACGTTTAGACAAACAAGTTGTTTTTATTTATATGTTTATCTTTATATTTGTAATGCGGTCCTGTCCCGATGTATGTATATGTCTTTGACCTGTATTTTTGTTGATGTGTTATGCATTCATTGATTATGTATAGATTAATTTTACTTTAACACACTATCACTTGACAATGATAATTGAAATCAACGATTGGAACTCGTAACATGTCGCTTATGCTTAATTATTCTCTAATTTAGGGGGGGGGGGGGGTAGATGTAAAATATTATACATATTGTTATTTTTGTGATTTTCTTGTTGTATGTGGCTTACAGTTATTTATTTATACAAATGTAGTTATTTCAATGTAATTTTAATATTTAATAATATCTATATACATAAATAATTTAATAAAATTGTGGTAAATTATTTTGATAAGTTTAAAGAACCTATTTTACATTTTCAGAGCTATAAGTACCCCAAATCGATTGCCTTCATCGTCTGCAATGAATTTTGTGAAAGATTCTGTTTCTATGGAATGCGAAGTAAGTATTTTCATTTTAATTTTAATATTTTATTAATATATATTTATATTTATATTAACTAAAACAGTGGTGTATCACCAAAAATATTTAATAATATGTTATGTATAGTGAAACTTTTCCAACCGACCCCCTTCCTTAAACGATTAATATTATTCAACTATAAGACTATCCTATACTATAAATAACCATTTTATTTAGTAATATAACTGATCAATTTTAAGAAGTTTTACTGTATAATGTGTATAAAATATATAGTCGGTAAAAACCGATAGTATTTGATATAATCTAGAATCTAGAATTGTCTCATCTCATTTACGAGATCGAGATGAGACTGGATTCAATTTTCACAATGTTTATAATTAAAAATTAATTAGTACTTCAATATGGTTCTAGGTTTCTTGATAACTGCAAAATATATATTAGTAAACAATATTTATCATAAGTTTAAATTAAACGAATGTTTGAATGCATTAAAAATTGATTCTATGCGCGACTTTAGATTGTAAAATCCAAAACTTACAATTATACGATATTATCAGTTATAAATCCGAAACGAGACAAGACAACTAAACCTTGTCTCATTTCGTCTTGTGTGTAACCAGGGCCGTAACTAGAGGCTCTGGGGCCCCGGAGAAACAAGTAATCGATTGGCCCTTTATTTCCCCACTATCATTTGTATGCTCGCAATTCTTATGCCCGGTATTATAAAGGACCTAACAAAATTTGTTAGCTAGCAATTACATTCATATGGGGTATTAATACTGTACTACATAGTATCTATGGATTAGTTATGGAATTTAGAGCAGTGACACTTCAATTAATTGTAACACAGTTGGCATCTTTGACCGTACAAAATAATTTTCATAACATCACCACTGTTTTAATACCGTTTGTATTTACCTTCAACGCGTGCGCGAAACTTGTCAAAGTCATCAACAAACTCCAAAAGAACTGTCATATATGTTTGATACCTCAGTTGAAAGTGTTTGTTAGCTAACAAATTTGTTAGGTCCTTTATGATACCGGACATTACTCTAAAATTAATCTGTTTTCAAGAAAATATTTGTCAAATGCAAGTCGAGCCTCGCGTATTATTGTCCCGTACCGTATATTTTTTTAAATTTCTTATTCGATTATGTTAATTTAATTTAATTTCAGCAAAGTTAAAAATTACTAGTTCTATTTAATAGTTATAGTTTTAATAATAACATAACGTTAACATAACGGGATTGATTTAAAAAAATGGTAAGCCATCCCCCCCTCTCAAAAAGCACCAAAACTTAAATTTAATTATTATAACTCAGGTCTATTTATCGGTTTACCATTTACTACTATGCCAAATCCCAGCTTTCTATGTCAATCGGTTCAGTAGCTAGAAGGCTGTGACAGAAACAGTGTTGAGTCCATAAGTGTTCCTTTTTCCGATTTCAATACGGAACATTAAAAAACAAACATCTATTTTTTCATTGAACGAATTTTCCATGAATTGTTTTAGTCAGTATGTAAATATTTGAAGAAATTTCACAAGAAAAACAATTGTTTTGTGTTTATATAAAAAATAGAAAATAAATATAATTAAATTTTACATATTGTTCTGAGATCGATAAGAAAGCTATTATATTGCATTGTTTAATTAGTATTAAAATAAGTAGTTTTACAGAACAGTATATTTAAAATTACTACACAATAATAAAGTAATTTTACAGATAAAGATAAATGGATAACAATAACGTTGTCATTTTTAAACATCTTTTAAAAAACTGTGTTAAAGCATTAACGTTATCTCTAAATCCTATAAGGCAAAATAATACCTATATACACAAGGTACTGGCACCAGTCTTGGATATGACCTCAGTAATGGCTATTTTTTTATTAAATGTACTGAATTAGAAATCTTTATTGATATTTGATTATTATCATTTCTGAATATTAATCTATGTATATACATTTAACAGTCTTACAGCGTGATTTGATGAAAATCAGCCAATAGGTGTCAAAACGGTATACATTTAAACTAATTATTATTGTTTCAAATTTGACGATTATTTCTTTTATAACTTTTGTGTCGTAGTACTTATCATTTTGTAATCATTATCAAGTGTCCATCACTGCTTGCTCATTACTGGTTTTACCTTTGCCATTACTGGATAAAAAACGTAAACAAAATAAAAGGCTAAAATTAAAAAAACAAACTATATTTGCAGACTTTGGTAATTAAATTGATTAAATAAGTTGTTGTATTAGTAACATGAGTTCATGAGAATTACAAAAAAAGAAGCCCGTCAATCACAAAAACAGTAAACCTTGCTCTTATAACGGCTATAA
This sequence comes from Sialis fuliginosa, assembly GCA_961205875.1. Lineage (NCBI taxonomy): Eukaryota > Metazoa > Arthropoda > Insecta > Megaloptera > Sialidae > Sialis > Sialis fuliginosa. The sequence continues at coordinate 13,764,524 of OY540817.1, forward strand.
CTGGTGCCGGTACCTTATATGCAATTGCATATATCGGGGGTGGTCCATTTAAATTGAGACAAACAAATATCTCGAAAAAAAAGGATTCTGAGGGAAAATGTTTGATACAAGTTTCATGGAAATCTAATTCTTTTTTTGCAGATTCCTATTTTAAAGAAAAATGGAAACATCTTTTCTATAAAAATGTTTTTCAAAAACCTGAATTTTAACGAAATTTTTTTACACTGTTGAATGAAGATTTTTTTATTAAAGTATAAAACTTATTTTATTTAAGTATATTTTTATTAGATGTTCTGCTATTAAATAGTTAATTTTTCTTCTACCATATATTTTGTTACATTCTATTTCTAGATTTTCAGCATCCTTACAATTGGTAATATAACATTTTTATGTGTAGCTATATTGGCGCTGTACCTACACGACAAGTTACGGTACAGCACGGACTCGGCAACTGTCATCTATCACATCTTCATCATGTTCGTGTACTTCTTCCCGGTGATGGGAGCGATGATCGCTGACAGCTGGTTAGGCAAGTTCCGGACAATATTCTACCTGTCCATCGTATACGCTATCGGCAGCACTGTACTCAGTATAGGAGCTATTGAAGTTCTCTACTTACCCATGAGGTACATACTAAATCTATTTCTTTACACATTGATGTCTTATATAGAATTTACTTACTTAGTGGCTAGTGGTTGTTTTTAATTTTAGTTACTTGAGGTATTTCTTAAACAAAAAACTATTAAATATATTATATAGACATTTTGTACAAATCTTATTCAAGTTTTTTAGTAAACTGTTCTCAGTACTTGTAGTAGAAATATTCAAAAAGTGGTTGGGCAAAATATTTTAATTCTACGCTTATTTTACAGTTTTTTATGTTTTATTTTATTTTTTTAATATACGTTTATTTTGATGTATAGTTATCTATGTATGTTTCCCTGAGTACGATGCAAAAAAGGCTTTTTACTTTTACTTTTTTCTTATCCACTAAAAAATTTAATACTGTGCAAAGTAAAATTTTCTAAACACTATATTTTTTTATTTCTTATATGCAGTTCTATATACATACAATAAAATATCTAAATACTGAATAAATTTTAAAAAAGTGTGTTAAAAGTTTTTCGAGGTTTCAATTGTGATTGATAAATACTTAACATATGATACATACAGTTTTACTTTATTTGCTTCTAAAAAGGTTGGATGTAATTGTACAATAAATAATCCTCACATTATCTTTGCGTTGTCCTTCAGTTGTTTTAGTAGTTTTTTCAATAAAATATTCTCCGTGTAATTATTCAACAGATTGATGGCAATACTTGGCTTGCTGTTGATAGCTCTCGGTACAGGTGGAATTAAGCCTTGCGTAGCCGCTTTCGGTGGCGACCAGTTCGTTCTACCGCAGCAGGAGAAGCAGCTAGCCCAGTTCTTTTCTATCTTCTACTTCGCCATCAACTCCGGCAGCTTGATATCTACCTTTGTCACGCCTATTCTCAGAGCTGACGTGCACTGTTTCGGGTACGAAGATTGTTACCCGTTGGCGTTCGGTGTGCCGGGTATACTGATGATTGTTTCTTTAGGTGAGTTTTTAATTTTACATTGAAATTTCTCCTCGAAATCCCAATCAGCTGTAATAACTATAACTACTAACTGCAAAAATTTCCATTATTGAAGATCTACTGAATTAATTTGGGTTAGGTTTAAAAAAAGAATATACAATGTTTTTTTAAGAAGGTTTAGAAATATGGTCCACCAAAATATAATAAAACATTTAAAGAAGGTAGCTCAGTTGGTACTAAATTCTGTATAGGGAGGTATATCCTGTAAGGGGATATTTTATTATAAAAATTGTAATTGTTTTGGGCCGAATTCATTCTCATTACGCCTCTGTTTCGGGACAATCGTTTCTCACAATTGCATACTTATAGTTTTATATATTATAGTCTCATAGTGGTTCCGAAAAGTTGTAACCCCGCCGACCTTTACTTAAATAAACATAGTTTTGTCGATTGCCTTCGCGTTTTTACGAAACTCATGCCTACATTTAGAAACCCCCGACAATTACCGGGTAGACTTCCCTGCTTCCAGCGGACTATATTTACGAATCACTTGCATATACTTACAATTAGTACAAATTAATATAATATAAATGCTTTGATCATTAAAACAGCGTTACTTTACATTATATGCTGCTTTTTTATTATAAAATATTAATTAATAGGCAACATTAAAAAAGTATTGTTATCATTTTATGATCCTTCTTTATCACTCACAGCAAATACTAGAACAATAGTGCATTTATATAGCATTTTTAATTATTAATTTTTATTTATAAAATATGTGCATTATTGTCTCACCATGTAAATACAATATTTTTACTATGCCGTGTTTACACCAAATCGACAAACAACACGTTTTTTTTTCGACAAAATGGCAATAAAACCTATACATTTTTAAATATGATTTATTTAAAAAACATTGTGTTGCTGTTTTATCTTTTTGATGTAAAAATGGCATTATATGTAATTTTCTTAAGATAATATTGGTCTTGAAATTTAATAATAATCAAGAAACAGTAATTAAATTTTAAAAATGTAGGCAGTAGCGGTTCATAGAGGATTTTAGAATCGTAAAATAATCAATATTGTATAATTTAAATGTGTATTTAGTAATATTTACAAATTGTTTTATATTTTCAGTTATTTTCTTATGCGGAAAATTCAGTTACAAAATTAAAGAACCAGAAGGCAACATTTTAATAAAAGTTATAAAATGTATTGTGGTAAGTTTTAGATTTCAATAATTTTTATAGGTACCCATAGATACTTGTGTTTTGTAAAAAAAATATATTTTGATTATTTAATCCTTTCATGCCGGATATTATAATTTGCTTGCGAGCTAACGCTGTCCATGAGGTGTCAAATCGTCATAAATTTGCTCGGAATTCTAAAGCAGTGGTAATTGATGTAGGTATAATAATGATAGCGTTAGACACAAGGTAATTAGCTTTTGCACTGAAACAAATTCTTTTAATACCGGGCAACAAAGTTTTATTTACGTAGTAGTAGATTGTCGCACAGGCATTCGTCTCGAACACGACAATCTCAGGATCCCCAAACCAATTACATCATTTTGTAGGGGCTCCAAATTTTATATCCGCCTCGCAGGATCAACTCGCCGCGAGTCAAAATATCGCGGTGGTTGTGCATTTGATCTAATTACTAATAGGAACATAGTATATTAAATATTACTACTAGTCATTATAGGAGGGGCAGGGGGCGAAGTTCCTTGCATTAGATATAAATATTTCTTATGTAGTGAGACGCAGGAGGATGAAGTACACCGCACTAGATCTAATAATATATTCCTAAGTAACTAATGACGTTTTAGGGGGTAGGGGAGTGGGGGCGGAACTGCTCACAAAAGATCTAATAAAATATACCTAAGGAGCTTAATAGTGGCTTTTAAAGAGGGTGTAGAGAAAAGGGGTTTTTAACTTGAACTTGCAGCGAATTGTCCTAAACCGTCCGCCTCGGGCCTCTCAAATACATAATCCACTACATTAGTGGCAATTGTAATATAACTATAGCAATTTTTTAACAAAAAGTTACAAATAATTACTATCAATTTATTTTAGCATGCAATGTCAAGAAAAAGCAAGTTAAAAAAGAAAGGAGAATCCCGAAACCATTGGTTAGAATGCGCCGACGATAAGTACGATAAAGAATTCATCGGCGATATTAAAAATCTTCTCCACGTGATGTACCTCTATATCCCTCTTCCAATCTTCTGGGCTCTATACGACCAACAAGGATCTCGATGGACCTTCCAAGCGACGAGGATGAACGGAGAAATTGGAGGAGGTGCTAGCATCAAACCCGACCAAATGCAACTTGTTAATCCATTACTTATACTTGCTTTTATCCCATTGATTCAGTCTCTTCTTTATCCATTATTGGCTAAGTGTAATTTGTTGGTAAAACAGTTGCACAGGCTAACTTGTGGAGGTATTCTTCTTGGGATTGCTTTTATTGTGTCTGCTATAGTGGAGTTAGCTTTAGAGGTAGGTATTGTTTATGGAATTATTAATTATATTAATTAATTATTAATAAAAGTTTTGCCTATAATTATATACGGAAATTTGTTTTTAATAAGAACTCATGATAAATATAATGTAGAGAAGTGGTTCTTAAAGTACGGTCCGCGGACCCCCAATGATTAATTAGTATCCAACGACTTTCTTTGTTTTTCTATCCGGGGGAAGGAGTTAGGTATGCCTTAAAGTGGTCATTTTAGACACATCTCCTCTATGTCTACTTTATACACAGTCCTTTTTAAATTAAAAAAATATTTATTTATTTTATTTTTTATTTTTGCTAAGAAAATTTTGTACATTACTGATACTTTATAGATTACTTCTTTTACTTGTACCTATATAATTACAACCTAAAAAAAGTTGACCATTTCTTGCGATTTTGATCCCCAATATTATTTTCTTTTGAAGTTTCTTAGTCATGAATACGTATTTATATTATTAATTTAAATATTTTATTACAGCCAACATATGCAGTACTTCCTTCAAAAGGTGAAGCATTCGTGAACGTTTACAATTCATATCCATGTCCTATTGACATAACAATATTAGATCAAAAAACCATAGCGGCGTTAGATTTTGAAAATATTATTATCCAGCAAGATGGTGATAAAAAATATCCGATATCTGTTTCTGGAGTTTGTTTAAACAACAAGATAGAAAGAGAAATTGAACTATTTGGAAAAAATGTTACGGCATTGTTCTTAAGAAACGGAGACAAGAATGAAGAAATGTTATCATTTTATGATGATATAGATAAGTCTGATAATGGGTTCCCTAAAATAAGGTAGGATTATCGTTTATTATATTTGTTTTATTTTACAACAATTGGACCAATGTCGGATTAACCATTTGTTTCATTTGTATACTGGAAGCCCCGCATTTTTTATATAGTCTAGGGCCCATACTACCTTAATCCGGCTCTGCATTGGACATTGGAACATAGCTTTTTTAGTAGAAGAGGTTTTTTTTTATTCTTTTATTAAGTAAGAAACAAAACTTACTTTAAGTGATATTTATAGGGTCAATTAAAAAATAAAAGGAATAAGTTCTTTATCTATTACGAAACGATGATTAAAAACCAATGGAGTAATTCGATTTTTTATGTGGGGGGGGGGGGGGATTTACAAACAAAAGTACCATCACACAACAGTAAAAATAATATGTATTTTAATGTTATTAATTACTTTTATTTACTTAGGTTCCTTGTAAATAAGTATGGATACAGCGCTAAACTTATGTTTGGAAATACAGAAATAGTGAAATCCTCCGATCCTAAACTTCAGTATAAAGTAGATCCTGGAATATTTACCGTAGTTGTATATAATGATACTTATACTTCGAAACCTATTGAAATTGGAGAACTTAGATTAGGGGGTGTTTATTCAGTATTACTTAATGAAGTCAATAAAGAATGGGTAAGTATAATCTGAGAACAGAAATAATTGTATAAAAAATCAGTCTCATGGAAGGATAACACATTTTTTTAAATAAAAATTACTTTATTATTTCATATTCTCAAAGTGGGGTCTGCAGTACTCTCTAGTCTATAAATAAATTTAAAAAATTACTCCCATGAAATAAAAGTAAAAATAAAAATAATATACAATATTCATGAAAAATGAATGATCCCCCTAAAACTATAGTTATCAATTCCGCATTTATTCTTCAAGATGAAGTGGGGGGGGGGGGAATTGATCTTACGTGGTTAGTTATTTATTCTTCAATTAGTCATTATAAGTATGTATATAGATTGGTACATAGGTTTTTTTTTACAAAATATCAACAAGATGTGTTTTTTAAAGGTGTTATATTTTAGAAAGGAGAAGTTAAAACAAACACACTTCCAAATACAGTACACGTGCTGTGGCTGATCCCACAGTACGTTATACTGACAGCCGGAGAAGTCATGTTCTCAGTTACCGGTCTGGAGTTCTCATATTCCCAAGCACCGAAAAGTATGAAGTCTGTAGTATCAGCCTGTTGGCTACTGACCACAGCATTCGGAAACCTCATCGTTATTATAATTGCTGAGATTAAAATATTTGACAGTCAGGTATGTATAAATAAGATTTCTTAACAATAATCATAAATCACAAAATTACTTTTTATATGTTTAATTTTTTAAAGGCCAATGAATTCTTCTTATTTGCTGGTCTCATGTTTGCGGGAATGTTAATATTCAGTCTGATGGCATGGGGATACGAATATGTAGAATATAATGATGAGGAAGAAGAACAAGAAGAGAGAAGACATACAGCTAATGGAAAGACAAGTGATGATATGCGACTTAGTCAATTGAAAAACAGAAAGGAAGGTGTAGATAATGCTTTATTTAAGTCAGATAATGATATGTAAATTATATTTATAGTATTTATGTTTATATGTATTATATATTTAACATCCAATTGTATGTATAAGTGTTATTAATAAAATTATATATATTTTGACTATATATTACAATTATATTTGATTTATTTTTCACAAAATACATTTTTTTTATATAAAATAAACAATATTAAAAGTAACATAACTAGATTACCTTAAAATGTACTCATAAATATACGTTAAAAATAATACATTATTGTAATATTCAAAAATTTAAATATCCCGCTAATGTATTTTGGTTGTGCAGGTTGTGCAACTACTGTAGTGAAATTTATTATAACAAATAATGAATGGTATCCCTGTAACCATGAACAGTAATGCAGCCACTGACCGCAATCTTTTCTTGCTGTAAAAAGTAAAATGGCATCCTTTAGAAGCAGATTCGTATATTAATTTACGGATGTTGTTTTTATGACACTCAATCAGTATAAGAGGTCTTCTCTCGCATTAAATGGTAATGCATGCGAGGAAAACGCAAAGGATTAATGATGGGTATGTTATGGCAGGAGAAAACAAATTAATTCAATTTCGTCCTCGCTACATTGCATTGGCCGTAAATTAGAAATCGTTTGACGTAAATTTATAATATCTTTTAGCCGGTGATTTCCAAGACCAATATTCTAAATTATTGTAAACGAATTTATTTAAAAATCCCGTCTTTATTTTTGCAGTGGAATTAAATATTCTTAATTCCATGAAGTAACCAAATCAGCAATTTTATGTTTCAATAAAAATCGTCATTTTAGATTTATTTTGAACATATTGTTTTAATAATTTAGAAGAAGCACGAGAAAAAGTGTTCTTTTTAACTTAATATAATGTTTTTATCAATTTGTTATCTATTTCGGTATAATGTAAATATTTATATTTCAACATTTTGTGATACTATTTTAACTTTAAAAATGCTTTGCCTTTTTCATGTTTGGAATTAAGAATAGAGAAATTTAATATTTATTTTATGTTTCAGGTATTTTGACAAACATCAGACCCATCCATATCAGGTATAAACAAAAAACAAATAAATAAATCTATTCTTAACTTGAGTATACCTTTTATCATGAACTATTTATTTAACTATGTACTATTAACTTCTTAACTGATTAAAATAACTGCTGATTCATTCAATTACTTTCATAATTCCACACCTGTTTTATTATAATACAAAAATACAATAGTATAATGTATAACATGCACGTTATGTCATGTACATATTTTCAAAGGAGTACTTTTATACTAAACAATCATTTTCTGTGCATTGCAGAAGTACGGTTCACAGCCGTCTTCTAATAAAAGCTCTGATCACCGTTACGATCAGAGGATAAACAGGGACTCATCACCTAACGGGGGCAGCGGAGGTAACTTGTCGTACGATAGCGCAGATGAGTCTCAGCTGTCACCGCAAACGCACGGTGAAACGCGGGGGCCCTCCTCGTACCTGCTGCAAAAGGAGAGAGATTACAGCAAGTCTGCATCTAGGGACAAGTATAGTGGTCAGTATATTGTTCATGATTAAAGCTTGTATTGTTACCAGGTTATAAAATTTAGTTGACATGTTATGATTTATTAACCCAATAATACACTTGATATTTTCACTTTTGGTAGTTTTCTGCAAAAAGATATTTAAAATTTAAAAAACTTAGTATTATAGTCCAATAACTCAATTGTAACAATTAAAAAGTTAAATCAATATACATGCACGTTCTTTTCAAAAAGCAAAGAATAACAAAAGTAAAAGCATGTAGTTAATCTTTATTAATGAAAATTGTACATTATTAATAGTAAGGTACTTTTTCTATTTGGCGCAAACAAATATTAAAATTTCAGTTGTAATTAATTGCTTCCTTATTAAATGTCTTTAACTGTCATAATATTGTAACTATGGAAACGCCGTGCATTTATTAAAAGTAATTCTTTTTGACAGTTTTATTGGTTATTATTTATGGAAATTGATTCGCTATAATTATTGTAATTGTGTATAAAATGGTGTAGACTATACTGTACAAATTTTAATGAATTTCAACATGGGCAACTATATTTGATGACATTTAAAAGTGAAATTTTGATGATACGTGTAAAAAAAATTAAAAAATTTACGGATGTTGGTTGACACATTCAATTTTGATAATTATTTCTTGTTGATTAACCAAAGTGTAAATGCGGGTTTATCTTCGTTGTCTTGAATAATAGAAAGAATTTGTTAATTCAAAAATAACATGATAAAATATCAAAATTAAAAATTAAATATCTATTTTTAAAATTATGATAAAACAGATAAGAATAATAATTACTTGTTATTTTTAGAATGTGTAAGGTCCCCTAAAATACACGATAGAAATTGTGACGATAAAATGATTCTACAACGGAAACACAGTTGTGGAGACGTGGAGAGAACACGGAGAGTAGGCGACTGGTCAGAACATATAAGGTACTGTGAATTGTTGTTTCTAATGTGAATGATACAATAAAACATGTTTGTGTTGTTACAGTTCATCAGGGAAAAAATATTATTACAATTGTAAAACAGAAGTGTCCCAATGGGAGAAACCACGCGAATGGATAGATAGAGAACTTGTTAGGTCATCTTCATCTGGTCGGTCACGTGACAGAGATAGGAGGTAAGTGATAACATAATCAACTCTTATTTGTTCCTGACCAAAACTGTAAAAATGCCAAAATAAGTTTTATAATCCAAAATTTACAATTCTCAATTTTTTTATTCTTACATTTATTTTAGTCTTTGCTTTGCATATTTTAATTTATTAATCCAAATTATTATTGTCTATAAATGACTTGTAATAGTCTGAAAAAATTGCTAATATTAACATTGATTGAAATATACCTTTGTTAATAGAAGGCAACTAAGTATATAATTTTATTTCAGAGATCGAGACCGTGAGCGTGACAAGGAGAGAGACAGGGACAGAGACATGCGTGAACGTGAACGTGAGCGTGACCGTCGAGACCGGGAAGAGCGAGAGAGAGAGCGGGACAGGGAGCGTGAGCGAGACAGGGGCGGAGACAGGGACCAGCGCGAGTACATCAGGGAGAAACATTCCAGGGCGAGGCAGTGGCGGGCCGAGTCAGAGGAGGACGGGCGGACGCGCAGGGGAAGCAATAGCACAATGCCTGCGGCCGCGGTCACAGAGGTGGTGACGGTACCGCAGCCAGTTGCGGTCGTCGCCACGCCGCAGAGTATGGTCGTCATGCAACAGCAGGCGCAGGCTGTTGATTCACAGGTGAGAGTGTATATCAGTATAATTGACATCATTTTAACTGCTTAAAGATATTGTGTCACAAGTTGAAGAGAAACACTATCCCAAAATATTTTTTTTTTGGAACTTCAAAGATATAAAAACAGTCCATATTTACTTTTATAGGATATGGACATATCTCCTGGTGGAGACAGCACACCCATCTCTGAGGAGGGCACACGAGAGGCAGCAACTGCAGATCCAGTGGGTCCAGTACTGCTGTCCTCAGCACGGCTAGAGGCGTCGCCCGTTGTGGTCGCAGACCATGGCGGCATGCTGTCCAACTCCAACGCAGACCAAACGGACACAACCGTCATCGTAGCGGAGGGGCCACCCACGCCTACGCATTCCGAGGGACATGACGGTGGCGGGACCCAGAACGGGCCTGTAGTAGAACGAAAAAGTAAGTACTGACATGTTTAAAGCAGAAATGATTGAACCCACACTCATACATTTTTTTTTTGTTAATGGAGAATTCTTAATTGTATATTAGTTTTAAGAGCTGACAATGTTTTACTTCAAGTTATTTGTTATTAGTGATCCTGTGTTTACATCCCTACTTTAAAAACCGATGAAAAAGATTAGTTCTATTGTTTACATAGTAAATTCAATGGTAGTGCCAATTCTGTTTATTTTTATTCAAGTCACTGAACAAATCTATAAGAACAAAAAGAATGATATGCTTACTGTACTGATTTAAATAACTTATTAATTAACTAATATTGTTTTATAGATGTTCCTTTTTTTTCAGTGGGAAGTCCTCAGAGTAGTCTAAGTCAATTAGGAGCACTTAGACCTCAGGGGCCGAGTTTAACGCCTTCGTTAGCAAACCATTACCGGGACGATCTAGTGAACCATGTTAGAGGTTGGCCTGCTGAACTGCTTGAAAAACAGGTACATTATCTTTGTATTGATGGACTTTGTAAAATGTTAATGCAAATGATTTTTATATGCAGGCGCAGAAACTAGAAGAAGAAGCTCATTATATTGGAAGTCTTCAGTGCACAAAAGTGTCAGCTGATCTCAAAATAGCACGCTCTTTAGTCCGATTAACAGAAATTCAAGCCACCCTACAAGAACAGAGGTAATTTATAACTTTGAATTTGGTTATCGTAATTTATGGAATTCTTTATTTATAAAAGAGTAGATTAAAGCATGAAGATACAATCAGAAATTCAACCGTAGATTTCTTTAAAGGTGAAGTTGAAAATTAAAGAAAACTTATAGGTTTAAAAGATGAAATTGACTCTTAGAACTGAAGATGAAATATTAATTTTGTAAATAACTTCTATGTCTGATATCCCAAATGAAAATTACATACATTGTTTGTTAACTATTAATTTGACCAATGAATATTAATTATGTATAAAACTATTAGGTTGATACACAAGTTATATATAGGTACATTCTTTTTAAAAACTATTTGTTAACATGATGATTTTTGCAGAATTTTATTTCTACGTCAACAAATAAAAACTCTGGAAGAACTGAAATCACAGAACTCGTTCATGTCAGATGACCCGTAGCGGCAAACGTGGAACATCATACGTTGAGACCCACGCCTTGCGATCGCGCAAACGCAGCCCTGAGGTTCCACCGCAGTGTTATGCCGCAATAGATGAATTTTACACTGTATTATAAAATGGTTTGTTTCTTTTCTTACAAAATGTTTTTCTGTCAACATCGCCTGGCTGTCGGTAGTTTTTTCGTTGAAGCATGAAGTAAATAGAAGGAAAAGTGTTAGAATTTGTTGTTTTTTGGAAATAATTGTAGAATATAGATTATGTCTACTTATATACTATATTTTCTTGATTTTAATGCAAAATTTCTATTTTCTTTGTAAAAGCACTATTTATTTTGTATAATTAAGTTCATTCCAATATTAGTTAATTAATTTTGTCAGTATTAACAATTATTCATTTTTGCTGCAATACATTTTTTACATTTCTGACATTTACTTCTCTTATATCTATTCTAAAAAGTTATCGATTGTAAGAAGAACCTTAATTTCAATTGATTTAACTTCTTTATTTCTAAACATTTCATGAATTGACGAACCACTTTTGTGATGTATTTCTTATTAATCGATGTTTGAATATTTTTTTGTATAAATTGATTTCTAAAATAAAAATGTGTTTAAAGATCGAGAAAATATAGTAATTTTTGTGAAAGTATAACAGTCCATCATTATATGATACTGATGATAGGATATAGGCTATATTTTCACAATAATATCAATTTTTAAATTTGTGACACTTTGCTCTGTTATTTACTTCATCTCTTCAATTTATGATTGTCTGAAACGAATGAGATAGTTTGGTAAACGTAAACGAAAACAGTGCTTTATGTAATTATTTTTTACATTTTGTTGGTTTCAAATATCGTATATTTATATGACAAATTTTTGATTTATTCAATACAGGACGAACAGAAAACCATTTTACCAAGATATAACTCAGAAGGATGTTTTGGTGAAGTGATTTTTTGACCATTCTATATTTACGTATTTTGTATTTTATTATTATTTTCATATTATACTTACTGGTACTTCCGTAAATGTTTTTTAATAATTTAAGAAAATATTGAATTTGATTTTAATTAAATATATAATTTCATTAAATTTAATAAAAAAATTGTTTAATATTTCATCAATTTAAAAAAAAATTTTAAGAAATTTTTATAAAAATATAAAATTAGTTTCTCTGAAGATAAAATAATATTCATTGAATACAAAATTTTATTTATAGCATCTCTGTTTTCAAAATACAGTGAGGTGTTAGCATTTGATTGTAACCACTGGCTGAAATATTGTGATATTGATTCGTTAAATATGTTTTGTAATCTCAACGCATCATACAGTACTGTTGACTCAGTTTACCGAACATAGCTGACACAAATAATCGTGTATATGTGAATATTATTCTAAGTATTCAACTTCCATTTTTTTTTTCAAGTATTGTATTACATATTATATATATATATATTGTTTTTTTTTTTTTAAATCTGGTTAGTACGATGTTATTATGTAAAAAAAAATACCATTGAATTCTTGAAAGTCGGATGATTATTATAATCCAAATTGTAAATATAACGTAACCTTTAAACTTAATGCCGCTCTTTTATTGTTGATGGATTCGTTGTATATTATTATTATTTTTTATAATTTTACAAGATTTCAATGATATTTGTTGATGCAACAGTTTTTGTAAACCCCAGAAGAAGCTGATAAAAGGAATGCTTCTTTAATACTGTAATTTATTCAAATACTTTGTACATTTATTTTACTACAAACTAGCGCCCCTCGACCTGGATACGAGAATTTATTTTCTCTACACACGGATGACTGGCTTTAGCGCATATTTTATTATACTTAGTGTTTGTTTATTTATTTTTTATTTCGTGTCCGGCTCGAGGGACCAATAAATAAAAGTTTTAATCCAAAGCTGTGTTTTTATAAATCGTATTATAATTAATATTTTTTTAAATATAAGAAATTTTCAAACAGTATCTGATTGAATCAGAAATTTAAATTCCTGCTCTTTATTTTCAAACATATACAGGATGAATTAAAAGTAAGGAACATACTAAATTATTAAGTTGATGAAAACATTTTTCTCATAAAAATTTATTAGTTATTTTTTGCAATATTTTGGCTGTATTTTTATAACATTGGGCAAAAATCAGCTTGCGACCACGGCGTTAATGAATTTTCGATACAAAATTAATTTAAAATTAACATTTGTTCTGGTTTATCTGAGCAATTAAGAATAATAATAAGTAATTAATTTAATCCCTAAAATTTGGTTTGCACTATATTTCATTAAAATAATTCCTTATTAATGAAATTTATACTATTATATTATTTTAAATCCAAGTGATAGCTAATAACTTCAGTTTGTGATAGAAAAATAAAAAATAATTGAAAATAAATATTTTTTTATTCAAAAAATTCAAGAACAAAATAATATAACATTTTTATTTACATTGTAAACAATACACAATTTATCTACACAGTTATTTATTAAAAACATTGATGTCATTTTAATTCATTAAAAAATTTTAAAAAATTTCAAAATCTACAGTTGTGTGTCGATGCGACATAATATTGATAACAAATAGGTTTATTTTCTAATTAATAGTACATAAAAAACTACTTACGACTAAATGTTTTTAATAAAAACTTAAATACATCAACTCTAAAACTTCCAAGACTATCGTACAAGTTTATAAAAACTATTTTGATTGGTGAACAAAAATATATTTGCAAATTATTACGTTTTATTTATATATTTTAACTTTAAATGATTATCTATCCAGAAATAATAACGCAAAAAACATTCTAATGAAGATATACTTTCATTAAAAAATTCCTGTGACACATACGAGCGTGAGAAAATTATAAGATGAAATAACGATGCTCATTTAAGACACGAGCATTAGCTTATTATAGCTTAAGACTCTGTGATTATGGAGGTCTGAAAATGTACATTATCTCTCCCTAATATTTTAAATTATCTTCCCTTGAGAGATTTAAAAAAATTACTTCACCCATATTTGTTAAAATTTAGGGTTCTGCACATACATAGATCATGGACCGCGCATTCTGTAATAACATAATGGTATAACATTTCTCCAAAACAGTGAGAGATGCGGTGACATTTGGGATATATCTACATACCTCTTTTTCTGATAAGAATGAAATAGATATTCCTGTTTAAAAAAGGACAAGTATATCCCAAACCATTTTTTTGACGGCTCTGTTTTCGAGAGTCCATTTTCTATGTCTATGGTTCTGCAATTCCTAAAGGAAATTTCTGAATAAATGATCTTTATGTTTATTTCTTCAAAAATAAATTTCTATACTTACTTTAATTTTTGTGCTTGATAATTGTCAAGAAAATGTTTTAGAGTCAATTAGTTAACATATCATCTAAAAAAAGTTAATATCTGACAGATAAGCTATAAGATGAGGAACAATATTGTGTACAAGCATTCAAGCAACTTGAACTCCTTCTATTTTCTTCTTTTTATATCATAGGGGGCCAATAACTTTATTTTAATTGCGAATTTTGGTCATCCCTGGTTTATATTGTTCATATAAATGAAACTGTTGGTATGATAACTTATACATATTAAGTATAATATGCATCGAGAATGTATTTTTTTTTAAATGATATGGTGGTATTAATCGTATTAATATCGAATGTGGTTTACATATTTCATATTGCACATGTTAACATTTCTCAAAAGAAATTATAATACATTTTGATTTAGTCTTCTTATTCAATATATATGTCTTCTATAGGGTATGCAGTTTCTATAAATTTCTGGTAGAATCTTTGGAATGCTCTCCTAAAATGCAAGAAATAATAAGTCAGGTTAAAATATTTTATATTTGTATTCAAATCATTCAGAAACCAAAACAACTAAGTCTGCCATTTGTATTTTAAATATATATATTTATATTTTGAATTTATATAAATGACCATTTTAAAAAATTTATACATAGTTTTTCTCTCGATGTTAGGTCATTGAATTAAATAAAATTAATTAAAATAATTTTTTTTATTAATAATTAAAACGTTTTGAAAATAATATGTCTTCATCAATTTCTTAATTAACAATTGTCCATTTCATAAATACACATGTTACAACATTTTAAAGCTCTTTATAATTATTGTACACAATAATTGACATTACAGGTTTAAAGGTACTAAGTTTGAAACTGTTTCAAACTTTGTATAAATATTAATAAAATATGTTTGTGTGCGATTACTTCCTCACCATATCTAAAGTTTCATTTATGTAATATGTGTATATATATGAAAGAGACAAACACAAGTCGAACCGTTGTGAGTTGAGGAGTATCTGTATTGTCATTAAAAATATAATCGAATATGATTTGTGTAATCTCAAAAAAAAAAAAACTATATTACCCAACAGCTTCAGCAACAGGTCGTGTCGATTCCGTGCCTCTAAACACGTGGCATGCGAACCTCTGCAGTGTAGGGTGTTTTGTGATGAAACCCAAGTACCGATGGTCACGCGGGTGAAACGCACAGAAAGACACGTTCTTCAGCGAGTAAAAGTAGTCAATGCAAGGTCGGTCAGGCTGAAGACAAAAGGTAAAAGCATTAATATGTTACAAGCAAGAGTGATGTCGGCAATTGCTTACCACTGGTTTTGTTCTTTCTACCATTCGTAGACCTCTGTCAGATACCTCCAAGACACAAGGGGCCCCGTTTGGTGCATTGAGTGTCCCATCTTGTACAACTCTGAGAATAAATATGAAGTAATGAAGGGTAAGTTCTTTTTGTGTTACTATATTTGTAAATTATTAATAAATATTAAAATATACAATATGTGCACGATAGAAAGAAATTTCCCCTAAAAGAAAATGAAACTAACTTCTTTTTACAAGATATCGTTGATTTGAAACAATCTTACAATTAGTAAAATCCATAGATAACATAACTCTTAAACATTCGCTACTTCATAAAAAAAACTAAAGTACCTATTTGAAAAAATATTTTTAAGTACTTATTTATATTTTAGCGAGATTTTATTAATTTTGATAAAGTGACCTGTTAGTACTAGTATCGTCTATAGTCGAAATACGACTAATATTTTACCTGCCTTAACTTAACCTGCAAAACATTGCAATTGAACGCAATTTGAAATCTACGTTTGACAGAAACCCAAAACTATTTATTTTTGCCGCTTGGTGGCGCTAGGAGTATTGCCATGTTGTTGAACGATGTGAGGGGAAATAAACAAACAGCGAGAGGGGATATCATGTGTGTATGTTAACTTTATTTTACCTGCCTTAACGGCAACATACACACATGATTTTTTTTGTACATATCTATGGCACATTAAGGTCAAATATTGCAATTGAAATTTCGACTAGTTCTAATTAATTAAGTCAGAGCTTTGAAATTTTGCAATACAATACAGTACAATTAATATTGTTCTAAATCTAATATGGCGGATACCTCAAGATGGTGGATTATCTTTTTCTTCACAACCCCCTTGACATGAGTATCTTAAATGAAGGGGTTGACTAGTAGAATACGATGAGCTATGTGACGTCATTCTAAACCCAATATGGCGGACGAAAATAATAGAAGCTTGTTTGTAAAAAGTATTTTTATATATATAGTAATTTGTTTTAAAATTAATAGAATAAATCTTATTCTATTTCTGCATTTATGTTCGGAAAAATATTTACCTGCGTGTAGCTTGGCACACTACAGCAGTCCCTTTGTGCGCGTGGGTCTCAACGCTCCCTAAATAGGCCAGAAGGTAGCGCTCCAACCGCCGGGGTCGGGCTTCTACTAACTCTTCACCATCGTTGAATAGCGGTTGAACGAATTCGCTGTACTCAGTGTCGACTGCATAAGCAGAAGGGAATATGCCAGCTCTGCAAAAATAAATAAATATATTTTCACAATAATAAACAAATATCCGGTACTGTAATTTTAAGTAATTGGATAAGGTAAAAACTCGACTAATTATAAAAAAAACGGTTTTCGAATTTTACTTTAGACAAAAAAGCGACAAATCATAACAGCCTGTATAATAGGAAAGATAGCTACTATAGAAAAACGTGAACGTATCTATCTCTGGACCCATATCAGCTTTTTAAATGTTACGGAATTTGGAAACTATTCTGACCTCCGAAATCGCAACCGTATCCGAAAAAATTAGATATGACCCCAAACCGTATCCGAAATAATATTTAAGGATATTATTTCGGATAATTTCCTACTTGTTGCCGATCCCAGAGACACAAACTGTGAAAAATAATAAATACTAACAATTAGTAATAAAAATATGTATCCTAAATAATTTTATATCCGTATTCGAATTCAAAACCGAAACCAAGAAAAAAAATATCGCTACTTGAAACCAGAATCAAGAAGTTGAAATCCTAATCGGTATACAGCGGCCCCCTTATTGTAATTGATAACTTTTGTTTCGTTGTCATCACGATTTTATCGCCTCTAAACCTTACTGAAGAACTTTTTTTTACTCCTCATGACACTTTTAACTTTTTTTATACATACATGAAATGTACTGTAAAATTAAGTATAATTAGTGATCATGAAAAAATTCGAACTCGAGATTTTAACGAATTACACGTATTAAGAGTCCCTGAATCAACTAAAACTTTATCTCAATGACGTCTGTGTGTGTGTGTGTGTGAACGCTCTATATCCAAAACGGTGAGACTTACAAACATGAAATTTTAAACTTAAGGTTCTTGTATACTGTAGATGTGCACGTCATATTTTGAAAACCATCACTAAACCGGAAACGGATGTTTAGTTATTGGTATTTAGGACAATATCTACTTAATTTCCAACGGAGAAGCTGTAAGTTGGTTTAACTGATTTTATTAGAATTTGGTAATGATATGAGTTAAAAAACACACTAACTTTGAGCAATGACTTACCTTCCAGTACGTAAGTTGACTCCCTCGCACCATAGGTCATCTGACTCAGACTGAACGTATAAAGGATCCCCAATCTCCACCTCAACCTCATCGCGGTGTCGCGGCACAAACCGGTACAGACCTCTGTGAGTCGCGTCCACTAACAGTTCATCGCCGGTGGCGATTCGTCCAGTACCTATTGGTCCTCCAAAATCCTAAAGAACATTGATAAATAACGGTAAAACATACAAATAAAATTAATTGTAACCTAATGTTATTTAAAATATTCGGTCGATACAAAAGTTCGTAGCGTTTTTGATTTCTAAGTCAAAAACTACCATGGAACGAGTTTTGTTTCAAAAAGACAGCATCAAATGATTTTGCAGTATGTTAATGCCCGTCTGAGTACTGTTAACGTTACAGGATTTGGCTATTCAAGAACTCGGTTGAGAAGTTATTTCACATCCGTTATCTTCTCCTGATTCGTATCTTTTTTGCTTTCTATCCAACAACCACCGAGAAAAAATCTACTTTAATAACGTTGCTTTTTAAAATTAGCTTAACAAATTCTTTACTTTCAAACCACTGAATTTCTTCAGAACGTTAGGAGTTAATCGTAAACAATGCAAGATAACATATTATAGATTAGTTTGAACAGTTGATCGAGAAACATATTTCATGAAAAAAGTTCATATAAACTTGTGTGAAATTCTTCGCGAGGAATTTAATTATAATAATTATAATTAATTAATTATAATAATTAATTATTTAATATTTTGAGAACCTATTGTGATACAGTTATGAAATTTTATAATCGGTTTAGTATTAAACACGTATTAATACTTAACCGATTATAAAAATAAAGATCGAGTGAAAATTTTGAAATCGGAGAAGAAGTTTTCTTTAAAAAATGATCGCAAAGCTTCTCGTATTTTCGATAATAAAACAACTCATAACAAAGATACAACGCATTTTATTCATTATTGAATAAAAATCACAATTGCCATGGAAAACTAAAATATGTTTGTTAGTCGAGGCGTCAGCCAAAACTACAACAATCACTCGAGTGCAATAGCAAAAAGTCAAGTAAGCTTTGGAAAAAAGAATGGTTGATGTTTAAAATTTTTATATTTATTAAAATTCGTTGCTTATTTTGTTAATGTATAACAACATTGCTGGCTTTAGGGAGGGAGGCTGGGCAACTGCTCGGGGTGCCAGTTGAGAAGGGGCGGCAGACGGCCACATGGAGAAAAACTTAACTTGAATTCTAGTATGTAGATGTTTTTAGGAAAAAAATTAAGAACAAAAAACCGAGAAAAAATCTACTTTAATAAACACGCTGCTTTTTAAAATTAGCTGGACAATTTCTTTACTTTCAAACTTTAACTCTTAAATACGAAGTTTTATAAAGTTGAAAATATAGAAGTTATACTATACTTATATTAAATGAATAAAAAAGGTACTGACTGGATGTGGTGACATTGATTTCTCTATCGGAGAATGTGCTGTGGAATGACCGCTATCACTTTGGTCCGTTGTCGCGTAGCAAAACGTGCCACTGGAGTCTGGGGAACTGTCGACACCCACATCGCTGTTTCTAAGCAGCAACTGCGGGTAACTGGAAGCTAGCTCTGATGCCAAAGAAGAAGCACTGCTAGTGCTTAAGAAACTTGCCACTGTTTTAGAGGAAAAACAATCTTTTATTGTCAAATAAAAAACACATTAAAATTAGAAAACAAAGTGATATTCAAAAAGAATTTAAATGGCAAAAGATACCAAAAATTAAATATTGAAGGAGCTGAAAATTGCCATCGTATAAAAAAATCATAAAAAAGAAGATATTAATAATTTTTTGCTCTTTTGTTATTTCAATTGTCAACTAAGAATTTCTTTAAATATCATTGTTAAATGTATACTCGAGAACCGTAACGCGTTATACAGTAAGCAAATTAGGCAAATAAAAATGGATTTAGGAAGGTTAAAATGGATATTCTCATATTTATAGTCAGAGCTGCCACAAATACTCACAAGGGAACCACCAGACCTTTGTCGCACCAATTTGCTTTAAAAAAATTAGGGTTGTAGTAGTGGTATAGATAAACCTACACACCAAGCCGTTTGACGGAAAACTCATAAACAAACGAGAAAAAAAATTATGAAATTCCTAAACATATGTACCTATCCAGTTGAAGTCAAACGCAACACTAGTGGTGGCTCGTTCGTTAGCGCTACGGGCTAACAACCGTGAATCGCCGGGTTCGATCCTCGATGCGATCGATTTTTTTTTATAGATACATATGTTTAAACGAATTTACAGAGGAATTTCATAATTTTTTTTCTCGTTTATTTATGAGTTTTCCACAACTGGTGGTTCCCTTGTCAGTGAAAGTACAATTATTGTACTATTTACACAAGTACTTTTTCAATATAAAGTATAAGAAAAAGAATACACATAAAATAAAAAAAGTAAAAATGGAGCTGATTACTTTTTCTCATTTAAAATTGAAATAAATGTCATTACCTTTACCTCTTCTACTCTTGGGTATTTCTGGTAACTTCCTTCTTCTCCTAGTTCCTTGGTGGAAAGGCGGTCCAGGTATCCCACTGTTCCTAATATCCGTATGATTCGCGTGAGGAACCTCTTTAATACTATCGTGTTTAGCGCATGTCGGCTCAGAATTATAAGAATTGGAAGACGTTGGAATAGAAGAAGAATGATACGTGTCTGAGTCGTTTGGGTTGACCAGAAATACAACGTTACCTTGCGTCTGACTATTGACTTCTTGTTGAAGAGGGAAATTACTCGCTGGTCCTGATTGGCAACGTTCGGGGATGTTTTCTTCGGATGATTGAGGAAATATCAACATACTGTTAGGACCTATATAAAAACAACCGTTGTTTAGAACAAAGGAAAATAGCGTTCGGTCAAATTTGGTATATGTTGTCATTACCACAACTTCGAGAAAAGTTAGTTTGTAAAAATATGACTAATTATATCTCCCAGATTAGTTTTATGAATGTATCACATTTTCGTTGTATTAGATCGTATCATATCAAATAACTTTTATGCAATTCAATATTCAAAATAAAACTTATTTACAGTTCCTCAAATCTACACAGGGGCACGTACAAAAATAAGTGTTTTGAATTTTTATCTACTTAACGTTTATATCAAGTTTTATCAAAATCTTGAAGCATAAAATATTTGGTCTTCATTTTTTTCCAACCCCCTGCACCCTTCCACAATTTACAATCATAATTCCATAACTTAATGAATAAATTATCAATCTACAAAAAGTGTTGAAAGAAATATTTTAATGCACGCTTTTCTTTTTTTTATATTTTTTTATAAGTTACACACCAGCGGATGCATTAGATTCCATTAAACTACTTCCTGGAGAAGCATTATCATTTTCGGATACACTGGCCTGCCGCGAAAGCACATAGAATCCTCCGGTAATCATCGAGAAATCGGAACTAGTCGATGGCATAGTTTTTGGCATTAATTGACCGACACCGGAATTTCTGGGAAGAATCAAGACACCATTAGAGATCAAGGTAGCGCTGGTAGTGCCTTCTGGGAAATGATCAGTGCTCTGGATTATCTGCACTGGTCTGATATTGTCGCCATCTAGAGTGTCCAAAGAAAACTGTCCTGATGGGTTTGTGTCCGTGAGAGCGGTAGTGTTGTCTTCGGTAGTAGAGCATTGGGGTTGTTGCTGGAAATGTGGTAGGGAGTGGTTGTCTTCTTCATCCTCATCCTCGTCGCTTTTTGATGACGTTGGTGACACGTCATCTAGTATATCTGATACGAGTCTAGAAAGGTAAAAGGTGTTGTTTATTATGAAATGTACTCAGTGGCGCCGGAGCCGTATTTTTAATAATAAAACAACTCATAACAAAGATACAACGTATTTTATTCATTTATTGAATAAAAATCACAATTGCCATGGAAAAATAAAATATGTTTGTTAGTCGAGGCGTCAGCCAAAACTACAACAATCACTCGAGTGCAATATCAAATTTAAGTCAAGTAAGCTTTGGAAAAAAGAATGGTTGATGTTTATTAACAGCATTGCTAGCTTTAGGGAAGGAAGCTGGGCGACTGCTCGGAGTTCCAGTTCAGAAAGGGCGGCAGACGGCCACATGGAGAAAACTAGTAGATTTTTTTTTTAAATTAAGAACAAAAAAAACTAGATACAACTCAAAAGACCCACCGGCCGGACTGGCCCCATACATCCCTGATTTAAATAATCATTGATACTGGAAATCGATAACACGTATAATACTAAACCGGGTATCAAATTTAAGTAGGTACTATATCACAATGGATTCTTAAAATATTAAATATTATATATTAATTCTTTAAATATTAAATAAAAAGCATTCTGTATTAACATAATGGTGTAACATTTCTTCAAAACAGGGAGAGAGATGCGGTGTCATTTGGGATATAGGTATCTATCTCTTTATCTAAGAAGAATGAAATAGTTACTTCTGTTTAAATAAGGACAAGTATATCCCAAACCATTTTCTACCTCTTTCTTTTGACACGGCTCTGTTTTCGAGTCAGATGCGCGGTCCATGCTCTATGTTTATGGGTAGAAGAGCTTTATGAGGATTAAAAAGTGGCATGAGGACTACAAAAAGGTGTACACAAACTTGGAGGGCGTAAAAATTAGTCAATATTACAATGAAAAAAGGTCTTTAATTCAAGCAGGGGGACATTGAAAATTCAAAAATAATTTTTTGATCAGTTAAGTTTTCAAATGGCACACAAAAGTAAAGTGGGTTTTCTCCAAATAATTTTAGAACTATTTAAAAGTTTCATTAATACTTTAAAATAGAAGTAAAGTAAAACCACTATTATATATTTTATAAAATAGCCCCCACACTGGAATTGCTGGCGGGTCCCCTAAGAATATTTTTTTCGGTCTTTCAATAAAAAAAAAATCTCATAGGTAAGTTTGAATTACCTTTTTTCGGTCGTACATTAAAACAAAATTTCTGTCAATCAATTAAAAATTTTAATTCATAAATACCATGTACTTTTTTCTCGCCACGTCGTGCCTCCTTAGCCTAGCTAGAGACCCGACCCCCCCCCCATGTGAGGGCCATGATTACTCCCATGAAAAATGGTTATTTCTTATACTCGAGTTCGCGTAGCTATTGTCAATTGTCCGCAAATAAAAATTAATTATTACTTATATTTAAATAAATATTTTATTTAGACGATTCTTCCAAACATACGAAAGAAAAACATTAATTGATATTTCAATTTTATGCCCAACTGGAAAATAATTAATCTTACTTTAACTGACGCAAATATGTTTTAATCAAAATCAAATTAAGCTCATTTCAAATTGGCTGACGTCTACTCTACGTTCTTAATATGCGCAACAATTAAAATATAAATGTTAATATCTTAAGGGAAATGTATTTAAAAAAATAATACCGGATGAAAGAATAAACGCATAAAAATAAATGTTTAACTGATCATGCCACTTTACTTGTGACTACAAAATAAAAACAGCAAATCAATAAAAAGGCGATGCATAGTAAGGTTACAGAAAATTTAATTAATTAAAAGTTTAAATATGCGAAACGGGGGTTTGTGGTGTAAAAAAAAACATTTAAATATATGCATTTTATTTTAAATAACTTACGTATAAAACGGCAAAGAAACTTTGTTGTGTTGGGGCATTTCTTCCAAACATTGTCTCAACTCTTCAAATTCCGTGTCGGCCATGTTTTTGTCTGTGTCTGTGTGTCCACTACCCCTTCGATACGCGGGGGTTGAAGCTGCGATGTATCGATTCTAATGCGTTTGAAGCGCATGCGGTATATAAACGTGAGTGAACGTGAATGCAAAAATTAATTCGTGAATACGAAATATTTATATTAACCAATCGAAAAAAGTATTATTTAAATTAAATTTATATTTAATTTTATATTTTTGATTGTTGAAATGAACAACAATGAATGAAGTCTTATTTCAAATCCCATTGTTAGAAAAACAATTTCAGTATTCAAAACTATTTATTGATTTACGAAAACGCCTGTTTTTCTTGTAGCCAATGAAATTAGCTGTCAATAATCTGTCAAAGTGACAAATTCAATACAAAATAGCCAAAATAGGTTAAATGAATTATGGTTATGACGGTTATGACATATGTATGTACTATTGTTATGAATAAATGTGGTTATGAAAGGTTCATCTTGTTAAAAAAATTTAATTGTTGTCAGATTTGAAAATTATTTATATGTAGTTACACAAGTATTATAAAATAACAATTGAATAAAACATTTTTTATTAAATAGTTCGATAATATAACATTAATAATATTAATATACATTTAAATTCAATTATAAATATTCAACAATTTTGAAAGACATTAATTATACAGCATAATGAGTTCTTTGGAATCCTTGTCCTAAAATAAAATAAATAATTAAATCAACTATTCAAATCACTAAACTACAAATATACACCTTAATCACAATAAAACAATGTCACTCGATAGGTGTTGTTTTATTATGGTTAAGGTGTATATTTTTAGTTTAGTGACTAAGAAACCACAGTTTCTCTGTTTTTCCAGTAGTAACTATTCAAATATAAAAGTATTTAAAAAACTTACCTATACTTTGCAAAATAAAATTAACTGTTTCTTCAGATTTGCAATGAAATACAAAACACGTAAATACTTTTGATAGATTACAATATTTGTCACTAAAAAATAATAAATAATTAATAATTTTCATAATGACGTATTTTATTTCAAACATACCCTGCAATATAAGCGAAATAATTACTAGAACGCCATGAAGTACCACAAGAAGCTATCTCCATATATGAATGATTTAGTACAATCTAGAAAAATTAATCAATTCTACAATTAGTTTTTAATTAGTTGAAATGAATATAAACACTGACTACACAGCAACTATAAAAAAATGTAATTTTGAAGTTTCATTCCGTTTTCAAATTCTGTATCGACCGTTGATTTTTTTATCACTTTCAATTATTATTTATTATGTGAAAGTGGTGTGTAAACATTGCTTCTTAGATGTCAATTATTATTACGTTCTTACTCGTTATTCACACCGCTTTAACATAATAGGATTAACAGTCAATACCAAATAAAAAAAAAAACGGAATGAAACTTCAAAATTTCTAATGTTTATAATATCATATTTTTTATATTTGAAGGCCCCACTCTCAACTCAACCTTGTTATGTTAATTACAGTACAAGAATCACAGGTTTTAAATACCTCATCATTCTGAGCATCGGTCACGTTAACTCCGATTTCTTGAATGTTCATAAGCACAGGCTTCTTGATATGTTTTATTGATGGATTATTTTTTGCTGTAAATGGATGAGGACTTAAAATCAAAGCTATAGCCTTCTCAATTTGCTTCACTTCACCATGTTTGCCGCAATCAACCATACCTATGTATGTTAATTCATAACCAGCTCTAAAACAATTTAATATTGATAATTCTTTTTTATATGATTTCAATAAAAAGATTACCTGACAGTTTTTATTTCAACAGTGCCGTTTTCATGTTCTTCTTGTTCTTTGATTTCTTGTTTTGACACAGATGTACTGAGACTAATTTTAAGTTGTCTTAACAATGGAAGAATCGGTGGATAAATGTTATCTGTGCCATCTATTTTAGATTTGATTATCCTTAACTTGACAGGTTTACCCAACCCTTTTTGCATTATTGTATTTAATTTCCCTCTCATTGAAACCGTGACTGCATGGTCGTTTAACTGATCTAATATATCGCCGACTTCTATATTTTCCTGCAAACAAATTTTTTTGTAACTTAGGAGCATATTATGGATATTATGGATTAAATAACTTACATCGTCATCAGCAATACTGCAAGGTTTTATATTGGCTATTACTGCTTTGCCTTCAACAAAACTAAAAAAAAAAACATTTACTTACTATTTTCATTCTTATATTCATTTAAAATAATTACCTAACACTCATTCCAAGAGAAGTTGTTGGAACAACTTCTAAACATTTAAACGTGGGAATCAACCATGATTTATCTAGAAAGGATGCATGTGATAAAGCGAGATTAAATTTGAGATTGGCACATTGTAGTAGTAATGATATAAATATTTCTCGTAGAATTTCATCACCCAAGATCGAATTGTATTGATCATAAATGAAATGCACTTTAGGAGAAGTTGCCTGAAAACAATTTTGATGAATTTATATTTAATAACAGATTAAGATGACCAGACATCCTATTTCTGTATTTAGATACTAGCTAACCGCTTAATTCGCTATATATATTAAAATTCTAAAATATCATAAATACTATCAAAAAAAATCATTATTTACTTATTTTTAGAGGAAGGAAGCAAACTATTACTGTTCTGCTTTTACAATTTAAAAATCTGGTCACCTTATAATCAATTTTAACAAATACTTACTAGTGCTTGAACAGGAACATGTAAACATCGATGTACTAGACATGATCTAATAAGTAATCTAAATTTTGCTACATTGGCAACAACGCTGTGAAAATTCTCTACTCTTTCAACACTTGTTTTGTATGCAAATGATATTCTAAAAAGAGTAATTATTAAAAAATGCAATAATTGTTAATGTTCAACTGATATACTTACTCAAAGTCCTTATATTTTGATATTCTTTGTAACCAAATCCATGCATCAGTTTCTTTACTGAACCCCAAAGTATTTGAACGAGGAATAAGCCCCTTTTTTAGAATGCTCTCTAAACAATCACAAAAGGAACCTAGATTTAAATTGTTGTCTGTTATTTCCCTTTGTCCATTGTTGATATCATTCATTAACTTAATTATTAATCCTGAACACAGGAAACAGTTCTTAATTAAATTATTTTCTACATAAACATAATTATTTTAACATTTCATTGTTGTACTTTACCTTTTAAATCTTTTAATAATGGATCTGACACAGACATATTAAAATATTATGTATAGGTATAGCTATTTTATACGTCCAGACAATTTAATCATATTCATTTTTTCTCCCAAAATTTATATTTATAAATTATAATATGATTACAATATTTGTAGCTGACAGCTTGATATTTTATAAACATCAACACTCAAACCGTAAAAAGTGTAGAAAGTGTAAAATGTAGTGTAAATTTAGTAAATAAGTGGTTGTTTTTTTTTAAATTGTAACTTTTAATTTCACTTTTTTCGGGATTTTTCCTAATCCACCAATATTTTATAAATTATAATTGTGTACGATCAAATAATGAATAATATAATGTGTAAATTAATAATTGTAATGAGTAGTAATAATCACAGGTAAAAATACTAATCAATATAAATTGATAAAAAAACAAAGCCGTGTATTATTTGCCCGGGAAATTTAAATAATTTTTTTTACATTTATAATCTTTATCATCTTTATACTGTTTATAGGTAATGATTGTATCATAGTTCTAACCGTTCTAACCAAATTTAAACAAAAAAATGAATATTATTAGCTAAATGTACTTATTTTACGATTATTAAACTCTTTAATAAAAAAAAAAATTTTTTAATGTTTTAACCTGTCAGAAATGTCTCAAGCGTTTCAAGATATGGTGTTATAGGTTATCTGTTTAGTTATTTTCATATATATATAATTATTACATATATGGTTATTTTAATCACTTTTTATAAAATATTATTGCAAAATTATACGAGTGTTTAATCTGTTAATATAATCAACAAAATGGCACTGACAGAAATATCAAATAATAAAATATTCGGTGGTTATCAAAAAGTATATTCACATAAATCAACAGAACTGAAATGTATAATGAAATTTTCAATATATTTACCACCTCAAGCCGAACGTGATAAAGTACCAGTTATTTATTGGCTATCTGGCTTAACTTGCACAGAACAAAACTTTATTCAAAAATCAGGAGCTCAACGGTAAGATCCATTGTTTTTAATATCTGGGTTAATTATTATTATACGGATATTTTCAGATATGCTTCTGAATGTGGAGTAATTATCGTATGTTGTGATACATCTCCTCGAGATTTAAATATTGCTGGAGACTCAGATTCCTGGGACTTTGGTGTTGGGGCTGGTTTCTATGTAGATGCACAAATACAACCATGGAAAAACAACTATAGAATGTATAGTTATGTTACAAACGAACTAATTAACCTGATAAATACCAATTTTCCAGTTAAAAATAATATACAGTCAATAATGGGCCATAGGTAATTGAACTAATTAAATTATAAATTAAATATAAAATATAATAATTCACTTTTTATTCCAGTATGGGAGGACATGGTGCCCTTATTTGTGCCTTAAAAAATCCTGGATTATACAAGTTTGTTTCTGCATTTGCACCAATTTGTAATCCGTCAGAATGTCCCTGGGGACAAAAGGCATTCTCAGGGTATTTAGGCCCTAAGGAGACTACTGATTGGAGTCAGTGGGATGCAACTGAACTCGTACAGAAATACAACGGACCACCTCTAGAAATAATGATTGATCAAGTGTGTTATTTATTATATTACCCAACTAAACTTATTATTTATTGTAATTATTTTTTAGGGAACTGCTGATAATTTCCTTAAAGAACAGCTAAACCCTGAAAAATTAATGGAAGCATGCAAAAAGGCTCAGTTTCCTGCTGTACTTCATCTTCGAGAAGACTATGATCACTCATATTTTTATATCGCTACTTTTATTGAAGAACATATTAAAGAACATGCGAAATTTCTTTATAATACAAACTAAGTTGTGTGTGGTTACAATTTATTTGTTATATTATAATAATTATTTGTGTACTGGTTAATAAAATTTATATTTGTTATATTTTTATTTTAAATTTTGTTAAAAATGATTTTTAATATTATGTTTTGAGAATAGCACAACCCACCCGATGGCCAATAATTTAAATAATCAAATTAAGATAGCACATAGATTTTGATTAGTTCTGGGAGATTATCAAATAGGTATGAAATGTTTTATCACCACTGATTTTTTGCACATGTCAAAATAAATAATTAGACAAATGCAGCTTTACTGTACGTGACAATTATATTATTAAAAATACTAAACAAAAAATGGCATTGAGGCAAATGATATGTTTAGGTGAAATCTCTAAATTATGGTAAATATGCGTTGATGATATAGGTTATGTTGACATCAATTTTTAATTACACATCAATATAAACAGTTTTGTAGGTAAAAGTCAAATAGGAGGTACGAGAAATGTCGATAAATTTTGTAGACAAACAGTTAGGCACTTTCGAAGGGCAGAACATGAAAAATCCAAACGATTAGTTAACCAAACTTTAACACCATTCGAAGGTATTAAAATTGATAATGATCCTGTGGGGTTTTCTAATTTATTGAAACCTTTTGGTTTTACAATTGCTGTAAGTATAAATAATCAGTTCATAACAATATATTTCCTTCTAATTGTTTTTCATAGTTTAGTTCAGTAAGTTTTGCTGGTGCTGCAATATGGCAGTATGAAAATATGAGGGCACATGCTGTAGAAATGATGAGACGACCTATCGGATGGATGAATAAACAGTATTTATATGCAAAAAACGTTAGTATTACTATTATTGTACTAAAAGCACCATTTTAACTTAAATTTATAAGCATATATTTTTTTCAGAAAACACATACTACCGAATGGAGAAATAATCTTAACACATGGTGGAACAGTTTAACAGAAGGTCAAAAATTGTTCATGCCAATTTGTTTTGCTAATGTTTTAGTATTTCTTGCTTGGAGGGTTCCTAGATTCCAACCGACAATGATCCAGTATTTTTGTTCGAATCCCGCTGGAAAGGCTACATGTTGGCCGATGTTACTGTCAACGTTTAGCCATTATTCAGCATTTCATTTATTAGCAAATATGTATGTGTTGCATAGCTTCAGCTCTGGTAAATATATTTATTAAATATTAATGTTTAACAACAAATATTGATGTATATATAATGGTTTATATTTTAGGAGCTGTCGCAGCTTTAGGTAAAGAACAATTCTTAGGTTTATATTTAAGTGCTGGAGTTGTTTCAAGTTTTGCTAGTTATGTATATAAGACAATAACAAAACAACCAGGTCTGTCTTTAGGCGCTGTGAGTATATATATATTTTCTTTATTTTTTCAGAAAATATTAACAATGTATTGTAGCGACAAATTTTCTATATTTATTCTTAAATTCTAAACAAAACAAGAAAATAAATATTCTTGGTATATTTTTTTACTATATGCCAATAGAATTTCATATAGGGAGTGTCCTCCTCCCCTTGTAAGGATTTAGGTGACCCTAAATTACCCACCCTTATATTTATATAAGTTTTTTTTAATATACAGCTATAATTATAGTTTTTACGGACTCTCCTTCTTCCCAAAGCTTTACATAACTAATGGAAGCTCCCTAATTAACATTAATGGTATATTAAAATTTGAAATGACAACATTTGATCTTAATAAATATATTTATTTATTTTGTCGAATCAATTTCTATTTTTATTTCAGTCTGGTGCTATAATGGCAGTCCTTGGTTTTGTATGTAGTCAATATCCCGATACTAAATTAGGAATAATATTTTTACCATTTTTCACATTCTCAGCAGGTTCAGTAAGTACATCTTTATTTAATTTATCAAAGTATGTAATAATTTATTTATTATATTATTTTAGGCAATAAAAGCCATTGTTGCTTTTGATTCAGCTGGTGTCATTTTGGGATGGAAATTTTTTGATCATGCTGCTCATTTAGGAGGAGCTTTTATGGGAATGTAAGTGTTATTAGTTATATTGTAATTAAGAATAGATTAAGGAGGAAATTCGGCTTACATTTTTGTAAAAAATATATTTATATATATTTACTATAAAAAAATATTTGTGATATTGATTTTAACAGTTTTTGGCCTTTCTGGTTACTGTATTTTTTTAAGTTAATCTGTTAGCTGAAAAATTATATTCTTTATATGACATTTAAAAAACAATTATATTTTTTAACTTGCTAATAAATATGAAATTCATATACATAAGTGCTTATAAAAATATTGATTTTTTCTACTAATATTTTTTATTTTGTGTATTTAATTTTTTAATTTAATATTTTGTATCAATTATAATTTTATATTCCAGAGTTTGGACATTATGGGGTAACAAATACATCTGGCAAAATAAAGAACCTTTACTACAATATTGGCACGAAATTCGTGGTGCACCGCAGAAATAAGTAGAACTAATTGGATAATTTTTATTACTGGATACTTCCATTAAACAAAGTTTATCTGAAGAGATATAAATAATAGTTTACTATTATGCAGTTTTTATTCTTATGATGAAAAACGTTATTTTATTAATATCGTAAACTCTAATGTTTGTGATTTCTTTAAATTACTCTTAAATAAAATTTAAGTATAGCCTCAGTGCAGTAGTCAATATATTATGATAGATGTGTTATTGTCTATGGATTTTATCATGTTAGCTGATGTGTATAAGCACAGAATAATACATAATAGTATTAGAACATAGCGGTTTCAAATTCATAGATAACATAACGAAATATAAATTGGTATTTCATATTAAAGTATTACTTAAGTTTTATTTGGGAGATTAAGCTATTTATTATTTATAATAATGTCCGGTATTATAAAAAAAATTTATAAAATTTGCTATCTTGCAAGCACTTTCAACAAGGTATTAATTCTGTGATATTCTTTATGCATTTGTTTTGAAATTTATATCAGTGGTATGTACTTCAATTTACTAAAATACAGTTTGTGACTAGTACCGTATAGGATATTTGTCAACAAATGTCATATAAGTTGATAAAATCCGTTTTAAAGTGTTTGCAAGCTAGAAAATTTTACTAATTTCTTTATAATACTGGGTATTATTGTATGTTAAATTACTACAAACAAAAACAAGTTGGTTGCGAGGAACATATTGAAAAAATATGCAATTAAATGAAACAATTATTTTTATTAGAAGTATTCAGACTTGTATTTATTTAAAATAAAATCATGTATATACAAAATAATTGTGAACTATATTTTATATTATAGTAAATAACATATTTATATTATATAATAACAATTTATACTTGTTAATATAAATATATTATTTAATAAACATATTTTTTAAATCAATAAAAATATATAATATAAAGTAATCAACATATTGATATTTATTTAGTAATTTACAACAATTATAAATAGGAACGATCTGTATATTTAACCAATAAAACAGTTTTTTTTCAATGAAGTATATCATTAAGGCCCATTAAATGTTTAATAAAGAGTTTTTTTGTGAAACTTATTGAGATGATTTCCTGAAGTGATTGGATAAAGGACCTTCGTCAGCATAACCGGCTATTTCTTGAGGAATTATTGTGCTTTCTTCTAGGCCTGTACAAGGCCTACACATGCAGCCTAAGGGAGCCTTCGTAGATACCTAAAAATTAAGAAAAGAAAATAATTTAAAATTGTGATGATATGGTATTTTTATATTAATGAATGCATTAAAAAACTGCATGGCCTTGATCTAAAAAAATATGCTTCAAAGGCAGTAATTATTATTTGTTAATACTATATTATCTTATGGTTTTTAAAATTTAATACAAATATAAACGATAAATTAATTAATTTGATTAAAATTTAATAGGTATGATCATTAAAAAAAAATTATTTATATTTGAATAAATTCAGTGGTTTGATATTATAGGTAATTTATAGATGACACCAATACATTTTAATAATTTATATATAGTTAAATGGGTAAGTAAGAAATATAAAAACATAAAAATTAACTTTTTTAAATATTTATCATTGTTTGTATACATTGTTAAAAAAATCATTTATTAAAAAAAGAGCCAGTATGCTTATTTTGTTGAATTAAACTATTTTGCATCTTTTTTTAACATACCGTTAACGGATACATATCATGCAAATTGTATTTCTCATGTCAATCGTACAGCTCAAAAAATTAGAAAATGGCTTGTTTGTGTTCCATGTTTTGTTTAAATGATTCTGATTAGATATTAATTATTTAATATATCTTGTCATCTTGTGTGTAATGTTAATTATTTATCACGGACTTATAGAATGGAAATTAATGGTTTTAACAAGTGATACATGAATATGTAATATAATAATTAATTAACCTATAACTTAAGACTGCAAATTTGCTAAACATTTTATTGGTGAGTATATATTATTACTCTGCTTAGTTTTAAATTAAATACGCACTTTTATAAATTTACGTTCTCCTGCTTTTGCTTTTGGACAGAACAATGAAACTGATGCTTCTCGTTCACCAGATTCTTGACAACACATACATGAACGTTCCATTTGCCAAATTTTACTTCCGGATACCTTTGATAATAAAATCAGAATTATTACTGGTGTGATTTTACAATTATTTTAATAAAAACTTACTTGCAAATATGATGCGCAGCGACCAATACAAGCAAAACTTGAGATTGGTTTCGGTATGCAGCCAGGGTATTGTAGAACGTGAAAAACAGGAGTTAGTTTACATTCTTCAGTCACTGACTGAGCTTGTACGATTGTTTTATCTCCTTGTGGTAACATGCACATGTTTGCTAACATTATGAATATTACGCCCTGCCATAACGCTGGCCAATCTAATTCAGTAAAAAAAAATATATAATAATATACGACAAATTCTATACACTAATATATATTTTTGTATTTTATTTAAAACTAGTTTATTTCTTAGCTTAAATTAAAGTTTCATTATTTCAATACAAACATAACAAAGAAAATTGTCGTTTTTATATGTATTATAGAAAATACTAAAAATGTTTCAATTTATTTTTAAATGAATGAAAGATTGAGTACATTTTTTTACAATGGTTTGATCTTGTATCAATATTAGAAAAAATGCAATTTTCATAAAATAATTATTTTATTGATTTAAATTTTTTGATATAAATAAAAATATAAAATTAAATAAATTTAGAGTAAATATTGTTTAAATCGAATAAATATATAAAAAATACACTTCAATTAAGATGTAATGCAAATTTTACACAAGTAATTGTTGTTGTTACATAACGCTGGGACTCACCGTTCTTCAATATTAACTGATACATTTCAATAAGTAAACCACTCCACTAGTACGACACCTCTGCGACTGGCAACTGTTGCACTGTTACCCTCTTTTATATACCAGCCAAGTTTAGAGAAAATATTGATTTCGGTATGTGAGTGATTCTTGCATGTGTCAGATCTGTATACAAGTTACTTTTGGGGTAGTTATATTTAATGCAATGTTTGAGTAAGTTTTATAAATTGTTTTGAGAAATATTTTAAAATGTTATTGATTGCAGTTGAATTTACATATATGTATTTATTAAATTAGTAAATACAAGAGAAAAGTTCAGAAAATCATAAACTATTGCCATAAAATTTGTATGGCAATTTAAATATTATATTTGTGAGTAAAAGGCCCATAATTTTTTCATCTAATGTAATCCATACAATAACAGTAGCAGAAACAATATTGTGGTAGGTATTTATAAAACTTATCTATGAGAAATGTAAAATAAATTCGTATTTGCATAACTTTTCATGATAATTTGTTACTGCTCAGTAAATTTTGGCCTACAACATTAGCGTAACCAGATTTTTTTAAGGGGGGCTATTTACATGCAAGGGTACCACTACAGATATGTATAGGTATGTGTATATATGTTATTACCTATATAGTGTAACCAGCTAGCCCATACTGGTTACATACTGAGCCAGGCCCCATTTGGCTTCCATACAAAAAAATGTAATTGTAAATATATTACTTATTATTAATATATAAAGAATAAGAAAGTTCCTAACTGTTTTACAATTTGATTATGAACATACTTTTATTAAATGGGATTCCCTTTCTATAAAATCTATTGTAGTCTGTTTAAGCCCAAAAAAGGATCCAAGTCCTAAATCCTATTCACATATTTGGGTAAGAAAAATTATGCTGAACATAGATTCTGTATAAAAAATATAGGTTTCTGTGTAAAAATTTGGATTTAGGCTGAATAGGACCTAAATTGGGCCCCAGGCTCAAACCTTAATTAAAAATAAGGAAGAGGAAAATCCTGACAATTACGAAAATGTTAAAGAAATTGGGTTTTCCATTCAATAAAACTTATTTTTGTCTGATAAGGTCTACATTAGGCCCAAATTAGGCACAAAGTAGAAATTAAACAAACATTTGAATGGAATGTTAACACGATTCTCATCTATAATCTGAATTACCTGCTAATTAAATAGCTCGTTTTAAATCTCGCATATTACGTAAAAATTTCATGGAATAATTTTTGAAGATCATTAAAGTGTCTACAAAAAGGTAATTCCAACTTTTGCAGTAAAATTACAAAGATAAATATATTTCCCTTTGCATAATTTAGCACGAGGAAGCACTGTACATTACTGTACAATCACTTGGTAGATACTTTTTTTGTGTCTATATGTAGAGCTAATACTGTCTAATATGAGTATTTCCATTTAAAATCTAACAATTATACGTGTATTTTGACGTCCCTGTCGCCATCGGTACTAGTACGTATCCGACGTCTGCCGTCCTGATGGTCACATCGTTGCGCTACTCGGCGCAACGGCGTCTGTCGCGCAGCACAGCGGTGGTACCACTACAACAATAACAATAACAAACATGACATTTTACTTTATGGCCGTTGTTCGCCGCGTGTACCGATGTCTACATGGGGCTAATGGTTCCTCCGTAAGACATTGTTTTAACATTAATAACGTTGTACTCTGCATGCTAGATGTGTGGCGTTAACCCTGCGTGACCTTTAGTATTTGTTTGTTAAGAAAATGTCAACGATATTTATTAGTTTCTTTTACATGTTATTGAGTGTTCGAAAAAATGTTTTAAGGCTTTATTTTGAAATTGAAATATTTTAAAATATATTTGATAGGGTGGTTTAGGAACGGATATATAAAGTAAAATTAATATACACAGCCATGATTATTTATGATATTTAAT
Source organism: Sialis fuliginosa (assembly GCA_961205875.1). Lineage (NCBI taxonomy): Eukaryota > Metazoa > Arthropoda > Insecta > Megaloptera > Sialidae > Sialis > Sialis fuliginosa. The sequence continues at coordinate 13,800,725 of OY540817.1, forward strand.
AATTTATAAAATTCAAGCAGTTTTTTACCTTAAAATACCGATACTTTGGATATTTTAGAAAAATACTGAAAGTACACTGATTACTTTCCTAATTTATACGAAAAATAAATAAATCGGAAAAAGAGAACACTTTTGGAATCGTCTGTCTGTCTGTTACGGCCTTCTAATCAGTAGCGTATCATGGCGGGGGCAAAGGGCGCGCTCGCCCTGGGCGACACTTTACTAGGGGCGACAAATAAAATATATATATATATATATATATATATATATATATATATATATATATATAAACATAAAATTATTATAAAAAAGGTCACCAATTATGCGCAATATTGTAGATTGGGGGTGGCAAATTTGAGAGTTAGTAACAAAACAAAAAAAGGTAATCATAATTAGTAGAAAGCGCATATTGTGGACTAGGGGCGGCAAATTTGAGGTAGCAGGTCTTCAATTTTCATATTTATCATATAGTGTATGGAGGGACAGGGGGTAAATTTGCTTGAGATTTAACATTATTATAGTAAATTGTAGACCAATAATAGACCTGAATTATTAAAATAATTTTTTGTGATTTTGGAGGGGGTAAATTTTTTTAAAATTTTATCCTGGTTAGTGGGCTTTTTTATAGCCCATATCTCCAAAAGTAATAGTAAAAAAATCTGATTTTTTTTTTGAGAATATGTGTAATGATGTTGAGATTAGATGAAAACTATTAGCACTTTCGTTTTGTTTCTAAATAATTTAATTGTAGTACATTTGAAGCCATCTTTTCTAATTAACTACGAACTATCATATTATTTTCTTATTAAACATGTATATCATTCAGAGTATACCAATATTATACTTCAATCATATTTATTAAAATTATACCAACTTAATACCAAAAGTGAGGTGATTCATTAACAACTAACTGAATTAATTTATAAATAATTGCATAAAATAATTTTTCAAATAATTGCATAAAATGAAAATTAAATTATTTCTCTGAAAAAAAGTCGATTTGTTAACCAAAATTGTTGTTTTATAATTTTATATTAGTTATCAACAGGGGTGTAGCGAGGAAGGGGGCAAGGGAGTTTATCATACCCCTGCAAAGGGGCCCCAAATGGTCCCCAAGACGACGATATTCTATATATTATATTACTTTATGTTTTTCGGGGGCCCCAAAAAGGTATTGTGCCCGAGCGCCAATTATGCTCGCTACGCCACTGGTTATCAAATAAAGAATTTGTTGTTATATGAAAAGAATCATATTCAACATTTCTCTTGAATTCTCGTAGAATCAATATTTAATTAATTGTTAAACAAATTACATATCTCGATAAATCATAAAAACTTCTTACTGATTACGGTGTACAACTATGAACAATATTTATTTAAGATTCTACAATTAGCATGCTAACATGTGTGTTTTCGACAAAATTGCAACTTTTATTAATTAATAACTAATTAGAAGTGCATTTTTTGTTTTTTGCTTATAACTTTTGAACTACGGAAAAATCCTGAATCCTGTTGAATCCAACCGTAACCTTTTCGAGACGTAATATTGCATACTGAAGGGTCTTGTTCTGCCATACTAAAAAAATTGGTTTGGTTGCGATATTGAACTTCTTTAAAAAAAATTATATTGGAGATGTGCAGATAGTTTTAATAGCCAAATATATATTTTGATCCAACATTTCAAAGTTATGCGTTTAATTTCAAAGTACTTAGATATTTTATTTGCTATAAAAAATGAAAAAAATATATTTTATAATTTTTAATAAAAACGTTTATTTTCTAAACTTTTAACTTAAAAAGATGATTTAAATCACTCGAATTTAATTTAAAAATCAGTGATTTAAATCGACTTTGATATACAATAAAGTAATATGGTCAAAGAGATTGTATGAGTCAGTCGAAAACGATAACTCTCGGTAGAAAGAGAAAGAAAAGATTGTGGACCACAGAATAAAGATACTCCAGAAATGACAGTCTACGTCACGTAGGTACTCAATATTTTCTTTCTCCTATTATTTATGATTGACGCCCACTTACATAAAGTGCTATGGTTCACTTCCTCTATGTCATATAATCTTTTTGGATATGGTTCATTTTATAAATTTGTATACTAGTCAAAAAACATGTATGTAAATGAACTTATTAATTATTAAAAGTTACAAAAAAGTTTTTTAATGGTCAAACAAATGAGACTAATTATTTTTGTCTTCTTTTTTTTATATGTTCTCTAGTTAGTTACTGTGGCTTCTAAATGGAATTATTTCAAAATCTGTATTCATATACATATAACTAAACATATATAAGATGATCATTTTAAATAGAAAACCTATTCTATTTTGCTTCTGAATGGTTTTATATTTTATGCAAAAATTAATTAAAACATTTATTATAAATAATCTTTATTTTACATTATTTCACTTTACAAACAATACAGTACAATCAGTGATTTGGTAAAGCATTTTGCTGTATTTTACAATTAATTATATTAATTATCGACTGAAGTCGCCACACTTGTAACACTTGCACTCAGCCGGCTCTCTGAGCTTAATGTCCATGCTCCGCAGCTCCTCGGCGCTAAGTCTCATTCCGTCTGGGTCGTAGCAGTGGGTCAGTGTTATGATCCGTTCACGGAGAAAGCTCTCACGACAGCAATAACATTCCTGTAAAAATAATTTAAGTTATTAATAATTTAATATGGTTTATAATTAAACAACCAGTGTTTGATAGAACAATTCATGTTATTTTAAGCGATTGTTTTTTTTTAGTAATCATAACTGGTCGGTTCAGAGAAATTTCACTGTATAGTGTATATAGTTGTAATACTTTTAAGAATCCTGTAGGTGTAATGACTGAAGGTTGAACTTGACTGTTACACATTCCTTCGCATTTATTGACAGCAATTTCACCATTACATGTGCGCTGTAGCCGTCCTAGTTCATCGAATTCCTCTAAAAGTAAAAAAATAGTAATATTTTAAAATATGGCATATTCTGACATTATCACTATTTCTTAGTCTTATCGAACATAACATCTTTACAATTTTTAACTAGAACTATTCAAATTACAGAATTTTTTAAAGATATTTTAATAATGCAAGGAACTAACTAAAGTTGTAAGGTGAACCAATTATCTAAAACTTAACATTCTTACACCTCTCTTTACAAGTCTTCAGAACTAAACCCTTCTTTGTTCATTTAATTAAATTAAATATGTACAATTACGAACCTTTGACTATATGTATTTCCGATTGTAATGTTTCACAGTTCTCATCTGCCTTTGCTTGTCCGAATAGCGCAATGCAAATTATGTGCAAACCTACAACTAACATTACGTTCTTAGGCGCCGAGTACATTGTTGTTTCCTTTCGTCTGTATGTACAAGAACTATCGTATTGTTTTCGTGTTAAAATCCTTTTATATTGGAAAAATGTAGAGGAAGAAAGTTTTGGTATTTGAAATTAATTTTGTTGTATTTTTTTTTTCAATATTCTTTGTTTAAATACTACACGTCCTAAGATTTTTCTGAGTACTTAGTATAATTGAAGAGGTTACTGTCTACAAAAAAATTTAATTTGAACTATCAAAATTTTTTTAAACATTTTTTTGTGTGCCCTTTCGTGACTAAAGAAATGGCTAAAAAGACATAGTTTATATTTAGAAACCAATAACCAATGTGAAATAATTTAAAAAATATCTATTATAAAATTAGTTATATATTTTAATTTCACACAATAAAGTCTAAATGACGTTTATCAATACTTTGGTCTATTTTTTCTACAGAACATTAGAAAATATGTTTACAAGAATCCTGATGGGAAACAAGAGTTTGATTTTAGTTATTACACCAATGTTTGCCAACTTTTTCTTTTAACTGAACACCTAGTGAGATATTAAACTTTCTTTCGTTATCCAGAAAATTTTTGAAATGACTGTACTATATGAGAATTTTTGTAATTTTTTACATCCTTAAATGTTTATTTGTCTACTAAATTCCTGGAACATTTTCGATGTGGATTGGTTTTGAATTATATTTATATCATGTGTAAAAAATATATTTTTTCTTTGTTGCAGTAAAACTTTGGATAAAAATGCAATGATAATTTATACAAATGTCGAAAACAACATTGAATTACAATGCAAGATGCCAGAAATCCCCGATTTCGATAACTCGGACGAAATAAAGAACGTTTCAGCTAACGTTACAGAGGGTGTGTGCAGAGATCATTTAAGAGGACTGTGCAGCAGACAAAGGTGCAAGTATAATCACAATAAGAACATGGCTGATGAAGGCAACCAGATACCTACACTGATGTTCTGTCATGACTTCCAGAACAACGGATGTAACAGGGCTGCTTGCAGGTACGTGTTGTGTTATTTATGTGGGTTTCAGAAGCCGGAATGAGTGACTCGATGTAAGGTTTGATTTACGTATTGTGGGGTTTTAAGCTCTAACATAAATAGGATTCTAATGAAGTAATTTTTTTTCAATCTCCAGTAAAATTAGTTATTTAGAAGAGAGAGTAGTTATTTATTATTGTAGAAAATGAAGTGTGTGATATAAAAAAGATTCTATTATTGATTAATGAAATAAATAAATCTCTAGTATTAAAATAAAAACATAAAAACGGTGGAGTTAGTTGTTTTAACTTCTGAACAACCCCTATATTATCGTTTTGACAATCATCAGTACAATACAAGAAATAAAGACAACTATGTACAGATGTCTACTACTCTACACTTGCAACAATTTTTAAAGGTCCGTGCAATTATATAATAAAAATATTTTATAAGTTACCATCTTCTATCTATCACATCTCTACTTTTTACTAAATTTAACAATAAATTAATCATTTTTATTAGATAAATATAATTTTGGAAGTGAAATACTGTTCCTTATTTTCTATCATAATATTATTTATTTTATTTTATTTTGATGCATTCTATAATTGTAATAAGCGTTATTATTATTATTATTATTCAATAATTGAAATTATTAAAATAGCTAAAAACCCAGGGTACTGGCATTTATTATTTCTTGCAATAATTTTATATCCTTTACTTAAATTATATAAAAATTAGTTAATTAGTTACAATAATGTATTTCTAACAGATTCATCCACTGTTCGGTGGCAGAAGAAGAAGAATATAAACGTACAGGAGGCTTGCCGGCACATTTACAACTAGATGCAGCGAGGAAACACCAGCTTCATTTAGGATCTTCGCTTCCAGTTTGTAAAAACTTTCTCTATGGCAGTTGCAGGTATATTATTATTGCATATTGATAGACTAATTCTAATAGGTCGTAACTTTTATTAAAATTTTTTATTGATACAGTTAGTAATTTTAATTTATATTATTATTATTATATTATAGTCTATTGACATACAATCTTTTATTGTGTATTTATTACAATATTGATGTGACTTTCAGACGATCAGCGACATGTAAATATCGTCACGTAACAAGAGCTGAATATGAGCTTGAAATTCGACGTATGTTGAAGGTACCAGACAGAGATAGATTTGAAAGGCATAATGGTTTTGAGCAGACGTTCAACAGATGTGTAGAAACAGAGATTGCTCCACAACGAATTGTTACAGGAAATGGTTAGTAAATAAATGATTTAGGTTATATTATAATAGTCAATCAATATCTAAAGCAGGGATTATGATCAACCGCGGGTTGTGGTGCAGCGTCTATGGCAAAACTAATTTTGACCACGAAAATGACACTGTAGTGGTAAGATTGGAAACAAAGATGAAATTTCAGGTATTGGTAGACTGTTATCATTAATTTGAACCGCCCTTTAATATTAAACGTGGGACCATGTCTGATCAAAAGGATTTTGTAGACCTTTTCAAACAATTAATTAATATGTATGTTTCAATTCGTATAACAGTAGGAGTATATTTAAAATTTGTGAAGAGTTGTTTATGTTATATATCATTAATTTATTTCATTGTTCAGGTATCTTAAGACGCACATGTAGTTCACCGTACAGTGAATTGGCTGAATCAGGACCACCTCCAATAAAAAGGAGGTTCCTGGTGCCAAATAACAACATAGAATATTTAGACATGAACAACTGTCACGTTCTGGAGTCTGACTTAGATGCAAAGGCACTTCAGTTGAAACACTTTTATAACGCCACTCCACAGGGTGCTAGTTTACCAATAACTAGATTAGATGCAAGGTATTTAGTACATATGTATATGTATATCTAGAAATTATTAATAAATTTTATTAAAATTATCTTCTAGAGCGATACTTCTCGAGGAAGAAAATGTTATACTGCATAAACATATCGCAGAATTAAAAAAACATGTAAGTTTTCATTTGTCAATTTTATTAAATATGTATCAAATGCATTTTTAATTTCTATATTTAAATTTTTAGGTATCAGATCTAACAGCTACAAATGAATTTCTGCTGGATCAGAATGCTCAGTTGAGAGTATCAAGTAAACATAACCAAGCTAGTGTAACATCGGTAGCCGTTCCTGCTGTGACAATTACAAACACAACTGTTCCACCAAACAATACCCCAACACAGCAACAGCAGGTATTTTTAAAAAAATGTTATTTATTATTTTAAGGAAGTGTTCCTGATATTTTCTTTCTAATAACATTTTTAAAGTAGCAATTGTTACTAACTATTTTTTTTATAGGTAATTCGAACAGTAACAGCAAGTGTAGCAACTGTGCCAGTTTCTATTGCGACTGTAACAGCCCACAATCCTGTGTCAATTGCTGGAGTGTCTATGACACCTGTGCAGGCAGTACCTGCTGTCAGCATAGCACAGCCGTCTGCCCAGCAGATTTTAGCCCAAAGTCAACAACTACTTGGTAAGGAAATATAATAATTTTGTAAATTAAATGCATCTGAACAATTGAATAATTGATTTTTGTTTTTCAGCAAATACTCCGTCACAGATAACAATCACCAACAATTCCCAAGCCCAGCTAGCAATAGCGCAGCAAAACCTTGCCAACAACCTAGCAGCAGCCCAGCAATCACAGCCTATAACAAATCAACAGTTGACATCGCAAGCACAGCAATTAGCTACACAGCAACTTACCTCACAAGCCCAACAATTGGCTTTGGCCAACAACACTCAACAATTAACATCACAAGCACAACAATTAGCGCTTGCTAACAACACGCAACAATTGACATCTCAAGCGCAGCAGTTAGCTACACAACAACTCACCTCACAAGCCCAACAATTAGCTCTTGCAAATAATACTCAACAATTAACTTTGGCCAATAACACACAACAATTGACATCGCAAGCCCAGCAGATAGCATTAGCTAATAGTACTCAGTTAACAACACAAGCACAACTGGCACTAGCAGCAAGCACTCCACAGCTTCTTGCAACCTCACAACAAATGGCGTTGACAGGAAATAATCAGATGAATGCTGCTATAAATACATCGCAGGCGATTGCAATGTCTAATGCTACTCAGCCAATGGTCTCATATCCGATTATGACACAGAGTGTTTTGCAGAACGGGTTACCGCATTGACTCTTATGATTTATGTGCTTGTGAACAGTGCATTTTGGACTAGAATGAAAAACTTGAATATTTTGATGCTTTGAAAATCAATTGTAATATTTTCATAGATTGAAATGGTAATTTAGGAGTGTATTCACTGTAGATCAATGTCTTCTTTGCTACTTTAATCAAATATAATACTAGCCACCCACCCGCAGTGTTAGTCTACAATAATCTTTTAACCCTAATTAGGGTTGAATTTTAAAATTTGTGATACACATGTTAAACTATTAATAAAAATTCATAAATTCAGGCAGAAATCTGTATTAATATGAAATTCATAATTTAAATGTATGTGTATTTTTATAATGACAATGAATTATTATTAAATACTTTTAATTGAACTTAAAATTAATGTGGCAAAGAAAATAGTACAAAGAGTATGAACTTAACTTCATTAAATTGGTGTAAAATTTAGTGTTTTAATTGTGTTTTACATGAAATCGGTTCAGCAGTGATTTCTGTAAAGTGATGAATACTTATAAATAATAAGTTTTCAATGACATTCAGAATATAGTATATATTAGTAATTATAATATGAACTAAAAAGTATTGTTTGTATATATTGGTTATAAATGCGCTTTATGTGTCACAACCACTGCAAATATTTAGTCGATATTTTGTGAAAAAAAGTTTCAATTTTCTTTTATTTAAATAGCTTATATGCTAAGTTTAAATTATTTTATGAATATTGAATAAACAGTTGATTTAATCTAGGTGCTTCATTTATTTCAATGCCTATTAAATATACAGAATGTTAAAAAAGTACATAGTCATCAATTTTAAGGGGGTGTTAGTATTATTGTCTGACTGAACATTGGGTTTTTTTTGGCCAAAATCAGTCAGAAGGTTTTGCCTACACTACAGAGGTGTGTGGGCCTATTTTATAAAAAGTAAATAAATTTTTGCTTGTGTATTATTTTAAATCACGTTAAATTAAAACAAAGAAAAATATTAATATTATATGCATTCAGCTAAAAACAAATATTTTCTCTTAAGCAATATACAATCCCAAAAAAACAAAGTTCAGCTTCAGCGAGCGTCAAAAAATTTAAATAGGTATTTGTATATCTCCACTTCATCAAGTTTGTTGCGGAATTCATAAATTCATTCCGTGTTCATTCCCAAGAAAAGTTGATTTGCAAACCTATCATAAGATTTTTTTTATTCATTTTAGGTATACCTATATCTTTTAAAATTAACTCTTTATAATTTTATGGTACTTCGCAGGAATCACGCAGGAACACCGCAGGAATATGTAATTTAATTTTACTAACAAGCACGTTGATAATATAGATTTCAATTTTATCTTACGATTATTTCAATTGTCAAAAGGTAACCTAGCGAGTACAGAGAAATATATTTTTTTCGTACTGTTTTAGTAGAAATACATAATTTGAAAGAAAAATGTTATAGATTTGATTAATTTATACAATAAGATGTTTCTTTTATTGAAGGGATCATTCGGGTAAGTCAATAATTCGGCAAAAAATAACCTATATTTGTTACGTATGTTTTAATAAAATAATATACCTAACTCCAAATTGTTTAAAACCCAATTTGATTTTCAGAAAACCCATTATAAGACTGTCTCGTACTACATCTAAATATGACAGAGCCTTAGTCCGTTTCAAACATAATAATTCCATTGTATGGTTAGGCAGAACTTTAGATCGATCTAGACATTTGTTAGTTTCTAGACAGCAAATCAATGTTACAAGAGGATATGCAATGATTATTGGAAAGATTTTACGTAATGTACTTAAAGTTCGGTATCTTGTATTAGGTGGTGCTGTGGGGGGAGGAGTTACTCTACAAAAGGTATTCTTCAAATACAAAAAAACTTTAATTCTATTATATTTTATTTTTTAATTTCAATAGAAATATGACGAATGGAAAGACGGCTTACCTGATATGAAATGGTTGGAAGGTGTTATGCCTGATACTAACAGTTTTCAGGAGTGGCGCACTTCTTTAGTAAGCCTTAGAGATAATGTTAAAGACAATATAGAAATTGGTAAGTACTATATGGCAATATAATGAGAAATTTAAATATTTATTTTGACTGATAGATCCTAGACTAAAGGCATTAACAGAGGCGAAGTACAAACAATTTCGTAACTGGTTTGACCAGAGATTGGACGATGCAATTGCAGCAGCAGAACAGTCAGATAACCAATTACCGGAAGCTGCAGATAGTGAGTCTGTTTTAAGATTTTTTTTCTTTGGTTGTGCTTTTTAATGGATTAACATTGGATGTAAAATATTATTGGCTATGGTTTAAATATTAATGAAATAAATATCTGAAACGATTTTTTATTTATTTTTCGATATGGACGTTACTATCTAAATTATTTAAATTATTTCGTTACCTGGGTACGTTAATTATTTTATATATTTCTTGTGCTAAAATCATTAACTGTCTTTTTCTGTTTAGGTGTTTTCGCCACCCTTTCAAGCTTATTAGAGAAAGTGTACTCAGGTAACATTTCTAAAAGTAATTAGCAGCATAGGCACATCTAGAAATAAAAATATTTAAAATTTCACAATAATCTAAAAAGTTTTAACACATTAAACTTAAAAAAACAATCAATTAAATACTAGGTGCGCCATTGCTTGGTAGAATATTATTATTTTTATATATTATTATATTTTGCTTAATCCCATATTTTTTTGATATTAATAATTATTTTATTTCAGACACAAAAGATGAATTTTCAACGAAAGCTATAGCGTATGCTCGTGCTGCTCAAAAAGTAGGTGACGACAGTCAAAAAGGTAATTAAAGCTATATATAGTAATCTATAACAAACTGATCTTTAAGATCTTTTAGAAAGTAATCAACAGAGGATCGAAAAATTACAAGATGAAGTTATACAGCTACAAATTAAATATCAACGAGAATTAGAAAAACTAGAGAAAGAAAATAAAGAATTAAGGAAACAAAATTTGTTGTTGAAAGGTGGACGAAAACAACCACAGAAAAAAATTAAGGTACTTGCTTATTAAATACAATGAGAGTATTTCTTTAATATCTTCTATCTACAGGATTCAATTTTTGAAGGATACAGTATAACAGCATTATTGTCTGCCTTACATTTTTAGACATTATTTTGAAAAATTAATTGGGCTTCATATTTAAGATATATTCTTATGTTTTACAGAAATCACTGATAGATATGTACTCAGAAGTCCTAGATGAGCTGGCGGAGTACGACAGTGGCTACAGTACGGCAGATCATCTGCCCAGGGTTGTTGTAGTGGGTGACCAGAGCTCTGGTAAAACCTCGGTGCTTGAGATGATTGCACAAGCGAGAATATTCCCCAGGGGAGCTGGGGAAATGATGACAAGGTTAGACAATAAATAAAATTTAAACAAGCTGTCTACTGTCGAAAGACAAATAAAAAAAAATTAAATTTTTGCACATTAAAGTTATAACATATTCTTTTAGAGCTCCTGTCAAAGTAACATTGTCAGAGGGTCCGTATCACATAGCACAGTTTCGAGATTCTAGTCGTGAGTTTGATTTAACCAAGGAGTCTGATTTAGCAGAACTGAGAAGAGAAGTAGAACTCAGAATGAGAAATTCAGTCCGTGGAGGAAAAACTGTATCCAATGAAGTAATATCCATGACGGTTAAAGGTAACATAAATAAAGTTTTTTGGTTTAAAGCAGGGGGGGGGACCTTTTTGCATCTTAACACTCACTGTTAACTTAAGTAGTAATATTTTATTTATATTCTATTTTTCAGGACCTGGTTTACAAAGAATGGTTTTGGTGGATTTACCCGGAATTATCTCGGTAAGTTAAATTCATTGTTAATTATTGATATATTTATTTATTTATTTTCATTTACTTGTAGACTGTAACAACAGATATGGCAGCTGATACAAGAGAAAATATAAAGCAAATGACTCAAGCTTATATGAGTAATCCGAATGCAATTATTCTTTGTATTCAGGTAATAAAATAATGTTAAAAATGATTTGAATTTTTAAAATAAATGGTTGCAATATCATAGGATGGTGCTGTGGACGCGGAACGTAGCAATGTCACTGATCTAGTGGCTTCGTGTGACCCTGCAGGGAAGAGAACCATCTTTGTATTAACTAAGGTTGATTTGGCTGAAGAAAATTTAGCTGATCCAAATAGGGTATAGATAAAAATGTTTATTTAAATTATAATCTTTGTTAATTGATTAATTTTTTTCAGATAAGAAAAATTTTGCAAGGAAAATTATTCCCAATGAAAGCTTTGGGATATTTTGCAGTTGTGACTGGACGTGGTAAAAAGGATGATAATATTCAAACAATCAAAGATTACGAAGAAAATTTCTTTAGAAAATCAAAGCTTTTTAAGTATGTTTTTTTATTATTTTTTTTAAGTTGGTAGGTATTGTATTGTGTTAGTACTAATGGCGAGTATTACTTTAAGGGACGGTATGATAATGTCAGCTCAGGTTACAACTCGTAACTTAAGTTTGGCTGTTTCGGAATGTTTTTGGAAAATGGTCCAAGAAACAGTCGAACAACAAGCAGATGCCTTCAAAGCTACAAGATTCAATCTAGAAACAGAATGGAAAAATAATTTCCCTAGGTGTGTATATTAGTGTTCCAAAAAAAATTTTTTTAATTCTTTGCTTTTGTTTCGAAATAAGTTAATTTATGTCCTTAAAAAATGATAATTTTATAGGAAATTCAATTCTTTACAAAAATAATCCAGATAGTTATAAGCATAAATGCAATGGGTTAAAACTTATAAATATTTAGAGTATATGTATATAAGTTAGAAACAAAAAAAAACTTGTCTTTGATGTGCCAATTAAATAAATAAATTATATTTTTAGGTTACGTGAATTAGACAGAGACGAACTATTTGAAAGAGCACGAGGGGAAATTCTTGACGAAATAATAAACCTATCTCAAGTCTCTCCGAAGCAATGGGAGGAACTATTATTGGGAAAAATTTGGGATAAAGTATCAATGCATGTTTTTGAGAACATTTACTTACCAGCCGCTCAAACAGGGGATTCAAGAACATTCAACACTACAGTTGATATCAAACTCAAAACTTGGGCAGAGCAAGCGCTACCGGCTAGGTCTGTCGAAGCTGGATGGGAATCGCTGCAGGTATATATTTTTATACATATATACAATTATGTCCAAATACTACAAATTTTCTTTGCTAGACTGAATTCCAACAATTCATGCAGCGTGCCAAAACATCATCAGACCATGACGATATTTTTGATAACTTAAAAGCAGCTGTCGTAGATGAAGCTTTAAGACGACATAGCTGGGAAGATAAAGCATCAGAAATGCTACGTGTGATCCAGTTGAATACTCTAGAAGATCGTAGCGTCAATGATAAGAGAGATTGGGACACGGCTGTTAAATTCCTTGAAACATCGGTCAAAGAAAAATTGCAACAAACTGAAGAGACGTTGGGTGAAATGTTCGGGCCGGGAGCAATGCACAGATGGATGTATTGGAAGTATCTTAGTGAAGATCAGGTCAAAAGGAAAGCAGTTAAAACAGAGTTAGATAAAATACTTTATGCAGATTGTGTAAGTAGCACGTATGGATCATCAAACAAAAAATGACAATTATTACTTAATGTCAAATAATTCTGTACAACACAATCGTAAATCAAATTTTAACCTTGTAATGTGTAAACCCAAGAATATTACTGGCATGTTGAAATTCTATGCTTTAAAATGACGTTAAGATATTTGGTCTACAATTTTAACCTTAACAAAGCTTACAAAAAATTATGCATATTTACATATACTCGTATTACTTCATAATTCTATATTCCAACAAATAAAATTTAAATTTGTAATAAAAATCATTGAAAAAAAGAATTAATTTTTTAAATGCTTTTTATATCAATCCCAACTACATTTTTTACTATAATAACAGAATTTTTAATGTCCTATTTCTTGCACAATAATTTTGATGATCATTGCAAGATATTCAATATATTAACAAAATTTTGATCATCTGTTTAAGACTTATACTTTATTTTGTTAATTGATAAATTTATTTTCATTTAGAAACATCCACCAGGATTAAGTTACGATGAATTAACAACGATAAGAAAGAACCTACAACGTTCCAGTATTGATATAGATTCAGAGTTTATAAGAGAAACGTGGCACCCAGTTTACAGGAGACACTTCTTACAGCAAGCATTAACAAGAGCTTACGACTGTAAAAAAGGGTATTATCTTTATCATCAGCAAGGTGCAGAATCCGAGGTTAGTACGATTTGTTATGATGCTGAAACTTAGTTATATTATGTATTTATTTTATTTTTAGGTCGAATGTTCGGATGTAGTTCTGTTTTGGAGAATACAGCAAATGCTTAAAGTAACATCGAATGCTTTGCGACAACAAGTAATGAACAGAGAAGGTAAGATAAAAGTGAAAGTACAGTTACATTTAATTTATGTTATTTATGGTCTTCTGCCTGTATGAACGTACTCAGTATCCACACAAACGTACATGACAATAAAATGTACGTTTATATGGAAGCATCCAATTAATATAGAGTACGTTTACACAGTGCTGTTATCCCGGTTTTACTGTAACTGATGTAGTAAAACCGGGTGTAAAAGTTCACACCTGACATAACTAATCAGGTTTAGTTCTGCTATTCCTCTTGGTCTACAGGCATAACATAACTAAACCGGAATAGTGACTGAATAAAGACACATGTAAACTGCATGGACATAGTTATATCTATTTAGCCAACCCCAAAAAATATGTGTCTACGGAGTGTAGGGATTGACAATATGAAAAGTTAAGAAAAATCATTTGTGTATTTAGACTATTAAACAATCTATTTGAATAGAAGCTGTCACTAAGCATAAATCATTTTTACAAATGTGACATAAAAATCAATATTTATAAAATATTTTTTTAGCACGAAGACTAGATAAAGAAATTAAAGAAGTTCTAGAAGATTATAGTCAAGATAATGATAAGAAAAAGAAATTATTGACTGGAAGAAGAGTAACTTTAGCGGAGGAATTAAGTAAGTTTTTTCTTTGTCTAAAAACAGTAATGTAAATTTAATCGTTTTCTTTATTTTTTAAGAACGTGTTCGACAAATTCAAGAAAAGCTAGAAGAGTTCATTCAAGCATTAAACAAAGAAAAATAATAGTCAATGATTGTAAATGATTTGTACAATGTGTTTTGTTGTATTTGTAATATATATCAGTTATAGAAATATTTGTTCTTATAGAATTTATTAACACTTCCATAGTTAGTTGCAACGGGACGAAAACTACTGTCTTATGCTGATATATTTATTTCCTTTATTGGTTGTTTTTATAATTTAAGAACCATAAATTAGAGGCAATGACATAAAATGAAAATTTAATTAGAAATTGATCAAGATAAGTTTTTAAAAGAATTTTTTTTAAAGGATTGTTTATATTATTTACAAATAGAAACTAACTTTTTTTTACACTTTTTTAAAATCGTGAACTTTAATTGTATATTTCACAAATATTAAAAGAATGCCTTAAATAGGTATATGAAACACAACTTTATTTTCAAATGTAAATTATTATATGTATTAATAAAAATTTTGGGTATGATTCCCAACGAAATTTATGAATAATATATACAATAAAATTAGTATGTCTGTTAATTATTTTATTTCTTAAATCCTAATTAATATTATTGTACACCTGTGTAGATAAACAATTTAGAATTAGCGTAAGCATTAAAGCATTTTGTATGGATTATATTTCTGTAGCTGTTTGTAAATATCAATATACCAAATATAATAAATGCATAATTAGTCATTTCAGTCATTCTAATTTATTTATTTGATTCTTGTATAAAAAATTCACAAAATATACTCTCGATAAGTAATAAATATAATACTTAAGAACCATAATTAATACCATTGATAATACTATTAATTTAAAAAAGGCAAGATAATATGCATAAGTGTACTTTAGAAAATAAGACAGTACACGTATTTATAAATATAAATTCAATTCCTTGAATATTGCCATGTAAAATTATCTATTTTATTCAGATCTTTTATCAGTATTCAAATAATAATATTGGCAAGCTAGTTATAAGTAAAAATACCTTACGTGATACTAAATGAATGTAATATGAAAATCACAATGTCTTTTTCTTATTTTTATTCACTTTCCAAGACAAATAAATATTCCAAAAGAAACCTATCGTCTGATTGAATAGTACTTGAAAATTTAAAGGCATCATGTAAAAGTTAATCAGCTGAGCGGCAGGCCATACTTTGTAATTAGTTAACATGATTTCTCTGAAGTTATTTTTAATGTATTCTTGTGTTGTCTTAAAATCATTTCCTTTGAGTGCAGAATTGAAATTTATGAATACATATAGAATCGTTGGTGCAAATATTAACTGATCAGCAACCATTTTTTTCAAAGCAGAAGTAGGACTTTTGCTCCCAATGAATTTTTCAAGTACTCCATACCACATACTCACTGCAGGACCCTGAAATAAATAAATAAATTTGATGAACGCAACTCTTAAAAATATTATTTATTTCTTACCACAAGACAAAATCCAGTGAAAGCAAATTGTGCAGTCCTTACAAAATCTAGTTTTTCGTGTTTTTCTATCACAAATTGACATACGACATCACTAGCGCTCATCAATACCGCAGTTTGTGTACATTTCATAAAAAGTGGATATTTGTTAACTAATCTTACAAAACCAGCCATTGTAGTGGATTTGTTAGTTTCTTCCTTAACATAAATATATTATATAATAATAATTATTATCATGTAAAATCCACTTAAAATTTTATTCATCATCTGATAAAATTGTCTTTTCAATTGTTTCTTTGATGATAATTTATTGAAATAATTATGTAACCTTCATAATTGATAATCAATTCCGGTTTTTCAACTCAGTGTACTAAAAATCAATTAAGTATTAAAATACATGCTGGAATTGAATTGTATGTACCAAGCTGTTTAATTTGCATTATTAAAAATTTAAGGAATTTAAATCGGTCACGTGACAATCGTTGCGTCAGGGGTGCCCGGGGTGCCTTTTCATGTGACGTTAGACGGTAGCGTCAAATCTTGTCACTATTTTGATGCAAGCTGTCAAAATCCTGTTTGACGTTTGAGTGTAAAGCAAACAATATTCATTTATTTATTAAAAATTGATTTCATTTGAGATACCTTATTAAAAAGAGTTTTTGTGGGTTCATCCATTATACTAGTTACGACATAATCATGGATTTTATGAAGCCATATTTCCTACCCTTTCCGTGCATGGAGACAAATTCAAAAATTATTTGCGTATGACAATTGATTTTGAAGAACTGCTGTATTTAGTAGGCTCTCTTATTTCTAAACTGAATACAGTAAGAACTCCTATGATGTTGAGGTTAGTTTTTCATAGCAATTTTAATTAATCACTTAAATGCCTGAATCGTAAAAAATAAATGACCTCTCTGCAGATATTCAGCTACCGGAGACTGCATGACTTTTACTTCCTATCAATATCTTGTTGGTGTCACAATTTGGAGTTGTCTCAATAAGAACATGTTGCTATATATTGCTAGCGAGTTTGAAAACTAGTGGTATTTCAGTCATTGCATAGGTGCTCTTGATGGGAAACATGTAGTAATTCAGGTATGTAGAAATATTATTAAAAGTTCAGATGAGTTATCATTGAATAATAAAATTTATTACAGTACCCCAATAATGCTGGTTCTGCATACTTCAGTTACAAAAATAATCACAGCATCGTATTGCTGAAAATCTGCAATGCCAATTATTTGTTCTCATTTGTTGCCTAGGGTTAATGCAGCGATGGAGCAGAAGTTTAACAATAGAAAAATGAATTTACCAAAACCAGAACCATTGACTGGAATACCTTTAAGATATGTTCTTGTAGGAGATGAAGCATTTCAATGAATAGATTTTTTACTTCTCCGGTGTCCTGCAAGAGGAGGCAGTAAATAGAAGATTCTGCACTTGATTAAGGAAACATTTTGTGATTTTTTCACTAGGGAAGGAGCTATTTTGTGGCAGTATAATCGTGACTGATATTTATTTTATGAATAGTATGGAAAAGCTTGATAATTTTAATTAAAATTCAAACAGTAAATTTTTTAATGTAACATAATTGAGGATTAATAAAAATTGTTAATTTGATTGTCAAAAACAGGATTTCTTAGCAATTAATACTAAGTACAAGTACCTATTTTATTTTATTAAATGTTTTTTGAAAACCTTTGAATAAGGATAAAATATTATGCGCTTGTGATTTTTCGATATAAAGTGTCGTTTGGTTGGAATTTTTAAATTTACAAAAAATTAGAATACATCTCGCAATCCAAGGGTTTAGTGTTTGAATCCCAAGGTGATCTGTTTTATTTTATTATATATAATAATACAATAAAAAGTATTTTATCAATAAATAATCAATAGGTGCATCAATAATACATAGTATGTATGTCTCAACAATGACGCCATGCAATAAGTACGTATATAATCAATATTTATAAATAAAAGGTAAGTAATTTCAATTGTACAATATTTTATACCTGTGTAGATAAACAGGCAACAAAGAACTAATTAAGAGCATCTATGTAAATAAATAGATGTTTTAAATTCACTCGGTTTTCAGTTTTAAAAGTATATACGTCATCGTATGTAACACTGATAACATACATTACATCAGATTTTAATACATTCATTAATACATACGATAACGTTTCATTGACAAAATAATTGATTTAGTCAGAACGGCATCTGAAAATAATATTGAAATTTGAAAGGTACATGTAGCGCCATCTAGCAAAAACAGCTTGAACTAATACGTGTTTGATAGTTCAAGTTTGTCCCGCTAGATGGTACTACATGTACTTTTTAAATTTCAATGTATTTTTCAGATGCCATTCCGACTAAATCATTTTTTTTTTACAACTTAAAGATGATATCGTATGTATTAGAGCATCCTAATTCCAAATATGCCCATCAAAAGTTGCACTCGGAACGATAAAACTGTTTTTTATCAACTTTTATCTAAAAAAAATGTTAAAATTATGAACCAGTAAATGTATTTAAAATCTGATATCATATATGTTATCAGCGAGTCTTCTTATAAACGATGGGGTGTTTATTATTTTCAAATTTAAAATAGATGTATTAATTATCGTACCAAAAAACATACTCTTTTTGAATTTGAAAATAATAGACACGCCACCGTATGCATTACGACACGCTGATAACATATATGATATCAGATTTTAAATACATTCACTGGTTCAAATTTGATGAAATTTTTTAAGACAAAACTTGATAAAAAACCGTGTTATCGATCCGAGCGCAACTTTTTATGGCCATATTTGGAATCAAGGTGCCCTAATACATACGATAGCGTCTCTAACTCGCCAAAAAAAAAATTTCCCCAAAAAGAAACAAGGCTATAGTATGGCTTAAAAAACAGTCGAAAAACACTTTTTTCGATTTTCAAATAATTAGATACGTTATCGCATGTAAAGGGATACGCTAATTCGACAATTTGTATCTGTTGTGAAATTCATCAAAGGGTTCAAAAGTTACAGCCATTTTACGACGAAAAATTGATAAAAAACAGTCATAGCGGTCCGAGCGGAATTTTTTATCAACATTTTTTGAATCACAATGCTGTTATACATATGATAGCGTTCCTAACTCAACAAAAAATTTTTAATCTTATGACGTAACATGACGGCACCTCCACCATATATAAAAATGTACAAAAATAATATATATATGGTATTTTTGAATAAGGAATACAAAAATATCAAAAAATATTTTATTCCGTATATATGGTGGAGGTGCCGTCATGTTACGTCATCACATTAAAATTTTTTTTGTCGAGTTAGGCACGCTATCATACGTATAACAGCATTGTGATTCAAAAAATGTTGATAAAAAATTCCGCTCGGACCGCTATGACTGTTTTTTATCAATTTTTCGTCGTAAAATGGCTGTAACTTTTAAACCCTTTGATGAATTTCACAACAGATACAAATTGTCGAATTAGCGTATCCCTTTACATGCGATAACGTATCTAATTATTTGAAAATCGAAAAAAGTGTTTTTCGACTGTTTTTTAAGCCATACTATAGCCTTGTTTCTTTTTGGGGAAATTTTTTTTTTGCCGAGTTAGAGACGCTATCGTATGTATTAGGGCACCTTGATTCCAAATATGGCCATAAAAAGTTGCGCTCGGATCGATAACACGGTTTTTTATCAAGTTTTGTCTTAAAAAATTTCATCAAATTTGAACCAGTGAATGTATTTAAAATCTGATATCATATATGTTATCAGCGTGTCGTAATGCATACGGTGGCGTGTCTATTATTTTCAAATTCAAAAAGAGTATGTTTTTTGGTACGATAATTAATACATCTATTTTAAATTTGAAAATAATAAACACCCCATCGTTTATAAGAAGACTCGCTGATAACATATATGATATCAGATTTTAAATACATTTACTGGTTCATAATTTTAACATTTTTTTTAGACAAAAGTTGATAAAAAACAGTTTTATCGTTCCGAGTGCAACTTTTGATGGGCATATTTGGAATTAGGATGCTCTAATACATACGATAGCATCTTTAAGTTGTAAAAAAAAATGATTTAGTCGGAATGGCATCTGAAAAATACATTGAAATTTAAAAAGTACATGTAGTACCATCTAGCGGGACAAACTTGAACTATCAAACACTTATTAGTTCAAGCTGTTTTTGCTAGATGGCGCTACATGTACCTTTCAAATTTCAATATTATTTTCAGATGCCGTTCTGACTAAATCAATTATTTTGACAAAGAATGTATTACGTATGTATTACGAATGAATTTAAAATCTGATGTAATGTATGTTATCAGTGTTACATACGATGACGTGTATACTTTTAAAACTGAAATCTGAGTGAATTTAAAGCATCTATTTATCTACATAGATGCCCTTAATTAGTTCTTTGTTACCTGTTTATCTACACAGGTATAAAATATTATTCAATTGAAATTACTTACCTTTTATTTATAAATGTTTATTATATACTTACTTATTATGTACATGGCGTCATTGTTGAGACGTAGATCACAGACGTAGATACTATGTATTATTGATGCACCTATTGATTATTTATTGATAAAATACTTTTTATTGTATTATTATATATAATAAAATAAAACAGATCACCTTGGGATTCAAACACTAAACCCTTGGATTGCGAGATGTATTCTAATTTTTTGTAAATTTAAAAATTCCAACCAAACGACACTTTATATCCGTATAGGCGTTACGCCACTGATAATATTAATTAAGATCGCAGAACATGTTATTATAACAATAGTATATATTTGTTAGAATAGGTGCGACTCATTGTTGAAGTTTTGATTTTGAATTTAAATTTAATTTTAACACGTGACATCCGTTACGTCATCAAAGAAGAATTTTAATATATGTCAGTGACATTTTGCACATTATTTTTGTACATAGTAAAAATATGACGGGAAATATAATAATTTCAAAACTACTTATTCATAATTTACGTAGTCAGATTTCACAAAAAGTAATTAATATTTTGTTAGTTAGCTACAAAATTAATTTTAAGAATTTAACCTCAAATTGTATTAATTATTAGGTACAGTTTTCTACACAAACAATCACTTTAGCTGCAGTAACTTCAAAAGATGATAAAACAGGAGCTATTCCTAAAAATCCACTGTCCAATGTACATTCAGCTAGCTTACAAAAGGAGAATGGAGCTATTTATGACAAAAAACCTTTTAAAATGATTTGCGAAGAAGGTATGTAAAAATTCTTGAATTATATTATATACTATTGGATATTAATTGTATTTCTTTAGGTAAAAAATATTCATGGTGTTTATGTGGTAAATCAAAAAGTCAACCTTTATGTGATGGAACACATAAAAATATTCATCTGAAAATTAAATTTAGGTACTTAATAGAAAATTAGTATACTAGTATGGGAATATATTAGTTATTATTTTAGGCCAGTTCGTTTTGAAGTCCCAGAAACTAAGGAGTATTGGCTTTGTAATTGTAAACATACTTCTAATCGTCCATTCTGTGATGGTACGCACAAGCAAGAACATATTCAGCAAGCTATAAAATAATGTATTATATTAAGTTGGTTTTGTATTTAAGAATAATAGTTCAATTATGTATAAATAAAGTCATAATTTGATATCAAACATATAAAAGATCACTTTATCTCAATTGTCTATATGGAAATTTAATAATGGAATAGAGATTTAATCTCTATTCCAGACTAAAAAAATATAGCCATGAATCATCACTGATAGTAGTAAGAACAAAACTAAGGACTAGCAATTTAAGATAACAGCTTTTTCTTAAACTATTTTCATACCATTTATATTACTTTTTTATTAATTTATTGAGAGTTTTAATATTACGTAATATTATATTCAGTTATCGATATATTAGATTTTAAATCAATCACTTTTGAAGTAAAACTTACTGGTGGCGAGTTGGTTTTGAGATGAAAGAAAAACATTGGAAGTAAGAGTTTAGGTTCCTCTGTTTGTTTATTAATCAATACCGTTATCCACCCACACTATATTTACAGTGTAATGAAAGAAAGCAGTCACGAAAGAACAAGAATTAACTGGTATATTCAACATAGTCTGCTCGTTGTATCTACAATTCATTTGTAATAAATACATAAAACTAAATAAGTTTCACTTGTATTATGTGAATTCTTCAAATAGTCAAACTTTTTAATGCAATTATACATTAAAATCATTGTTTATTAAAGTTTAATAAATACACAATATTATTTACATAATTAATATCAGTCATAAATTTATGAATAATTTTAAAAAATGGATAAATATAATAATTTGGATTTTTTACATACAAATAGAAAAATTTTCATTGAAATATCAATTTATTAGAAAAGAATAATTGTAAAATCTTGGCATATAATATTTTTGTTTAGACTCGGCTCTAATATCTATATATAATTATAAATACATTTATTCATAGTAGCAAAAATAAAAAGATATAAACAAGATTTAAAAAACTAAGTCATAAATAATGGCAAGATATTGAGGAGAATATCCACGGTTGCATTGATTTAAATCAGATTTAATTTTACAATAAATTTGAATGATATAAAATAAGTTAAAATTTCAAGAATTAATATTTTATTGTATACATCAGGCATGGCCAAATCAGTAGATAGCGATAAATTTTAAAATAAGTATGCAATTTACATTATTTTTTGATAGGAAAAGTAAATTTACTTGGCTGCTCTTGATATTAATTATAAGAAATAAGTAAATATAAAAAAAATTTATGATAAAAAAAATGTCCAAGTAGGTATCTAATTTAAAAATATTCAAATCTTAGATTAGGAAAGACTAAGACATAACAAATGCATGTCTGTATATGAAACTGTTACTAAAATTTTACGGCGATCATCTTTTCTTAAATGTTACATCATTTTAATGCATATTATCCCAGAGGCGTCAGTTGAAAATTTATAATATGCAAATATGCTTTAAATTATAATTGAATTTAGTATGTATGAGTGATGATAGTTTCAAATAGATGTTTCTCTGTTAATAAATTATCACTGAAATACTTTTAAAGACAATATTAAATATTTATTATTAATTAATTTTATAATTCAAACCAATTGATATTTATTTTAAAATCTGAATGATATGTCACTGACTCGTGAAGCGATTTTTCGTTGAGCGATAAGGTAACAACACTAGGTAATGAGTTATCTGTCCTTTATCTTTCCTTGTCTACGATTCAAATTAATAAAAAAAATCTGACTTATACAACCCTGGAAATAACGGTACACACACACTAGCTGCTGAGTTTAATACAAGGGTATTTTCTTTGTAATAGTTTTGCGGCACATATGACATATTTTTAAAGTGTCTGCACATTTAGAACAAGTCCCATGCCCACACAGAAACACAACATTTTTTCTACGTTCCATACAAATACTGCATCCATGAGTTTCTTCTATTTCAGCAACCTTAATATAAAATAACAATAAGATATTAATTCACTATATACTTAAAGTATATTGGTTCTTAAAAGTACCTACAAAGATTAACTCAGTCAAAAAATGTCAATCGATTTTGAGCTATATTTTTTTAAATCATGAAAGCGTAAAACATAAAAAAAAATGATTTTTTTAATTAACATCAGCATTTTTAAGAAAAGTTGTTTATAAAACGATCTCTGTTTAATAATTTACCTTACACTCCAGGTATCTCATTCTCTCTGTATAAGGTTGCCTAGCTTGGGGTGGCACAACCCTCCCATCTCTGGTAACCCTCTTTTGCACTGGTTCCCCACACAACAGACATTTCTTCAACCTTGCAACACAATCCTCGCATGCAGGTCGATGTCCGCACGGCTCCAAACAAACATTATCCTCAGACAGTTCTGAGCAAATTGCACATTCCGCTGGCTTCAAAGTATGTGGTGGGGATAAAGGTGGAGATGTAGGAGCTACAGGAGATCTAGACGGTGTAGAAGTACCTTCTTGCGCCCTGTGCCCAGATCGGGATCTAGGGGGTGATGTGGGGTCAGGAGCTACCGCATCACGACTAGGACTGTGCTGATGGTTTGGTTGATTATTGTAAACGTGACGGCCATGGTTTTGTGGATTTTGTTTCTTTGGAGTCTGAGGTGTGTGTGCCGGGCTGTTTGTTGTTTCAGGGGTTAGGTTGAACCCTTCGGATGGGTTTCTTCGATGGTTTGATGCCCGCTAAAGTTTTGAATAACATTAATGTTAATTTTATTTGTCAATTAAAACTTAACAGAAACTTATGGGTTTTAAAACAATTTTAAAATTTTTTCTGATAAAAAATTAATTTTGTTATATGTTGGCTATTGAACAGCTCAAATTTACTAACCTCTTCACTAATCAACACAGTATCCATCAAATCGTTAAGCACCGTTTCTAAATCTCTATTTGAATCCTCAACTGGAACAGCTGGCGCCACAGGAATCACAACATTTTTAAACGACAACAATAAATCCTTTTTCACCGAGTCCTGTATTAGATCGAGCACTGTTTGTCCTTTCATGTTTGCTTTGTCTACATCACACCCTACGGCCACGAGGTAACATGCTATCGCTGTAGCTATCCGGTGTTCCGTGAACGGGTTTAGGCGTTGGTAGACATTGTGAATTGCTGGAGAATCTATTTGCTGTGGTTCTGTGTTTAGATTTGCGCATTTCATCACGACAAGATGTAAAGCAGTATCTCCTTCGTCATCTTGGACATTCACGTTGGCTTTTAAGTTGACGAGGAGTTCTATGACGCTACAACGACCTGAAATAAAACAAGCAAGGTATTTTTGATGTACACTACCAATTTTTCTCAAATACAAGAAAATTTTAGACTATTAAAACAATAGATGAATGGTACGCTTGAAAAACAACTGTATTAACTATACCTTGACTAACGGCAAGTAGTAATGCAGTTTGATTTCTATTATTCCTTAATTCAATATCGGCCTGTCCAAGACGAACAAGTGTGTTAAC
Organism: Sialis fuliginosa; assembly: GCA_961205875.1. Taxonomy (NCBI): domain Eukaryota; kingdom Metazoa; phylum Arthropoda; class Insecta; order Megaloptera; family Sialidae; genus Sialis; species Sialis fuliginosa. The sequence goes on from OY540817.1 coordinate 13,825,881, forward strand.
AACATCCCTGTGGCCGTTTAACGAAGCTAGATGTAAAGCTGAGAATCCGTCATCTTTCTTAACATCTACGAGCTGTCGGGCCTTGGATACAAGAGTTCTAGTTGCAAAGCTATTGCCTTTAAGCGATGCATGGTGTAATACGTTAAAACCACGTTTGTTTCTAAGAGTGAAATCCATTCCTGAAAATTAAAACAATACAATAATTTAAATATTAAGATTATGCTAAAAATAATTATAATAATTACTGACTACAAAAAAGGTACAGCTTACTTTAATTTTAGTTAAAAAGTCAAGTATATTTTTACCTGGTGTACTACACAGTGCAGTAATTACTCCATCATTTTTTTTACCTATTGCATCATGTAAGGCTGTATCACCATACGAATCCTAAAACAATAACAATCAACAATTATAAATATCGATATTTTAAAATAAAATTATTGTTTTATAATTCTTTACCTGTATATTTACATCTGCGCCTCTGTTTAGAAGTAATCTAACACATTGCGGGGGTTGTTTATGAACTGCAATATGTAAGGCTGTACAGCGGCCTTTATTTAATGAGTTGATGTCTGCTCCGTGTTCTAACAGCATTTCTACGATCTATATAAAAAAAAAAAAAATATAACAATAAAATTAGTTCACTTAGGGTCTAATCCTCCAAAAGTACATACTTCAGGTTGGTTTCCAAATGCTGCATAATGTAACGTTGTATCTCCATCCATATCCATAATATTCACACTAGCTCCGACTGACAACAAATACCTAACGATATGTAAGTGTCCTTGGTGCGCTGCGACTTGTAGAGCAGTTCTACCAAAGCTAGTTACATCGGCAGGCTTGGTTTCGGACGGTAGTGTTGTTTGGAGAGATTCTAACGTATGTTTTATAATATCTAGGTTCCCTTGTGCAGCTTCACGTACTAATACACTGGCTAAACTGCTTCCGGGGTTTTGTTCACCGTTGCCCAGTGCCCATGATACTGTTGATTAATAAATAAATGTTATAATAGATAGTTGAAATATAAGTTTTACTACTTTTAATTACCAGGACATCTCTCAAAAAATAAATGTTAGTATTGGATGTATTATTATTATAATACTTACAAGATGGTTCAGCTCTTTGATTCTGATCAGCGTGCATCGTGTTAGACAGTTCCGTTGCAGATCCAGGCAGTAATCTCACACAAGCTGGGTTTAACGTCCACGCAGTGCCATCTATTTGTATTCTTAAATCTCCATCTGCATACACTTTTATTATTTTACCTAATTTTCCTAGCGCCTAAAACATAAAATATTTTTAAACTAAAAAATTACTATTAAAATAAATATCAATGTCAGTATCTGACTGGATTAGTTTCTATGCTAGAGTGTCTAATCTCTTAATTGATATAATTTACTTAATTAATTCTACTTACATTTTTCATAATATCTATCCATTCTCCATGCCCTTTCTGCAGATCTTTAACTTTCGTCATATCACTCTCCACACAAATAATATCACCGACTGAGAAGTAAATAACTTTGACTAGCGCCGCTGGGTTATATGTCCAGCGATTATTGCAACCTGAAATATAAAATACATTGTAACATGTAACAATTAAATATTTTATAACTCATAATTATAAGTAAATACCTTCGTGTTGAACTCTAATATCACCTTTGACGGTAACTCTATGTACTGTTCCCATCTTTCCGATATACTGAAATAAATACAACAATTAATATCACATAATTAATAAATATTCAAATGAAATACTAAAATTAGCAAGAAGTTAATAAATAAATAATGATAAAAAGATATACCTCAGCCATTCTTTGATTCCAGCCTCCATGTCCTTGCTGCAATGCCTTCAGTGTGTCTACATCTACATTAATTCTAACTTTATCCCCTACACTGAACTGCACTTGGTTATTTCTAGTTGGTAACGATCGGACTGGCGTTGTTTGTTCTACATGTTGACCTATGATTTTAATTTAAAAAATAAATAATAGAAAATGCACTTCACACTTCAATTTAGTCTTAAACTAAAATTCACTTAAAACTATAAAGATCAGTACATATTTTAATTTCAGGGAAGTCATTATCAGGAGTGAAGCATTTATAATAGTAGATTTTTGAGAATAAAAGTCAATAGAAAACATATTTGCTATGTTAGTTAATATTTTACCTAAGACTGGTACGTGATCCCTATAATAATAACCTCCGGAAGATTCTTGAACAAATTTTAAGTCACAGTTTCCTCGATGACCTAACCTATAAAAAAAACACATTGGCAGTCAGATTTTACTGTTCTAGAGATGCATTATGAAAATATTATAATGTAATCCCAATATTTTATCGATGGTTTTAAGTCATAACATGATCGCTTTTTTGAGAAATCGCATTTTTGTAGTTATCATGTTATGACCTAAGAACATCGATATTATTCCTTTAGAGATAAGAATATATTTACTACCATAACCTACCTGTACACATTTGTAGTACCAGAAGACCACGTGACATTTGCTACAGACCTGGCACTGTCTGGGTCCCAGTCCCTGATGTCGGTGACGCGTCCCGTGCACCCAGCCCCACCATCCTGTTCCCCCCACTCCCAGTCTATGCCCCGAACCACTCGTGATCCCACAAATATGCCCCGCAGGATACATCTCAGTGCACTAGTACGCGGTGGCAGTTCCACTCTGAAAATTTTTATTTAATTTATTATTTATTTTATGATTTTTCATTTATTTATGTGCTACTATTATTACTATAATTAGAGTTTTGAATATTGCCTTTTTTCTCTAGCAATATTTTGATCCCTTATTTATTTTGATGAGAGTATTTTCATATATAACAGATTCGATTTTTTTTGTGACGAAAGAGAGACAAGGGCACAAAATGCTCAAAGCAGCTTTGAGTATAGGTGTACGTAAAATAATTTTAAACAATTTTTAACATTTATTCCACTTTTTTTTTGCTATTTCAATACAGATGTCAAATACACAAATTTCCACATAAGAAATGGTTTATGATTTTTTTCCAAAGGTTCCGATTTGCAAAAATAGGTAAAAATTTTTCATGAAGAACATACAAACATATAATATATAATTTACAAATTACCCCTGAGCAGTAGCAGAATCGAACCTCTGGAACTGATGACTCAAATCATGCTTATCTCCATGATAGCACAGTGAGCACAGATCGTAATCTGGACATCTGGTGCACCTGAACCGCATCCCGGCAATCCCGTGCCTCTTGCATCCATCGCACACGATGTTCTGATGCTTGACACCGACCTGAGCATTGTCTATGACTCGTAGGTCATACTTGCCCTGATACCCAATTCTGTAGTTGGTACGTGCACCTGAGTCCCATTGAATTACTACAGTTTTATCAGGGGATACACCACTTCCGGGACGGCCTAGTTCACAAACGGTGCCCACATAACCTTCACCTCCATCTGGGGTAAAAATAAATAGTTTTTAAAAATAATAATTCATAATTTGGAACACAGAAACTGTGGTTTCTTAAGGCCTCTATACACCGCCTAATCTGCAGGGTCGATTTGTCGGGAGTTAGAGTGTGGGTACTGCAGATTGGGTTGTGTATAGACAAATCGGGTCGATTATTACGCGAATATTATTATAATATAATATATATATATTATTAATATAATATTAATGCCTATACACAACCCAATCTGCAGTACCCACACTCTAGCTCCCGACAAATCGGCCCTACAGATTGGGTGGTGTATAGAGGGCTTTAGTTACTAAATAAATACACCTTAACTACAAGAAAACAATATCACTCGACACATGTTTCGACTTCGTAAGAAAACTGATGTCTGGAACTATTTAGTGTATTTACTATTAAAGTGTACTTATTTAGTTTAATTAAGTAACTTAATTATGATACAAAGAATAAGTCAAGTTTAAAATAAACATGTAGTATAAATATAATAAAAAGCATTGATGGATAAAAATATCTTGATTTTAAAATATCTACAAGAATTAAATCATTGGGCATTTTATTTTAAATATTTTAATAAATTTATTTTAATTCTTAAATTGATAACGTGTGTGTATGCTTTTTTAGACATTATCTTTACTGTCGTACTCCACTTTTAACAAATATAATTGGGGTAGGAAATTAAATTTTGTCGCTAAAAAACTAAGTGAGTACATTTAACCTTGAAAACTTCTTACATGCCACTAGGGAAGATTAATTTTTGATGACATATATTGACTTTATTTTTTTAACAAAAACATTTTGGTTTTCAACGGAAACTAGTAAGCGAATACTGAATATGTTTTTTGTATAGTTAGTGGTGGTAACCACTGTGGCTCATAAAGTTAAGTAGACAAGTCATTCGAAACCAAAATGATTAAAGTTCACTTTACAAATAATAGAAAAAAATTGATGTTTTATAAATAGATATATTAATACAATGTCAAAACTGGTATATCGATAAAAAGTTATCTTAATTATATGGATAAATGAGTAGATTCTTCATTGTTCAAATTTAGGTTATAATAATTGCATAATAATTATTTGGATGATATAGAGAGAAACATTACTACATTTGTATTATATCATTTATATTTTCCTATCGTGTACATGTATATTTATGGAAAGATTTGTAATTTTAAATGGTACCTATTTTCTTGGTATTGTTTTGTATATACTTAGATAATTTAATTAATGATATTATTAAAAGTATATTTTTATATTAACCCTGTAGAATGGTTAATAAATACTATTATTTTAGTTTTCTTTTGTACAGAATAGAAATGAAAATAAAAAGTAGTACTTGCCTTGATCTTTCCATGACCAATCGGGGCCCCTTACGACTCTCAAACCAGGAGCTAACATCATCTTAAAAATTAATGTACATCTTAAATAAAATACGTAAAAACTTTTAATTTAATTACTGCACACATCTAAGACTAAAATATTTAAATTGCGTAAAAATAATTTTAATAAAGAAAATATGTAAATGTTGTGTGTAAAATAAATAGAACATTTTTCCTTGTTATGACTGTTTGTAATATGACTTGATTCCGATACGCATGTTTTCTTTTTTATTGATGAGTATAATATCGGAAAAATATATTTTTATTTGTTTACAACATCAACACACACATATATAAAGTTACTTTACAGACATATAGCTGCTGCTGGGAAACTGTCATTAGTTGTCAAATTATTATTTCATCTTTTTGTTCTCCCAGTCTGGTAACATAATAAAACAAAAAAAATATGTTTATATAAAGACTCCTGTACATAATCAAATACAAAATTTGCACCTTAATATTTTCTACGCGCATATAGTAATTAAAAAAGATTTGGTTTTAGGTTCTGATTGTGATTTGTTTTAAAAATAACTCAAAGCGAAACAACCCCGGTAAATAGCCCACACACAAACAGCGCCTGTTAAAATAGAGAGATACGGTATATTATAATATTTAAATGAAAATAATACAATACTGTAAAACAATCTTTATTAACTCTGATACAACTTTAATATTAATACTATTTCCCAACAAACGATACTTCTGTTTGTTAGTTATATCTGCTGGATATTTAAAATCTTTTGGAAAACACATCAATCTTGCTATCTCCATCGGAGTAAAGTACCTCAGTTGTAACAAATTCACCATATTTAAATATTCCTGTGAAGCTTTTTCGGTTTCTGACAAACGTTTAATAATACTTTTAAACTCTTCTTCATTTAATGGAGTATAAATACTTCCTGTACCTTCTAAATATCTGCCATAGGCTTTTGTAAAACAACAAGACCTCTTACTGTCAGGATAACAAATATCCAACACTTCTAGATATTTACAAAGATTTTTCTCGTTTAATAAATAATCTTTTACATTTATATCTTTGTCAATTATATTTGACATTTCAAATAAATCTTCATCGTTTTTTTGATTTGGTAATGAATACATCTAAAAATTAAATTTTAATTGATGAAATATGAACACTACTGTGTATAATTTATTATTATTATTAATTAAAATATAAACATGCCCCCTAGCAAATATTTTTATCATCTAATGTATGCTGCATTGTTATTGTTGTCAATTCAGCTAACAATGCAATATACTGTAAGTAAAGCTCTTATATAAGTGTAAATATTTTTTCCAAAAATACTTACTAAAGGTGCAGTTTTAAAGGAAAAATTCAGTGGCTTCTTTTTAGCTAAACAATAATATCGATGCCTTGAATTTGGAACTCCAATCTGCACTGGACTTATAATAAATTCTTGAAACACATAACCTGTCTTATCAAACATTTCAATCAATATATTTCTTGTAGACGATGTTTCAAAACCTTTTACGTTCTCGATCAGAATATACTTCAATGTATTCAAGTCAGGTAAAATAGAAATAATATGCAGAAATGAATCGGTTCTATGGTCTTTAGTATCGCCCTGTAATCCATTTCTTGAGAACGGTTGACATGGAGGGGACATTAATATGAAATCTATATTTAACTTGTTGATGAATTTTGCACTGATGCTTTGTATATTTTTATTTAATAAGTTTGTTTTAGGAAAATTATGGTTGTATACTTTATTAGCTACTGTGTTAATGTCTATAGCTGCTACAATATCATCTTGGATTTGAGCTTCTATAATAGAAAATATTTTTTTTATATTATAAGATTATTGTGAATAAATGGTTACCTTTTATAGCATAATGCATGCCTCCTATGCCACTGTACAGTTCTAAGATTTTCATTTTGAAAAGGAGATACTACTTTTGTACTATTACTTTCGTTATTATGTATAAATTACGTCGTATGACAGTTTGCACGTGTGTCTGTATGTCAATTGTGAAGTTAGATATCAAACAAATGTCAAATTAGTTGATCGATATTTCTGTAGATGGCTGTTTCAAAAGTCTTGCAACAATTAGTGCAACAAAGGAATGTATAAATCGCTGATTTTAATTAATAATAATTGTTATTAATTATTTATGATGTGATTTGTTTTATTGTGAATGTAAAAACCAAGACATAACTTGCATTAATAATATTTATTTGACATAATTTGTACATTGTATACATGTATATATTATATATACTATAGGCGCTGCTGCCATCTTAGGGTTCATTTTACAACCAAGAGGATTTATTATTCATCAAAGAGATCAAACTGTTTATAATCTTAATAATTTCTAAAGACGCAATAAATGAAACTATAAAAAAAGGGGTACACACTGAAAGCTTATTTGTAAATAAATCATATCATCCAAGGTCAAAGCATGATATTTAATGTTTAATTTTCTTTACTTATTATATAAGATACATATACATAATACATATATCATAAAAATAATTTTAGTTTGGAAACAATTTCGATATAATATCTATAGTCTAATATAATACTGATATTTCATTTAAAAATATATATTTGGGAAACAACGAATGTAAAGATTCGATACTATATATTTTTTATATATACATTTTAAAGTTATTAATTTATATGATTATAATAATTAGGAAACATTGATATTTTTATTTTTACTTTTTTAATTCGTAATTTTCTTATTAAGTACATCTTTGAGAATATTTCAAAATATGGTTACAATTACTAATACAAATATATAATTTAATAATTACCGTAGATCCAAAAAACAAGAGTCATTTCCTTATATTTTATTATTGAAATGCATTCGAACAAAATAATTTTAATTAATATAAAAATCAGACGACTCTTATTTTTTACAAATAAAAATCATAAATGCATTTATACCTTCACAATTTAAACTAACATAAGTGAATAAAAAATATAATGTCTTTTTTAATACTTGTTTTATTATTTAAATAAAATAGTTTAAATAATACATATATATTTTATAAAAATTATTTATTGATATTTATAAAGTTTAGAAACTATAAATGATGCAGCATTTAATTAAAAATATATTATTAAGATTTTGCATATTTATGTACTAAAATTTTGGAATGTTTTTATTTATCAAATAATTATTCTTTTTACTGCAAATACATAAACATATAAAACTAGAAATACTGTATATACCGGGTGTTTTTTTAAAGACTTTCCAGTAGATTATTTCCAAAATAACGAATTTTCAGAAAAAATATTTCATGGTTTTGATGGCGCTAAATATTGACAATATGGGGGTGACCTTAGAAAGGTCTCCTTGATGGGTTTTCAGTTTCAACTTTTCTTTTTCAAATCTGAACTTATATTTTTTGTTGCAGATTCGTAATTTACAAGAAAAAAATAAACAACTGTCTGAAACATTTTTTTGACTATGTCTATTTTTTATGATATGGAGCAAACCAAAAAACAGAAATTTATGGATTTTCAATAATTTTTTACTCGAAAACTATCAATTTTTAAGAAAAATCACAATAATAAAAAAGTATTAAGCGACGATTCTCGGAAAATTGTTTTTCAAATTTATTATTAATTTTTTCTATGCAACTTTTTTATAAAGAAAAAATCTGAAATTTTGAATTATAAATAAAAAAAATTCTCTGAGAATCATTTTCTGAATTTAACCATTTTTTGCCACTTGCAATTATTTTTAAAATTTAACAGTTTCCGAGTAAAAAATAATTGAAAATTAAGAAATTTCTGTTTGGTTTGCTCGATATCATAAAAGACATTTTCAAAAAAAAATGTTTCAGTCAAAAGTTGTATATTTTTTATCTTAAATTACAAATCTGCAACAAAAAATATAGATTTAGATTTGAAAAAGAAAAGTTTAACTTGAAAACCCATCAAAGTGTCATCCCATATTATCAATATTTAGCGCCCTCGAAACCATGAATCTTTCGTTTGAAACATTTTTTTCTGAAAATTCGTTATTTTGGAAATTATCCGCTGAATATAAAATATGTTAGTTATTATTATTATTATTTTTTAACTGAACGATGGTATATTGTATATAATATAGTCTTGGATAAAATTAATAATAAGTTTGTAATTAAAATCGATCTTTCTTATTTCCTTTAAGAAATTACTTTTCATTATTTCATTTAACTGATTGTGATATCAAATAATACATTAATGAACTGAATTCTAGATCTTTGTGATATTTATTTTAATTATAAGTATACAATTATATATTTCAAGTTTAAATTTTCCAAAACTAGATTTCAAAAAGATATTATTATTAGACAAAATAAATATATTGAAACCAATAAATAAATAAGTTTGCAGTATTTGTTTCTCCTATTTTAATTAATATAATAAATAATATAGAACAATGTTATGTACTTTATTTTGCTTGATTTAGAGTATGTATATATACCCCCTTACCTAGTTTGGAATATTTTAAAAACACTGTTATATATTAAAAATTCAATAAAAATAAATTAATAAAATATATGTAAGATTTTATTTTTAATTAAATTATTTAAATTAATTATATTAAGATCTGTTTATGACTATCCTGAAAGTGGCTTAAGATAATAAAATATTTTGTTGAATAAATAAACAATAAATATTAAGACAGTCATAAAATATCACAATAATCATAAAAATAATGGAATGACTTTAATAAATAATAATAAATATATAATATTAATATTTTCTATCTCTCAACATTATTCAGTAAACAAAAATATAGAAATAAATATTGATTTTTTTTAGAAATTTTCAAATATATCTTCTGATATATTTATAATCAAATATATTCTTGTTTTTTTCATTTTTATTTATCTTTCCTTTGATCTTTAACCTTTTTCTTAAAAAATCAATTTGTTTTTCTTATTTTTTATCAATAAATAATACGTTAATATATTTTATAAAATAATTTATAAAAATACTTTATAAAATTAATTAATTAAGTAATCCATTACATCAAAATATACAAGCCACTTTGACAGGTTACAAAATTAAAAATAAATAATAAAACGCTAACAATCGCATTGAAATTAAAACTGTCATTTTTGATTAAAAAATATATCAATAAAAAACAACAAAATCGTAAAAAAATGCACGAATTATCGAGGTCCTACTGTACGCATTTTAAGATAATAAAATTGACAAATTTTTGAATGCATTCTAAAGTGCTCTCAACCTAACGCGATATGCGAATTGTGCTTATTGTTGACTAACAATTAAAAAAACTGTCAGTTTATTAAATCTAGTGACACCACAGTAAGTTTCGACAGTGTCGCCATTTTTAGCCAAATCGGCGTTTTAATAAGATCATTTGTGTGTAATTTTTAGTAAGTATAAAAAAATACCATTAAAATTGAACACAAAGTAATATTCGCACTGTCCAAGCTCTTACTGGAGTGACTATTTTTGAGTTTCTAAAAATAAAAAAAAAATTTTCGAAGTTTTTCCTAGTAAAAATTTTATCATGTCTGGGCTATAACAGTGGTTATAAGTAAATAGTGTTTTGTTTCACAACATGCACCACTAACGTACCGCTGTCAGTGGCGTAGTAACAAGTAGAGTTGGGGACGACGACCCCCTCCCCCCCGAAATATTCAGTGTTCTAAAAAAATGTATGTTATGAGAAAACATCAACTCAAAGTACCTTCAAATATTTTAATTCATATGTATTTACCCCCCCCCCTGAAATTTTTCTTACTACGCCACTGACCGCTGTATATCGCATTAGTTGGAGAGAACATTTACACTACGTCTGTTTTAATTTATTTTAAATAATTAAACATCGACTATTGCTATTTGGCTTCAGCGCCTTTTGTTAACACTGTTATAATCTACGTTTTTCTGTAGTTATGTTATGTATTATGTTTATTATTGTGTATTTCAATGTCAATGAATGCTGTCTTACCAATTAAAAATGTATAAAAAACAAATCAATGTATGTAACCATACCCCAGCCTCCCTTCTCGAATGTAATTGTTATAGAAATAGCGATGGATATTTCAAAAAGTACATGATTTTTTTAATGTACTTCAAGAAAATCGGAATAAATATTTCTTTTGTTATTGAATAGACTAAATGAATTATTATAAGTGTAAGAATTGTCGATATTTAAAAATAATAAATATGCAAGAAAAACAATTTAATGTGAGCGTTAATAGTTTAGATTTTCTTGCATTTGATAAATTTTATCATATATAAATAAAGAAATATTTATTTGTATCACTAATTTATAAACAATTTCAATATCAGTGATGTCAACTTGAAATGATAAATCCCTTCGTAAGATTTTTTTCGTCATTCATATAATTCATATAAAAATAAATTTTGTAAGTTAGCAGCAACACCAAATCATGTAGAAAGATTTGATAAATCATATATTTAGTAAAAAAAAACGGTAGATGTGTATATAACAATGTGTTTCAAAAACATATTGGTAATGCGTTCACAAAAGATTCTTGGTACGATTTGCGTTTTCTAGGGTGATCACAGACTTAAGAATGAACCCTCCGAATATAAATTATAAGACAAAATCTAACGAAGGGATTTTCCGTTGGACAAGTTTCCATCACTGGACGTTAACATAGCGACGCGGATTGCCAACATAAAATCAACAAAAATGAGATGTAGTGGATCTACTGTTGCGTGTTCTGCTGTCGGATGCTGCGCTTGCCAACCTTGGTGAGTATCTCGCGATTGGCGGCGGCTTGCTTAACCTGCTCCATGGCTCTCCTCCGGGCAATTTCGAGCAACATGCGCTGTCTCAATACATCCAGAGGCTGCACGATCGACAGTGAAGGGCCTGTGCGACCTGGTGCGTTCCTTTTGTCCGAGGAGAATAGGTCAGTTGAGTCCTAAAACCAAACATTTAAGTAAGGATACTGCAACTAAGGCACACGGTGCGACTGTTTTGCAACGAATATCGCAAATTAGTTGCGGAAGCGACTATTTTACAACTGGTTTGCAATCGATTTAAGTCTTCACTCCGCACACGAGCGCGACTGAATCTTGATCAGTTTTATGGTAATTGTCGTGAAGAAAAAACGCGATTTTAAAAAAAGTTTTTTTTAAATTAATATCATGCAACCACGCAACTGTAACCGAAATTTGACCTGCAAGCACAGTTGCATGAAACCAGTTTGAAACTGATTGCAAATCAGTTTTGTTTCGGTCGCACCGTGTGCGGAGGGCCATTACGTTACACGTGCAAAGTCATTAAACGGTTGCTTCCGCAACTGGTTTGCGATTCTCGTTGTAAAACGGTTGCTCCGTGTGCGGAGGACCTTAGTCTGTACAAAATTATCTCAGCCAATGAATACGTTTACACAGCGCTGTTATTCCGGTTTTACTGCAACCGGTGTAGTAAAACCGAGTTTAAAAATGTGTGTAGATGAAGCATTACACTCGACATAACTAATAAGATTGAGTTATTCTATTCATCTTGACCTACAGGCATAGCATAACTATTTATTTTTGCCGTTTGGTGGCGCTAGGAGTATTGATTTTTTGTGCTCATCTATGGCACAGTACCTTCGAATGATATAAGTTTCATTCACCTCCTTTTATAATAAATACTTTAAAAAATGTACGACACTTTTCGATGTTCACGTATTAATATATAGATTCCTGAGTGTCTGTTAAAATATTTTTTAGTATTTTATTTTGATTAGATTTTATATTATGACCAACAAATCTGAAGAAGACCAAAAAATGCTGGTCGAAACATCGATTGTTAATCAAGTAAGTTAGTAAAGAAAATGCTCTTACCTGATTTTCGTCTTGAATATTTTGCAAAAGTTTCGGGTTTTGTAGATTTCCATATTCACTGAGGATGTAGAATCTTGGGTCCTGCACACCTCCCCAAGCTTCACTGGGTCTGTATTTAGCGGCCAATCTCGGCAGGAGGTACTGCAGAGTCTCTCTGTCAGCCCCAATACCCCCCAGGGCCTGCAGTAACACCGATCCCCACGGCCTTGTATTCTGTCCCTGCTCCTGGTGGCTTGCCCAGGTATCGCTGGGGTTCGCCATTACCACAGAAACAACCAGCAGGGTACAAACTACCCCACGCTTGAACATTGTTGATTTTTAAAATTTTAATACGATATTTTTATTGCACACTTTTTGTTTTTTTAATTGTTGCGTTCCTCTGACTAGAGAGTGTCGATTGTTGTAGACACCGTATGCTCGGCCGGTATCGATGTGATCTGTAAATTGAAGAACAATTGTTTAAATAAACACTCGTTTCTGGGTAACATTGATATTGTTAACACTTTTTGATACCAGATTGTAGCGATTTGTTTTTTTTTTTGATGTGACATCAATATACGTATAAATATGTTAATTAATAGTTTATTATTAGCGTGAGAAACTGGAAAGAGAAAATTAGATGGTAAATAGATTTATTTTCGTTTGATTAGCACTTATTAATGTGTTATGTATAGTAATGTATACACTGTTATGTTTTGGATGAATGATTTCTTGCATTATATATAACCAATATTGTATCTTTGAAATAATTTAGTTGAATGTAATTGTTATTCTAATATTCATATGGTTAACTACAAAATGAATAGACTTATAAAGTTAATTAAAATCAGGGACTTGAACCGGAATTTATTTATGGTTCGGGTTCAAGTTTGTAATTAAAAGAAAATGATTTTGTTCGAAAAAAATATTATAATTAACAAATAAAACGTTTATTGAAGAAGAAAAAAACATTAATCGTCTTTATCCTTATACGCCTGATCCTACCGAATTAAGTACAAACATATTTTATAATTGCAACAATATATTGGAACACGGCATCGTTGAGAAGTGCTCTCTAACTGCGTATGTCCACCTATCAGCGTCGAGTCTCGAACCAAGGGCTCTCGAATCATCTTCAGTGACAAATACATGCTTACTGGTTTGATTGAAATCGATTTTGCGTTGACCAACAATAGCGGCTGCACCTTGAAGTGTTGTTGGCGCGGCCGTTTCTTATTGTCGAGATTTTATTTATTTCGTAACTAAATCAAATTTATTTTTTATACAGACGGTAAATTCGAAATACATATGATGATAAAAAGTACTTGGACTGTATTACTGTACTTGTATTAATGTTAAATAATATAAATGACAGCCGACATATTTTAACACATCAGAATTTCGCCAAAATTTTAAAAACACAATTTATTTATGTTATTTAGTTTTAGAATATTTAAATGTTGAAAAAACCAGGTAATAACATTTTGGTTATTCACAAATAAATATTCGTTTGCCATTTTACTTTATACTGGACAATATAATACATATTATTATTGCTGTTCTTTTAATTCAATGATCTGAGGTCATAACATGATAACTACAAACATGTAATTTCCCAGGATAGCAATTAAAATTTTGAATTGTTTTATACATGTTTTTTTCATATACCATTAAATCACAATTTTTTAAAACTTTTTTTCTCAAATTAAAACAGATACCTTTCGACACACTGGGTGGGGTAAAACTGTATTAACTGTGTGTAAAATATGGCCTTGTCATCCCAATACTCTTATCAGAAAAAAAAAGAAAATCGACCTGTTTTTTGTGCCCCAAGCTTATGCAGACCCCTTAAGTGATTATCAGAAAATTGATAAAATATCAGTTATCGTGTTATGACCTTTAGAGCTTAGACCATCGAATTATTTGTTGAGAGAAATATAATTTGTGTTCTTAAAAGTTTAATTATTATAAAATTTGATATATATTATAATATAATTCTAAATTAAAATATGTCAAATAAATATAATATAATCTGCCAATCATTCAAAAAATAATTTATTTGTTAAAGAACTCTATTAACAACTTATATTAACGCCAAAGACTGATAATTATTTTATAATTAATTAATAAACTGGAGCAGATTATAACATTTATTAGAACTCTTTAAAACGTGATGATGAAATAAATCAAAAACAGACATCGAAGTTGTTAAATTTCAAAGAAAACTGTGAGTATAACATGTTAAAAGATATCGGATGTAGGTATATATACTTGTATTTGACCTTCTGTAGTTTTAATTATAAGGAGTATAAGAAATCATTAAGGAATCTGCAGGAATTCTGATGATAAAAAGGATCAAATGTTCACGGAAAATAATACGTCTGATCGCATGATGGGGGCTAATTATTTTTTTAATAAAGGTTGAAATATAAAAGACACATTTTCTTGTAATTTATAAGAGAGATAATGAAAAAATGTGAAGGGTTTCGTTATTGAATTTGTATTAGATTTAAAATAGTTTGTAGAACAAATTATTTATTATAGATACTTATAAGCAGGGACTTTGAAAGATGAGAAAGAGGACATTATAAATAATAAATACAGTAGGGTATCTATTTATGCGGTAAAAACGTTCCACAGTAAATCACGTAATAAAAAAATTGCTTAAAAAAGACATTGCTTACATTGTAAAATTAGGCATACGTTTAAAATTATCGTCACTATATAAAAATACAATTGGGCACTGTTTTTCCGAAACGGGGAATCCTTGAATTTACATGAAAATCGCACCGCGTAACTTAAAATCCGCGTAAAAAGAGACTCTACTGTATAAATATTTTTCACTATATTATTATTTATTTTTGTTTGCGTTATAATTATTGACTTAATAAATATAAATGTGTGAAAAATAGAAGTTAAAAAAAAATTAGAAAACAAACAATGCTATTTTTGAGAATTTTTGGGCGATCGCAATAGTAGGTATACAATTTAATTGAATTTAAAAATATTTTTTAAAATTATTTTTAACTATGAGTTAGGTATATACATTTTTTACTTCTATCATTTTCATTTTTTTTTAGTGTTCCGTACCGAAATCGGAAAAGGGGCACTTATGGAACCAACATTGTTTATCACAGTTTTTCAAGCTACTGAATCGCTTGACCTAAAAAGTTGAAATTTGGTATAAATATAAAAAATCGTGGACTAATATTAGATCTGAGCATACAATACATTTTTTAATTTTTAACATTTTTTGAGGAGGTCATATTTGTCATCAGGATCAACAGTCTACAACAGTATACTACATAATTTTATCCGAAAAATCGACTATCAATATTATTCATGAAAATTTTAATAAAGTCTAAATATATCGTATTCCGTTTACAATATTCGCAAAAACTCACAATTAATATGAGTAAATATCAACTTCTGCTTTAGAAACGATCAGCAAAACGAAGTATTTATATTGCACTTTGTAAAAGAATTTTAATTTAAAAAATCGCGCTTACAACTTCATCGGGTTTTCAACTGAAATAAGTACATACATATATACATTACATGTACATTTTAAATAAATTGTGAAAATTCTCGTTGACATTCGTAAAAATATTGCAGATTATTAAATACTGTTCTGTTTATATAAAGTTTTTTATGGGGATAACATATTTCTATAATATAAATATGGTAAAGGCTTATATGGGCTTGTTTTTGTAATTCTCATGAACTCATGTTACTAATAAAACAAGTAACTCTTTATTTAATCAATTTAATTACCAAAGTCCACAAATATAGTTTGCTTTTTACATTATAGCCTTTTATTTTGTTCAAGTTTTTTCTCAAGTAATGGCAAAGGTAAAACCAGTAATGAGCAAGCAGTGATGGACACTTGCTAATGATTACAAAATGATAAGTACTACGACATAAAAGATATAAAAGAAAGAATCGTCAAATTTGAAAAAATGTAAAGCAGTTGCTATTATAATATAATAATTAATAAATAAATTAGTTTAAATGTCCACCATTTTATATATAATATTTTATATATAAATGAAATATTGTACTTTGGCACTGTGTTGGGACATCCTGTATATTTATAAATAAAGAAGTTCTGAGTGACTGACTCATCAATTCCCAGCCCAAACATCTGGATTTAGAAACGTGAAACATTTGGGGTGTTTCTTTTATCACGTAATCACGCACTAAGATTTTTTAGAATTTCAACCACTAAGGAGAGGTTTTTATTTTATTTTGATACGTATGTAAAAATACTCTTCTATAAAAATAAAAATATATATGTAGGTATCGTGATTTTGTCAAAGATAAAAAAAAATGTAACCATTCAAAAATATCTTCAAATTCTATCTTCTGTTCTGTTAAAAAAACATACAAGAACGCTAGATAAGTTTTATAACTTCTGCAAACTACTATTTACAAGACACATTGTTTTACTGATTGAAATTACACCACATGACATTTACATAATTTTTCACAGAGAAGATAAGATATACAAAGTACTAGCATCGTATACTTTTATTTTTTAACACTATTTATACAAAAATTTCCATAGTTTAGAGTTCATACTAAAAACAAAGAGAATACATGTTTAGTTATAGAGTACGTTTACATAGCGCTCTTATTCCGGTTTTATTATAACCGATGTAGTTAAACTGTTTCAAGTAGTGCTGTTTACACATACGAAAATAAGTGACGTCAGCTGGAATTATAATTCCGATTTGAAATACGCTATAATTTCGATGGTGTACCAACAAGAAATCTCAAAAATATTTCGTCTCTTTTATGTCCCACGAATCACGTTTCTTTTGTTTTCCATCTCTTCGTTTCAGGTGTTTTAACCATATTTTAACTGACGATACTATTTCAAATGTTAATGCGAAGTGCATTACGTTGAAATCCCTATACTCCGTAGATACTTATATTTTTGAGGTTGGCTAAATAGGTATAACTAACTCCATGCAGTTTATACGTTATACGTTAAACCGGAATAAAAGCGCTGTGTAAACGTACTCATAGACAAAAAAATGAAATAAATTATAAGATAAATACAGTGATATTATTTTAAATAATACGTACGAATATTAACACGTTTAGAGTGGTACACTAAAGAAATTATAAAAAATCTAACAAAATTTGTTAGCTAACAAGTATTTTCAATGGGGTATTAATACTGTGATATTATCAATGGATGTGTTTTGAAATTTAGATCAGTGGTACTTCAACTTATTATAATACAATTGGTGACTTTGACAATACAAGATAATTTTCATAATACCACAACTGTTTAATTATCGTTGGTATTAACTTACTGGGAAACTTGTCAAACCCTTCATGTGACTTTAAGGTAACTGTCATGTAGGTTTGATACCCCATTTGAAAATGCTTGGTAGCTAACAAATTTTGTTAGCTCCTTTATAATACTGAACTTTAGTTGTCATAAATATTATAAATAAGTGCATATGTATGTGTAAAAATGTATGCTTTTTATTTATTTCGCAATGAACGTGTTAATATAAAATCCCATTAAGTTAACAACAGGTATATAAATTATGTAAAGAAGAATAATAGAGCAGTAATTAATCAACTTTTTTTATAATTATATTAGTAGTTAATTCTTGTTATTTTAATTACAAAACTTTTTACTAGTTTTATTTTACGAAAACTACAAAAATGTGAAAAACTATCTAATTTACATGTACCAGAGTATCATAATGTCATTGTATGCATGTATACATATATTGTATATAGCAGTGCTGCTCAAAGTAATTGTCATGCGATAAACTTTTTAGTCTCTTTGTCATCCCTCCGTCCGCCAGGTCACAAAAAAATATCTCGTAAACTATATAAGCTGCTAGAAACTTGAAATTTTAACAGAACATGTAATCTTATGAGTTATGACTTCAGACATATTTTGGAAACAAAAGCTAGCCTCTCTAAGTTATCTGTAACCGAGATCGAGATAAGTCTTGGTCTCGTGTGAATTATTTTTGGAACATTTTTTTTTTAATTTTAAATATAATTTACTTTTTGTGATTAATTTATTATTAATTGAATTAATCTATATTTGATCATATTTTAATAGGGGAGATCCATTTATAACCTTACCGTGCTAAAATTTTTGAAACTTTAAACGCATTTTTCTGAAAACCACTTTTACGTGAACCTTGTGCAAGATAACTCAAAAACTATTTGATCGATCATTTTGAAATTTTGCACACGTATCGATAGCATAATTACCTTATGTTCTATGTGAACCAAAAGTTCTTTGTTTATACTTTTTCATCAACAAATACATATAGTAAAAATTTCATGAAAAATCGAACGTTTTTTTCAAACAATTATCATTTATAGAATTTTCATTTTTCTTTGAATTTTTTAGGTTTACATAGAGTCTTAAAAATCTAATACTTCTTGTTTCTGATGTTTCCCATCTATGTAGCATTGTAGCAGATGCTATGATACACAAGTGTCGTACAGCCGCAATTTTTAAATATATAAAACAAAAATCTTATAATAAATAATATAATAATAACATGCACATAAAATATTAATTATGTAGATTTAATAGTTTTGACACACAAAAATCTTTAAAATTTGCTTATTTTCGGCTATTTAAATGGATCTCCCTCCTTAAATATTCATATCAACCATTGAAATTAAAATTAAAAATATTATAAATATAATATATCCTGAAATGTTAAACGTTAAGTCGATGAAATACGATGTGGATTTATTATTTATAACTTCCTACATATAGACAGAAATTAACATACATAAGGAATTTCTTATTAAAAATCATGTAAAAGCACACATACACACTTTTTAAACTTTTATTCCATGAAATATAAGTCATATAATAAAGTCGTAAAGTATTTCATATTCAGATTCAATTTCAGCGATAATCTTCTTGTGAAAAAGTTTCCGTTTATAAAGTTTTTAAAATAAGTATATACACACATATACATATATAATATTCTTTGTTGTTTCACCAAAGAATTTCCATTTAACTTTCAAATGATAAAAGTTTTGATTCGCATTGAAAACATTCCATAGCTGAAATTAAAACATGTTGTGTACCTGATATATATCAATACAATGATTTGATGTATGTGTATACAGAGATGAAGTAACAATCAGTTATAATACCCAAATAGTAACAATTTTAATCTATTTGACCTGAATTTTGTATTAAAATAAGTCAAAAATTAATTAACCTCAATTTTCGATACAAATACAACATATCTGAATACAATAGAAAATTAGAAACTAATTCATACTAGTGAGTATTTGATAAAGTTCTGAAAATGTATGGATGTTATAAAAATAATAAATTAGTTAGTTTATCCGTTTTGTTCTTCTACGGAATGCAAGAAATACAATTTTTTTTTGTTTTCCAAAATACCTGAACAAATTCATTTTTGAGGTAAAGTTAAGTACAAGTATATCATATACAGAGTGTTCCTAAAGTTAGTACAACTACAGCCACTTTGAGCAAGTTATACAATAAAATATTGGACTATGATTTTTCCCAAAATTTCTTTTAATACATATAAAATAAAAAATAATTAAGGAAATATTATTTTTAATTTTCTATCATTTTACATAATGAGGGGGGTATTAGGCGTCTTAAGGTTTGAAGTCATTTTGACGAACACCCAGAAGCCAAGAATCGGTGACAAATATTATAATAATTAAATTATTTTCATAGTTTTTATGTCTTAGTAATAAAGAAGCCATGATTTATTAATAAAGTTAGTTTTAAAGATTGATAAGTTGTTAGTTCACCTCTGCAGAATTCATCACATTATGGCGTGAAAATAAAATATTCATATGTAAGTTTGGAATCGGAAAAAAGAAATATCTCTGTGTATCTCAAAGAGATTCTAATCTAAATAACAATATGCTTTTTATTTCATCCGCTTCGGGTTTTTCGTCATAAAAAATGAAAAAAGTGTCACCTTTGTATTTACATATAACGAATATTTGATATGCGTGTAGATACCTATGTTGAAAATCGAAAAATCTACGTCCAAAACAATAATATCGTATATCATTTTTCATTAATTTAATTTAATTTTTATATATATATTTTTTATTTATGCTTCAACCAAACCTATTAAAAATAAATGTAGGTAGAGATTGGAAAATTTAATTTTTCTTATATTTTTTAACGTGGTATTCATGGCTTCTGGGTATAAGTTCAGTAACTCTGGTTATAAATTAAGTAAACTTTTACAGTGGACACGTTCAGGGTTCTATAAAAAAATGTTGGATATTGTATTAAATATGTCCATTATTGTATATAATGAAACATTGCCTCACATAACTACCAAAAAACATGCGTAGAATCTGTAACCCAAGATTATAACAATAAAACAGAATTAATTGGAAGTATCAATATAATATTGACTGAACAAGATTGTTTAAATTATAGAGGCTATTCGTAGAAACCGAATGATCATTGTTAACTTTGCTATTGGAGTTAGAAGTTCGGTTAAATGGGTAAAGTGTCAGGAAGAATAATGACGTTGGCAAAAAAGTAATTGAATGTCGAATGTTTTGTAAAAAAACTTTTTTGAATGAAACAGCCTATATATTATTGTGAATGAAATAGCTAATAATATTATCGCTGTAAAAGTGTATGGTGTTAAAATTGATATTAACCATGTTATAACAAATTTTAATTTAATGCAAGATACCAAAAATTAATGTGCTATGAAAATAAAATAAAATAGGAACAAATGCTAAATATCTATAAAACAATAGTTTTACAAATGTTATAGGTTTTTATTATTATCTTGGTTATTATAATACAATATTATAATTAACTTTGTTAAATAATATTATACTTAAAAAAATATATACAGAAATCTGTGAAAAATTCACAGAAATATAATTGTTTCACACATAGACAAGGAAAGATAAAGGACAAATAACACATTACCTAGCGTTTTTACCATATCGCTCCACGAGTCATTGGCGTATCATTCAGATTTTAAAATAAATATCAATTGTTTTGAATTATAAAATTAATTAATAATAAATGTTATATATTGCCTTTCAAAGTATTTCAGTGATAATTAATAGAGAAATGTCTATTTGGAACTATCATCTCTCATACATACTAATATTTGCATATTATAAATTTTCAATTAACGCCTTTGGGATAATGTGCATAGAAATGACGATTGTGATACTTAAGAAAAGATGACCTCCGTATAATTTTGGTAACACTTTCATATAAGAACTAGCATTGGTTGTTATGTATCCATAATCTAATCTAAGGTTGTTCAGCATTTGTTTTTTTTTTTAATATTCCTAGCACACTATTTTTCGGTATTTTCTATTAAATTAAAACTTTTAAATCTTGTTTTACTGACACTTTACCTATTTGAATGACCTTCTTATTTTTCTAATAACAAGTTAGCAATGAACAATCGGTTTATTTAAATTGATAAAAATAAACATTACAAATATACAAATTTTATACAGCTCATATAAAAATATATATTGCTGCATTACTGGTTACTTTTTTATTTAGAACAATTACAATTCCCTCGTTTTAATGGTTTGCAATAGTTTGCATGGTGTGGAATCAAAAGGAGAAAAACAAAAAAAGTTTGAACTTCACTGAATTTTAATTTTATGAATACTAGAGTTGAAATATAGGTGCAGTTAAAAGTGCATAGCTAAAGTAATTAAGTTAATTGAATTTTTATATTGCGCTTATAAAGTTATATACATATGTATATCAATGCATAGTTTTGTTTGTAACCACATACTTTGTGTTGAAAGCAGGGACGTAGTCACATATTCTGATCTGTAGATAGTTGATATTATTGTTAAGAAATATTTCTGCATACCTATTATAAATTAAGGATTTTTTTAAAGAAAAACGTAAAATTAAAATCATCATATATTTGATCAAAAAGTTGCAATAAAATTACCCAAAAATAATTACTGAAGCTTGTAAACTCTACTACTTAATGTTTTTTATAAATTTTTCAGTTTACGAAATTTTTTAAAAAGCTTTACTCTAAAAAATGTAGAGGAGTTTCTTTGATTGGATTTTAAAGCCTGGAATTTACATTTAAAAAAGCTAAATATAAAACGCATAACTAAAGGAAGTCTGTTGAAATTCGACGTCTAATTGCTGTTTGACAACGCTGTATACATTACATACATATATACATAATATTTAGAATTTAATCGCTTGTTCTTCTGAATGATTTACATATAAATGTTATGAAAAGGACAGTAACCTAATCTATGTTAAACCCATCCATACCTAACAACAAATTACATTTTCGTGTGATAATCATGTGTATTCACATATTATCATCTCATATTTACATATAATATTACCACTGTCTATGATGTATTCATATTTTGTCAAAGGTCAGGGACGAGATATGTATAATTGTATATTGCATACAAAAGGCTTTTCATTTTGAAAACAAATTTACTTCCTGATAGTCCATCTAGAATCTAGATGCCTGGGGCGGAGCTTTTCATGCATGTTAATATCAACCGTCTCGTTCCTCGGGCAAGTGACATATATCAAAGACCAAATAAAATAGAAAATATCCTTTTGTTAGATCAGGTTATTTATTTTCAGACGTATGCTTATATTATGATATTTATTGTTTGAATTTTATTTTAATATTAAATACGATATAATACTAGGTTCCAGGTAACTTATAAAAAACTCAGTTATTAATCGATTACATTTGAAAATATCTTTAGTTAAGGACATGATATCAGTGGCGCCGAAGCTGGAGGGACAGGGGGGGGGGGCATTATGTAATTATAAACAATAAAAATGTATGCCTGTTTCATTTAATAGGGTAGGTAGCAAAATAGTCACTTGGGGGATTATTTAGATAAATTGATAACTGGAAAACTGTAAGACCCAAGTCTAAACTTGGTATAGTGAATTTGTAGGTAATATTATGACACACCAAAATAATGATAAAAAAATACCACATATTATAGGTACTTTTGGAGAAAAATGTCATTTTTATAAAAACTTTCAAAAACAAAAATGTATTTTTTGACTTTGATGAGCAATAACTTTGAACAGGAAACACGACTTTCAATAACGCTAATACTGAAAAATACGTTAGTTAATTATCTATGAAACTGACTCATTGTGGTTGCTCTAGTTACGTTACTTTGGAAGTTATGAGATAATCTTTGTAAATACTACTCTGAAGGAAGTTTTTAAACACCTGTAGCTCAGAGGGTGTTGAAGATAAACTCCATCTTCCCGCACAATTTTTTACTCACAATGAGTCAAAGAATCAGCTCTTAAAATATTTGTATCCCAAACCGAACCAACCTGTATATTTAGAATTTACAGTACATAATTAACTAAACTGAAAAACGAGTATATAAGTGAGGCGGGGATTTAAAAGTGCAGTTAATCGTTACTGCGAAACGCCGTTATTGCGAGGTTCTACTGTAGTGCTTAAGCAGCGGTTCGGAACTCTAGTGATCTAATCAAGTCTAATGGCCTTCAGAACTTTTTGTAAAACATGTACATTTTTTCTTAAATTCTAATTTAAGAATTGATATTCTATAAATTATAAAAAATAAAATAATTATACTTAAATAATAAGATAAATTCTCTATTCTTATCTAACTATTGTGTTATATGACAGCGAGTGAATGTTGAAGCAAACAACTTGAAAACACTTTGTAAGCAAGTCTGCTAAAAGTGTAATCTCAAGGAAACAAAATTAAATTCTTGCGAATCACTCGCTACAATTGTCTTATTAAATAATACGAAAAAAATATTAGCTCAACATAATAAAGCATATTGTTACAAGCAACTCCTTCTGTTGAGTCCGAATCTTCTAATTACAGTAGAGGGATTTTGTAAACAGAAGAGAGTATTTTCACAGTTTATAAGCAAAAGTTTATGACAGTATAAGGGGTGACAAATATTTTGTATCAGGTTAAATATTTTTCGAAATAACTCATTATTTTAATTAAAATAAATTGATTTGGTTGTTTGGAATTTCATGTAATTTTTCTCGAATATTAAGTTTTTAGAATAGTTCTTTCGAAGGAGTAAACATTTTACAAGTTAACATGAGATACAATGTTTTTAACAATTAATGAGTTAATAAGATACTGGCACCAAGTTTGGCAACTTTAAGAACAAGGTATACTGTTGAATTGACGTTACTTATAAAACAAGTACTTCTTTATTAAATCAATTTAATTACAAAAGTCCGAAAATATAGTTTTTTTTTTTAATTATAGCCTTTTATTTTGTTTATGTTTTTTTTCCCAATAATGGATAAAATAAAATCAGTAATGGGCACCCGGTGATGGACACTTGCTGATGATTATAAAATGATAAGTACTACGACACAAACGTTGTAAAATAAAGAATCGTGAAAGAAACAATGTAAATCAGATGCTATGATAATATAATAGTTAATAAATAGATTACAATAATAATTCGTTTAAATGCCCGTCATTTTGACAAAAATTGGCTGATTGTCATCAAATTAAGCTGTTTTACAGTTAAGTATCTATAGATTATGATTCAGTAATTGCAGTAATCAAATATCAACAAATATTTCTAATTTAGTACATCTCATTAAGCAAGAGTCCAACACTGGACCTATTTTTTCGTTGCTACCTCAGTCTACAATTATTGCATGTTACTAATTTGAATTATCTTTTTTTTGTTCCTTAAACTTGCTGACCTCAATTTTTACCCTCATCAAAAATATCAAATAGTATCAAGCTTCCAACTGGAGTTAAGGCATTTGCCAAAAATGTGTGTTTTTTTGTATACCTGTATAAAAAAAAATACTTTTGTTTGTGTTTTGAATAGATATTGAAATGACTATAAAAATATATATTCAGTTTATTGTGTTAAAAACATATGACTATTAATACATTAATGTATTTGTTTAACCCTGTTTATATGAATTTCAAGCACAAAATCACAAGTAATCAAATCTCGATTTTTCAAAAACAGAACAGCCTTGAGGACTAGTTACTAATTGCAAAGTAAAGTGTAATAAGTCTATCGTCCTGTGCCATAGAAAGAGAAAGAGATAGAGGAGAATTCAAAGCGACAAAGAGACAGAAATTCTAAATGAACGGATCCTACGCAATCAAATGTTTACTGCTTTCATAAAAAGAGCATTCTATTTATCCTTATACTTTGTTCATTATACACCAGAATGGACACAAAGTAAGTTTTTGCTCTCCAACCCATTTTTTATACATCCATGTATACCGACATTTATATCGAATGTAAAATTCTAGACTAATTAGTATTTAACATATACTTGGTAATTTTTGTACTTATTATTATATGACGTCATCAACACTTTATCTAATAGCAACCTCTATATTTACGTGACATGATTCAATATTATAATAAAAATTCTTAATTAATTAAACAAAATCTAATCTGCGAACAATGCCTATCGAATTTTGGGTAAAAAAGAAACAAACTAGGTTTTTCTTCTGTAGGCTTTCGTGGCTGTAGTCCTTAGGACTAGGTTTCCGGGCTGTTGTCCACGTTGTCGTATTTTGCTTCTACGCAATATCGAAGATACGAGAAGCTTTGTGATTGTTTTAGAATGAGACAAAAAAAAGTTCTCCGATTTCAAAATTTTAAATTGATCTTTCCGTTTCAGGTCTATACAAACATTGGTTGGGTCTGACTTGAGGACGATCCCATTTCATAATTATCAAAATAGTATGTAAGCGGGAGGGGTGACATCCCAAAATATTAATTTTTTCTAGATATCTCAAGAACGATATACCTATGTTACATAAAAATTTAATAGGATTTTTTTTGTAGAGCATTCAATATCCTATAATATAGGTCTACAACGTTTGTTGTAAAATATTCCCTTACAAAGATTTATCTCAATTTGCTTTAAAAAATCGTGTTTTGTTTTTTTAAATTGATATTTACTTTGACATATTAAATGTCATTTTGACGTTTGCATTTTTGATTTAGATTGAAATTGTCAAAAAATTAAAAATATACGAAAAATAATCAGGTGCATCTTAAGAAAAATGTCGGACTAATATTTTTTAGTAAAACTGTATAAAAATTAAATGGTTAACCTATGCCAGGCAATTTATTTGAACACTATCGGTTATTATTTAAATTATTCAATAATTAACTACATTTGGTGAATTTAGCATGAGGAAGCACACTGTGCCTTTACTTAGCAGTTTTATTTTTTATTTTTTTTTCATTTCCATGTTTTTTTACTGTGAAAAGAATGTAGGCAAGTTAAGAAACATAGTTAATTGTCGAATATAGCTATTGTTCCCCAACAATAGCTATTCTTTGCTTTTATCATAAACTAGTTATTGATCCCTAGAAAAAAAATAAGAAATGTAAAAAAATGTAATTTTATTTACACTGTTGAAAAAATAACGACCTGCCAAGGACATGAAATATTCATATATACTACATAACTGAAAATTTCAATAACCGTTTGAAGATCTGTATCAAAGCTAAAAAATGCTATTTAGAAAATAATTCAAAAACGTTTTTATCGATATTACTACGTGAAAAATAAACTTATAAGGTACTGGCACCATTCTTGGTTATGACTCCAGTAACATCTATTTTTAAATTAAATGTACTGAATTAGAAATATTTGTTGATATTTGATTACTACAATTTCTGAATATTAATCTATATATGTACATTTAACTGTCTTACAGCATAATTTGATGACAATCGGCCAATAGGTATCAAAATGGTGGACATTTAAACTAATTATTAGTATAATTTATTTGTTAATTAATATATTATCATAGCAACTGCTTTATATTGTTTAAGATTTGACGATTCTTTCTTTCGTATCTTTTGTGTCGTAGTACTTATCATTTTGTAATCATTAGCAAGTGTCCATCACTGCGTGCTCATTACTGGTTTTACTTTACCCATTACTGGAGAAAAAAACATAAACAAAATAAAAGGCTATAATTTAAAAAAACAAACTATATTTGTGGACTTTGGTAATTAAATTGATTAAATAAAGAGTTACTTGTTTTATTAGTAAAATTTCAATCACAAAAACAGTAAACCTTGCTCTTATAGCGGCCATAACTGGTGCCAGTACTTTATTTATATTTTGTTGATTTTTAATCGGCACGTTGGAATACATAAACTTTCTAAAGAAAACTGAAATAACTTTGGCTATTTCTGTACATCATTACCATGTGTACAAATATTAATTTAAATTTCAAATATACATGAACCCATGCGTATCTAATTTCTAAATAAATTCATTTATTTATTTCGAGTGGGAGTCCCTAAAACTTGCGTTATTTACACTTATAAGTAATTGAGTTTCAGGTGCGTTGGGATTTTATATTAACAGTAAGACCTCGATTTTACGAGCTTTATTGGGGGAAGGAGGTATACGTTAAGTTCAAGTATCCGTAGTAATAAATAAGAAGAATGAAAAGGAACCGAAAATTTGGAAAAAGTATTGTAAGTGATTGACTTAACAATAAATACAAGATCAATAACATATTAACTAACGGCTTTATCCGACCACTTGTAACCGTATTATATTGTACCGTATAAATATTGGGTGGATAAAAAAAACATTTTCTGTTTGATGCCATAGTACTCTGGAACTATAAATCACACTAACTTTCGAATGGTTTTAAATTTAAAAAATATATGTTTTTCATTTTTTTTACATATGAAACAATTGATTTATATATTTACATTAATTAGTAAACTTTTAATAACAAATAATACTTTTGACGATACTTATAAATAAAGTTAATATCGTCTCGGTCTCGTCTCGTTAAATTTGATTGGTTTCGTCTCATTAAAATTTAAGTTTCAAGTAGTATAATAGTCTCTTTTTGTCCAAATTTAAAACAATCTTGTCTCGGTTTCGATGTCGTTTCGAGAAAATCTCATCTTAGGATTCAGCCCTTATAGGAAACTAGAGAATAGAGATAGCTATTTTTGATATTTTAAATTTGTTCCAAACACCTTAGTGTAAATATAATTAAGCGCTCCGAACAATTGCTTCACCGGAACTTTTGTTCTGAATTTTAAATTGTTGGTGTATCATAATTGATATTTTTTTTGATCAATATAATTATTTAACAGCGAATTTAAAGCATTAAAAATTTTTGTACTGAAAAAGTAGAAGCATAGATCTTAAATGTTTCCGCAGTTTTTAAAAATGTGGTTTCGATAAAAATGAGTTTAAAGTTTGAAAACTCTTTTACTACATGCAAAAGTCGACGTTAGTTCCGATTTTTTTCGAGACTATGTCGGTATAGCGATTTTCGGTTACTTATTTGCTTCTGTTATGGCTTGAGATTGAATTATTGTGCCCTTTTACATTACCATATACTCATTATCACTAATTTTTCTCCACTTTTGCTCGTTCAGAGACACTTTGGAAAGTGAGCTCTAAAAATTAAAAAGTTTTTTTTTATTAATAATTTCTTTTGAATATCATTTTCAAGATGTTAATACAATAAAAAAATTGTCAAAAATTTATTATTAAATGATTCTACAA
This sequence comes from Sialis fuliginosa, assembly GCA_961205875.1. Classification (NCBI taxonomy): domain Eukaryota; kingdom Metazoa; phylum Arthropoda; class Insecta; order Megaloptera; family Sialidae; genus Sialis; species Sialis fuliginosa. Next base: position 13,855,071 of record OY540817.1, read on the forward strand.
AATGATATGAAATTTTAATAATATCTATGTTATCAGTTTGTTTGGGTTGACTGCTCTTAAATAGAAAAGCTGGGTTTTGATTGATCCATTAGAGATTTACAACTAACAGACTTTGGTGAAAGTAGAGGTATATATTAAACTTATTTTAAAAGCACACTGAAGTTTAATGATTTATTATTCCAGAATATTGCATCGTCAAACAGGTTTTTTTCATCCACTCGGTATACATACACATATACTCAAACGAAAATGGATATTCGTAGTAAACCACATATATAGTGCTGATTTCTAATCAGTGGAACTGATTAATCAATTTGATCACAGTTAACCGGGCATCACAGCCACCTCTCGAGTAAACTTTCTTTGTTCTATTTCTGTATTCCCCATGTGTGGTTTCCCCCACCCCACAATGTCATGGCGCACTTTGTTCGAGAGTTTCCTATTGTGAGTTAGACACTATCTAGACATAGATGTACATAATTACTTTTATTTTGTATTTATTTAACTCTTTTAGCAATTACCTGAAGTATATTTATCTGTTTGTATGTAGGTAATCTCTAATCCTTCTAAATAAGAACGATATTTTCCTATTTGATTAACATTGGTTGCGATTTTTCGAGTTTTTTTTTTTGGACACTTGGTACATTAACAATTGTTTTAATTCTTATGCAATTAAGAGTAAATCAAAGAATTCACACGTTTAATTAAATTTTATCTATAAATAATTGTTATTGCTTCCTCGCCATATTGAAGATACGAGAAGCTTTGTGATTGTTTTAAAATGAGAAAGAAATTGTCCTCCGATTTTTTAATTTGATCTTTCCCTTTCATCTTGACGTTTGTATATAAAAAAATTCAGATTTAGATTGAAATTGTAAAAAAATTAAAAATATACAAAAAAATAATCAGGGGCATATTAATAAAATTGTATACAAAAAATTAAATGGTTAACCAATAGAAATTCATATGAATACTTTATCGGTTTTTATTAAAATTGTTCGATAATTTAGGTGAATCTACTTGAAAATTATTGTTTTTTTTTTCAATTAATTTGTTAATTTACATACTCTTTATAAGATAGGTATATAATACCTACATCTCCACTTAAGCAGTTTTTAATTATTTAAGTGTTTAAAAGCACTATAGCGTAGAAAAATAAAACCTAAAAAATCATAAAAATCTAATGTAGAATCAAAAAGGAAAAAATCGTCCTCACTGGCACAAGTTTCCATTGTAATGAATAGCTAGGGCTTCGCACATATTAAAAATATATATTTAGAGCAGATTATGGGATGGAAACTCTTGAAATTCGAAAACACTTCAAATAAGGATAACTGTAATATGGATATAGGATTTTTTTCTGAAGTTTTACGAGCAGGACTGGATTGAGTAGGAACTTTATTGAGAAATTTTCTCGATGAAATTATGCAATTTTAAGTTTTAAAGTTGAGGTGAATCACTTCAAGAAATACACATCGATGCTTTTAAAGTTTATTATATTTAATTATCGAGCACTTTTCGTTTTGGAAAATTGGCAAATAATGGAGTCACGAGAATATACAGGCTGTTAACGCAAATGTGTTATATTCTAGGGTGTATAGGCATGTCATCTGTGATATTTTATTTATTTTAGTATAAATTTTATTTATTTTAGTATAAAATTCGTCTATAGTTAAAATTTTATTATTAAATGAAATGAGCAAGAATATTTACTTTTAACAATCAATACAATTACAATAAATTCTACAGAATTTGCTCGAAGTGGTGACTTCCATAATCAATCCAAGTAGAGATACTCATATTAAGAATTCTGACAGCGTGAATATATTTCTGATTTTATCAATTAATATCAAAATTTTTAATTTTTTTGTATGCTTACTAAAAATTAAAAATAATGAATTTTTGAATAAATCGCATGATTGTCAGTTTGGCTAAAAATGCCCGTTATTATAAAGAATTTACTTGAGTGCAAATGCAAATTAGCTTCCAGCAAACGCCATCTGCTAAGTGTGAAATTGTTATGAAATTGCTCAATATTTTAAAGCAGTGGTAATAAATGTATAATAATGTAAATGCTATGCTTATTTTAAGTCGCTGACTGTATTATACTTATCGCGCATGCGTCAAGGATTGATATGTACGATTTCATTATCTGTGAGTGTGTTGTCATTTATATTTAATACATAGCAAATAGCGTTAGCTGGAAGGTAATTTGCGTTTGCACTTAAGCAAATTCGTTATAATACCGGGTGCAATAATGTAGTAAATAGTTCTGTAGAGTAAAAAGATCTAAAATAATTCAACTACATTTTTTTAAAATCCTAAACAATAATTCCGTAGTACACGCGAGCGAAACCGCGGATACAGCTAGTTTGATATAAAACATATTATACATTTTGTTAGAGTAATATTTTGATAATTATATGCTGTTTCAAAGACATCTATGTGTAACGTCTTCGTTATGTTTATATTTAGTAAATAAATTGATAGGAAATTGATTTACAAACATAGCATTAATTTTGCCTTTACTCCCGGTTTACACCCATCTGTTTATTTGCAGAGTTTTAGTTTGAATTGACGATCGATCGAAAATTCCTTTGCAATATTATTGATATTGCTATAAATATATCAGCGGTACCTAACAAACATTTTTTGTAGTGTGTTGTTATGATATATAATTATAACGGCATTTTTTTCGTTATTTCTAGGAATCTTAAGGATTTTTTTTCGGTTTCTATCACTGAGCTCCGTAACTTCCCTACTTATTTCTTTGCGACAAAAAAAAAACAAATAAAAATGACAATTCTTATTATATTGTTTTCGACTATAAAGAAATAATGTACAATGTCTCAACACTGTATCAAAGTTAAATATTTAATTTATTATAACAAATGGAAGAAAACTTTAAATACAAAAAATGTCAGGATAGACAAGCAGCAAATGTTCCATTTGAAAATTTTGAAAAAATTGTGTTTAGAGTTTTGATACACTCTGCACAAAAAATACAATTTCGTAAATGTTTGATGTAATATCGTAATAATAGAGCATATACCAAAACTACTTATAAAAGAGAATACAATTTTGTTGTTGTACCTTTTAAGAAAATTACAAGGTTTTGAAAATATTCCAATTTTCATACAAAAATGATCATAATTTCTAAATCGTATAATTCCATACATGCTTGTATCACAATGTCCAAAAAAAATGCTTTTAGATTAGCAATTAAAAAAAATACTTTGTATTTAAAAAAAAACTATGGTTTGTAACGCACTTATGGAACAGTCTGTATAAATGTAACTATTTATAAGTTTTCTTCCATTCGTTATAATAAATGAAATATTGATCTTTGACAGTGTTGGAACACCAAGTATGATATACAATATTAACATATGGTGACCAATTAAAAATTTATAAAATGATTCAGAAGATACCTATTTTATAGATGTTTGTTATCTAGCGATATAATAAAATTTAATAAATTATTATGTTTTAATAGATATAAAAATATAAAATATGATTTAACATCGATATTATTTTATCGTGTTTTTCAAATAGGTTATATAAACATTGTTACTCGATAAAATTTTTATTGAACTTTATATTTTTATTTGAAAATAGCACATAAAAATATATACATTATTATTTAAAAGCATTAAAAATTAATTGTTATTTATCTTAAGAAAAATTTCACTTTTCATAAAATTTTGTTTTCGTATTACGTGCAATTGACTTAGAAGCTAATGTGACTAACAATAACTTCATATTTTGTTGACTTGTAGTTTTTGGTACCAAGGCACGGGAAACAAATTCGGCAATGAAAAATCTCGCTGATCCCAAACTTTTTTTGTTATCGTCTAAAAATAGCAAAAAAATAAAATTAAAAAAATATTGAGAGCCTTTATATAATTTTTCTGTACATTAAACTTTTCTCTTCAGTTTGCTTTTTTTAACAGATTTCAGCTTTCCAAATCTACCTTTGAAATTTTTGTACGATCTTTGTTAAAAGTAAAAAGTGTAGTTTTTTTCTCTTGGTCAAAAATGGTCGTATCGCAAAACAAAATTGAAAAAAAATCTGATCTACAAAAGCCATTCATAAGATTTGCTCAAAAAATATCTTGGCCTGTAGTTTTTCACGAAAGAAAAAAATATTGTCAGTCAGCGAGATTTTATTTTTAATTTTATTTTCAACGCCCAAAAATACGTAAGGAAAATATAGTCCGGTTAAGAGTACATGACCTTTTTTGGCCTGTGTTATCATTGTCTACATATGAAATTTGAGATAGCAATTCAAATTGTTTAGTTTCCTTTTTACGAATAACCTGATTCTGAATAGAAAACTGATTGTGTTCAATCCTAACAAGTGGTCAGTTAACTTTTAAAGAGGTGGAAACTTCTTGTAAACCCCTTTGAATAAGATTTAAAAGAAAATATCGAGTAATTCATTGTTTGAAAAGTTTTGAAATTGTTGGACGTCTGAAAAGTTATTTTTTATAAATAATCTAAAATGCTAAGAATACTAAATGTTTATTTAAATACATACATTACTATTTGCAATATTTGTTGATATAAAGAAGTTGAATTTCCTTCAACTTAAAATTAAATAATTACTTACTTTTTGAAACAAATTCTTTATAAATATCGTTCAAAATTGTGTATATATAAATAAATAAGTTTATCTTATTATACTGTATCTATACGCCAAATGATATGTAGGGGAGAGTGGGGAAATAATGCGCAGTGGATAATCGTGCGCACTGTTTGTCATCGTTATATTTAAAAGAGATTTTCGACAGTCAACATTGTTTTCTTTCAAAAAATAATTTTGAATATTAAACTTTCTCGAGACTAACAAAAACAATATTATCACGTTATAAATCTATCTATTCAACAATTAAAATGAAAGCTTAAAATTAAAAATAATATTAAACCCATTTTTAATGAAAACAGAAAAAGAAAAAATAATTTTAAAAATCACTATGTTCAAACTGACTTGCGTTTATTTTTATTAGTTAGATATTCCTTAAGATTTTTTAAAAGATTGATATTTAATTTTCACGATTGTGATATTTCTATATCAGTAAAAAACAAATTAATGTTTTTCAAATGAATATATATTGTTATTTAATGAAAATTTTGAAATTAGTTGTTAAGTCTTCTGAAACAGGCCAACTATTTAATTCCTTTGGAATTTTCGGAAACAAATTTCAGTTTTCAAATAAGTGAGAGACAACCTAATAAAATAAAAAACAAAAGGTGTCTAAATTCGTTTAAAATAAATTCTACCACTATAAAAGTATGTTATTGTGTTAAACAACAGTACAATAGTGTCTTTCTTTCATAGCGACAAAGAAAGTCATTTGTAAGATAACGGTAAGAGCACAACAGATTCGAAAAAACGAGACATTTGTGTAAAATATTTCTCACTCAATTGTGTCGAATATTGAGATACCTACTGATTTTATTTATAGAAATAAACTTGAATCAGTTGAATTCTTTCAATCACAAATGGTGATATTTTATAGGTTTTCAGTTAGGATCTTGTAAATAGTTATTTCTATTCCATACATATTGAGTACCTACATAATTGATAAATTGGGGGTAGTTAAAAATAACGCGTGAACTTTGGCGCAATCAATTCAATAGAATTTTTTAGCTACCGCAACTAATTGTAAGTGAAAATATTAGATAGTTTGATACCTTATTTTACTAGAAGTTCTAGTTAGTTTTTTAGTGTGATAATAAAAAAATGTTTTTAATAAAGGGTTCTATTTCCATTGATTGTGAGATTTTTATTTTATATATTTTATAAATGTGATAACTATTCTAGAATATAGGAAGTAGAATAAGTACATGCTCATTAGTTATATGGAGTATTCGAATAATCGGTTATCTGTTTATTTGTATTTAAATCACTGCTTGTAAATAAATATAGTGGAGTGAGATGACAAGCAGCTCAGCGCGCAGAAATAAGTAGGTACACGTAGACAGCTTACAGAGGGAGACGTTAAGTTTTCTTGGTACAAATTAATCTCTTGCAGAGCAAGGATGGCGTAATCCTTATGTTGAAATGTCCTAATTCTCGGTCACATTTTTTCTTTTAATTTTATCTAATAATAAACTTTTTCCGATATGTTTTATTTTTACGTTAGGTTTATAAATAAATAATTATAAGTTTAATCAATTTTGTTCTTAAGTACATTTATTTTACATATTATTAAAAATGTTAACTGTAAACAATACAAAAACAATAAAATCGTAGTGGAAATAGTAATTTATATTTATATTCGATATTTTTTGTGTGGTAAATTCAGTATAAGATTTTCATATGCATATTTAATAAGGCGTTTATTAATTTCTCCAACTCTTATAATATATTTTAGTTTACTATTTCTCTCCTTCAACATTATTTGTCTTTTTATACAAACAGCGATTGTTTGTTTTACGATATTAATCGTTTTAGTTTCAGAACAATTCATACAAGAAACAAAATGATGTCAAGAAACTGTTATTTAATTTATAACGAGTGAGAATAATTTAATGATTATATTTATTTTGTTTCGAATTGTGAAATCACAAGAAATGGAATACAGATAATATGACATTTGTGACTACATTTATAAATGTTACAATTAATTAATTCTTGTTAATTAATTATTTTTTCACGACAGTGATTGCTTTATAATGTCATATTTAAGAGAAAATCAATTAATTATTTAGCATTTCTGGAAACTTCTAAGCAAACTGTTTTAATGAACATTTCTTATTTCGTAAAATTTCGTCTTTCTTGAATTTTACGACACATTAAACAATATATTTTATACGAATGGTGAAGAAAGTAGATAATTCTAATATATTTAATTTCAATAATATATTCAAATATATTTAAACCAAACCAGATATGGGTGATTGGAGAGATTGAGAAGTGTCCTAGGATGATCAGGACCTAATCATTCAGAGGTATGATCCTCGATTCAAACGATATGTACTAATATCTAAATTGTTAAACCAGACATGGATGATTGGAGGGATTGTGAAGTGTCCTGGTATGATCAGGACAGGGCACAGTCACAAGACCTAATTACTCAGAGGTATGATCCTAGATTCAAAAATTGTTATCTATATATTCATTAACAACTACATTTTGAAATTTGGCTTATATACATTATACAATAGGGTGTTCCAAAAAAAGTCGATAATTTTTTTTTTCGATTGCATGTGAAATTCTTGTTATATATGCTATAAAAAAAATTCTGTAAAAATTTGAGCCCTTAATATCAACTTGAAGAACTCCATCACCGAATTTGAAGATTTACCATTGATTTAACATGGAAAAATGATTTTTTAACGTTCATTTCTCCTGCAAACTATGTAGAACATTATTTTTCGGAAAAACCATGACTGATCCTTCTTCAGTATTAAATTCTGTAAAAAAAAGCTCTTAGGGTCCAGTCTCTAACGTCAACCCTCTCGTTTTTATTTGCGTTAAAAAATACAGATTTTTTGAATTTGTTGACGTTAGAGACTGGACCTTAAGAGCTTTTTTTTACAGAATTTAATACTGAAGAAGGATCAGTCATGGTTTTTCCGAAAAATAATGTTCTACATAGTTTGCAGGAGAAATGAACGTTAAAAAATCATTTTTCCATGTTAAATCAATGGTAAATCTTCAAATTCGGTGATGGAGTTCTTCAAGTTGATATTAAGGGCTCAAATTTTTACAGAATTTTTTTTATAGCATATATAACAAGAATTTCACATGCAATCGAAAAAAAAAAATTATCGACTTTTTTTGGAACACCTTATTATACATGATTGTATTTCTATAAAATATAAAACGAATACATATTTAATAAACTCGAGAGTAAAATGATATTTTACGTAGTAAACTGTTTATTAATCCTGCCGTAAGGTAAATTCTTTCTGGGTCGAATTTTTTTACATGCAAATTAAAATCTGAATTAAATTTAAAATTCCATTTATTTGAATTCTTAACAAATTATACTTTAATACAACTTTGCCACGGCTTTATAACAATAATTAAATTAAATTATCAGCGGCGCACATAGAAACAAAATCGAGGGGGGGGGGTAATTTTTTTGTAATTTTTTATTTTTTTATGTGTCAATTGATAAATTTAATAAATATATGTATATTGATAAATCCAGGTGAAGGGGGGGGGGGAGTTCAACCCTAGAAACCTCCCTTGTAAATTACATCCATAAAAAGAAATAACTTTATATAATCAGCTTAAATTAAAATGGGATTTTGATTTAGAAAAGTACAAAAATAATTAAAACAGAAATTTTTATAAAAAAACATACACATCAATTATATAACGAATACTTTTAATTGCTGAAATCTGCATTACATAACAAGCTACATACATAACTTCTTAATTAATTTAAATCCAATTGTCAAAATAATCACAATGTCAAATCAAATTAAATCTCTATAGAGACCTCATAGAAAGAGAAATATGTATACAAAGACGTAATTTTCTCCCAATACAAAGAAAACGTTTATGCTTGTTTACCATTATCATAATCTGACATAATTTAATTTTAATACCAATGGCAAAGTACCTAATAATGGAATGTGTCCATTAAATACGTAAGGATTTTAAGAGGAGAAAGGGGGGGGGGTGTACAATATTATATAAATTACAAAAAAGTCGATTGTTGAAATTGTCAAATATTATAAAGGTATATACATATGTACCATTCATAAACCAGTGTACTCTATTTTTCTTTGAAGTAAATTAATGAAAAAATATCACCGGTAAAACCCTTTAAAAAAATATTTTATATTTTATAATTTAATTTTTTCGTCTTTCGAGGAATTTTTTTTCGTATGAAAAAATATTTTACACCAAAATTTATACTGAGTAGTTTTTTGGTCAATTTAAAAAGAGATTTTATTTATATAATAAATAATATTAAATAATAAAATTAATAATATCAACTGTTTTCCAAGAAAACCTCATAAAAAACAAAAACAAATAAAAAAGGCACACATATTTTTTTTAAAAACATGCACAATTCTATATCTAACCACTCCCAAAACCTTCATACTTCATTTGCAAAACTCACAAGAGTGCAATAAATATATAAAAAAACATCACAAAACTAGTACATCCTTACTCGCCAAAACTTTATAATGACAATCAGCATGAACATAGTCGCAGAACACGCCAACACGACAATGACGTGAAGTCAGCAACAGGTGGGCTCTCCATGAATCAAAAGCCATTACAAGAGACGTGTCAGCGGAAAATTTGTTTTGAATTGACCTACTCGAAGTTCATTTAGGTTACGGGGTTAAAATTAACTAATTAGCTGAATAATTGTGTACTTTGGGGGATTTAAAATTGTAATTGACTGATGTATTATAGTACTATTATACAGGGTGGCGCATTAAAAGAGTTATTGAAATCGCAGAACCATTGCATATTTAAAAAAAAGTTTAGTTTAGAATCTTTCATAAAAAAAAACTTTTTTTTGAACAACCTAAACTTTGCAAGATATCTAACAAAATAATTCGAGATTTTGGGTTTTATTCAGAAAACCATAAAACCTCGAAATTTTATTTTGGTCTATTAAAACTTGGAGAATTATTTTGAAATTTTTTTAGTTTTTTTTAATTTATTTTATTTAAGTAAAAACAAAAATAAAAACGAAATGTTAAAAAAAATCTCCAAGTTTTATTACACCAAAATAAACATTTTTTATATCTTGTACTTTTTCTCTAAAGTCGATGATTTCTGAGTAAAACAATCTTGAATGTTCCAAATCTCGAAATCGTGTAAAGTTTTGGTTGTTAATAAGTTTTAATTTCAGTTAGATTTTATGTAGGCCAAAATCTTAGTAAAAATAATGGTATTATGCAAGTGTAATATTTCTTTTTTCAATTTTAAATATTAAAAATGGTGGAGGTGCTGGGAAATGATTTTATTTATTTTTATTATTTTCAGATTCAAATTATAAATTATATGCACGCTAAATATAATTTTTTTTATATTAGTTATGCCTCTCAACGAAGTTATTTATAGTGGATAGTAAAAAATGTACCGTTGATAATAATAATATCAAATTTATTTTTTATATTCGATTAAATAAAAACTATTTGTGAGGATTTAGCTTCTTCAGATACATGTTTATATATTTTTTACTTAAAATAATATCCTCGGTTAACTGTTAAAGTTTGGTACGCTAGTCTTGAATCCTCCTTTATAAAATTTTTTGCAGACATGTTAAAATATAGTTATACTGTAATATTCTTTTCACCAATATAACTACATATAAAAATATATATTTTTTATTAAAAACTATTAATCAAACTTTGAAAGGTACATAACATGCACTTGTTTCATTTATCATTTATATTGAATGTGGACTTTTATATACAAGTATGTGCATTATATACCCGACTGTAAATATATAACGCCTCTCTTCTTTTATATAATATGATATTAAGGCCAGTACAGAAGAAATTGCTAGGAAAAACTTGTGTTTTACAGCTTTATATATTTTTCTTTTCATCGTACTCACTACTCAGATACACTACGTGTATTTTATGTTTTATAACATATATCTGTTCTATAATTAAATATGAAATGTTGATATTAATAGGCATGATGCCTAATTTTTAAAAACTATTTTATGATGATCTTACGTGTTTCTTATTTCCAAAAAAATACTTATTTCTGCAGAAAATAAAGGTTTAATCACAAAAATATACCCTTTTAAAACTAATTTTGAATTTAACGCCAAAACGCTAGCAGGTGTCATGGCGCATTTTTGACGTCACGCCTATGTAAACACTCCTTGTCATGATGATAAATCCTTATTCCATCGCTAATGTTTCTCGGTTTTACTTTTGGTAACACAAAACTGAGCAAATTGATAATTTAAAACCACAAAGTGATTTATAAACAGTGTAGATATTGATGAAACAAAAATGACGTTTACATAGCCGTGACGTCATCCACTCTGACTGGTGTTTTATTAAACATGGCGGATTGCTGTATTTTGCGTTTTTATTTTAATAAAAATCATATTAATCTCGCTTTTAATATAAAAATAAATACATTTTTTAGATTAACTTATTTCATTATTTAAAATCATAATTTCAGTGATACTTTGTTACTGGTATCATGCCTATTGTCGTGATATTTTTCACATTCAACAAAATGATGATGTAGGTAAAATTGCATGAATTCCAAACAATTGAGGAGGTGAGATTCAAAACTCGTTCGTTTCGCTTAAAAAAATAATCGAGATGCAGTGGGATTTTGAAAGAATTTTTGCATTTTTTTATATTGTAATGTGAGTTTTGAGCAAAACTCGTTCAATTATAATATGATTGAGCAAATTTTGCTCAACACTGACATTACCATATGAAAGAATGTCAAAAATTCTTTCAAAATCTACTGTACCTCGATTTTTTTTTTAATTAAAATATAATAATAATAAGAAAATATTAAATTAAATAAGTTTAATTATCTTAAATGAAATTAAGGTTAAATAAATTCTCTTAAGTTCTTATACGATCTTACATACCTACTTGTGTATTACTGATAGACAAATAGATCTGGGAAACTACATAAATATATAATTTAATTTATTATATGTATATTATATAATATATCTTACATCAAACGAAATCTAACAGTAAATTTTAAACGTTTTACGAAACAAACTAAACAATTTAACTGCATGTAAACAAACGTTATAAATGCTTTTATATCAATTTCTAGGAAAAATTCCCCTACAAATGTTTGCTTTGTAATGAATATTTATGACATAGTTACGCAATAATGGATCTATCTAGGCCGTTCTAATAATTAATGTAATTATTCTTGCCTCTTACAATTAGAAAAATTCAAAATAGTTGATTTGAAATTATTATCCATTGTAATAAATTGTAATCTGGACTGTTACCGGTTTATTATAAACTAAACTAAAATGCTTTTCAAATGTAAAAATTAAGAAATTCACGGTACAGCTGTCCGCGTTTTATACCTGACTTAGGCCATTATACATAATTCCATAATTGTATTTAGCTCGAAATATCTTCGTCAACCATAAATAAATCAATATTCATCCAATACATAAAATAATTTTCAGTTAGAGTAAAGTTTTACTTACAAATTCGTACATATACGTTATCGGTTGGTCAATAGTGTTAATTTATTTGGTTGGTTACACTAGGGTTAATCTCTTTGGTATATTATGGTAAAATGATACGTTTCTTTTTTACGAAACAGTGAGAATGTCATTGACCAAAAGAATCGTATAGAGGGAATTTTTAATCAAAGTTATATGCGTGTAAAGTGTTTTATAAGTAATAACATTTATCGACACACAGAAAAATTAGGATGGCCTATAAATGAAGCCATAAACTTCATTCGAATGGATCGTAAAGAAAGGACACATTTATTCTATTTCTCTTCTACTCTCTACTCTCTTTTTTCGAGTGATATATTTTATACGTATTCTATGGACAAGGTAATTGAATTTGATAAAAAAAATTAAAAATATTTATTTTTATGAAAATATGACTATTATTGGTTTTTAATAATACTTATGTATCTGATTGATTATTACTGGGGTCACAAACTTTGCTCAGAAAAGGGCCATATATAAAAATGTTAAATGTATATAACGTTACAGTTTAGTAAAATGGAAATTTTTTCGTATTTATATCAAATAATACAAAGGTTTATTAAATTTTTAATTTATATAAACCAGTTTTAATATTCTTCATTATTTTAATACAGGCTTCTCTATACTATGTCATATCATTCGTATGCTGTTTTCTTGTGTTGAATAGAAATGTATGTTAAAAATAGGCTTCGATATAAATAAGTCAATAGAGTAGTTAAAAAAATTCCATGATTTATTTATCATCTTAAATTTCGGTTTTTCATTAAACCGCCTTTCAATTTTCCGTTCAGTCAATGCTTTTGATCTCAAAGGAATGAAACGTCCCGTAATGTATAAAAATAAATAAAAAACGTAGCAATCAATAAATAATATCCGATACCATATAAAGTAGTACTGGATCACGGTTGTATAAACATGTTATTTTTCTTTCTCCATAGATAATAAAAATCAAATCAATCGGCGTATGATATAGCGGTAGACGCAGTTTATAGAGAATATGTCAAAACGTAGTCCGTTTGGGGTTATTGAGTTTAGGTAGGTATATACCTATATTATATTATTTTACATCAGAATCATCGTTTATACCTACACATTTATGTATATGCTAGAGGAAATAATACGAATTTTTTTTAGTAGTTAATATTTTACTGAGGGTAGTATTTAAGCGTGCAATATTTTATATACTTTGAGCATTACATATATTGTATTTGAGCAATAAAAATTTCCGTTTTGAGCATAAAAATTTTGTTTTGCGCAATAATATTTACGTTCATTATTATTGTATAATTTAATTTGCTTTAATTTTATAACTTATAATTTTGGTGAAGGTTGTTCCCCCCCCCCCCCCCCCCCAATGAAATAAGGTAAACCTGAAGAATATACCGATGTCACAACTATCAAATATCACGTGTTGGTGTGTTAGAATAGACCTTACCTAACGAAAATTAACCAACCCAAAATTAATCAACTCAATTTTACCTCAATAGATTGCTCTAACCAAAGACAGTTAACTTGTATTTAATTAGAACATCATTTCTTGTACGATTTATAAAATATTATATAAATACATGATATTGCTCATTTAGTTCAAATCGCACCAACCTAATACTCATTTAGCTATTTTAAAGAGCAATTTTTTTATGTGTCACTTTATTTCTTTAATGAACAAAAATTATTCTCTTAACGCTAGTTTATATTAACTATTGCTAAAACATAAAAAATACTGTTAAATATTGTTTACAAATGCTATAATAGTTTATATTATATTATATGCGCGTTTAATTTGCCCCCTTTTACTGATGTACCAAAATATTAAACTATAATTACCAAAGGTTTGAAATGCTTGAAGTTCACTAACAAAGCCGAGATGTTCTTTAATTAAATAACAAATCATTTTGTTCTATTTCTACCCGTCTGTTGTACGGAACCCTAAAAAAATATTATTATTTATTTATTTTTAATATTTTTTTACGAAAAATGAAAATCTCTGACATAAGGGCTCATCGGTTGAGAAACACTGGTCTACAGGTAGATACAGACATTTAGGTAAGAATAATCAAATATATTGAGGGAGAGTAAAAAAGGTTTTTTTTTGCGTAAAGTTAAAATCTCTGACATAAGGGCTCATCGGTTGAGAAACACTGGACTACAGGTAGATACAGACATTTAGGTAAGAATAATCAAATGTATTTAGGGAGTGTAAAAACGGATGTTTTCATTAAATCCTCGATTTCGAAAATGACTTATAATTTTATTATTTTTGCTCTGTATAACAAATACAGAGCAAAAATTAACTTCTGCGTTACAGAATTCATTCTGAATCAGACTTTATTACTAATCACCAAATTGACACGAGGACAAAAATCAATCTAGCATAATTAACGGCTACACAGAGAGAAAAGTCATGATAATTTTTATACAGAAAATCTTAGAAAAATTACTGTGCTCTCTTATAATGCGTGCGCAATCGACGATACAAGTAAAAAATATTTATACGTCCATATAAAAATTATCAGTGCTTACATTATATAAATTGCTTTTTTATCACGGTAGAAATTACGGTGCTAGCATGGTAATATTTGGAACGCTGTATCAGAAAACTGCCTTACCGGCCTTACCGATTCAGTAAAATTTCTATAGCTTATTATTTTTTTTTTCAAACAGAAAGGTAAAACAATAAAAAGCAATTTCATTTTAAGAAAGTTATCGATTTATTTATATAATATACATTGTTTTGAATTTTACAACTAATAATAGTTTACAAATATAGTTGTAGAACAATTTACATAAAGATATGACAACCAATACATGTGCAAAGAGACCGATTCACAGAACAAATTAAATATAAAATAACGTATTTTCAATATCTAAAATCTAAACTAACCTATATCTGTCAAAACTTATTTTACAAATAAAACTTCTAAAAATAACACATTAAAACCGAACAAAACATTATTGTAAAACATTTATCACCCACATTCATTTAAAATTCGCACAAAACAATAATTTTAATAAAATAAAAACAATCATAGCCATTTTAAATCTAAATATGCTACACGTCCCGCTTTAAATATTATTCACACTAAAAACAATTTTGAATATAAATTAAAATATAATACTTTAAAATCACGATAACATAGAAAAATATCTTTAAAATAGAAAACACTACACAATTACAATATGTACTTTTAAAACAAATATACATTCTAAATATGTATGTAACTGTCAGCTTATAGGCCGTCGGAAGATCGAAAATAGCCGACTGTACTCGAACCTTACTACCTTGTTTATGCTGATAGTAAAATTTGCTTTATATCCTAACTTTCTATTAAGATATATCGAAAACCATAAACCTGAGATCTAGACATGATGCGTATGATTTTTAGAGAATCGTTTTACAAACAAAATAAAACCATACATACATCTCCACGATAAACAGTTAATGAGATATCACATTTTTAGTTTTTGTGTTTTCAACATAATTGGTATCTTCTGTCTTTTTCTTTCTTTCTGCTTTTGCCAGATATCTTTGAAATATCATTGAATTTTATAAGTCAGTATTGTAAAATTTATCAGACCGCCTAATAATTTATATCAACTTAAATAGCATTTTTTTTAAGAAAAACTATTAAAAAATACAAATTTGTCGAGATAGGAACTTTTTACTGTGCTGTTTTATAAATTTCGCTGGCCTGTATTTTAAAAAATACTATTGTGTCCTTTACTTTTTATATTATGAATTTTAATTTTTCTTATTTTACCGTATAAAATTGACCATATTCGACTTTCGCACATCGTTTATAGTGCAGAGCACAGTAATTTTTCTAAGATTTTTCTCTCCGTGTACGAATGCTTTCAGAAGAAAAAAATAAAATTTATATTTATGTACATAGAATAAATACATTATGAGTTATGACGTAAAATTGAATTCATTTAAGAAAAAGCATTTAAAAAGATTTGTTAAATAACTACTTTTTTATCTTAAAATTCAAAAGAAATGCAATTATTATTGTCTATTGTTCAACACAGAGAAGTAACAATAACAAAATCTAATAAGTAGGCCACCAGTACCACGTCCTGAGCTGTATATGATCAAGCTAAAAACGTAATACCAGGTTGGTAAAGCTACGGTTTCCTAGGAAAGCGGTGCCGTTATCTAACGGCCGTGATATGGTGGGCGTTTTTAACGGCCGTCTTAACGGTGACGAAGCTATGGTTTCCTAGAAAGCGGTGCTAGTATCTAGTAACCGTACTTAAATCGTAGTCACTCAGTATAGTAGTGGTAAATGGACGATTTAGACATAGCATTATTATCATATTTGGAAGATAAGGAGTCATCCAAAGAAGAAAACTTTCGTTTGGAGGAGTGTGATGTTTAAAATCGTGCTACTGAGGGTACATTTCAAATAATAAAGTGTCGCTGTCTACAGTGCATTGATGAAAAATTCAAGCAATATATTCGCTTAACATCAGTATTGTTTGATTATGTACTGAATCATATATGTGTAAGAGATGACATAACTTCTAAACCATTTAATAGACACAAAAATCCCATATTCTCAAAAGAAAAGTTGTGTATACTTGTGAGGTAATTTTTTTTTTAGTATTATACAAATTCTGATTTTGAAGTATAATTCTAATATTGTTCCATATATTTTTGTTTTAACTGGGCTTGTCTATACCCTTTGCATTTAATGTTGTATAATGCTTCATGATTTTTGAAAAAAATGTTATTTTCACTAGTCCAAATCACGTTTATACTCATTGTTTTTAATGAAATGTTCACCGCTACACGCGAAAAAACGTTCGAAAACTGTTTGTCACCGCTATGGCGACCGTCATATAAATAACGGCACCGTTATTTGACGTTACGGTAACACTCAACGTTTTCTAGGAAACCAACACCAATGGTTTTCCTAGACAACGTTTTGGTGACGTCACTCACCGCTTCATTACGGCCGTTAGATAACGGTACCGCTTTCTTAGGAAACCGTAGCTTAAGGCTTTTGTTTTAACGTTGTGTTTTTTTTATGTGCTGGAACTGTGACTGACAATAAACTTGACTAGTATAACGTACTTTGCTGTCTCTGATAACACCAGTAACGGATCATCAGGGTATATAAATGAATGCATTAAAAATTCACATACTATAAACTGGATGTATATTTATTTGTTTACATAAATAAAAACAACTTCTTTGTTAAAAAATGTAATAAAGAAAAAGAATTCGCAAGCTTTCGATTCACAGAATTATCGTTAGGCTAATAAGGAATATTGTGAATATTGTTGAGATAACGACATCGTTCTCACATTTTGTTCTTCCTTATTAGCCTGACGATGATTCTGTGAATCGAAAGCTTGCGATTTTTTTTTCTTTATAAAATTTTTTGACGTTTAGATAAAGAAATTGTTTTTATTTATATATTTAACGTCACTATTAGTATATTTTTATTTGTTTACGACTGATCCGATTTGTATCTGGTTTTCACAGCCATGTAGATGTGTTCTTTCCGGAGTTAATAAGAAAAAGTTTTATTCATTTTTCATGAATAGTTTCCAAACTGTGATTTTTTCCAAGACAGGCGAAAATTTTAGTATAAAACGCTAAATTAAAAAAATTCTTTATTAAAGTGCAAACCTAGTGTATCTTTTCGAGAATATGCAAAATTTTATATTTATCCTTCTTGGGAAATTACAATTAATCTCGAGAGAAGAAAAACTCCATAGAAGAAGTATAGTCAAATTGGCTGAAACCTGAAGTATATGAAGTTCGTAACTTGTTGTTTTATGGATGTAAATAAATTTTAAATAAAACTTTGGAAAATATAACTTGTTATTTTAAAAATATTTTTTTACGAATATACCTGCGAGAAATATAATTTTTTTCAAAAAATCACAAATGTTTAGAAAAGAGAAACACTAATCCGAGCTATTTTTATTAATATTTACAAAAAATAAAATTTATTAAGATCTTTCAAAACAATTAAAGAAATGATTTTGAATAAACAAAAATCTATTAAATTTGAAAAAAAATCCTTGCACCAGATGTCAAATTCAATTGAATTTCAATGGAGTTCTATTCTGATAATAGATAATGTAATTGAGGTATATTTAATGCTTTTTATCACAATATGTAAAGTATTTACTATATACAGATTAATCAACAACTAGCCATTTAATCGGAAAATGAAGCCCAATCGATATCAAACTAATTGTAAATAAACATGGAGATTATACATAAATATTATTTACCTGTTTTATGTCACTAACGTGCGTCGAAAATAATTTTATTAAATGTAATTTCCGAGAAAAAAATATAATATATTTACTTTTATTTTCATAATGCAAAGACGAACTCTAGGATGAAGACAATAATTTCTCCTTTTGAGTAAATATTTTTTAGAAAATAAAATAAATAAAAAATAAAATATAACTAAAATGATATATTTATTAAAGAGCTGTAACTTTAAAATCCCAAATCGTCGTAACTGGTCTACACAAAAGAAAATGACATAAATTTTTAAAATAAAAAATATACAGTTTTATGAATACAGAAAATTAATTAATTTACCTCACGAACCACCACTGATCTCTATTGCTGTCAGTGTTCCAAACCCCTATAGCCGACCCACTTGTTGATTGTGTGGGTATTGTAGAGAAGCAGCCTTAGTATTTATAAGACACTATATCATTTTTCGTGTTTGCTCTACGTAAATAATCGTGCTGAATATAAAAAAATTAAAAAGAATTATGCTTTAGAAATATAAATACATTGCTTCAAAATGAGATAATAAATTATACATAGTTTTAAAGTACACATTGTTATATTTAACATATGTGTTATATATTGTTTAGGTTTAAGATAATTTGAAATTATAAATTTCCAAAATAAATATTTGAGAAATTTGTTTTGAAAATTGTCTTGCAAATAATTAAAATTAATACATTACATTATAGGATTACGAGTGAAATTAATATTTCATGGTATGCTATTTTCTCTAATTTGTTGATTATTAGGAAGAGCATATTTTTAAGAAGTTTCACAATACACTTGCTCACCAATATCTAAAAGATACGAGAAGCTGTTGTTTTTTTTTTTTTTTAATGTGTTCATATGAAATATATTTTTATGATACAAACAATTTTTTAATAATATGTATTTTAATGTCCAGTATTATAAAGAATTTGCATGCAAATTTGCTTCCAACTAATGCTATCTTCTGGGAGTCAAAATGTTTTGAAATTGCTCGATATTTTAAAGCAGTGGTAATAAATGTACCTATAATAATTTAAATACTATACATTTTATGAGGTATCAAGTCGCTAATTTGTACTTAATACAAATGCGTCAAAGTCATTATATGTCCGATTTCATTGGCTACATCTGTTAGTGGCTGTCTTATATTTTAATACCTAGCAGATAGCGTTAGCTGGAAGCTAATTTGAATTTGCACTTAAGAAAATTGTTTATAATAGCGGGTATAAGTATCGTTGTTTGTTTCGAATATTTACAAAATTGTATAGATATATTTTTATTATTTGACAGCTACCTATGTAAAAATAAATAATTTTCTATAGATGTTTTACGTTTTCAATAAAATAAATAAATAAAACTTCTCAAATATACTCATAAATGTATCAATAAAAAGACATTTCAAAATAGCTAAAATTCTATTACACAAATATATTTCATCACGTAAAAAAACTTATCATTTTGTAGACCGTCGTCATCTGAAAACCGACGAAGCATATATGTATTTTAAGTTAAAATATATTTTTTTCTTCTTCTACTAAAAATAAACATGTCTCCTAAGGAAATTTACATTCGATCAAATAAATATGTCAAGGAATTTTCAAGTTACTAACCCACTCTCAATTCGCTATCAGATGTATCTATAGATATAAACGTACACATTATTTGTATCTAGTCTGTTTTATTTCCTGTATAGAAATGTACCACATGTTGAACGTCAGCTTAAAGAAACAAATGACAGTCACTTTAATCTCCCGTTGCTATTTCAGTTTATTTGAATACCTAGATACAGCTTATTATTTGAGAATATGTGAATAATAGAAATATAGTGAATTGAAACTTATGTGTTGTTGTTATGTATGTGTTTATTGTAAAGTAAAAACTCTACAAAAATAAGTACTTTAGAAAAAGAACAACCATTTTATACAAAAAGTGTTCTTAAGTGCAAACATAAATATTTTCTGTAATTATATAATTCAATTTTCATAATTGCAATTATAATTGTGTATATTTGGAACAGAAAAAGTACTTGTATAATATGTATATGTACTTAAGTACATTTGTATGTACTATTACTTTTCAATAAATGTTTTAAGTAAAAATACAAAATGAAAAAATAATTAAGTACAATTACATTTATTTAAAAAGTAATTATGCACAAGTAGAACTACTCAAAAATGTATTTAATTATATGCATAGTTCTGAAATATTATAGAAATTAAACCCCCTTTAATAAAAATATATGTATAAATCTGTAGGCTCTATCATTTTTTTTTTAAATTTTTAGTCGTTTACAGGCTATATAATAATATTCTTTTCTGATAAGTTTTAGTCTTTTTATTTGTATCAACTTAACATAAATTTTTCGCTTAAATCCCCTTTAATCATACTAATATATGTATAAATCTGTAGGCTCTACCATTTTTTCTTTAAGTTTTTAGTCGTTTAAAGGCTATATAATAATATTCTATTCTGATAGGTTTTAGTCTTTATATTTGTATCAACTTAACATAATTTTTTCGTTTATATTTTTTGTTATATGAATATAAAAACAATTAAAAATAATTCAATTAGTATTATAAAGTACATACAAGAGAATAATAGTATGTTTAGCATGATAATAGCATCAGTAATTACGTTCGTATACAAATTATAATCGTGTAATAAGCCGAGCAGTGTCCGTAACTTGAAAGTACAAAAATGTACAAACGCTCGGTGATTTTTTTGTTTAAATTTAATTAATTTGCACGATAATGACAAATGTACGTCCCTTACGGGTGTTTATTTGAAACTTCAATTGTTTGTGTCTGCCATGCCGCATCGCGATGGCTTATTCAAACTTTTGTATAATTGTTTTAGCACAGTGTAACTTCGAAATAACGACACATGTAATCTAATCTAAACCGTTCCGAAAGAGTTGTCACATTTATTAAAAAAAAAAAACAAAAACAAAAGAAAACAAGAAAAATCACAGTGGAAATCATGTGGAAGACTTATACCGGTTGTCTTAGATATTTTTTCCAATATGGGAATTATAACAAAATATTTAAAATTACACGTAGTTTAATCTAAAAAGTCTGATTTTCTTTTATTTTTTTAATATATTCTAGAGATATACAATGAAATGGACATTTGAGATTAACGCTATTTTTTATTAAAACTATAAACATTATAAAAAAATCAAATATATTTTATACATATCTAATTAATTGAATTTCTTAAACTGAATCTTTTTTTACAACAAAAAAGAAATATGTAGTTAATTAACATGTTTAAAAAAAGTCATTTTTTGAGCCTATTTATTGCATTTAAGATATTTTAGCCAGTCAACATTACTTAATATTTTCTTACAATCAACATTACTATTTAAATAAACGTTCGTTTCAATCCAGGAATATCTGTCCGATTCAATGCGTAAGTTACCTTTAAAATTATTTGACAAACTTCATCATAAATGAGATTTGAAAAGTAACTTACCATTAATGTTTGACTCATATTACACAAAACATCAAAAATACAATAAGTGTAATATCTCACTATTGGAATATTTTTTTAGTTTTTTTACGATGAAAAAATATATTGTAAATACAAACATAATATATATATGGCACTAGGCAGACGCCATCTTTAGAGCCGGTTTCGGGCCGGTCTCGCTGCAGTCAAATATTTAGTATAGTCATACTGTATCGGAGCGTGATTGGACCGAGACCTGAGCGATACCTATAGTGTGAATGATTTCATTGTTTATTTATATTTGATTGAAGCGAAACCGGACCGAGACCGACTCGATAGTCTGGATCGTCCTTAATGGTGTAGTCTACGGAGCTTAGTGTTACTAACATCAAAATTTGAATTAATTCGTTCGGATAGTTTCGATGGAACAGACATTGTCTCCGTTTCATTGTGTATCTTCCCTACCTATCTATTATTAAACATAAACAAATTTATCTATTTTATATGTTCAGAATTCTCTAAATCTAGTACCGAAAATATTATTAAATAAAACATTGAAACTAAAATTTCATGTTTATCACAGAAGCCTCATATAAGAAGATTATTATTTAAATAATAATCTTCTTATTACTAACATACCCTCTAACATTTTGTACTTGAGCAAATTATAAATATTTTAATATGATTTGTATTTATTATAAATAATAAAACGGTTAGTACGTGAGGTTTATAGACGACCTATATTTTGGTTAATAAATTAATTTTAACGTCAAATCGAATCGCGTATACAGTGTGTCCCAGAATAGATCTAACGAAGTGTCTGGAGATGTAATGAACAAACAAATTTCGAATTTCGAAATGACATTTAAGGATTGAGACCTGTATACCAAAAATTAGTTGATTTGGTCTTCTACAGGGTGTTTTATAAGTAAAGTTGTAAAAATAACCAAAAATAAACTACTTCAGATTGTTTAGAATAAAATTTTGTAACCCTATACCGGATTTCAGAGCATTAAAAAAAATATTAAAAAAATAACACTTTCAATATCAAGTAGTTATTTTATTGTGAAATGAAAAGTAGGGTTGGAAACAATAATAGAGACACATTATTATTTAGTTATTAAGTTGTTTCCAAATTCCAACCCTATTTTTCACTTCACAATAAAATATCTAATTAATTTTTTTTAATTCTCTCAAATTCAGTATGGGGTTACAAAATTGCATTTTAAACAAACTTTCTTAGTGGATTTTTTTTCATATTTAAAAAAATATAAGTAGTTTGTTGGTTATTTTTACAACATCGCTTATAAAATACCCTGGTATACGTTAGTTTTACATCAAGCAGGATTCGCTCATCAATTGTCATTTCGAAATTCGAAAAAAAATTGTTCAGTACACCTCTTGTTACATCTATTTTAGGACATACTGTATGTATATTGTATGTATAAGTATCGTGTATCGATGAAAAATTCTAATCATATATTTATATACAGAATAAATAAAAAATAAGATTCACTGATTCTACAGCTTAAAATATTAACTTTATGAAAAAAATGTTCTGTATACAAACTTTTTGTACGCTAATTCTTTGCCACAATTTGCTTTATTTCATTTTTTGTGACGTCATACTTAAGAGATTTAACGTCATTGACATTTTGTTTTTGTGTTTAAAAAAATTGAATATATTTTATTACCATTTATATAATTTGTTTGGAAAGATAAAGATTAAAAGTTATCAATTTTTCACATATATTTTCACATGTTATTTTTCTCACAATCAATGCTGTATAACTTTATATATTATATTATTTACTTATTTAAATTAATATTAAGTAAGCTTAAAAATTCAATTAATTAAATAATAATTAGACTACAAATACAATCAAACATACCAAAACTGACCAGTTACGCTTTATAAAATATATATTAAAAAATGGTTCTATGAAATAATGTTTTTTAAGGAATGGGTCGAGAAATTTTTCACTTTACTTTTTTTTCAAGCCCTCATTATAGTCCAAGAGCGTTTATGAACTAAATATCTTGAAATGTTTTTTGGGCACAAAAATCTCTATTTAATTTTAAATATCGTCAATATTAAACAAAAATATTATTAGGTTTTTTTATGCAAATCAATAATATTTTCATAACATAAAAATAAAACAAACACAAAACGTGGAATTGTTTGGTATTAAAATTGAACGGCCCATTTATTAAGCTTTAATATTGATTTACAGTATACATGTATCTATATTATAAAATATATTCAATAATTATTTCAGTTGTAAGTCGTAAATACCTCATTGAACGTCAAAGAAAATACATATTGTTTATATTTTTCCCTTTTGTAAATTCTTCTTATTATGTACACCATAATTGAAGAGGAAATTTAGCGAGACAACATGGAAAAGATGTTATATCCAAGGTGAATTTTGTTTCATCGATTACATTTTTTATCTTATTATATAAGTATTACGATAAAAAATAACGGAT
Organism: Sialis fuliginosa; assembly: GCA_961205875.1. NCBI lineage: Eukaryota > Metazoa > Arthropoda > Insecta > Megaloptera > Sialidae > Sialis > Sialis fuliginosa. The sequence continues at coordinate 13,879,431 of OY540817.1, forward strand.
AAATTTTGTATAGCTATAATGTTCTTTTAAATAATTTATGATTCGTTTTTAAAGATCAAGTTTTTTTTCAAGCGCAGAATTTTAACTATATTTTTTAGGGATACGACAGGTTTATATTTTTTCTTGGTTTCAGTTTCGTATTCGGATACGGATTTTATTGCTTACTAGCTGTGCCCGCAGCTTCGCTCGCGTGGACTACTGAATCATTATTTAAGATTTTTGAAAAATATAGTTGAATTAATTTAGATCTTTTACTCTACACGATTATTTACTACATTATATTCAATATTTAACAGTTTAGGCAGCGCATTGCAAAAAGCGCGCTGGCGGTAAACTTTTCCCGACTTAATTTACTATTATCGCCACTGCTTATTCCTTATGTTACCTAACGTAATAAAATATATACTAAAACTTGGACAAATGAATTAAAAAAAAAAAGTAAATCGGATAAGCGGTTCTCGAGTTATAAGCACATATAAGACAGACAGATGTTGAGTTTTATACATAAGATTATTTATATTTGCCTGCAGTTTGTTTCTTTGGACAACAAGTAGGGAACTATCCGAAATAATTAATTATATGGTCAAAATATTTCAAATATCTGAGCTTCCTAACATCCCTATTTAAAATAGGGATAAAAACGTTCCAATTCTTCCTGTAAAATATGGTACACGTGCGTCATGAAATAAAAATAATTTATCCAGTTCAATAGAAATTAATAAACATAAACCAAATAATATATAAATAAAACAAATCTTCAACATTAATATTTTCTAAATTACCGATGCATACATATTCTTTCTTTCTTTACCACGAATTCATTGTTGTTCCAAATGAACTTCTTTGTTTATATTTTGTATTTGAAGTTTAAAAGTTCATCAAAATTTAACATCTCTCTTAGAGGTTTTTGCAATCAGTATTAATGAAAAACCAATTCGTAGCTTTGTGTTTATCTAGGAAATAGCTGCTCTAGTTTTGTGCTTCAGAGGGAATGAAAAATGTGGTGAAAACTTACACGAAGCTGATTTTGTATTTACTCTGGGAAGTTTTTATATTTTTTGAAAGTTTAATAAATTGGCTCATTTGTAATTCTTAATTACAAATACCTATATGAATAGATACAAATCTGAATGAAGTTTTTTATAATAAAAAAATCAGAGGTGGGTTAAGAAGGAATTATAATTTTATATAATGTTATTGAAAAGGACACCACACAATTCCTGTGGGAAATGACTTTATGTAAAGAAATTTAAAATAATTTATGTACTTTTATATTTCAATAAGAGAAACATTTCCCATATGAAGATTACGGTGTCCTTACAATATACACAGGTAGAAAAGTTGACTTGGGCCAAGAAATCCTTGTTTTATATATAACGAAAATAATATTTTCTTAATATAAGAATATACTCTTAATCCAGAAAATTATTTTTTCTCTTTAAAGCAATATTTTTGGATGAAAACAACAATATAAATGGGTTAAGAATATATTCTTATATTAAGAAAATATTGTTTTCGTTATATATAAAACAAAATTTTCTTGGCCCAAGTCACTTTTCTACCTGTGTACATATAAAGTTTATCGGCTTCAATAATATATCTGTTTATACCAAAATTGAATCAAAAAAACCTAGAGTACATTGACCCAATATAACCGAACGATATAATCTATTCATTGACACAACAACACGTTGTTGCATTTACATTAAATGATTAATTCTATCTGCGTTTGAAGATTAATCGTGAAAAGCAAACTGGGTAGGTAATTTCAAGTATAGTTAGTAGTTGACAATTGTGCCGCTTTTGGCGCTGATGCTCAACACACCGCGAAATCTGTAATTTGCACATACAAATATTCATCGTATCATATCTAGTAGCCTGTGTTATACCCATTACAGTACAGTCGGACACTGCTATTACGTGATTGATGAACTAGGACTAGGAGCGAGGTTACTTTTATAACTTTCGGCGAATAATAAGATAAAATGTATATATGTAAACCAAATAAGTTTAATTTCATTATATCGCCATATTTTAAAACTAATTGTTATTTATGGTGTACTGTTTTCATTAACTGCTCATCGTGATCGTACATATTTTGCATTAATTATTAAAAAGGGCCTGGCCATATATCATTACGGCCGGCGGTTAATTGAAGAGATGAAAAGGAATTAAAGTAGGTACGTACATATACAATTTTTTGTTTTAAATATTTATATGGTAGAATACGTAAACATATAATAATCTGAGAAATTTTTAGTTTAAAATGTTCACATCTATTTAGTGAAGTTTAAAAAAAAACTAATTGTTAAATACATTGGTTTTTTATTAATAGATTTGTGAACATATTTATTGTCTATAATATTATTAAAAATATCTGCCATGGGAGCCATGGGACTTTCTTATACGCAGTCCCGACAGTGAACAGTGTACGTGATTCTTATTTTATTAAAACATATTTATGACAAACTAATAAAAGATAGAATAAAATGAATAGGATATAAGCTATAAACTTCTCTGTTATAAATCATTTGAATTATAATTTTTATTTTTATTTTTTTTTTTTGAAAAAATGAATAAAACATAAATTATAGATAATAATATTACCTACAATTTTGAAATTCACCATTTTTCTCGACGTCAGTAAACATCCGTATCCGGCTGAAAGATTGTTATCAAAAATATGAGGTTTTCTTCCCAGACAAAAATGAATCTTAAATATAAAATTTCACCCTTCTACTATTTGTCGTATATGAGTTATAGGACTTGCAGACAGACCGACAGACAGACAGACACACAGATATCATGGAGAAAATAGTCAGAATGAATTCAGAGAAGGTCAAAATGTATAAAATCCGGATTTCAAAAAAAAAAAAATAGCTTCACTATACTTACTTATACTGTATGTACATATATTTCATATAAGTACCTACATGGATATAAGCAAGTAAAACAACACAAATCTTAAGGTGTTTCTGAAAACTGTTTTATGAAGAAGACTTCAGCTTGAAAGTCGAAATGTCAAGGAAAGTAATACAACAACATGGACAACGAAATCTTACATAAAATTTATTTTTTAAATAGTTAATAGTTATGCAAATAAATCACCTATAATCCTTACTTTTGACTAAATTTGTATGTGTTTTTCACAAAAGGAAACGGTTCTAGCACTAGATGAAAATTACAAAACCGGAACGTGCTGTATGTTCAGTTCATTACATTTCAGTCCTTGCACTGGATCTAGGATATTGCAATTTCAAAACTCCGATGAGACACACACATATAAAATAATTATAAATTGTAACTGAGTTTTCCTGTACATACATAATATACATACTAATTGGTTGTTTTACCCAAATTAAATTAAAACATTATACAATCTAAGAAGTAAATGATTTCAAAATACACTTTATAACGTTTTCGAGATTTTATCTACTCTCTACAATTATTTTATGCTTTCAAGGACGTTCCAACCCCAACCGAAATGCTATCGTGGATGGCGAATATGTATGTGTGTGTGTGTGTGTGTCTGTATTTAACAACAAGCGTGGGATATAAATGAAACACTTTATACGTGAAGCGCATGAAATAATATAACTTTTATAATGTGTCGCGTGAGACAAATTTTAATAAAGTTTCTAAAGGTAGGTCAGGGTTATGATTTTTTGTTTACATAAATTGATGTACATTATACATTTATATTATATTATATTGATATTTATTACAGTGTAACCTCTTTACTACGTTTTTGAAGGAACTGGGGGGAAACGCGTACAAAACATACTAAAGCAAAATGTACTTACGAGGTTCTACTTATTATTCATTTGAAGTGATCTGATTTTTATATTCTTTCTTCGGCTTTCACAGTCATGTGTTGATTGTAAACCATTCAATTGCCAGATTAACCAAGTCAGCATAATCAACAATAAACTTTAATAATTCTGTATTGTTTCCTCGCAATATCGAATATATGAGAAGCTTTGTGATGGTTTTAGAATTGATCTTTCTGTTTTAGGTCAAGACAAACACTTTTCGTTCCATGTCTGTCTGTCTGTGTGTGTGTGTGTGTGTGTGTATGAACCCTGAATACTTGTCACAGGCATAACTCATGAACCACTGAACCGATATTAATGAAACTTGGTTGGATGGTTGGGTCTGTCTTGAGGAGGGTCCCATTTCAAAATCATCAAAATATTTTATATAGATAGATTGAGTTTGACAATCTCGGTAGGCACAATGGCCGCAGAGATACAAAGGGGCGCTAAATAAAAAAAAAACACTTTTTTTCAAATCGCATAAGTATGAATTCGTGTACTTAAGTAAAAAATCGCTTAAGTCGAAGACTACCTGTATAGCAAATTCACAATAGATAACATAAGCCTACGATTTATAAAATGTGAATTTAATGTTGTAACTAAACATAAATAGTTGAGTGACATTGATTTAATTAATTAATATAATATCATTTATCACTTTTTGATGCAAAGAAACCCCACAAGTTGCAAACTAACGTCAATTTAGGGTGTTCCTAATTACAATTTCAAGACAGCTGTACGTACCATTTCTATTTTTAACCATATAAATGTTCTTTTATCTCAATCAACTTTGGTTTTACGAAAAAATAACAGGATTTCTTAATTGATTTTCTTAAAAACTTTTCTTTATAGGTTCCTGCAATTTTTATTTTATTTATAATGAAAAATAGCACTTCCCACGTTACAATATGAAATTATAACTACTTTGATCTATATATTTGTAGATATTGTTTAAGTTTGACATATTAATGTAGTATACAAAGCTTATTGTTTAATTATTATCTATTATTAATGTATTATGTATTCTATCTTCTTGGATTTAATATACGCTGTAAGATTTCTCAATTCTAATGATGTATGATAAAATGTAATTTCAAAATGTTTAATTTATTTGTTGAGAATATTGACAATTATTTATTATTAAAATTACCAATAATTTGTTCAGTTTTATCAAATTTTCAATTAATTTATTAAAAATATTACAACCAGATTTTCAGATTTTATCCTACTATCTTTATATTATCGAATAACTTGTAAATTTTTGCACGATTAAATAATAATTCTTCATTCAATGGATATTCTTTTCTTTGCTAGAAACGCTTATCCATAAAGGCGTTTATCAAACGATTAAGAGTCTTAAATTGCTTGAAAATCAAAGCGACTAACATAAGTTTTGATACAAAGTAAGTACTTCTCATAAAATAAAAAAAGTGAAAAACAGTTTTGTATTTCCAATTTATTACTTCTATATTTCGAAGGAAATGGAAGTAGATATTGAAATACCGTCGAAAAACCGTATCTGCGATAAAGACACATTCTGATTGTACAAAAAGTAAAAAAAGTTGTTTTCTGCATGGCGGTTTTGCGTGTGTCTGTCTGTCTGAATGAAATATTTTCTTTTCGTTCGCATTAACTTTCCTAAAAAAGCACCGATTTCAGTTGGTTTTTTTTTCGCAAAATATTGGTCACAGTGAGAACTCCAGATTTCCAGATGACATATTTGAAAATTTGTGCTTATTACCGTCTTATAAGGGGACGTTACTCACCGATATATGTGAAAACCACCCTCATAATTTTAGAAATTTTTCGTGTTTTGTTTTAATTTTGACTGTCAGTTTTTTTCAAAATACTCTTTTGGTCTCCCACCCCAGCATATATTTTCTGAACAAATCTTGACATTTAAATTTTCAAAATTTTAGTGTCACTAATAAAATTTGTTTTATTAAAATTAATAAACGACAGAAAATATTAAATATCCTTATTTTAAGTCTGCTATTATTTGTTTAAAAAACAGTCTACAAAACTACGCAATTTCATGTATATTTCTCCGAAAAGGATAATACCCCCTCCGTATTTCTATAGTAACGCGGTATCAGAGCAACAAATGTCGGCAGATCTTTTAAAAACTCGCGGACGCGTGATGAAATTAATAGAACTTTTACGATTTCTGCATTCAAATTACTTTTTCAATTATGTTTATCTACGGTGCGGTGGTTCTAAGAACTCCGTTTTTCGAATAAGTTGTTAAAATTGTGCGCGTGTTGTAGTATGTACATATGTTAGAGATTTGTCCTCCTAAATTTTTAAATACCATGTTATATACATTATTATTACATATGGGTAATAGCCTTTGCTTGTGTGTTTTTCATATTACGCATGAAGTCAGCTGCACAACAAAATTGATTACAATTCCACCTAAAAAATTATTGAAATTTTTTGCACGTCAAAAATTTGAAATTCTATATTTAAAATTTTAAACCACATCATTTTTAACATTTTAGAAACAGTAACATAGTTATTGGAGTTGGGGTTCGTAGCACCCAGGGGCCTATAGCTATAAATAAATAATTTGAACACATTCAAATACAGAGATATTATTAGACAGATACAATTTTTATATGAAATGAAAATTGAGGTTTATGTAAAACATTTTTTCACAATTATTTGTGTTATATTTGTAATAAATAATTATTGTATCTTATGATGGATTGTGAGAAATGTTGTACGCAGTGGCGTCGTTAAAGTGAACTTTTAACGACAGAAAAAAAAATGGTCTCTGTTTTTTTTTTATATAAAATGTTAGTGACCCCTTATAGACTTTCAATGAACAAAAATAGACAATAGGCTCTATTTTTTACATATTTTATCCACTAGAAACTTTAAATAAGCAAAAAATAGATAAAAAGGTTTCATTTTTTTAACATACTAACTAGGTTCGCAACTTAGCTCACGAAGTTTATATATTGTTAATATTATTTATTATATATTGTTCAATATTTAATGGTTTAGGTAGCGTATTGAATAAGAGCGGCTGGCGGCAAACTTTTTTCCTACTTGATTTACTATTATCGCCACTGCTAATTCTTTATGTTATCCAACGTAATATAATATACACAAAAACTTGTCCAGAGAACATATCTATGACTTAAAAAAACACGTATATCGGATAAGTGGTTCTCGTGTGATAAGCGCACTAACGGACAGACAGACAGACAGAGAGGCGGTGTGTTTTAAAATATGTAAGGATGAGACGGGCGTCACCCCATTGAAAGTGCCCCCCCCCCCTTAAGCTACGTCACTGGTTGTACGCAGATACTAAAAGAAATGAGCAGAGATTAAATCGAGAAACTCAAATAATATATTAATTTATTTATATGTAATATGGTAAAAAAATATAGATGTAATAATAAAATATGTAGAATAAAATTATTATTATTCATACACACATAAAACAATTTGTTGATACAGTCTAGAGACAAATTGTAGATAATAAATTTAGCTGCAGAATATACTAAATAACAAAATTAAAAAATATATATTTGTTAACAATAAAGAATACACGATATAACTAAAATTTATGTATATACAATTACAACAATTAAAATTACATCAAAGAAATCAGAGTACTTTTTTACCGGTTAAAAAAGTGTATTCATTTGTCTTACATAATGACTATTGTAGTTTGTTACCAACTTTGTATAAATAAATACACTGGTATGTGTTTATTTTTACGCTTTTTGTTCGAAACGTAGCGACAGATTTACACAGATACAGTTGTTTAATATTTATAACAGTGTAGGCTATATTTATAGTTATGTATGCGCATATTTGTGTATAAATAAACGAACTGTGTAGCTTGATATTTAAATTTCATACGTTGGTATTTTTATTTATTTTTATTTGAACTGAAAACATGATATTTAAATCAGTGACGGTTTGTGGCCTACCTACTGTTTCGTACTTCATTATTGAACGATTAGTAAGAACAGTCGTTTACATTATCTTTCCGATAAGTGAAAAAAATTGGTTATGTTTTGACTGTGAAATTGCGGAATTCTTAAATTATGAAAGACTATGAATACATAACAACCAATAGTCCGTATATGGGCAAATCCACAGAACGTGGCCGCATTAGCTTTAAATTAAAATACTCAAATGCTTCTTCAAAATGGAACATTGAACGCACACTCTTCTATGTCGTCTCAAAATCTTTGTAACAAAGAGAAGAATAATTGGTCTCAATTTCAGGAGTGTGTTTCGGATGTTCCAAAAGTTACAGCAAATAAACCAAATAAAAAACGCTGAAATTGCCGTTCGCTGGATAAAACAATCGCGCATATGAAATGTAAGAGGTGTGCGCCTTTGAAACTCCGGGAAAAGGTTCATTGTACCAAAAAACATGTCCAGTAAAAATTTCAGATTCATTGGTATGAATCTGAGAAAATTGCGGTGGTATGAATTTTTTTTTTTAAAGTTCCATTCTGAAAACGTGAAAATAACCGATTTTTCAATGCAAATTGTGCTGCAGTTTTTATATGAATCAAGCAATCGACTTGTAACTCCATGTTTACATCTACAATAAAGTATACTTTGAGTTCGTGTACTTATGGGTGAGTAATATACATTCCCACACGCGCACTATTGCCGTTCCCCCAAAGCGGCCATGTTCTGTGGATTTGCCCATATAAGTGTTACCAACATTTTAGTTGATCATCTTTTCTTAAATGTCACAATCATCATTTCCATGCATATTATTCCAAAGGCATCAGTTGAAAATTTATAATATGCAAATATGCTTTAAATTACAATTGAATTTTGTATGTATAAGAGATGATAGTTCTAAATAGACATTTATCTGTTAATCAATTATCACTGAAATATTTTCAAAGACAATATAAAACATTTATTATTAATTAATTTTATAATTCAAAAAAATTGATATTTATTTTAAAATCTGAATGATACACCAATGACTCGTGGAGCGATATGGTAACAACCTGTTATTTGTCATTTGTCTTTCCTTGTCTAATTGTAAAGTGGAATTTATTTCAATGGTTATTATTGATGGTCTGATGTACTAGGATAATGATCGGATTCATAAGCGATAGTTAAACGTATTGTCAATTTAAGAATAGTAAAAATGACGCTTCCCGAATAGACCAAATTGTCTGTGACAGTTTTTTTATGATTTTGCAATGTCAAATTTGTACTTATTTGATTATATGTGTTGTTAAAATATCAATAAATACGAAAACAAGAATAAATAAAAGAATTTTTGTAATTGATATTCTATTATACATTTATAGCATTTGAATACATCCCCCAGATGACGTCAATTCCCGCGCCAACGCTGGTTGGTCAAGGAATTGTTGAGACTACCTTGTCTTAAAATACCTTGGTCATAGATAAAATAATTTAATTTTTCATTTACTAAATTGTATTGAACAAAACGCGAAGAGAAATAATAGCTGTTACATAGAATAAAAACAGTTTGGGTTAAAATTCACCCAAATAACTCACTACAGAGAAAATAATTTTTATTAGAAAGTTACTCGCTTGACGATATCAAAATAAATACATACTTTCGCGTGGAAAAACATATTCCAAGTCATTTCCCGTTCAAAGAAATCGCTCTGGAGATGCGATAGAGTGTTTATAGAATTGTAGTTACCTGACTGACTGACAGACACGCGGATGTCTGTGTAACAAGACACATTGTTACGTGTGAGTATGTTTACATGACAGCACACACTCATATATGAATGTAACATATGCGAGTGTATTTGTTGTTAAATTTCCGGTACTCGTTTTATGGTATTTGTTTAGTAATTTAAAGTGAAATGTAGGTATTTATTTATTTACTATACCGTTTTTATATTACTTAATAAGTGAATGATATTAATTGATCTAAGCCCAAAGAGATTTCTAAAAATATAAATTTTCTGGTTTCAGAAATGTTCAAATGGCTACTCTTCTTTTAAAAATTTAGTAAATGTAATTCATTATAGTAATAATGCATAGAATAATAATTATACATAGATTAAAAAATAAACAAACGAAGCGACTGCTGTTATAGATCAGTTATAGTTCAGTTAAATTTTAATCAAAAATAATCCCCAGCGCCGCCACCAGAAACTGTCCTGAGCAAAAACGACTGTTTTATATATTTTTAAAGATATTTGCCACATTTTATAAATATCTAACAACGCTGTATGTTTCAATATTTGTCTGGGAAGAAAATATCCTATTTTCGAAGAAGATTTTGCAATCAGGAACGAATGTTTACTCTTGCCAATTTTTGAATTTTTAAAATTAATTAATTAATATTAGATTAGTTGTAGAAAACGTTATTTTCTATAACTTTTTCTATATTTTCCATTCACTTTTTTATATCTTTTATCAGTTAACCAGAAAAGTTTATTTTATATAATTACTGTTCATTTTCAGTATTATGTATAAGAAAGTCCTGTGACGCCCATAGCAACATTTTTTTTAATGTTCTGACATATTATTTAATGAAAATATTTTAAAAGAATTATAATTTCGTTGATGGTTTATTTTCTGAATGATTATCATAGTTAGTTACTTTTATATGATAGTTTGAAAACTGACATTATTTATAGAAAAGTACTTTGTCTTTCTTTAAACGTTCATCAAATGTCAACGCGATAAAACGTTTTGAATTTTACTTTGATTTAAACAAAAGATTATAAAGATCTATTTACATTTCTTTTTCTCTTTCTGAGGGTTTTTCTTTGTGAACATACGTACGGATATAGCATTGTTTTACGTGCAATTTTTTTTAGATTCCCGTATTTTATACTTTTTGTAGTATTACTGTCACTCTATTTAAATGAAATATATTCGCATCGACAGTTTAACGGTTAAACTTATATTAAAAAATATATATTTAAAAATTGGTAGTTTAAAATTTAGTCAACCAAGAGTGGGTATTGTAATTTACCGTCAAATTACAAGTAAATAATTTCATCAAGTTACCGATAATTTTATAAAATATAATGTACTACGTATGGATCGCTTCTTCTGGGTGTAAGCCGCTTCGATTTGATCGTTTTATCTGCCAACGTTTCGTCACACATTGCAGTGGACATCTTCAGGGTTCTTCTAAAAGTTCAACAGAGGTACAAGTCAGCACTCGTTATACACACCGATCAGTAGTGGCTCGGACGCGCCTAAAAGTTTATATATTTTTTAATTAATGAACTCAAAAAAATCTGGAAAATCCAGTTATGTATTTATTATTACCAAAGAACCTGTCCTAAAATAATACACACAGATAAAGTGATAATATACTTATGTATTTCTCGATATACCACAAGACTTTCTATACATCATTATACAGAAATGAATAACTTTAAAACGGTTTGTTATATTAAAAAAAGATTAGAACATCAACTATAGGTTATAGTGTGTTTTACAACCTTTATGCAAAACAAAAAACTGTTTCTAAAAAAATATAAAAACACAGTTAACAAGAATAAACATCTATTTCCGGTTTAGTGATGCTCTTTAAAAATTGAAAAGTGCACATCTATGTACTCGTACAAGGACTTTAAAATTTAATGTTTGTAAGTTTTATAGTTTTGACTGTAGAGTATTTACAGACCAACAGACAGACATGCAGACGTTATTGAGATTAATGGTTGTACGTGAATAAGGGGCTTTTACTATACTTCATTATTATAGTACATTTTATGTATTTATATAGGTACTTAAATAAAAATTATAATCACTTTTGTTTTACTTTACCTAAAAAATGGTTGTCAATCTCATAAGTAGTTTATTAATTATAATTTGAACAATGTTAAGATAAGTGAAATATATGTATATCAGCTTAATCTCTATATACAAAAATGAATTTTCGTTTATATGAGGCTTACAGGCTCGGGAATTACTGAACCGATTTCAGTGCGGTTTTCATCAATAGTTAGATAATTTTTCTCTGCATGGTCGTGGGTATTAATATTTTATGAAAAACTAAGATTTAACATCAAAATACTAAAAAAATCTTTATAAAGTCGTGTTTTGTTTCCATGATATCACAGCATACAACTGTCATTTATATGCAAACCACAGAAAAAAAACATAGTAGGCTTTGAATAAAGAATTCTCTAATTACGGTTTAAATATTTAATTAATTTAGGTCACTATGATCAAGTCTCTTTTAAATATTTTATCGAACAATTGGATGATTGTTAAAAATAAATATTTTGAAAATTGAAATATAAAGAAATATTTCACTTCCAAGGAAAATTATGACTATTGCTAACCTATTTATTTTTTATTTGTGGATATTTTGTATAAATTTCATGTAGTCGGAAAAAAACAATTCGCGGTGAACCGTGTGTTGTGGGCAAGTTTGTTGGGCATTTTAATTGGGTATATTACGTAGATATGTTGGGTGGGGAAATTAAAAAAATTACATGGATTTCATTATTCCAAATATGAATGTCAATTTGAATGAATGTAAAGAACATAGTTTAAACTATTTAGGTTACTATAATTTGGTGGAACATCGGGTCCAATAATACCGAACAACATTATTACTTATAATATTTAAAACAAGCAAATAGTACATAGATAATTGTTGAAAATACCTCAAAAGCATTGATCGAACTTGAATATTGACTGTCTGCCCTCTGGCTTCTAAATTGTAATTTATTAAATTCTCAGATGATCTAATAAAATATGTACTTAATTGATGGTGATACATCTAAGAGAACCTTACGTTTATAGATCTGACGTTGTCTTTGGCTGTAAACTTCTCTGAAAACTCGATAGATGGCAATATTGACATGGGGGAGTTTAATGTCAATCCTGAGAGATGACGATAGTGTACACGAATTGATGAAATTGAAATTAAAATTAATATTAAATAGTTTCTTCAGAAATGTTTTGATGTACAGTTGACGAAACTATGGTTTGAATTTTATGGGAAGCAAAAAAAGATAGTAAAAAAAATATTTCACTACAAAATTTGTAGTGACCTTTTTATATAGAAAATTAAATGCCCTACAAAAATGTCCAAATAATTTTTACTATCATGCGTCGTTCTTGAGATATTTTGAAAATATAATAATTTTGGGATATCATCCTATAATATATCTAAGATTTTGATGATTTTAGATAGGACCATCTATTAACCAGACCCAACCGTGTGACGGATTCAGAGGACAGACAGACATGTTTGTTTTGAACTGAAACAGAAAGATCACGTGGGAATTTTGAAATCGAAGAGTAATTTCTTTCTACTTTGAGAAATAATCACATAACTTCCTCTTTCCTTCGGATATGGTGAAAAGCAATATTTTTAAAATCTTTTATTAGTATTCCGAAAGCGATATAAATATTTGCTTAGTGATTGTCTTAGACAATACAATATAAGAATTTTAAATTAAAATTTTTATATGTTTCACCGTTTTGGTATCTAACGACCTTCTTTGTTTTTCTATTCGAGGAAGGGGGTCCCTAAAAAATAATTGTTCAAAAAGGGGTCCCTAGGCCATATAAGTTTAAGAGCCGCTGGTTTAAAACATGTACAATTGCATAGAGATCTAGTAACCTACTACCTAGATAGTACCTATTGTTTCGTATCAAGTGAAAACAAATGAAAATCTCGCAACCACGTAGGCGTTGGAAAGGAGCGTAGGCCATTTAATGAATCAACTGCACACTTTAACTTAATTCTCTGAAAAAACATTTCAAGTTTTTTGGCATTCCAGCTCTTTTAACTCTCTTTCTCTTACTGTGTGTGTGTGTATGTTTCGCAAATCCTTTTGTGGATGAACAAAACCCTGCATAAACACTTTACTTGCCTATTTTATCAGTATAAAAATAATATTACAACATTAATATAAGAACAGAGTGTTTTGGTTTTAAACACAAAATAATCCCTACTGCATTAAATAGCACAGAATTTGTCACAAATTAAATATTTATTTTATTTTATATTTATTTGTTTAGAATTTATTTTTCACTGAAAGAAACGAAGTTATATTTATAACATAAATTGTGATATAAATATTTATTTTAATCTCTACGTATAATTGGCGTACAGGGTGGTCCGGTTAGGGATACAGATATTTTAGGAGCTGATTCCCTGGGTCATTGTAAGTAAAAAATTTCTGAAAGAAAGGTCTTTCTTCAATACCCTTTGAGCTACAGGTTGTTTTAAAAAGTTCCTTTAGTGTAATACTTACTAACAAAGATTATCTCATAACTTCTAAAGTAATCTAACTATATAAAGCAACTACAATGAGTCAGTTTCATAGGTAATTAACTCACGTATCTTTCTGTATTATCGTTATTACTAGCCGTGTTTCCAGTTCAGAGTTATGCTTATCAAATTAAAAATCAAACTTTTTTTCAAAATTTTTATGAAAATTAAATATTTCTTCAGAAGTACCTATAATATGTGGTACTTTTTATCATTATTTTAGTGTGTCATAATGTTACCTAAAAATTTACCATACAAAGTTTGGACCTGCATCTTGCAGTTTTCTTATAAGATTATATGTATCTATATGCAAATATGATATAAAAATTGCTCAGGTATCCCAAAATATCATTTGACGTTTTTTCCTTTTGTTTAAATATATAAAAAAACTTAATTGGAATAAGAACTATTTATTCAATTCAAAGACCATTTCTTAACTTAAAGAAAAAAATGAAACTTTATTAAAAATGTATATTTATTTCCCATACAAATTTATGTATATAAATTCAAATATAATATTCTTTCACAATTTTTTGTACTTTAAGATATGTATTAGCTCCAGTGACGACTAAATTACAAATTTAAAAAATAATATGGGTTTTGGAATCTGGTATATATATGTTAAATACTTCTCAATCCGCGCCAGAAATTGAAAACACCAAGTTATTATAAAACGTGAAGAATACATTCTAGAATCTCGGCGTGAAAACGATTTGAATAATCTGTCTGTGAGACTTCGTCATTTAAACTAAATAACAAGTTGCGGAGCGGAGAGGTTTAATATTAAACCACGGAGAAAATTAAAACATCGTTCATCCAGCGGTACTAAAAATTTTCAACATTACATATAACAAATACAATATTTATATTAATATAGTTTCCATTGATTTCTTATCGATTCAATGCATATATTATCTATAAAAAATAACGTAATTGTGACAGCACAAGTAGTTGCTTTGAATCTTTTTTAATAAGGCAATCATGAAGATTTAACTTCTTATTTTATTCTGAAAAATGTCGATAAATGGCGATCGAAATGTCAAGAATACATTACAT
Organism: Sialis fuliginosa; assembly: GCA_961205875.1. Taxonomy (NCBI): domain Eukaryota; kingdom Metazoa; phylum Arthropoda; class Insecta; order Megaloptera; family Sialidae; genus Sialis; species Sialis fuliginosa. The sequence continues at coordinate 13,894,539 of OY540817.1, forward strand.
AGCCGAAATATATTATTTCATAATATCTTAACCGTTCATTTTACAGTAAAAATAATAATATTCAAATGAGTTTAATTCTCCATAAGACCCTCACCCCAAATATTTAAATTATTATTATTAGTAAATAAATAAAATACAATTTGTATAGGATAAAATCACCCCTCACAGAAGTCTATCAGTTAGTACGCCCCCCCCCCCTAAAAAATCAATAGTTTAAAAATCGCAAAAAGTTTTAATTAAAATCTAAACGTCGATTCATATTCATGTAAACGTTACTTAACATTAGTTCTGTAACTGCAGTTAAATTTTAAACTAAATGTTATTTTAAAACTTTAGCTAAGAAAATAAATAGTAGCAATAGTATAATAAAAAAATTCATTATACTACGTTATTAACTTGAAGTTAAAACTTTTAAGTGAACAAGCTAAATTTGTTTTAACAACCTCAACACTTTTAATAAATTATTGTTAACATATTATTTATTAACATTGATGCTTAACTTCGCATGAACTAAGTTATTTAATATTTTCTCGGATTTAAATTGATAATATAGAATATAATAAAAGAAATATAAATAGATAAAATATACATTCAGTATTATTGTGACCACAAAATAAATGTTGAGACATTCTCATTTTTAGTCTAATGCACACAGTGCATTATATAAATGTGGTTTAAATATTCTACAAATTTGATTTAATACTGGAGCCATAATCGTGAGAGAGTTTAGTACATTCTATCACCGGTAGATGGAGAAGGAGCTGTCACAGCAGTCCTGCCATCTGTTATGTTCACGAGGAATTAAATCTTGGTCAGCTGTCGAGTTTTGCTGACAAATCTCTTTGCTGTACTTTTCAATGAGATTTTTTTATATAAAAATAAGAAATACTAAATCCATATACTTTTTATTAAATTCTTTATAAATAAATGAATACTTTCTTAATAAGTTTCAAGTAAATGATTGAAATTTTTCCGTTTCAAGTTTCATAATTGCAATTAACTGCTCTTTCAACTTTCTGTTAAAATTGAAGAGGGCTATAATATATTTATGCCCAAATAATTTTTTTTTGTGTTGAACATCGTTACAATTCTTATTTTTACGTAACGATACAGTAACGTTACTCGCACTATAACATTTTTTTAAGTAATGGTTACATTGAATTTAGTAATTTTAATTTTCAACTGTAACGAAAGAGTTACAAGAACATTTTTGAACCAAAAAGACTAATTTTTTCTTTCGTTATATATTTGTACCCGTAACGATAGTAAAAAAACATTGGATGAGTGCCGAGAACTTAAAAAGTCAAGTTGCCAGTCGGTACACATCCAAATTCAAGGTTTTATGAACTTTAAAAAAAAAAAAGTAGGGTTACAGTTATGAGTGCAAGGACCTTTTTTAAGCGGAAAGGCCTAATGATGATACAAAAAAGTTTTGATTTAAAAAAACATTTTTTTCCTTTTGTAGGGCCTTTTCGCGCTTTAAAAAAATTTTCTCAAGTACCGACTGGCACTTTGACTTTTTAAGTTCTTTGAGGTCTCAGGTATACGAATGTGAACATAGTTGCCGGTTGTTATATTATGTCCACTCACTTCCTTCTAGATCCCGGTCTAATAGAGATATTGATTGAACCGGAAAATTAGTTTTTTTGTTTTAATCATTTATCTAATATAAATAAAAATAAAAATAATCTAATTGAAAAATGTTCTTGTTAAAAATAATTAATTTGATCATCACAAAAAGCCATTCCCAAATTTTAATTAGTTTTCAGATATTTCATCAACTATAATCTTATTAAAATATATTAAAACTAGTAGAGAATAGCGCATGAAGCACGTTCATTTAATTTAAACCGAAATGTGTATATAGAGTCTAAAATGATTTTGTACATACTATAGCTTTTAGTAAGTCGTAAAACGCGCACCGTAAAAATCAAACTGGGGTAGAACCTTATACATTGTAGTATCTAAAAAGAGATACATTACGTTACATGTACTATACAGTGAACATTAACAAAGGGGCCGCTTAGAAGCTAAAGCATCTAATTCTACAAAGCTACATATCGATTTAAAAAAATTTGGTTAAGACATACACGGATGTATGCCATAAGGGTTCCGAAGTACTACGTGGACTATTTGGAGCCAAAGGTGCATTTTTGAGTTAGAAAATAATATAAAAATACGGTCATATTTTACTAACTGAGAACAATATTTTAAAATAAAATACTGCTTTTAGTCCCTTGCTGACGCAATTTTTGAGTTAGAAAAAATAGGGTAAAATTCTACTGATTTAAATGAAAAATTATTGTTTCCCTCCCTCTGAAAAAAATAACATCCTGCCACTGTTGTAACAATATATTAACTTTTCCTCTAGTTAATGAAACAACTACGTATTGCTTATTGAAACTATTTTTCCTATTAGATATCAATTTAATCCATTAACTTCTACCGTTATCTCGACTTTATTATTGGACTGCAGCAAGAATTGTAGGTACTGAAATTATTACCCAGGTGTAGTAAATACATTTTTTTTTTAAAAGCTTGGGTATTAGTTTTATAATAAAAAAAGTAATGAAACTGATTCTTAAGACGGATTTAAAAAACGATAAAATTACAATTACAACATTTTTTTTTTTTTTGAGACGGTTGTTTTATTAAAATTCCTCAAGGCATATGAGGTACTGGCACCAGTCTTAGATGTGACCCCAGTAATAGCTATTTTTAATTAAATGTACTGAATTAGAAATATTTGTTGATATTTGATTACTACAATTTCCGAATATTAATTAATATACATTTAACTATTTTACAGCGTGATTTGATGACAATCGGCCAATAGGTGTCAAAATGATGGACATTTAAACTAATTATAAGTATAATTTATTTATAATATAAAGATTAATAAATAAATAAATTATAATATAATATAAATTAAATTAAATTAATAACTGCACTTATGTTAATTTTTCTCAGTTTCGCTAAAATGTAATATTGTTGATCGTATTATTGAAATCAATACTCTTCTACCATTGTTTTTAAGATTTTTTGAGCCAATACATGGAAGAGCTACTTACGAAATTAAATAATACTAGAAATTCTTACAATTTTAAATTGATCGGAAGGATTCTCGCAATAATTTAATCAATTATCTTCATGGTGGAAACACATTGCAATTATCGGTGCAGTGAAAATAAATGTGGGTCTGGGTACACAAGTATGAATGGATGTAAAATACAAAAAAGTAAGTTTTGTCCTTAACGGACAATATTGTAGAAATTGATTTTATGTTTCTGTATTAAAATTAACATTTTAATTTTTTTCTTCACTAAAAAATCAATCTATAAACTATTCGATGTTGGCGAAATTTTGTAATTATTTTTGCCTTTGATATACATTCACGTGTCGATACATGGACACGTTTTATACAAAACTGATTGTATAATTCAACTGTATAGTGATAACCCGCCCTTATCAACCTGTTACATTTCTATTAAAATCAGCGTTTTAATTTTTAGGTACTGTACTACCGTGCATATATAATGGATCTTCGTGTATATATTTGTGTGTGTGTCTACTGTGTATGCTACATTCCACCCTCCACTCAGAAACAACACAACAATCTAAGCACCAGCAAGTTGTCGGCATTCTTGTGAAGTCCGTGCAACAAAGGCATTTACTTTATCACGCACACCGTCTGTTTTGTTTGAAGCAACCTCTGTTGTTTGTTTCAAAAGTGAATCTCGAGAAAAATACTAGTAATTATAATAATTATAAACAAATAACAATGGTCACGTTCACGACTGACCAAAAACAGTGAACAACGAGCTTTGATTGGTTTATGGAATTTCTGGTGGATTGTACCAGAAATTTAAAGAATGAGAGAAGCTCGTCAATCACAAAAACAGTAAACCTTACTCTTATAGCGGCCATAATTGGTGCCTTATTTCGGTTAAGTTTTGGGTTGCATTTCAGGTCCCTGCCTAAAACTATTGAGTTATTTGTTTTGACTTCCGAATTGGCGAAACAGCACTCGAGGCGGTCGTTTCAGAATTCACCGGATCTGTAATAGCACAACTGTTGATGAGTGTACACAGATATTGATACGGCTATACAGATTGCTCCATGATCTCTCTCATTTCATCTTCTATTGCAACCCATTTGTTTTAATTACTTTTTATTTCCACTCGTGGTTTATTTTTTAATCTCGATCGTTTTCAAGATGCTTATCAAGAAGTATTTGTTTATTAAGTTTATTTTTATATTCACGAAATTGAAATTAATTTGTAAGATTAACAGATTGTAATAAATAAAGTTTGATGCAAAACATTTTATTTCCATACTGTTTAAAAATTTTATGGAAAATTATATTTAGATTCTTACTTGTAAATTGGCGTTTCTTAAAAAAAATTACTGTGAAATTGTATGATTTTGTACATGGATGTAAAGAAAAAATATAAGTCGCTAGTGTTATCACTCTGAAATATGGTCTCACTTTAAAAATGGGAACAAATTAAAAGCGCACTATTTTAAATGAAATGAGAAATAGTGAAGAACATTAAATAAACTATTATAGCGTTTGTAAACAATATTGAACAGTATTTTTGTGTTTTAGCAATAGTAAATATAAACTAGCGTTAAGAAAATACTTTGTGTTCATTAAAGAAATAAAATGACACATAGAAAAAAAATGTCTCCTTAAAATAGCTAAATGAATATTAGGTTGTAATAAAATACAAGTTAACTGTCCTTGGTTAGGGTAACCTATTGGGGTGAAATCGAATTGATTAGTTTTGGGTTGGTTAGTTTCCGTTAGGTTAGGTTAGGTCTATTCTAACACTTCAACACGTAATATTTGATAGTTGTGACGTCGGTAACGGCATATTCTTCAGGTTAACCTTATTTTATTTGGAGAGGGGGGGAGGGGGATGTAACATTATTTTTTTAATTTTTAGTGCAGTTTTAATAAAAGCTTGTTTTAAAAAAAAACATTTTTTATTAATATTTATTATAGAAAACATTATAAAGTTAATAATTTACGTTGTAGAATCATTCATATTTTCTATTTATCCTGTAATAAATAATATTTAAAAATCATTCCGCATTATAAAAGTAATAAAAAAAAGTTTATTTCTTTATTTAATGTTATACCAAACTTTTATTTTTTAAGATAACGCCGTTAAAGACATATAAAAAAAACTCTGTTTTACAAACTACCTTCAATTCATTTTAAGTAAAAGTAGGTAAAGATATGCTTTCAAATAAATTATTCGATGTTGTTTTTCACCTGTGTAACAATATTCATAAGAGTCCCGAAACAATGTAAAAATTCATTCCTGATGAGGATAGTTCGCAAACCTGTAGGTAGGTGGCTCAATGTATCTTGTTTTATGTCAAACATAACACGGCAAAACTTGTAACCGTGTTTACTGTGTTTACTAACAAGAGATAAACTTCAGTTACTCAAAGGATATATTGCGTTCGAACCAACTTTGTAAGATCATATTGCATTTATTTATTTTTATATCGAGTACTTTATATTACCTATCATTCTTTAAAACAAGAAAAATATTTTACGGTAGCATCAATCATCATAAATATTGGTTTATCCATTGGCGTATCGATTTTGTTTTTGGTATGGTTAATTTTAATATATTATCAATAATAATCGATAACTATAATTGTACCAAATGAATTACATTAAAATAAGATATCGAATTCATCATATTAAAAAGTACTTTTTGAAAAACAATATTTCCCATTTAATAGTAAATTTTTAGATTAAAGTTATTTAAGGGGTTACATCTAATCTATTAATTAATTTTTGACAATTTTTTTATTGGCTTAAATGATGTATAAACATCTTAAAAATGATATTCAAAAGAAATTAGGTGTAAGCAAATTTTATTTTTTTATTTTTAGAGCTCACTTTCCAAAGTATCTCTGGACGTACGAAACAACATATGTGGTGAAAAATGAGTGATATTGACTATATGGTAATGTAAAGGGGAACCGTAATTCGGTCTTAAGCCAAAACAGAAGCAAAATAAGCAACCGAAAAAGTCGGAACTTACGTCGACGTTTGCATGTAGTAAAACAGTTTTCAAATTTTAATTTACTTCATTTTTATCGAAACCACGTTTTTAAAAAACTGCGGAAAACGTATCTTGGCTATTTTCCATTCGATCGACTTGAAATTCTAAAAGTAACTTCTTAGATAGATTTTACATCGAAGTACACACGATTTTTACGATTGGTTAACAATTATTTAAGGTAGTTTTTTCGTCAAAAACGCGATTTTGATACAAAATTTGCAAAATCGTGTGTACTTCGATGGAAAAACTCATGTCAATTAACGAGAACTTTTTTTTTGATCTGGATATTGAACCACGGAAGTTGTTTTCCTCAGTGGAGCACATAACAAAAAAGATGCACTCAGTGTAGCAACGCTAAAGTCACCATTTTGTTTTATATTACATTAAAAAATTTTTTTTGTATATTTTGAGGTATGTATATACAATAAACACTCTAACTTTCATTTGATTGTTTTATTTATTATTCTAAAAAAAAAAATCATAAAAAAAGTATCGTTTTCCGAAGTGACGCTTAGATGTAACATCTATATAATTAATGGTGTAACATAAAAACAAAGTTAAATATAAAAAATATTTTCCGTCCTACGATTTATAATGAAACGTTTGTAATAGAATAGTGAGGGTGTCACTGAACTATTTTTTAATCCTCTGTTAGACTGATGAAAGGGCAGTATATTTATTAATTAATTATGTGCAATGAACTTATTCAGACTTCTACTAACGTTTCAATATAAATGACAATGAATTTATTCAAGATAACTAACATTCTAAAATTTCATTATTATTTTTTACAATCACGTTATAAATTATTATATTCTGTCAATATAATTAAATCCGGTTCCAGTAGCGTATCACTTCATTCATTATGATGATGAGAATATATTAAGTTATGTAATTAATTTTCAACAAGCAGTAACTAGGAGTGAGGTGAAAACATTCATAGGTGAACTCTATAAAGTAGATGTATTAATTAGCTTAAAGTATACCTGATACTCTCGACATTTGCGTTTGTAAGAAAAGTTAACTTCGTTCAATGGTTAGTAACTATTGTTTGAAAGATTCTCAATTGTTGTGCCTTTATAATTATACTTTAGATCTTTATATAAGATGCTGAAAATTTAAGATCAAAAACGTTTTTTATAAGTTAACTTTAAAACAAAAATGCTTTATTGATGTTTAAATACTTTTTGGTCATATAAAGTCGAGTTTTTCATATTTTATGAAAATAATTAGTTTGGTCGTGGTATCGGCCAAAGTTTTGTCACAGATTGCAGTGGACATCTTCAGGGCTCTTCTAAAAGATGTTCTAGCACTTTTAAAAAAACCCTGAAGATGTCCACTTCAATATGTGACGAAACGTTGGCCGATAACACGACCAAACCAATGCGGTTTACACCCAGAAGCCAAGATCCATATCAAGATCACTAAATATCTTTTTACCAATATAGGTAGGTTATTTTTTAAATTACTTTTTATTTAGAATCAAATAATCTTTTAGAATTTTTATATCACTTTTTGACTTCAATATATTAAGTTCTGTTTTGTTTCCCGCCAAATCTGAAAGATACAAGAAGCTTTGCGATCATTTTTTAAAGAAACGGCAGAGTTCTTTTTTCAATAAAAAAACTATTGCTGACTGTTTGTCTAATTAATAATTAAATGAAAAAATATTTTTTTCTGGAATGTTTTTTTGTCTTAAGATTGTCTTAATTGTGCTTACTTAATACTTGAATGGCTTTATATACCGTTATGGAAAGTCATACAATACATATTACGAATAGTTTAAAAACAATAAAAGTACATTTTCATTACTGCAATAATAAAACAACACATAAGTATGCATTTCCACACCGAGTTAGCAATGCACCTATACAAGTCGTTAGTCGATACATGATAGCAATCAGTGATGCCAACCTGGTGTGCAGTAATTAACATACGCTCGAGTCGCTGCGTTGTCTTGCAATGAAATCCACCGAGTATTGGTTTTAATTGAAACATCCACGTAGAACAATGAATAATAAGTAATAAGTGGATATCTATATACAATACATACTACAATTGAAGTCCAGGTTGTCTAAGCTAAAAAGTACCTAAAATAGGAATTTTTAGGTACAGTTTTGCTACTCACAGGATTTGTTACAAATGCGGTTTAGAATAATACCTTTACTCCGTTTTTTCTTCAGATTTTCTGATTTTTGCTAAATAGCGGTCTAAATAAGTATTATACAAAAAAAAGTTTCAATTAAAAGTTATTCGCTATAAAATTCCCTACATCCTTCATTTAAAAAAAAATTGTTTATCCGCTACGTTGGTTGAAAACTCTCCTTTTTTAAGCTGAAATAACTAATAAAGTTTAATGTTTTTTAAGTTCATACCCCAGGAAAATAAACATTTTGTAGTACAGAACATTCACTGAAAATAAGGATCTGATATATTCAATTGTTATAGTTTTATTAAATTGTTAATAATGGAATCATGCTTGTCTCTGATTAACAATACAAGTTTTTTTTTAACTTTTTTTTGTATCTAGACCGCTATTTAGCAAACATCAGAAATTCTGAAGAATTTTGCAATTGAACCAGAGTTTACCCCTGACGCAGATAAACAAAATCGGAGCAAACTTAGGGTATTATATTAAACCACATTTGTAACAAAATTTGTAAAAAAAAACATGTTTTAGCCTCCACAGCCTGGACTACTATTCAAATTCAGTTGTTATTTTTTATTACGAATAAAAATAAGTTTAATTGAATTTGGCGAATGAAATGTAATGATTTTTGTTTGAGTAGCTGGTTTCGTTTGATATTCATGATTAATATAAATTGCATACATTTTATATAAATTGATTAATGTTCGGTATTTCAACCTAGCTAATAAAATTTGCTAGCTTGCATACACTTTCAAACGGGGTATCAAACTTATATGATAGTTCTCTTGGAGTTTTTAAAAGATAGTTTCATGCCTAAAACCGTATTTACTAGTATTCAAGGTTAGTAAATATACTTTACATACCTTTTTTCTTACTATGCATGTCAAAAACTCCAAGAGAACTGTGATATAAGTTTGATTCCTCGTTTGAAAGTGTTTTCAAGCTTGCAAATATTTGTTAGCTAGGCTGCAATACCAGACATAAGAATAGTTTAGACTGGAAATCAACCATGAATCAAATAAATTATTATTGAAAAAAATAATTGTTTATTTTTTTAAAAGAAATAAAAACATAATTAGGTAGTTGCGTTTTAAATAAACATTTGTAAGATAAATTAAAATTCATAATTAATAATAAACGTAAAACTGCATTTGACATTCTTGCTGACATATCAAATCCGTATAAAAAAATTAAACACATCTGTATGAAAAATTATTTATAAAATTGAAACTGACAGAAAAGAAAAACAATTTCCACTAATCCAATCATCATCATGTGACATACGATTGATTTAAAAACACACATTTTTTTTAAAGTAGGTAAATAACATCATAATGAAAATACTGCCGAGTAAAAATCATCCATAAAATTTATACTACTAGGATTTTTTAAATCGAAATATTTTTTTTACCAATAATGTAAATAAAATGGAAATATAAAATACAGTGTACCTGTTGATTACAGCATTAAATAATTGCTAATCAATATATGTGAAAATGAATCATCTTTGTAGGCTGTAAAGTTTAATATTATTATTTAGGGTCAAGCGTAAAATTTGAACATATAAACTTTGATCTTTTCATCGAAACAATCCAAATGTAAAAGATTTTATTAAAATAGGTTCATATAGGCCCAATATAATTATTTTGCTGTTTTTCAGTCTTATATATGTTAATTTATGATTGAAATCGAACAATTAACAAACAGTGATAATTTAGCTAAAATACTTGAAAAAGTAGTTCAAGTACTCTTTGGTACTCGAAGTATTTTACTTCAAATACATTTAAAAATAGTCAAAACTAATTTATTCTTGATTCTTTAAGTACTTCTTAAATTAAACAAGTAAAGAACTTGAAGTACTTAACAAGTACTTCACATTTAAAAATAGCTTGAAGTATTTACTTTTCCATAATACTTGATTTTAACAAGTAAAGTATTTGAAGTACCTACTTATTTCAAGTATATTTGAAAAAAGTGAAAATTTCTTGGTATTTCAACATAGTAGGTACTTGGTACTTGCACTCTAAGAAATTTCACTGATTGTGAGTACTTGTGACAGCTCTGCAGTACCGGCTTTAGGGGGGGGGGGCGAACCAGGGCGACCGCCCGGGGCATCATGCCAGGTGGGGCGGCGCACAATGGAGCAGAAGTCACTTTTTTGGTTCAAATCAGTGTACAGGCTGTAATTTTTGAGTAAACTTTTTTTATCTTTAAATTTTTTGTCGATCTGTTAAACTCGATTAAGCAAAAAATATAGCTAAATATAAACAATGTTAATTTGTAAAAAAATCGATTATTTGATAGCTGCTAACTAACAAATACTTATTCAGCAACCCAGAAAACCTTTAATAAGGTATTAGCTGAGATATTAACTAATCAACTTATTTGTAAATTTATCAATTTTAATTTGTTCATAATAGGGGAAGGAGGTCTCGACGGTCTTAGGGCATTTGATAGTCTTAAAGTTAATGATGTAAGCTATATTTAAAAAAAAGTTGGAGTCTGTAGGATCACGCCAAGCTGAGATATTAACTATTCAACTTATTTGTTAATTTATCAATTTTAATTGACATTTTCGGTGATTTTTTAACATTTTTTTAGGGGGAGAGAGGGCGGAAAAAATAAATCTCGTCCAGAGCGCCAGACTTGCTAAAGCCGGCTCTGCAGCTCTGTATGATATATAGCAATTTAGAAAAATTATTTTTTAGTGAAGTATAATTATCTTATGATGTAATGATTAAAAGGAATATATTTGAATAAATATAATAAATATGGATATTTTTTCTTTTAGACAAAGATCTTACACACATACTTAATATGATAATGCAATCTGAATTATTATTATAAGTCATAGCTCTATAAAGATAATTATAGTGGATTTTATCCTACCTCTAATATAACAGATACATATTTATGCACGTAGATATATAAATATTCTTCTGAACTTTTGTAATTAAAAATTTGTTTCGAATAATTTTATAAGGTTGATGTCTGATAATTTTCGTGGAGTTTAAATTTCTTTTGATTAATTATTCTGAAATTATGCATTGTTATATAATATATATTGTTAAAGTCTTAATAGACTTTTTAACTCTCGAAAATTTCTTATTTATTAGGAATACTTTAAGGATATATTTATTAAAATATGTAACGAAACGTTGGGCAGTTAAATTAAGAAAATGTAAACCAAATTAAGAGGCATTTTTATGAACATTTTAAGCCCAAAATAATTATATTCTATTATTATTTATTTTTCAACAATTGAGAATTTATTTACTCATGTTATTGTTTATGCCAAGTAAAAAAAGTATTTCCAATGATACGAAATATGACCTATACTACCGTTTTTTAAAGGTTTCACATCGTTATAGTTCCAAATTATGAAAAACAGTTGCGCTTTAATTTCCTCAAACTTTTATCAAGACATTTTTTGATATAATATCGTATATAAACATATACATAACCCACCCTTAATTTTGATTAACCCTGCATTGATGTTTACAACATATTATATATAACTATGCAATTATTCACTTGGTCCACTATCAGATGTCCCGCATATATGTATGTATATGTATATTTACATTTAATTAATAATTAACTGTACTTCACATAATACAGAACAAAGTGATGAATGAATTAACAATACAAATGAATATGACATTATTACTATATTAATGTAACCATTAGAAGTATAATGTGTAGATAATTTAACTTTAAATTCATTTGATAAATCTTATGAAATTTTAAATTTGATACGTATAAGTATTAAATACCTTTCTAAAAGTTTAAAGTTTAAATGAATATATGTATAATATACCTTAATCTGTACTGAAGAAGATTAAAACTTTGAGAACTTTTGGTGGGATTAGGTAATTATTATATTTTGAATATGGAATAATATACTTCACTAGAAATTACTTAATGAAACCAATTATTAATTAACGTAGATTTATATACATTATAGGTATCTGTTATTAAAATATCATCTTAAATTGATAAACTAATTGATTCGGTAAAATAAAAATTCTAATAATATTTAGAATGTAATATAGTAAGTTTAAATGAAATATGACAAAATTTTATGTTCGGTATTACTGCCCAGCTAACAAATATTTGTAAGCTTGCAAACACTTTCAAACGAGGTATCAATTTTACACGGCAGTTCTCTTGAAGATTGACAGATAGTTGGATTTGACTAAACTTGAGTAAAAACGGTAAAAACCAACTTCTGCGCATGTAACTACATATATAAGTTTATAAAGTTTGATACACCATTTGAAAGTGTTAGAAAGCTTGCAAATTTTAAAATAAATATGGTTAATTTATTTGACAATAAAGAAAAAAAAATTCAATAAAAATAGTTTTTCTAAATTTTTAGTTCAGATATCAATAAGATTTTTTTCCAATTTGCAAACATATTTTTAAAATATAGACAAATAAAATATAATTCGTTTAAAGTTATTAAACAATACCTATATAAAAAAGTACCATGTTCTTTTTTTATATAGGTACATTGGTTTTAGATTTCTATTATTTTCTATATATTATATAAATAATAATACCACATATGTAGACATTGCCAAACAACGTCGAGTATTTTAAAATAGTAAACCATCAAAAACTTTCATTAAAACATTAAAACTATCAGAGTTCAAGTTTTTCAGTTAATTCTTAATATAAGGTATTTTTATTATTTACATTTTTCGATATAGGTAAGTTATAGGTTTTGCGTTTCCTTTGCCAACAAATAGACTGATTAATGCAAAAGCTTTGATGTATAACGAGGTCACGCGTTGCAGTGACTCGTGTTTACACATCTACAGTAAATTATATCAGTAATTATTTGAAATACACCAGCAATGTATGCATGTCCCCAAAGGTAAACGCATCAGTTAGAATTAGCGTAACCTACATTTCTGTTACTAATTAAAATCCAATTTCGGCTACATTTTGAGAAACATTGATCTAACTTATCCAACTGCTGTACGCATAAGCACGTATGTATCTTTATTTGTTTCTATTTATCTAAAGTTTAAACGTCTGCATCAATTTTGAAATTGAGATATTGTTAGGTATATTTCAGCAATGGAAACAAACAATAACAAGCCGTGAGTTCGACCCTTGAGGTCCACACAACCAACTTTCCATATACTTGAATATGGATTATTTATTGTTTCCATATAGTTTATGTGAAATTTTTTTATGGAATTTGTCAGAAATGAAACTCATCTTTGTATTATGAATATTTGTTTTCTATTATTCCTTATGTCAATAATATAATACACATTTTTTGACAATTTGAATTTAATTGCGTTTGTTTCCAAGGCAAAATGAATTAGTAAACGTATTTATTAGTATTTAAAATTCAAATTTTGATGGTTACTTTCAATGGCTGTTTAGGCACGTATAAAAAATACTGAAATACATTTATTAGTTGTATTTCAAAAATTCCTTTCTTTCAGATCATATTTACGTCAAGATGCTTCAATTGGCACCCCAACGAAGTCAATAGCATTTTTATTTGCGAGATTTCGTGCACGTAAAAAATGACACATACATCTTTCTGTGTGGCACTAGTTAAATGCCATCTTTATGACTGTAGTATATGGAACTTAGTGATACTACTACAAAATTTGAATTCATACGTTTGAATTGTTTCGATGGAACAGACATTGTCCGTTTTATTGCGTCTCTCCCCTATACGTTAAAATAACAACAAAACCATCGATCTTTTATAAATGTAAAAATAATATTTTTTATTTATTTATTCTCGGTTGCGATGTGTAAACGTAGCACTTTCGGAGAATATGCCACTGGTACGTACAATGTACATACATATGTCGTCACGAAGGAACAACTCGTGCCTCGTGGTTTATACAATATATAAAACCAATTCCGGCGGTTACTACGTGTGTTTTTTATTTGCTGCAGCAGAACAACAATGTGTTTATCGGCGTATAGCAGATGCCAAAGACAAACACAACCGCATGAAGTTAGTTACGGGGCTACTGTCGAAAAAATAGCGCGTCGAACTTTGTTTGTATATTGGGAATGTATTAGAAACATAAACAATTTGTGGATACCCACACGATGTAGGCTCTGTACGAATGTGGTGATTTGTGTGATTGATTATACGAAATAAAAATACATGCCACGTAAAACTCTCATATATTAGATCGTTGCAAAAATAATGCACGTTTTTCCTATGCCTAGATTTAAGTACTATTTTCTTTTAAAGTTGTCGCCTAAAGTACTATGTGTTATATATCATTTTAATTTCCTATAATATAGGTTTGTTGTAAAATATTACTTTACAAAGATTTATCTCAATTTGCTTTAAAATATCGTCATTTGTTTTTTTAAATTGATATTTACTTTGACATATTAAATGTCAATTTGACGTTTTTAATATCAATTCAAGCAGTTACTGAGAAATTTGTGTACAGACAGACAGACGGGGCGAGGGACTTATTTTGTATTATGTATAGATTATACAGTTAATTAAATAATTAATGTATTACCTGTTGTTAAAAATATATACATTTTTGCAAATGTTCACGATAACATTTTGAGTACTGCTGTACAACAATGCACAGCACCAGTTATAATGGTGAAATATTAAAAGAAACTGTTGCCTGGAGTTTTTCCTCCGGAGTGTTTACAGACTAAACGCATTAATGTGCAATTTGCACCAAAGTTATAACGTACGTTCGATCTATGTCCATGTTAAAACAGCCGCATCAGAACGCATTATACGAAATCTCTGCGTAATTACCGTTTGTAGGAGATACGGTTGAGCATAGCATTGGATAGCAGGTTATGTTTTTTTAACGTATTGTCCAGATGACGGAGTTCCGGTTCAAATAAGCCTAGGAGAGAGTAATTACTTTATTATTGTTTGTTATGATTATTATTGTTATAGTTAACCATGGTTATTGTAGTATGGCTTTCGATTAAGCGAGCCTTCACAAAAAATTGAACGAAAGTCAAGATATATAAAATAAAGTAGACTGCATAAATGTTAAATTCGGTGACATAAATGTAAAAAACGGTGACATAGTGCACCCTGTTTTTAGAAAAACTACTGGAAATGCTCATAAGTACTGGCACCAGTTATGGCCGCTATAAGAGCAAAGTTTACTGTTTTTGTGATTGACGGGCTTCTTTTTTGTAATTCGCATGAACCATGTTACTAATACAACTAGTAACTCTTTATTGAATCAATTTAATGTCCGCAAATATAGATTTTTTTTAAATTATAGCCTTTTATTTTGTTTTTGATTTTTCTCCAGTAATGGATAAAGTAAAACCAGTAATGAGCACGCAGTGATGGACACTTGCTAATGATTACAAAACGATAAGATATGAAAGAAAGAATCGTCAAAATTGAAACAATGTAAAGCAGTTGCTATGATAATATAATAATTAATAAATAAATTATACTAATAATTAGTTTAAATGTCCACCATTTTAACACCTATAGGCGGATTATTATAAAATCACGCTGTAAGACATTTAAATGTATATAGATTAATATTCAGAAATGGTAGTAATCAAATATCAACAAATATTTCTAATTCAGTAGTTTTAATTTAAAAATAGCCATTACTGGGTTCATATCAAAGAGTGGTGTCAGTATCTTATATATTCATAGACGATAACAACAAAATAACATATTTGTAAATTGAAAAAATACAAATTATTAGTAAATTTGACGAAAACATAATTTTTTTATTATCGTTATAATTGTATCGTTCCTCATTTAAAAAAAATATAAATTATAAATTAAGACTCAAAAGTTAGTAGAATAACCTATAATATACTGTTCATTATACTTCTCTTTGAACTAAAGTATGTATGGTAACATGTAGTGTGCACAGCAATAATGAATGTGTGATTGGTGTGACGTCATATCGTAAATATGTCGATGCGAATCATAGCCGCCTTTGATTTATCCCCGAAACTTCAATAGGAACATGATTTTACAATAAATGATTATCATCGGCGATATGCCGCCCTCATATGTGCGTATATAAGCCGCTTTTGGAAAGCATGTACAACATTCTGTATTATACATCCCGTATATGTCATTAATTGACCCGTTCAGGAGTAAAACCGATAAATTTTAATACGTATATTTTTCGGTTATATGAACCGTCCTAATTTTTAATTCATACGAGACTCGGAGACGAGAACATATTAATTTTTTTTGAGACAAGATAGTCTCAATTTTCAAGAGACAAATTTTCAGTAAAATTTGAGAAACATACTCGTACCTAAATCTCACCCGTATTGTAAAAATATTCTAAATAAGAATGCATACAAGTGTGGAATATACATAGATAAAGATTTTGGATTGTTTGCATTAAGTTAAATTTTGATATCAGCTCGTTAAAAATCAGAGTACCTACGGTATGTGTCTCGAAAAGTTTGACCATGCTTGTATATTTGCTATAAAAGCACACTCTATACTATGAGCTAAAAAAGAAATACCAAATTGATTTTTTTTTTATTAATAAATTAATCAAATTTATTTATTCGTTATAAATCTTCATTTTATCCACCCATGCAGCCAATTTTAGAAGGGGGCAGTTAACTACCCCAAATTCTGTAATTCCCTACTGTCGTTAATGTTCTCTTGTAGAACAATTCGATGAATTCCCAAACCGGAAAAAAATAATAAAAAATAAGTTATTTCCGCTACTGGACATATATCGATAATAAAGTTTATTTGTAATCTGGAAAAATTTCAGAAAGCAAAAAAATCGTTGAATATTTCATATATTTGTCAATAGATTGGAAAACATATTTTTGTAGTATGTTTAATTCAATTGCTTGGTAATTGAATTAAAGAATTTAGAATGATGAATATATTAATTATTTTAAGAAGATAAGCATCAAAAATTTAACTAATAATAGTTTTTATCGCCGAGAATATCATCGTTGAGTTGAATTCGCCCAATTTATTTTATTGACGTAAGTTTCCTAGTTTATTTATCAAAGAAAACAATTTAGATTATTACATCTATATAAATGTCTTACCATTTACTTAAAATTCAATTTTAAATCGTCCCGGCGGTTCCCCATTTAATGAATGAGTGAAATTGGAGAATCAGTTCACTTATGTGTAAATAATGCAAACTATTCCATAATACGGATCGTTGTATCTGAATAATGTAAATCCTACCCCCTTCCCTAACGCATAGCACTGTTGTGTATAACATCATTGTTGTTAGTCCCAAAGACGGGGAAGCGAGGGGGGTTATTTGCAAGTGACAAGGATAATGTTTTTGATGCCTTTGCCCAAGATTGTGACGCACTATGAACTGACAATGAATGGTATGCTAGTGCCCTACATCATATTTATTCATGTTAACATTCGGAGAACAATGAAGTGAAAATGAGCAAAAATATGAGAATTAGAAGATATATGTGATTTCAAGGATTTAATAAGTTGGTTTATTTTTATTTTGATGTGCAGCTCTAGCTTGTTTCTGTAGCTAAAAAGTTACTTTGTGCAGTTCCGAAGGGAAAAATAAATGCAGATAGTCCCTTGTTACCGGATCAATAATATTTATTATTATGTTTCTAGTCGTTTTCCTCATTGGAAGTGACAAAATTACAAAGAGGACGTAAAACTATCGAAGTTATCTAGAAAATTTCATTCCACTGCCAGCCTTGACGATGGGCCCAATATTAGGTTGCCAGTGTTACTTTTTCGATATTGATCCCACAGTCTAGGCCAATCTTGAGATACTGAGCTTCGGTTACCTATTCTTTACCCAAGATTGGGCCAACTCTGGGCTAGCCTTGGTACGGCAAGCCTTAGCCGAGTCTTGAACGAAGTTATCATTTGTATCTTAACCCAGTGTTTGCTAGCATTGGCGCAAGCCTGGGCCAACCGTGGCCTCATTGTAATTTCCTGCATGGGTAATCCTAACGGTAAATATGGTTTTAAGACTTGTTTTAACAATAAAATTGGTTTAAAAGATTTTTGTAATGTTTTGCTAGTTGTAAATCTGTTGATTAATATTAAAGCTATTCATAAAAAATACTCAAAGCATGCACACTATTGCACACCCCAAGCAGGCTTAGGTAGACGTATCTAAATTTAAAAAAATCTTTATTTTATGTTATAATACAATAACTATAAAACTTTGAGCTTCAAGTATTCATATTACTATAGTTCTGAACTTGCGTCAGATATGTGTATGTGTGTATGTGAATGTTTCTACTTGGTTACTTTACCGCGCCGGACCCAGAACTGTCCGTATGGTCGGTATTCTATAAACAGGATTGGCTTTAGTGTATCCTTTTATAAACAGAAGCGCCTTATTTGTTTTTGACAGGAACGCGTCAAAACTTTACTACCTTCATTATCGAGCTTTGAAAATATACTTATTAACTCTCCCCAAAACTGTTTTCTCTCTATGAGTTACTATTTTTGATGTGTGAAATACTATTTTGGATTTAAATATTGGTTTTAAAAATCAATAAATATATTTTTTGATTGGTTGTCATCGTTTTTTATAATATTGCAAAAGTGTATTATATAAACAATAAAACACTTTTTTTTATTTTCTCCTAGTAGCTATTTTGTAACTTAAGTAATTTTGAAAAGTATTAAAAAGTCTCATGACAGATGTTAATTTTTATTATTTTTGAAATAAATTGTGATATAATATTTTTTACTAAACTTTATAGAGAATATTATTACAGACCTTTAATTAATTTTTGGATTTTTTTTTCGTTGTAGAAAACCGTTTAATTTTAAAGATATTCGTTTCCGTAAATTAATGTATAAACAAAACTTATCGTAGCCGCGGTATGGGCAGTTTATTTAACTAGAGACGGTTTAAATATTTCTACACAATGAATTCTGGTTACGGTCCACGTATAAATTTCAAAGAAGGCAAAAGCTCGTTCACAAACCAAGTATATATTTTTCCTACCTCCAATCAAGAAGGGATGTGTTCTATACATCCATATGTATACTATTTATCCTCAAATAATCTCGCTTTCTTATTTACTGATCAGCAATATTTAAATCAAAGCGGATTGGACGATTCCATTTATAAAACGTATAGGCGATGCTGTTTTCATATGTATTTCACCGTACGTATATTTATTTATATTTTGTTATTTATATAAAGTTATTTTAATAGTAGAACCCGTGCAAAAATATCCGCATTTTACGTAAAAAAGTGTACTTTTTCATATTACAATTAATTTTCATTTACCTCACAATTTTTATGTAAATTTTGATTTTGAGGGTAATAAGGCCTAAGAGTAAAAAATAGGTTCAACGCACACATGAACCTGTACACAAATACATTAAGTGTAGACAACTTCATTCCATTATATAATCTCGCGGTTCCCCATGCCGTGTCACCAAATTTAACTTTTGTGAAAAAATTCGCTCTAATAGTAAATGATTGTTGCAAATTAATACATTAAACTAAAAAGTTTATGTTTGAAAACGATCTACGTTTATTATATTACATTAAATTATATATATAATTATTATAATCATTAAAATATAAATTTAAATATAATTGACTGCCCACTTACATTTCTAATCAATAGTACGGTTTATATAATGAATGATATCGATGCATGCAGAATTCATACACTATTATAGACTTATTACCACAATGTATAACGATTTGATACCTTGCAAATAGCGTTAGCTTATCTTTTGTTCTAGAACAAATTCTTTATAATACTCGACATTAGTCTCCTATAAAGCCATAAAAATCACCCATTTTCTTGAAAAATGTTGCCGCCACTGAATAGATTAAGAGGAAACATGTTGATACTTTAAATTTCAACAAGCTTGACTATGCATAACCATCGAGGTTTTACAGTATCTATAATCCTATAAGTAATTTTGCATCAATACGTTTTCAAATAACGTTGAATATAAAAAAAAAACTGATAATATTAATAGAGATACAAGGACTAATATAATTTACATTTTATATAGAGTATGAGTCATATCAGGTAGAAAAATCTTGAACAGTTAATCGATAAAAATATTTTAAGCAAAAAAGTTAATATAGACATTATTGGACATGTGTCTGGAAATTTTTCGTGAGGGATTGATAATATTAAACATAAGAAAAAAATTTCATAACTGTATCACAATGGGTTCTCCAGATATTAAATAAAAGCTAATTTTATGTAAAATCTTTGGGGGTCTATAGCTCCCTCACGAAGATTTTCCGGACAAATGTTCATACAAACTTTTTTGCTTAAAATACTTTTCTCGATCAACTTTTCAAGTTTATTCCACCTGATATGACTCACCCTGTATACAGTATTCGTTATCATAAAAATATTTATTGATAAAACAGAATCCTGTATAAATTTTTATTATCAAAATTATATTCAAGTTCATTAACAAAGTTTCGTATTTTTTTAAGTCGAATACCTTAATTACAATACATATATAATTTCAATGAATATTTTAAAAGTTGATGATTAAATTAATTTCTTTTAAGCTTCATTCTTTTACAAAATTCAAATATCACGTTCTTAACATTAATTATAAGAGATAAAATAGGATATAATATTAAGGAATATACTTTGCATTTCCTTTTGTTAATCTTTTGTAATTTACAATTAATTTAATTGAATAGTTTCACTCCAATGAATTATGAAACTAAAGTGCATTTAAAGTAATATAATATTTTTCATGTATAAAAATGAATAATTTATCCGTGGATTTTTGCAATTGTAAATTTTCTTTAATAAGAAGTTGACAAAATTAAAAATTTTCGAACAACTATCCGGATTTGGGTGAAAATAGTCAAAATGAATTGAGGAAAGATTAAAATGAATATTTCCATCAAAATCTTGATTTCGAAAATTTTCTAAATTTTATGATTTACATATTTATAAGATTTTTTAATAATTATTAGATTATCTACACGAGAGGTAGGGGGATATTTGTAAAGTTACTTTTAACAAAAATAACGGTGAAACGCGATAACGCATATCCGATCACGTGAATATGTATAGAACTAATTTAATTTTTAATGAATGTTGGAGAGAAATAAACCTCCCGCAATTAAATCGCCAACAATTTAAATTGGTTTTTGTAAAAATATTTTTTTCTCGTACAAAATTAAATTAGTTGAAAAATTTAGTTTAATAAAATTACGGTTTCTTATCCAAAACAAAAATATTTTACAGAATGTAAACATAAACTCTTTTTTAACAGGAAAAGTTGAAAAATTGAAAATTTTAATCATCAAGTATCTTGGGCACTATTTTAAATTCCATGATTTTTCTTGAGAGAAAAATCGACAAATACCAATTATCTACACTTAATTGTCTAGGGCCTTTGAGTTTTCATAAATTTATAGAACTAGTTAAAAGTTTACTTAACTCGAAGTTCGAGACAAGTAAAAAACTGTCGCTTCTAAAAACATTGATTTCTACAATTTTTATTTATATACTTTTTATATTTATGTTTTTTGTTATAATGATCCCTTCTAAATCAAATTTTGATCCACCTATGGCACACGGGTTTGCTAATTTGAATATTTATTCAAAACAGTAATTTCATTGGTCAAATTTAAATTAAAAAAGTAACTAAAATCGTTATAAACATGACTGACATTTTAATGAATGCTGATTTTTGTAATTACGATGAGTATTTGATTCTAAAGCCTATTCAGGCATTGTGATGTTTCTATAGACATATAGTTATAATAAACCTTATATTAATACTGGAATAATGTTTTAATATGTAACATCCAAAATTTTTTGATTAAAAATTTTTTTGCGTTGTTATTTTTATTTTCATTCAATATATTGATCTTGACTAAATAAATAAAATATGTATTACTCGAAATATAATATAAGAAAGCACAAAAATTTATATTTATAACCGACGTCAAAAAAGGAGGAGGTTCTCAGTTCGACAGTATGTATTTTTTTAGTATGTTCGGGCATAACTCCAACAATTATTTGTTTGAAAAAGTACTCTTTAAAACTGAATTATTTATTCATTTTTATTGTTTCACTAATTCAATTAGTCACTTTAAATTTCACTAGAAGAATAGTCATTTCGAATTAATTATGCCGCATTTATTCTTACTTCGATTTGTCACCGTTTACGAATCAACTGCTTTGAGTGAGTTATTAACAAAAATCAGGTAAGTATTTATACAAGCCTTGAAAAATCTATTCACAATTAATTTTAATGTTTGCAATAAACATTTTTCATTAATTCTAATTCTTTCATAAATTAGCCTAAGGTATATATAATTTTATATAACTTATATTTGATGTAATATGATTATTATAATTGATATATTCATAAATTATATTGAAGTTAAGTTATAAATGATTAAGAGATGTCATGCGTGATAGTTTTCTATTTATTTATGCTTATTAAATAATGAATGTGTTTTTTTTTAAATTGCTCCAGTTTTTTACATTAAAAATAAATAAAATAAGAATCTTAAATTCTGTCAAGTAGTGAATAGTTACTAATTCATAATGGTATACTTTTTTTCAATTAGTGAATGTGTCCGTCTGTCAGTCTGTAAGCGCTGTAACTGAAATACAACAAATCGTAGGAGGATGAAATTTTATATTTAAGATAAATTTTTGTCTGGGAAGAAAACCTATTTTTGAAAATCATCTTTCAACTGAATACAGATGTTTACTGACATCGATTTTTGAATTTTTCGAATAACAGTTCGAATTATAGAAAAATGGCCAAGTTAAAAATTGTAGGTAATATTATTATCTATAATTTATGATCTATTTATTTTTTCAAAAAAACAAATTTTTGAATAAAAAAATTAATTATAATTCAAATGGTTCATAACTGAGAAAAAAATTATATTATTATAAACATTCAAAATACCTGTTTTATTAAGAATTTGCTCGTTAGTAAAAAAGCAAACTAAAATCTTTTTACGAAATATTTTCAGTATGATTGACAGCTGCGTTTTGTTCCAATTCATATGCAGTAAGATACCTATCAAAAGTTAGTTTCAAATATATTTTATCTTATTTTTGCTTGCGAAATAGTTGCGAATAGTTGTTACCTACTTATTATCACAATATTATTTTGTAGTTCAATAAGACCAACATATTGTAGTAAACTTTATAATATATTGAATACCTCTCGGAAATAATAATGTTATTTTTGTTTTATTATTCGAATATACATAGCTGTTACTCTACATTTGCCGCATCAAGTAACACTTTTTATATCCAACTTCTATACGTGTATGGCTTCTATAGACTAGTTATTGTGCAACCTCGAGTGGAAATAGTTGATAATGCAAGACTTGAATTGTGCCAGCGTATCTAAGAATGCATTCAGTATTATAATAAAGAAAATATCAAGTAAACGATATGAATAGGGTTTTTCAAAATATCAATATAGTAGGACGATAATTCGAAAGAAAATAAAAAGTAAACTATATTTACGAGATACTTGCTTGCATGTGTGACAGTTTTGTTACGTTGTCCATGGAGTTAAGTAAAGTCATTTTCAGGGGCGTCTTAAATAAAACTCTGGTGGCAGGACTTAGGAGGAGGTAGTTAGGACTTGGGTACATAACTGATTTTTTTCAATCAAAATTTCTTTTCACCGAAGATTTTCGCATAGAGGATGTTATTTTGTTATTTAAAAAATACATACATGTGACTACGGAAGTAAAATTATGTAGTGGTAGAATATTTAACTAGCCCATTTATATTTAAATAAAAATCGAGTGGATTAAAATAATAATATTATTCGTACGTACATGTGA
This sequence comes from Sialis fuliginosa, assembly GCA_961205875.1. Taxonomy (NCBI): domain Eukaryota; kingdom Metazoa; phylum Arthropoda; class Insecta; order Megaloptera; family Sialidae; genus Sialis; species Sialis fuliginosa. The sequence continues at coordinate 13,918,562 of OY540817.1, forward strand.
AATCAAGATCAAGAACAAGATAAAAAAAATCTAGACCTCGTTTTAATTTTCTTCCTAAAAAAATATTTTTCCAGTTACCAATTCTTAACTTAAATTAATTATAAAGTCATTTACTTTAATCATTGATTGAAAAAATAATCCTTTCAAACCGAGAGACCAAGAAAAATCTGTATGTTTATAATTATGTTATTATTATTATTAATAGAAATTTCGATAATATTTTTCATGAAAATTGTCGTGGTCTTTAATCCCTTCATATATATACGATTAGTTTATTTCTGTCTACATCACTGGATCCCTTATCTTAATTAATTGGTAATATCCTTTGTCTACTAATTAGCTTTTCCCAATAGATCATTTAAGGATAATTTGAAATGGTAGCTTTGAGTACATGGAGAAATTATGTCTGGATAAATTGAGCATTCAGTTGCCACAACAATCAGATTTATTTTTCGTCAATTTGATAATCTGGATAACAAAATATTTTACGGGTGATATTAAATTACACTCAATCATGTTTTTGCATGGAAATATAGTAGATTGGTTCTGCAATTTTGAAAACATATTTTTTCTTATAAATAAACTCGTTTAATCGAATTTGGTCATAAACACTTGAAGAAGATCTTGATTTACAAAAAGCAAGAGTTATTTTAGTTTAAAGCAGTGGCGAAGCGTCCATGGAAGCAGGGAAAGCAGTGCTTCTCTTACTTTATGGGTAAATTAATACAAATCTATGTTTTCAGTTAATAAATATTTAAAAAATATTATTAGAATATTCATCTTTATGCGCAACTCAAACATTTTAACCAAAAATCAAATATTCATTTACATGCTCAATTATAAAACTCTAATACCTCTACGTCTTATTTTCTTGTATTATAGTCGATATTTGTATGACGAGTTGAAGTTCACTGCAGGAAATTTCACTAAAAAATTTCGAATTTTTGATTTTGTTAAAAGTATGTTTATTGTATAGAAAATGACGTGAAAAGTTGAATGCTTTAAATCGCAGGTCTGTATCTTAAACCGTTATTGAGATATAGCCTCTCAAAGTTTCAATTTTTTCAAAATTTTGAAGAAAAATGGCCCTAACTTTTGAACGCGTGGTCGGAATTGATTTTAGTTGACGGATTTGGAATCAGCTTATCAAAATCTATATAATAACATGTATAATACCTTAAAACTAGAAAAAAAAATTATCGCGAAAAATCGAAAAAACTCAAAGGGGTATACCTTAAAAAAATGTCGATTTTTGACGAAATTTTTTTTATCTGATTTTAAAGTATTATACATGTCATTATATAGATTTTGACACGCTGATTTCAAATCCGTCAACTAAAATCAATTCCGACCACCCGTTCAAAAGTTATGGCCTTTTTTCTCCAAAAATTTGAAAAAACTAAAACTTTGATAGGCTATATCTCGATAACGGTTTGAGATACAGACCTGCGGTTTGAAAATTTCAACTTTTCACGTCATTTTCTATACAATAAACATACTTTTAACTAAATCAAAAATTCTAAAAAATTTAGTGAAATTTCCTGCAGTGAACTTCGTCATACAAATATCGACTAAAATATAAGAAAATAAGTCGTAGAATCATTTAGTTACTATATAAATATATAAGAATTTATTTAAAAAAGTAAAAGCTTGAACTTAAGATGTTTTATAACAAGTTTTTTTTGTAATAGGAGGGGGAGGATTGACAAAATATGCTTCCCTTATTAAAAATTTCACGCCTCGCCACTGATTTAAAGCTCTAGCTTGTTTATGCAGCTCTGAAATTGAAATGTGTACTTCTAAAAGCTATTTTGTGCAGTGCAGGATCAACGTGAAGAGAAAAAAAAAGCATTTGCAATTAATAATTTCTTTATTAATAAGATTTTCTTAAAATAACCCCTGATCAAAAGTATTCTATTTTCTGCAATTTTTTAAATTATTTATAAGAACTTCTTCAAGTGTTATTATGGTCAAATTCGAAGCGGAAATGCAGTGAAACTTCTTTTACACGACATTTTGGAAAATGGAACCGAACATGTTTTTTTAAATTTAAATTTATCTCCAAAAACATATCCATAAGCGATTGTTTTTTATTAACCATAACAGTTCGGTTTAAAATGTTTCACTGTACACAAAACTACACTAATATGCACAGTTATCCTGCAAGGAGTAAGTAGTAAAGGTTAGTAAAAGACGGGGTTAGTTTGTGTCTCTACGCGTTTGTGTTTAGCTAATTTGTGTAATTTGTTTCACAAGAGTAGCAGTGTTGGCGTACTTAGTCACTCATCTATTTGTGCAGGATAATTTCATGTATTCTCGCCTCGTAACTTCATTTGTTCTAGTCCATACACTCACTACCACATTTCCCATATGTGCACAGTGGCGTACTGTACCTTGGAAAACAAGGTATGTTATTATAAAAAAAGTTAATGATTGCACAGGGCTTCACAAAAAGTAAATAATAAAACGCATCGTATTTCAGATGAAATAGTTAACTACTTAATTTTTATAGAATTTTATTAGAAAATTTAACTTCGACATTTTTCATTATTATTTTCGAATATCGTTAAAAAAAAATTTCTAACAATTCTAATCAAAACTTTTTATTAAAAATAACATACAATTTTCACGTTCTTGAGAAATTTTAAGAAAATATCAATTTTGAGATATCCTCCCTCCCATCTATGGGGAATAATGTATAGGTTTTGTTGCCATTTTGTAAAAAAAACAATAAAAAAAACACCGTTTTGGTATGTTTTCTTTTTGGCGAGGCGGTTGTTAAATTATTCCGCGAATAAAAGTTCAAGCCATTTTTTTGTTTTCGTTTTCACGCGGTATCTGTTGGTTTCGGTTCGGCTCTACGTTCTATTTGCTCTTTTCCTCAGTTCTGCCAATCGTTTTTAAATTTGTATTATGTAATTGAGAAATGTTCGAAATTATTAAATTGTTCCCATTGAGGTTTTGCATAAGTATTATCCTATTTGATAAGAAAATTATATTAATTTTAATTATGACGGTAATATTCGTATTATCTACTCGCAAATATTGCCTCAAAGTTAAATTAAATTCACACATGTAAAAACTATTAACTGATTGCCAATCACCGACAGATGTGAGCCGGCAAGATTAAAGTTAATCGCGACGCTTCGTTTGATCACAACTCCTCCCCCAACTTGTACATACGTCGCTAGGTGACACCACATTACATCACGGTGCTAAGTTACGTATGACCACTACTATGCCAGTTACTGTCAATATTTTACTTCCTCGCAATATCGAAGATACGAGAAACTTTGTGATCGTAATGAGACAAAAAAATTGTTCTCCGATTTCAAAATTTTAAGTTGACCTTTCCGTTTTAGGTCAGGACAAACACTTTTCGTTCTGTGTCTCTTTGTCTGTCTGTGAGTCTGTGTGTCTGTCCCCGGAATCCTTGACACACACATAAACACTGTTCATTTACTTGGCAAATGTTTTTTAATAAATGGTTCATTAATTCTACCCAATAATTTGGTTCTATAACATATACACTATACAGGCAAAGAGTTTGAATACACCATTAAGATTATAGAAATTCAAATAAAATAAAAATATCTGACAATTTTTTTACATAAAAGTATTAAATTATCTTTTTACAAAAATATAGATTTCTTTATATTTTTACATACCTAGTTGTTGTATCTCTTCTAGAGCGCAAATGTAAATAATTACACCAATACTATTATGACATTTCTAATAATTATTTTTATTTCTTCATTTAATATAAGTTTTTTTTTTTTTTTTTTTTAATTTAAATTATTGGCCATCGGGCGTAGCCCCTCAGCCAGACTTGAACTGTAGTGTATATATTAATAAGTTAAGACTTAATTAATTAATAAAACGTTCTTGGAAAGCAGGACAATCCTAACAAATATACATTAAAGGTGTGCATCCAAACTTTTGACTATACATATATGTATAGTAGGTAAAAAGTATTAAATTGGTTCTAAAAATTCAAAAATATTTAACTTATAAAAACACTGAAATTGATTCTCCAAATTCGCATAAAAATTTGTGTATAAAACGGCAAAATATACAGAAGAACTGTCCACGTGAGTAATTTTTACCGAAGGTCATAAACACAACATTTTGAATCACGTATACAAAATACAGTATAGTAATTTTATTACTTTATTTTTGTCCGTAATAATAAAGGGCAGGGTGCAATGTAATAATGTAAGTTCAAAAACAAGACATAACAGTTTCGAAACCACTGTAAATAATACCTGTCTATGTTTTTTTCGAGCGTATAAGATATATTTCCAACATCAGGAATTTTTCCGATTTATATGTAAAGTGAATAAATATTTGAACAGTCTTTACTGTGTTGATAAGATTTCATATGTGAGTTACTATACTAGTTTCATATAGAAAAGTTACAGTATTCTATTCTAAGCACCTCAATACATAATACACAATATATGGGTTTGTAGGTGAAAAAAAAAACTATTTTTAGATTTCCAAAAGATAAAATGTTTATTAGGGTACCAAAACGTCATAATTTTTGAATAATTTTGTTAGAAAAACGTTTGATAATGAAAATATTGATCTTGAAATAAAAAAATTTGATTCTAAGATTAAAATTAAATAAATACAATGGGTCGTGCCAGTTAGAAATTGATTTGGAATGATCTTTTTTAATTTAAGAATGAAAATTTGTTATTTCAAGATTAATATTTTCATTGGAAATCGTTTTTCTAACAAAATTATCCAGAAATCATAAAAAAATCAAATAAAATAAATTTTCTCTTGTTGTAATGACCCAATGACCCATATATCTGTCAATGTTGAATCGCAAGTTTAATTAATTCATCTAAATATAGAGTATAGAATGCATTCATGAGTATTCTAGAATTTTAGAAAGAGTTTAAGACGCTCTAGTACGCAGGTCTTAAAAAAAATGAAAAAAACGAGTGTATTTTAAATGGATAAATCACCCCCCACCTGTGAAAGGGCTGAAACTTTTACCACATTTTTTAAAAATTATTTGGAGCTGATTTGGGACGCGGCTTTGTCAAAGTTCATCCCAAACCAATCTAATATACATAACATAACATAAAATAGTATTAATTAGTAAAAATATTAAAATAATAATAATAAAAACGTAAAACCGTATTATTGATGTAAGTGATAAAATCAAAAAACAACCAGTAATTTTAATGGCAAATAAGAGCCGACAGATAGAATGACACTTACAAATGTACATGTAAATCGTTTATTGCAACATCAATTGCTGTTAACTTTTTACGATCAACAATTAAGTTTGAACTGACAATATTCAACATAGATTAAGCGCTTTAAGTGTCGCGACCAGTCGATTGTAAATAACAAAACGGTAGCGATTGGTAGTCTCATTTTACTACGCTCTGTTGGTCACGAAATCTATGTTAGTAACTAGCAATCACTTGATAATTCCGTGAGCAGTGATTTCAGAAAGATATTGTTTTTATTATGAAACAAATGCTTATAAGTTCAATGAAATTAAATGTTCATAAATGGAATTAAAATTCGTTTAGATTATTTTAGCGCCCTTAATAAAATATCAAAAATGTAAGATTGTAGACTCCCGACAAAGACCAAAAAATAAAAATAGAACAAAAAAAATGAGATAGTAAAATTTCCTATAACATGGTACTTTCAGTAGCTATCAAGGCCATAATTACCACGTAGGCCCTCGCAGCAGCGTAAAAATTGGGGTTGAAAAAAAGGGCATTAAAATTAGTAACAAGCGTAAAATTGTGGATTAATTAAGGTGGCAACGAGAAAAAAGTTTTTAATTTTAGATTTAGCATATAGTGAGGGCCCCTTGGTCACTTACTGCCCCGGGGCCCCAGAGCCTCTTGTTACGGCCCTAGTACCTATATATCTAAAACTAATAGTTCTGAATTGAGAGACATTCAAAACTACAATACTGCTTTGAAAATATCACAATATGCCTCGGTTATCTTTAAAATGTAATTTCGATCTTCAGTTAATTAATACAGTAACAATTAATAAAAATTCTCCCCAAAAAATATCGGTTTAACTAAACACAATCTATTGGAAAGCTACTTACAAGTATGTTTCACTTTAAATTTTAATTACAGCGGTTATACTAAAAAATAATTCATTGTATCCGAGATAAGGTCAGATTCTGATTAGATATATTATTACCTTCAAAACGTAGAGAAAAGTGTTTTTCCGAATTGACGACTATACGTGTGTCTGCCTATACAATTTTCTTTCATTCACAATAAGTTAATCGGATCAGCGATTTTGGAGATATGTGAAAAACTATCGTATAAAAGTTTTCTGACAAATTCTACGGAATCTTTCATATTAACTTATGGAACAAGAAAATCATGTATATTAAAATTGTCCTATTTCTATTTTTCACTGATTAATAAACATTAAATACAACACAACCTAATTTATCGGATATTTTTTCATTTCAATAAAATATATTCAATTGGGATAAAATACAAAACAATAACCAACAAAATCCAATCAAAATCTATTATTTAACATTTTTAATCTGTCCAAAAACAAAATTGATATAAACAAATACAATAACAATGTACCTATTGACTAGCCGAATCCAATTCTATATCGCAACGTGAATGAATCCGAGCGCATTGGCCGATGAGCGTCCCTCCATTAGGGCATTATAGATTGGCCACCTGTGGAGAATCTTTTACGTTTCCATTCCAGTATCCGGTTACTGCTTGTTGTCTCTCTCCTCCGCCGCCGCCGCAGTACCTTTTCTAGCCGCGGATTCGCGCCATATGTTCTCGATTTGTGGGTGAAGAAAGTTTCAGTTGAATATTATATTTATGTCTAGTGTTTGTCAGGAATAGTTTGTATATTTGTAGATGATATTGTAGTTGGTTGCGAATTTTAGATTAAAATGTTTATTTATTAGCTACTAGAAATTATGCGCGGCTTCGTCCGCGTGTTACTCAGTTAAAATATTTTAATTTTTATACATTTTGTTAGAACATGTCAATTGTTTTTGCTTGGTAATATGAACGTTGATAATATGTACACTTTTTAAAAATTCATCAGCAATCCACTAAAAAGTTTAGATTTTCTGAAAGAGCCCATTACAGTCTCCATATTTACTTATCGATTGGTTTTTAAATATGTATGTATATTAGAGTGTCCGTACAGATTGAAATATTAACGTGACTATTCTTTGTGACCAAAAACTTTAAATTCAACTTGTATTTTTAATAGCAATTTTCACGTTTTTCTAAAAATACTACTTTTTTCTCAATTTTTCTTGTTTTTCCTGTATATTATGACTTTTTCTGGTAGTTAGCAAATTTTAAAAAAGATTAAACATACAATTTTCTTAAATTTCTAAAAAAATTTGTTTAGTCGATTTCTGCTGAGACGTAATTTCTAAATTAATTTTAAAAAGTCTTCCTTAAAAATTTGCCAATTACCGTCGTAATATACAGGAAAGATAGAAAGAAAAGTAGTATTTTCAAAAAAACGTGAAAATTGCCATATAAAATACATTTTTTTTAAAGTGTATTGAGCAAAGCTTAACTATTAAATATATATCAACGCTCAGATTGTGGCTACCTATTTTTCGGTCACAAAGTACAGTGTCCCGTTAATATTTCCAATTTGTACGGACACCCTAATGTATAAAAAAGTCATTATATCGAATTTTGATAATTTTTAATTGCAAAACGTAATTAATCAACAGCAATATTTTTGAAAAATAAAAAAAATATTAATCTACCTATTTATAATTCTATTTATGCCATGAATATAAGAATATTTATTCGTATATCCATTGCATTGTAGTGATTACTAATAAAGTATCTCACTCATTCTCCCACCTCTGCAGAGTGCTTTATCCCACATCGTAGCAATATTTACAGTGGAAATTAAATGATAATTATACATAAAATCTCTTATTTTATAACCATGTTTATACGTCGTATTAAAATGATATGATTTCATTAATTTTATTACTGGAATAGAGTTGACTGAATCTTTAATTGTTTTTCATCGAGTTAAACATGTTAAGTAAAGTCGTAAAACATCTACCTATTACGTCATTATAATATGTATATAATTCATCTAGGATATAGAGAAACTAACACTACTTTTTAACTTAAATAAAAAGGGTTATGTGTTTCACACCTGCATTTGTTTGTCTGTAGGTATGTGCGTAAACCAAAAACAGTAAAAGAATTTGAATATAGATTATATTTGAAATTATTATAAAAAACATAAAAAACCTTTAAAACACTGAAAAGTATAAATTAAATTCAACAGTTTTCGAAGTCGGTTTTTTTTTAAATTTTCAATTGGTTTGGCATCTTCTTCAGTTAAATTTAATTATTATATACTTTTTAGTATTTTAAGGGTGTTTTTGAAGTCATTTTTTTAAGTTGTTTTTATTTTTTCCCTTTAGAATGGCGTATTTAAGAAATTCATAGTCAGATTCTGATAAAATGTATATGAAACTACCTCGGAAGAATACTCTTTCAAACAAAAATAGTTTCATCTAATAGATGCATATTTGTCGGAATAATGCCCGAAAATACATAAAAAATATATACAGAAAAATTGAAAACCCCATCCTTTTTGAAGTCCATGGTCAGATTCTTATAAAATTTAAATGGGACCACCTCGGGAGTATATGCTTTCAAACAAACAAAAAAACGTCCAAATCTGTGCATATTTGTCGAAATTATGTCCGAACATACATAAAATATATGAGAAGGTGAATTCCAAAACTCGTTCGTTTCATTTTAAAAAATAATCGAAATGCAGTGGATTTTGAAAAAATACCAAAAATTCTTTCAAAATCCACACATATATTGATTTTATTGAGAACCTCATTTTTTATAAGTCGGTTAAAAACACCACATACTGATAAATGATGTAATATGTTGAAGTGAAATTCAAACAAGAAAAGGTTTAAAACAACAAAGATATGAGGACATGAAATAGTTTAACTTTGTGGAGTTGAATGGGAATGCGACATATTCCTGCTTGTAAGCAAAGTATGAATTCTATAAATATTATTAAGGGGTTTTCGCCTGAAATTACGGTTTATATATTATGAAAATGCCTGTGTACATATTCGCAGTTGTAATTAATTTTAATGTGGCAAAGAGAATTTTCAAGATTGTTATGTCATTTTAAATTCCAAATTTGCTTTTGTACATTTGCTCTTTGTAGTCTATTTACATTGGCCACGTTTAACTTGATTATAATTAGAATTTTATCTTTCCAGTGTAGTTATTATTTATCTTACATCTTCTATCCTTTTGTCTGTACATCACAACTAACAAGTGAAGAGGACAAAATAAGATACTATCCCCTCCCCTCCCCTTCTCAGATAGAAAGAAATGGGTTTGATATTAAAAAAAAAAACATTGTGTTAAAATTATCAGGTCCCCTATTCTGAAGTAAAATATACCACACAGGTGGTCAAAAATAATATTTTCCCAAAATGAATTTTTTTAAATTTGAAATACTGTAAAACTATTTATCTTATTCATATAAGACATTATAAACACTGTCTGCATTCAAAATTATGGCACTAAAATTAATTTTAATTATTTTCACATTCGCTAAACAAAATTTTAATACATATAATTCATATGTACATATTTTATAATTATAGCTAGTATCAATAATTATTTGCCTTAATAATGTAAAGTATACGGTGCTTGTAGGTTGTTATTAATATTCATTTTAAACTAAGTATCCACTAATAATTTACAATTGTAGCTTTACGATGACGCAATTATAAGAAAATTATAATAATATTTTATGCACAGACATATACGTATTAGGTAGCTAAACTATATTATCCCTACATTATATTATCCGTTTACTATCTACAATACACATAAAATATACATTATACATGCGTACATACATTAATACATAGATATGTACATATATTACAGTATTTTTTATACATCGTACAGTATGCATTAAATTGTAAATACGTTATTAAATATAAAAACTGAAAGCATCTATATGTACTTCTTTTTATGTGTATTCATTTTTATTAACCTTAAAAAAATGTTTATCCAATTTAATATTTTCTAGTACCAGTACCTGAATAGTAGAAATTTAAAATAAATATAACTGAATTAGTATTTACAAAAAAAGTTTGTATTGTATTCTGTGGTACCAGTCTTGGATATGACCCTAGTAATCGCTATTTTTTAAATAAATGAACTGAATTAGAAATATTTGTTGATATTTGATTACTACCATTTCTGAATATTAATCTATATACATTTAACTGCCTTACAGCGTGATTTGATGACAATCGGCCAATAGTTGTCAAAATGATGGACATTTAAACTAACTATCAGCGACTGCATTACATTGTTTCAAATTTGACGATTCTTACTTAACATTTTGTAGTCATTAGCAAGTGTCCATACTGCGTGCTCATTACTGGTTTTCTTTATCCATTACTGGAGAAAAAACAAACAAAATAAAAGGCTATAATTTAAATACAAACTATATTTGCGGACTTTGGTAACTAAATTAATTAAATAAAGAGTTACTTGTTTTATTAGTAAAATAAGTTCATGAGAATAACTGGTGCCAGTACCTTATGTAGTTTAATATATATATTTGTGAGGGATAAACAGACGGACGGACGGCAACGTGAGATAAATAGGATTCTTGTCTAGACCTTTTAAAACTCTAAAAATGATTCGGTTAACATTAACTTTACTAATTATTCAACATTAACAAATAACTTTCGTACATAACAAGCCACACTGATTGGAGTTAGAGTCCATTACACATTAATATTAATATAGTCGTATAATACAAAACACATACCCGTATATGCTCACAACATATTTATTATGATGTCATAGACTTTATGGGACGTATAAACGTGTATATACGCGTTAAGTAGACCGACGTGAATACACGCCAACGTATTTACAGCAATTGTGAAACGTTTATACACCCTATTAAAATGTGTTTATAATATATCCGTGTGTATATTAGTTTATAGTTGGTTGATTACATACTGCTATTTTATATCGGAGCCGGAGTTATAAATGAGAAGGTATTATATTTGCTACTCATGGGCGCCCATAGAAGGGGATTCTGTTCTATCTTTATATTATATCGCTCATTTGATGCAACAACGTCACAACTCAAAAATTTGTCAAAATTTGATTCATGGAATTTCTGGTGGAATGTACCAGAAATTTAAAGAATGTCATTTTTTAAGCGTGTAAAGAAGTGAGAAAGAAGTAACCAGAAAGAGGTAGTAACTAGTGTTCTGGCAGAAACACTCAACATGAAGTGAACATAAAAGTTTTTTTTTCTAGCCTGGTCACTAGTTTCTATCTCTTTCTAGTTACTTCTTTCTCACTTCCTTACACGCTTAAAAAATGATATACTTTTAATTTCTTGTACATTCCACCAGAAATTCCATGAATCAACCAATCAAAGCTCGTTGTTCCGTTTTTTGGTCAGACGTGAACGCTCCCATTGTGATTTTTCAGAAGACACATTTAAAGTTTTGAATTGGTATAACTTTATATGATAATTTTCAAATAATTTATGCTCTATTATAGTTAATTAAAGAAGCTTAGATATATCATTCATGTTGTATAAAGTACATGTACGAACAGTTTTTCCTGTATAAACAACTCAAAAATAGCTATTTTTGACGTGTTGTTGCAGTAAATGAGTGATATCTACATCTTAATTAATTCTGTATTGACAAATCAATAATACATCAATTTGATGATTAGGTTTTCCATTAAAAAAATAACGGCAAGATTTTTTTCCCCCAAAGATCTTACCCTACAAACTTTTCAAACAACTTATTTATATAAATGTATAAGCAATCAAATCTTACGTATTTAATTATTATTTATAATAAATTGCATATAAATTATAATCAAAATAATTCAAATAAATAAAACAAATCGATACAAATAATTAATATAAACTAGTTTAATATTAATATATGTGTATACATATAATATATATAGTATAAATAATAACAGTTTAATTGTGTAAACGTCAAAAAATTGATTAAAGGAAAAGTAATTGCAAGCTTTCGAATCACAGATTCATCCTCAGGCTTATAGAAAAGAAATTAAATAAAGCCTGAGGATGAATCTGTGATTCGAAAGTTTGCTATTACTTTTCCTTTAATCAATTTTTTGACGTTTACACAATTAAACAGTAATTATTTATATTTTTAACGTCACTACTATTATATAATATACAGTATATCTACTTTTTAGTAATAATTTGTGGAAGAAATTTAATATCAATTATATTTTACAAAAGAGATACAAAATATAATTTATGCCTAAAACATATATATCTCAAGTATTTGGTATGGCGACATACAGATATTTTAATTAAAATTAAATGTAATAAAAGAAGCCAGTGTCGTATCTAGAAATTGATATAATTTCGTACAAAATTTTAAAATATGACATATTAAATATGAATATTAACATAAAATTGATTTTTCGTAGTGATAGAATTTTTTTCCGCAATTACGAATTATTTTTGGTGTCTTTTTCGAAAAGTAGTGCTATCGAAAATCCAAAATATCTCAAGAACACGACGAATGTAATGTGATTTTTTTTGAATTATTTACTGTTAAATTTACTATAAATTTTTTTAACTTTTAGTAAAAATATTCCTTAACAAAAGTATTTTTCCGCTCTTTGCAGTATTTTATAATGAGGAAACATTGTGTAAGTTGGCAGATGGATTTTGCTATTGTACTTACGCCACTGTAGAGATATTTGGCTGTGGAATGATGAATTTAATTAAACGTGAACAAAAACGACACTCGGGTAAGATAAAAGGGACGATTATTTGTTTAATTATTTATTTACACAGATCTTAAAACATTAAGAGTCTTCTTTTGGACATTTGTTGTGCTTTTATTACAAAATATTTACAACTTATTCGAGTGGGTTCTTACTTTGATGCAGTACAAATGAATATTATATAATAATATGTCTGAACAATTTGAATGTACATATAACTACGTTTTACCGAGGGCGGACGTTACATTTTGAAAACACTTTGAAAACTTGTATCGCCGGAATTAATAATGATAGAGCAATAAATAGCCCTCCATCATTCACCTTTTTAATACAATAGCTTAAAACAAGAAAGGCTAGTTTTCAAAATGATAATACACGTTTACACGTTTACTACTGTGCCCCTTTTTATCGGGTGGTTTTTTAACGAAAATAAAGATAATGATATTTAGGGATGAGAACATTTTTAAATATCAATACTTCAAGATTATATTCAAATGGATGTCATTTTTAAATAAGGGCCGAGATATTTACGATTTTGTATAAAACCTCCTATCTCGCATAGTATTCGAGAAATGATTATTTCTATCAAATTACGAAATCTACGCGAGCAAGTAAATTGATTCCGAGGTTTTTGTATTTTAGGTGTTTAAGGCACTCCATTATAAACATAAATAAAAAAAATTGTCGGCTAATCTATCTTAGGTACTGGCACCGGTCTTGGATATGACCCCAGTAATGGCTATTTTTAAATTAAATGTATTGAATTAGAAATATTTGTTGATATTTGATTACTACCATTTCTGAATATTAATCTATGTTCATTTAACTGTATTTACAGTGTGATTTTATGACAATCGACTAACATGTGTCAAAATGGTGGACATTTAAACTAATTATTAGTATAATTTATTAATTAATTATTATATTATCATAGCAACTGCTTTACATTATTTCAAATTTGACGATTCTTTCTTTTATATCATTTGTGTCGTAGTACTTATCATTTTGTTATCATTAACAGGCGTCCATCACTGCGTGTTCATTACTGGTTTTACTTTATCCATTACTGGAGAAAAAACATAAACAAAATAAAAGACCATAATTTAAAAAACAAACTATATTTGCGGACTTTGGTAATTAAATTGATTAAATAAAGAGTTACTTGCTTTATTAGTAAAATGAGTTCATGAGAATTACAAAAAAAAGTCCGTCAATCACAAAAACAGTAAACCTTGCTCTTATAACGGCCATAACTGGTGCCAGTACCTTATAACTATGTACTTATAATGTTTACTATATACAGGTGAATAAAAAGTAAGATAAATGATTCTATAGTGTAAAATATAAAAAAAATATGAAAAACAATCTACTTTTATTGGCTACTCTGAATTTTAATATAAACATTTGATTGATGTAAGGTAAAGCTGAGCGCTTAAGTGATTTTCTCACGTCCATATCTGTCCAACCACGCACAACTAAACAAATATAACGATCACGCTCGCTTACGAATTAAATTATTTTACTCACGCCCGAAATTCGATTTCATGCATATTGAAATAAAAAAGTGTATTTCAATCTATTAATACCGGTATACATACATATGACAAATTGAAATTTAATTTCTTGATTTAAAAAAAATAATGTTATTAAAAAATTACAGCCATCTAGCTACTGAGCAGTGTGTCTTAGAAAGCTAAGATTGGCCAAGGTATATAAAGACAAGGTAGCCCCTCATCAGCTTCTTGACCAATCAGCGTTGGCGCGGGAATTGAGGTCACTACGAATTCAAATGTACCAAAAAAAAGCTCAACATATTTTTTTCTAAATGTTACTAATTCAAATGATTCGAGTCAATAGAAAGTATAGAATAGGTGTACCATAGCCCTTCATGTAAGTGGAAACGACATATATATAATAAGAGAAAGCATATAAGATACTGGCACTATTTATGGTCGCTATAAGAGCAAAGTTTACTGTTTTTGGTGATTTACGGGCTTTTTTTGTAATTCTCATGAACTTATGTTACTAATAAAACAAGTAACTCTTAATTTAATCAATTTAATTACCAAAGACCGCAAATATAGTTTTTTTTTAATTATAACCTTTTATTTTGTTTATGTTTTTTTCTCCAATAATGGATAAAGTAAAACCAGTAATGAGCACGCAGTGATGGACTCGTGCTAATGATTACAAAATGATATAAAAGAAAGAATCGTCAAATTTGAAACAATGTAAAGCAGTTGCTATGATAATATAATAATTAATTAATAAATTATACTAATAATTAGTTTAAATATCCACCATTTTGACACCTGTTAGCCGATTGTCATCAAATCACGCTGTAAGACAATTCAATGTATATAGATTAATGTTCAGAAATGGTAGTAATCAAATATCGACAAATTTTTTAATTCAGTACATTTAATTTAAAAATAACCATTACTGGGGTCATATCCAAGATTTGTCCCAGTACCTTATTTGAGTGCTTGTGTTTTTATCTTATGAACACATTTATACTAAATATTCTGCGCAAATGACATTTAACAAAAATAGATTTTTTTTCTTTCTAACGACAGTTCGCTTTTTCAGCTGCCATACCTTCCCTATGTATAATATCTCTATGCTAAAAAGGTTCATTTTTCCCATCTCTAATGTACAATGTACATTTATACATCATGTGTAGCAGAGAATGTAGCAAGGTCAACACGATTCGTGTAAGTGTCCGTTTGTAGTGAGAGCTTCGCATTTTCATAGAGGCTTTGTATTTCGATGTGTCAATATGTGTTCAGATTTATTAACGGTTGCCGGCTTCAATGAAACAGATCGACAAATATTTATACAGGGCTTTGGCTGGTGCAAACGCATGCTGTTTGCTTGCTAATATCATACACGGTAGTGGGTGTCATGTGGAAGAGATTTTATTGGGAATGTGCCAAATGTTTTTAAACGTTTTTGAAAAATATATTAACGTAATAATTAAAAAATGAGTATTGTTTCAGGAGTTAATACAAAATTGTATATGTATTTAATAGCCAATGGATATCTAATGTATCTATGGATATACGATTCTTTACCTCTAATAGTAAGATACCAGTCTTGGATCATACCCCAGTGTTGGATTCTTGTTTAATTAATTGTATTAAATTATAAATATTTGTTAATATTTCATTACTTCCATTACTGAATCATAATCTACATATACTGAACTGTAAAATAGAGTAATTTGATGACAATCGGCAAATTCGTGTTAAAATAGTGGACAATTAGGGTTTGAATTATTTAATTCATTAATCCTTGCAGTTTGGATGGAGTCACTACGCCTATTGAGTAATTCGCTACCGAAAAAGGGGGGGGGGAATTATTAAAAAGTATCTAACTGTAAGTGTTTCATTAAAATTTTTATATATTATTTTACCTCAAATCAATAAGGTTATAAGCTTCACAAAGTAAAATTTATGCAAGCTTATATCAAATTAATTGATTTTAATTTCAATCATGGATTTAAAACGTTTTTTTTTTTCAATTATCAAAATGTGTCACGAGCGTGACTTTCGTAAATTTATTCATTATGTAAAAAATCCTAATTCTTTCAACCTGTGATTCGTGGTCATGAAAAAATTGTCAAATTCTAAAATAAACTAAAATTATGTAAATCAGCATAAAAATATATATATTTAACTGACCTTTGAAAAATATATAAGTTTTCAACACAGAAGAATGTCCAAATCTGAAATAAGATAATAAAATATTAATAGTTGTGTATATTGAAATTTAAGCAACAAACTCTATCGAAAATTTCAAATATCTGATCGATTTAACATTAAAACTACAACCCAAATTGTATATCATTATAAACTGGTGATATAAATATTAAAGTTAAAAAGAAAACAAATTAACTGATGTGGCCAACACATGACTTTATTTCATACACATACGTGACCGAGAAAAATTTATTTTATAAAAAAATATTATTTCTATTTATTTTCATGTAACAAACAAATAGATATTTTTTTGTTACGAAGGTAATACATTTTGCTTTAGTTAGTCATTTAAAGATTAATTTCTAGTAATACAATTTTTCTAATTATTAATAATCTTTTAAAACCGAGAGTTATAAATAAAGTTAATGTATTCTCGATCTTGTCTCGTTCGAATTCAAGCCAATCTCAATGGTTTCGATCTTGAGACAGAAACCGAGTAAAGTTTCATTTCTATCTTAAGAAATGTATTCGATTCATTTTATCGGAAAAAATACATATTTTTTAAATAAAATATGCTATTATCTCTTATTTTTGAAGAGTATCAAAACTGGAAACAGATGTTTACTCGTGTCAATATTTGAAATGTTATAATTATTTTTTAAACAGTGCGTAATAAAAATGTTGTAGATAGTATAATTATCTATAATTTATGCTCTTTTTATTTTTTCTATAATTTTTTTTAAACGGTTGATAATAGAAAAAAATATTTTAAATAAAAGTAAAGGCGAATATTATTGTCTGTAATTTATCCCATAACCATTTTTTCGGTTTAACTATTTTTTAACTTCAATTTCCGGTTTAGTGTATAAAATAATTTTTTTTAAATCTCATGTTCGAACCTGTTCGTGAAATCGTGATTATAAATATCTTATATAATGTACCTACATTTCATGTAAGATGTATAAAAAAGTAAAAACAATTTTAACTTCTTTTTATATAAAGCCACTTAATTAGGAAAAATAAATTAGAAATGTACAGAACAAATCATTGATAAAAATAAAACAGTTTTTAAGAGTTTGTTTCAATTTTCATTTTGCATTATAGGAACTTTTTGGATTGGTTAATATTTACAAAACTAGGTTACATCATACTTTGATTTGATGTCAACATACGGCTATAAAATTAATACATGATGTATGTATGTATGTATGTTACGCGCTCTTATTGAACGCCAATTGGTTTCCAATTTAATATGTCAATTATCAACCGCTCCGGACATCAAATACAGTGTCCTCTCTTTTAGACATCATCATTTTACCGTACGATTAATTATATATTTTTAATTAGAATGCAATATAAATAGATTAACTTTTTACGCATCAAGAATTTAATACACAATTAAGTCGGTGTTTTGAAAAATACGTAAGTAATATGGATAAAAATTTTATGTTCCCATTAAGTCGAGAATTATTGTATTCTGTATTTGTAAATTAATTTTGAATTTTTTCGGTAGCAAGTGGGATTACCGAATGATTCGTCGTTCCGTATTTTTCAATTTTTTACTGAATCTTCTGTATTTGACATTTTATGGAAAATAATTTATAACAAAATATTATCTGAAGTATTAATATGCATCTTTGTTTGTTAATAATACACTTGTATATATTTGTATACATTTGTGTACGAAAGTTCTCTTTAAAAAGTTGCATTATTTTCCCAAGAAAAAATAAATTAGATCTACGTATTTCAAATTAGATCAAAATTTCTAAAAATTTTAATCTTCATCGATTAGAATAATTCTACTTAGATCTTTGTACGTAGATAAAAAATTTTCCTTCGACTATCTTTGTTTTTGAGATCTTTGTAGATTTCCATAGATCAACATAGATCTACGTAGGTCTGTGGTGACCTACGTTGATCTAAAATAGATCTGTCCCAAAATGCAGATCAACAGATCTCTTTATTTGTTAACGAGAAGATTTAATAAAGCCTAAGTAGATCTCCTTAGACTTCCGTTGATCTATTCTAAAATTTAGATTAATCTTTTTTCCGGGTCGTTATGTTATTATGAAACAAGCTGTATCAATAAGATTCGACTATCTTTTCGTCAGGTTGCAAAAATAAAAATAAATCCGTTTTCTTCGTTATGAATTCCTCTACAAAACTGAATAGTTACAAATCCTATTTAATAGCTGTTATATTTTTTTAATATTATTAATGATTATAAAGTGTAGGTATATTTTCTCAATATATTATTAAAATTAATTTACTATTGGTATAGTTATAAAAGAAAATACTACCTAAATGTCGTGGTTTTTATTTTATTTTAATTTATATAAAAAAACTTACAGGATTTCTATGTTAATTTTTATCTTTTTTATTAATTTTGATTAAATTTGATACTGGACCCTAGACTTCTATAAAGTGAAAATAAATATTCTGTTAAAATTGTTCAAATTTAATAATAAAGGTCTCTCAATTAATTGTTACATTCTTGTTAAAATTAATGATGTTTATATATTCACTAACAATTAGTATTATTCTTTTCCAGCTTTATACATTATAAAAGAAATCTATTCAGGACTCTCGGTCAAATTAAATTGAGAAAAACAATTAGGTATATCCTTTACACTTCTGTATATCAATACAATCTTCACCACAACTAACTTATGGTGGCGGCGCTGGGGATTACTCTATGTAAAAAGGAGACTAACTTTTTTATGATTAAAATATTTTTTTTATCTATACAAGTACCTAAGTACTTTACAAGTCTTGAGGCTTCCGCGGTGATCTTGATATAAATCTTGGCTTCTGGGTGTAAGCCGCGTCGGTTTGTTCGTGTTATCGACCAACGTTTCGTTATACTGTTCAATATTTAACGGTTTATGTAGCGTATTGCAAAATAGCGTGCTGGCGTTAAACTTTTTTTCGACTTAATTTACTAAAACAAAATATATCCTATAACCTAGCCAGAGAACATATCTATGAATAAAAAAAACACGTAAATCGGAAAAGTAGTTTGGGAGTTATAAACGCACTAACGGACAGACAGAGAGACATTAAGCTTTATATATATTAAGGAAAATTTTAAATAATTATGATACAATGTATTTCCATAAATACATTTTATCTTTCGCATTTTTATTAGACGTATTTAAAAATGAAAACAAAACATTAAAATGTGTCTTAAATTCTTAACTCATTACTATTCACAAATTCCCAGTTGATTTTAATATAAATTGCAGCAGATGTTGTTTTCTTTTTAAAATAAAAACCTTGAGCAATTATAACAATGAAAAAGAGTTAACTGTCATTCAACGCTAAACAGAAATAGAAATATTTAAACATCTTTCCATTTACGAAATGAAGTGAACGTTAATGCTAACGAGGCATTGAAGAATATTTAAAAAAAAAAAAGATACATTGTTCTTAAAAAGGATGTTTATTATTCTCTTTTAATGAGCCTATTTAGGTAGGACTTTTATTTCTCAATGAAAAATTATTTTGTTTTTAAATTTATTTTTTATAAACTTACATGAAAAGTTATTTATAGAATTTTTGAGGTGTTTAACGTGAAATTTTAAAACACCAAATTTTATGACAATGAAAAAATATTTCAAAACAAGGTATGGGTTGGGGTGAGACTCTTTAGGTCCACACAATCAACTTCCCAGCACGGTATGATTATAAATACTTGAATACTGATTATTTATTGTTCCCATATAATTTATGTGAAAAGTCGATATTTTTGGGGGGAATTTTTTTTCGATTTTAAAGTACCGTTAAAAATCTTCTTTTAACTAATACTAAAACATATGTAAAAATTAAAAAAATCGGTAACAACAACAAAAAAAGTGTGCAGTTATTTATGGAATGACCGATATACAGGATATACCTAATTCGATTTCAATGTTATTTAAGACATTTGTAAATATTTGATATCCTGTTAATTTATATATTTTTTTAAATACAGGATGTATCTTATTCGATTTCAATGTTATCTAAGACATTTGTAAATATTTGATATCCTGTTAATTTATATATATATATATATTTTTAATACAGGATGTATCTATCAATTTCAATGTTATTGCTCCTTGCAATACTTTAGATATTTGTAAAAAAATTGATATCCTGTTAATATTGCGATACTTTGCTAAAGTACATTTTTCTTGTAAAAACACTTGAGCGAAATTTACTGTCAGATTGAAATATTGTCATCAGATTTAACCATAAACACTAACAGAACTTATTACAAATAAATTAATAAATTATGGAAAACAACGTGAATTGAATTGTTTTACGAATATATTAAGTTCATTCACAATCAAAGATATACTGTAATTTATTAATTATTTGTAAGAACTTCTATTGGTGTTTATAGCCAAAGCCGAGGAAAACATTTCTATCTGACAGTAAAAACAAGAAAAATATGTTTACGAATTCGTCGTGTATTAACAGGAGAGCAAATATTTTGATGTATTAGAAATAAAATTGAAATCCATAGTTTACTACGGTAGTAGAGTTTTACACCCTATACAGTATATTCCAAGTTGTTAAGACATAGGAAATTTAACATGAGAGCAATTAGAAGTGTTGTAGTAGCCTTTGGTCAAATTTTACGATGTGTCATTGGTGCATTTTGAAATGCCGCCACAAAATTTAGTAAAATAGTCATTCGTATTTTGTTTTTAAATTGATATCTGTCAAAAAATATTATTATAATTTTATCTAGCATGTTTACTTTAATTTCATTAATGTATTTTATTCTTTATTAAAGTTGAAAACAAAATACTATTGATTAATTTAAAATTTATCAGTTAGTTTCGAGGCGGCATTTCAAAATGCACCAATGACACATTGTTAAATTTGACCAAAGGTTACTATAACACTTCTAATTATCCCCATGTTAAATTTACTATGTCTTAATCAACTTCAATATTCAAATTCAATACTTTTAATTCGTTCATGTGAATATTTTGTATAATAAGCTGAGTTGCGGTTTTGCAAAATATGAATACAGTTATTTAGGAATAAAATAAATCAGTATAATACTATAATGCAAACAAATTTCATGGTAATATACAATAATAATATATGTAAGAAGAAGATTTATTTAAAAAATGTACCTAACTAAATTATTACTCTTGGTGGGTGGGCGTGCCTCATAAATAATCATTTTGATGTTAAATGAAAACTGAAAACAAAGGTTCAGTTGAGAAACTGTTCTTTAACTCTTTCAAATAAAAAGTTAGTGAAACTTAATATTATAGACTTATTTTTATTTTTTCCTTTATGATTTCCTATATCCTTTTTTTACTTGCAAAGCCATTTTATTTATAGCGATTACAATATCAGGATCTTGATCAATTTTATCTGGTATTAAGATATTGAGCTCTTTTTAAAAACATAGGTAACAACCAGAAGTGTCCAGAAGTCATACTACACTACTGCGGAAGTTGTAAATGTTCAGTTGAGAAACTGTTATTTAATTCTTTCAAATAAAAAGTTAGTGAAACTTAATATTATAACTTTTTTTTTCCTTTATGATTTCCTATAAAGTAAAGGCAACAGTTATGGCCGCTATAAGAGCAGGTTTACGTTTTTTGGATTAATAAGCTTGTTTTTTGCAATTCTCATGAACTCATGTTACTAATAAAACAAGTAACTCTTTATTTAATCAATTTAATTACCAAAGTCCGCAAATATAGTTTTTTTTTTAATTATAGTCTTTTATTTTGTTCATGTTTTTTCTCCAGTAATGGCAAAGGTAAAACCAGTAATAGCACGCAGTGATGGACACTTGCTAATGATAACAAAATGATAAGTACTACGACACAAAAGATATAAAAGAAAAAATCGTCTTTGAAACAATGTAAAGCAGGTATGATAATATAATAATTAATAAATAAATTATACTAATAATCTGTTTAAATGTCCACCATTTTGACACCTTATTGGCCGATTGTCATCAAATCACGTTGTAAAACAGCTCTTTTAAAAGACATTGGTAATACCTAGCAGTCAAGCAACTCCACTACGAAGGTTTTAAATCTTGCTACTTATGTTAATATTTTCTTTTAGGTACTTTATAAAAATATGCGTAATGTAATTGTTTGTATTTTAATTTAATAAAAAATATACAATAAATAATGAGATATTTGAATGTTATATATTAATTTACAAATGGGAATAGATAAATGGTAGGTACCTATATATGTTAAAGTAAAATAAAATATCATCAACAAAAAGTAAATGATACCCTTATGAGTATTCAGTACCATCTCAAATTTATGCACAGCTCGACTTCCGGTGTTTCCGAACGGTAAATCTTCCAACCACCATTTATGAACACACACACACCCACCCACACATACAGTCGAAAAAAAACTACACACTTTTGCACATAAATACTGGTATCTATGAAATATGAGACGTAATAGCATCCAACAGATTGAGATATATATATAAAATACAATGTAGTAAATGTGCGTACAACATATAGATATAAATAAAAGTAGGTACTTAGGTAACTTTATAGTATTAGTATATAAATATCAATTATTTGTAAATGGACCATTTATATGACTAATCGACGTTTACCGATTTTAAAAACGATTAACTTCGCGTCACGATTGCCTATTAAAACACTTTGTTTGGTGCTATGTGTTATATTATAACGTGTTATCTGCTAACTCGTTTAATTTAAAATATGTGTTTTGGAGCCTAACCAAGATCCAAATTTAAACTATATACATGTTGTACTGTACATTCACAGCAGTTCTCAAATATTGCAGTATTTTAAAATGCTTTTATTATTAGGTTTTAAATAAATAATTAAATTGACTTCAGACTAATCGCTACTTTTATTGACTTTTTTGATTTATTAAAAAATGTACTAGATGATATACAAAAAAAATGAGATTTTCGGTTATTTTTGAACATATGTCGAAGATACGAGAAGCTTTGTAATCGTTTCAGATTGAGACAAAAAAATGTTCCCCGATTTCAAAATTTTAAATTTATCTTTCCGTTTCACGTCAAGACAAACACTTTTCGTTCCGTGTCTGTTTGTCCGTCCGTCCGTCTGTCCCCTGAATCCTTGTCACACGCGTAACTCATGAACCACTGAACCGATATTGTTGAAACTTGGTCGGATGGACACCCCAAAATATTTATTTTTTCAAGATATCTCAAGAACAACACATGTTACGTGAAAATTTTATAGAGCATTAAATTTCCTATAATATGGGTCTACAACGTTTGTTGTAAAATATTCCCTTACAAAGATTTATCTCAATTTATTTTAAAAATTCGTGTTTTGTTTTTCTAAATTGATATTTGCTTGGCCATATTAAATGTCATTTCGACGTTTTTAATGTCATTTTGGCCTTTTAAATGCCATTTTGACGTTTTAAATGTCATTTTGACATTTGCATAAATTTAGATTTAGATTGAAATTGTCAAAAAATATGAAAAAATATTCAGGTGCGTTTTAAGAAAAATTTCGAACTAAGATTTTTTAGTAAAATTTGTATAAAAATTAAATGGTTAACCAATGCCAGGCAATTTATCTGAACACTATCGGTTTTAGTGAATTTAGCACGAGGAAGCACTGTGCAGATGTTTTTTAATTTAGACAATTTAATTAAACAAGAATCCAACACAGTACTTTATATTAAATTATTTCATACATTGCGTACCATTTCATCTCATTAAAAGGATAAACAAGTGAGCGTATTTAGTGTAGGCGTATTTTTTAGACGGAAGAAAAAGAGACAGCGACAGTTTACACCCTTGAAGCCAATCAAAACTACATACAAAGTACGTTCTGCGGAATCCCCACGTGGGGAATAGATATATTTATGTCCAGTACATACATTAGCAAACTTTTCCTATTAGCAAATTGACTTTATGATTATTCTCAATCCCAGTGACGTTATTACGGTTCGAAAAATTGCAAGGGTTATCATAAATTTGTTACGTAACGAAGTTCGGGGTGTAATGTATTATTCCAATTATTTTGGGTTATTTTTTTATATTGCTGTTTTTATTTTGTATTATATTTTCATGAATTAATTAAAACTTTTATATTATTTTAATGTTCACAACCAAATGAACAAATAAAAATTATTTTTCTAAAATTTTAAATTTCAATAATTTGGTTAATTTTACTCATTTTCAATGCAAATTGTGCAGCTAATATAAATTTTCGTACTGTAAACATTTTTAAGGTCAAATAATTATATTAAAGTAACATATTATGATACTTTAATATAAATGTAAATGTGTTTATTTGTTCTCTGAAATAGTACAGTTCCACAAGAAATTAAAGTGAGAACAATAAAGAATGAAAAACTATGTTTTATAAGCAACCATAATAATAAGTTTTAAGTGCACGATGCAAAAAAGTCTACAATTTATCTTTAAACTTTAAAACATTAAACATTTTACTATACTGAAAAATGAGAAATACTTATTGTCTTTATAAAATTAAATACATTGACTTGTTATTGAAGTTCATTTGTCAATTAGAATAACTGTAAGAGAAATAATTTTTTATACGTTTAATTCAACAGGTGAAAGTATTAAATATTAGAAAATAATTTATTTTGTAGTTTAAAAATATTTTAATGCTATAAAAAAAAATAATAAATAAATAAAAAATTATGCAACGTCAAAATGATATTTTATGTCAAATTTTAAAAAACAAAACACGATTTTTTAAAGCAAATTGAGATAAATCTTTGTAAGGGAATATTTTACAATAAACGTTGTAGATTCTATAAAATTTTCACGTAACATGTGTCGTTCTTGAGATATCTTGAAAAAAATAAATATTTTAGGATGTCACCGTCCTCAAGGTAGACACAACCATTCAACCAAGTTTCATTAATATCAGTTCAGTGATTTATGAATTATGCGAGTGACAAGGATTAAGAGGATAGATACGTGACGAAAAGTGTTTGACTGAGATCAATTTAAAATTTTGGATTCATAAACATTTTTTGTTTTCTTGTATCTTTGATATTGCGAGGAAGCAATATAAAATGTAGATAAATTACACTATAGGAATCAAAACCATTCTTAAGGGGATTTTTTGTTCCGCCTAGGTCTTCTGAAAAACTCAATTATCTGCTATCATTTATTATACACAATTTTTTTCAAGTATGTAGTTTACAAAAACTATCTCTATAACTTCGAAACTATAACATTATACTTTTCATACGATTTAATAAAAATGTAGTATCCGCAAACATTTGAGATAATCCGATAAAAAACTGTCGGGCAAAAGTCACTCCATTGTTTTGATATTAGCCTCATTATGTAAGGTCTGCGATCGTAAAGGAGGTGCTTGTCACTCCAATAAGCGTAGGCTTTATTGATAACATTGTGCTGTATAGACGGACATCAGTAGAGCCGTGTGTAGGGGGAGAAGGGGAAGGTTATGCTAGCGTGGGTGTTAGCTTTTTGTTTTTTATATGTTTCATGTTAGTGCACGTTTTGTAGTTATTGAAAATGCACAAATGTAATTTATAAACGTGTGCGAGCATAAAAATGATATAAAGGCATATTAAATACATAAAAATTGTAAGAGTTTAGACTTATACGTGTTTCAATAGCAAACTTATCATCATCAGAGTTCTACAGTGTCTTTAGGACTCTGATGATAATAGCATTGTTATTGAAACACGTGTAAGTCTAAACTCGTAACATGTCAAAAACCGACTTTTAAATCAAATGCACAAAAAGCACTTGCAATTATTTGGCAGATGTTTTCATCTAAAAAATTTAATTCCGTACAGATTTTTACAAAATTTTGAAAATCTGAAAAGTTCGAATCTCAAAATACAATTAGCAATTTTTTTTTTATAAAATCTTATGCTAAAAAAATGAATCCATTCTATAAATTACAGTTACATTAATTTTGTTATAAAATTTTGAAAAATCCACTTCAATTAGACAAAAGAAACGAAAATTAGTTTCATTTTATTTTTTAATAAATAAAAAAAACATATTGAATTTTCTGGAAAATACTAACACTATTCAAAATCCATGTATCATACTTTTATATTACAACATTATTCAATTTTTTTTTTCAGTTACTCTTGAAATAATATAATTTTAGTAAGTACGATGAAAGATCTACTAAAAGTTTTTTAACATATTCCATTTGAGTCCTAAATACATATTTCATAATAAAAAAGCTATAAAAACCTTTACCAGATCAAATATAAATGTATACAATATCAAAGTACACTAATGTTAAAATTCATTCATTATTAAATTCACAAACTGGAGTTACACAATTAAAAAACATGTAACTAAACTTTCACCATATGAAATAAAATTATAACTTTATAATATGCGAGGTTAGGTTATTTTATTTTAATAGACACATGGAAAGCTTTTTGAAGTAAAAGTTAAAGAAGTGGATTTAAAAAGATAAAAATCAGGAAGTGTGAACAGTCCACCTACACAGTATTAACGATAGTTATTTGCATACTTTTATGTATAAAGTTCCTGAAATATAGAAATATCATAATCCTAGCCACGTATTGGGAGTTTTAGAAATCCCAGTGGATAATTTATAAATATGATGTCTTCGTGTATGGATCTCTCATCTCTGTACTAAAATAAAAGTGAATAGTATATTTTTATTAGGTTTTATAGACGTCAATTAAGTTGGGGTAGTATTTAAGCACGCAATATTTCATATACTTTGAGCATTAAATATATTGTATTTGAGCCATAACATTTTGAATTCTGAGCATTATACTAAACATAAAGTGTGACATTAAAAATAAATTTGAGCAATAACATTTCCGTTTTGAGCATTAAAATTTTGTTTTGCGCAATAATATTTGCGTTTGTTATTATCATATAATTTAATTTGCTTTAATTATATAACTTTTGATTTTTATGTTCCATTAGCTCCCCTCCCCCACAAATAAAATAAGGTAACATGAAGAATATGCCGTTACGGACGTTTGATTTTTCTTCTTGTGGGTATCATAAAATCGTACCAAATATCAATTTGATTATTTCAAGTCTTCACTCTGCTTCTTCTTTGGAACTATGACGTTGTGTTCTTACTATTTAAATTTTGAGTTTTCATCACTGGATCTTGTGGGAAATTGCGAATAAGTAGTAAAAAAAGTGTTTCTTGAGAAAAAAGTTTTTACGCCGAAATAAAAGGTCTTGAGGTCCCATAGTGCGGTATTACGTATAACATTATTTTAATAAATTAGTAACCTCCTTACAAAATTAATTTTACAAAAATAACAGTTGTTTTTCATTTGTTATATAAGTGTTATAACAATTACGTTTTAAAATAATCACATTTAAATTTATACAGGCTGTAGAGTTTAACTACAGAACATAATATGAAAATCAATGTTTTTTTTAAATATACGTAAATATTTTATTTCACAAACAAATATTGAAGAGAAAGTTTTTGTTCAAAATTTATATTCTAACCAAATATATATTTAAAAAGTCATGTGTAGCCACAGCATTTTATTTATTTTATTTTCTAATAACCGCTTTGATTTTTCTTTCCACGCAGAGAACGATAATAAACAAGAGTTTTATTGGCTGCATTAGTTCGTTACTTCACTGATCGTTTTAACATTAAATTTTTAAGGAGTAAGGGCTATAATAAAGTGAATTAATTTGTAATCTATAATCGCACATATTCAAACCAATTACATCGTTTGTTTGCTGTCAACAACAATACACAATAAATATTCAAGTGATGCAATAAATTTTATTTTTATTTTTAATATAAAAATGTATACCGTTATCGCGGTTTAATTGCATGGGGGAAGAAGCAGCAGCTGGTTGGATAATTATACACACACATATATATACACATACACAAATGCAGGGTTAGCTCAAGGCAATAGCCGAACTGGCACGTGGTTAGGGTGGTGTATTTTCGAAAAATGATGTATGTACATTACATCTGTACAATACTGTACATATGTACATCATTTTTCAATGTTCGTTCTAATTTTAATTGAAAATATTAAAACCACAATACCGATATTTTTCGTTTATACATACATTTCTGATTTCACGATAAAATAAGTTCATGTTTTTGTCGAAAAATTTAACAATTAAAATTACTAATTATGTTTAATAAGGTCTTACATCTAATCGTCGGAGGGTTTATAGTACATGTGTCAAAACATACAACTTTTTTTTAAATAAAATATTTAAAAAATGGTAACTTTAGCGTTGCTACACTGATTGTGAGTGAATCTTTTTTGTTATGTGTTCCACTACGGAAAACAGAACTTCCAAGGATCAACAGCCAGAACAAAAAAAAAATTTTTCGTTATTTACATGAGTTTTCTCATCGAAGTACACACGATTATTAAAAAATATCGATTTTTGTAAATTTTGTATCAATTTGAACAAAAAATCGCGTTTTTGACGAAAAAACGACCTTAAATTGTTTATAAAAACCGTCACTTAAACTAAAAATATACACCTTAACCACAATAAATAATTAATGTCACTCGACACGTGTTTCAACTTCACAAGAAGTCCTCATCAGGAACCTAACAGTTCCAGACTGATACAGTCTTGGTCAAACCTTATATTTATACTAAAAGGGCTTATCTCGCTTCAATGATTCTTAGTTCCGACTTTTTTTTCGAGACTATGTCGGTTTAGCGGTTTTCGGTTGCTTATTTTGCTTCTGTTTTGGCTTGAGACCGAATTACGGTGCCCCTTTACATTACCATATACTTATTATCACTCATTTTTCACCACTTTCACAATCTAGATTATTTCGTTCGTTCAGACACTTTGAATATCATTTTTAAGATGTTTATACGTCATTTAAGTCAATAAATATTGCCAAAAATTAATTAATAGATTAGATGTAACCCCTTAAATAACATGATTTACTTTAATCTAAAAATTCACGATTTAAACGGGAAATATTGTTTTTCAAAAAGTATATATAATTCGATATCTTATTTTAGTGTAATTCATTTGGTACAATAATAGTTATCGATTATTATTGATAAGATAGTTATAGTAAAATTGGTTAAAACTGACATTCCTGATTTGCTGATCTAAAAACAATCAGTATTTTAGTTATTCAGACTCAAAGGTTAAAAATTCAAATATCTATGCTAATTATATTTGTTCATTATTTTTTACTATCGAAGTGCGAATCAAAACGAAACATGATTCTAGTTTTTTTACGTACAGCAGGTAACAAAATATCTATACTATTCGGTAGTATGTAGATAATAAATTTTCTTAGTCCGTCGTTTTTAAGAAACAGAAAATATATGATATAAAATAAACACACAAACAAATAGATAAGAAACTCATCAAACCTAATAATAAATATGTAGATGGTTTAATGTTTTCCATCTTATCTGACTATCTACTCACCCCTTAAGATCTATCCATCGTATAGAAATCAAATTCATCAGGAAATAGTCATCGCTTACCCCTTCATTATTACATTTACTATAATAATACAAATTAAAAACACTATATTTTTACTTAAGTCAGAAATAATTTAAAGCCAGCCCTGCACGAATGTGTACGAACAGAAAATACTACTACCTACACCTAGCGACAGAATGCACAACTACCGCTTGTATGTACTATACACCTCTACAAACTAGTCTCATTTGTGCAGTGTGTATAATTAGTAAATAGTAATTAAATTGTCTAACAGTGACAATATCTCAAACTTGTCTATTGTCAGCTTGTGCAATACTTAGCTACATTTGTTTAATCCATTAAAAGTTTTTAATTACTGTAGACCTGAACTAGTAGCTTACATACAATAGATTAGGGTGATCCTTAGATGGGGTTGGGATGAATTTTGACTGGTCCCCCCCCCCCCCCCCGAACCAGCTTCAAATAATTAAAAATAAATGTGGAAAAAGTTTCAAGTCTCTATCTTTAAAATTGGCCAATACCAGAGGGGAATCATTTTTAAAATACACACAAAATATTTGAAAGAGTCGTGATCATAGTGACCTAAATTAATAAAATATTTATTATTAATATATTTCTGTATTCTATGGCTAGGTACTATGTTTTTATATACCTAAATATGTTAACAGTTGTATGATGTGACATCATGGAAACAAAACACGATTTGATACAGATTTTTTTAGACTTAGATTTACATACAATATTAATAGCCACGATACTACACAGAAAAATTATCTAACTATTGGTGAAAACCGCATTAAAATAGGTTCAGTAATTCCTGAGTATGTAACCCTTACACAAACGAACATTCATTTTTATAAATACAGATATTAAATGCAGTAAACACGATTTGATTAGTTATTTAATATTTTTTGGAACGTGACTAGTTTAAAGGTAAAATTCTCCATATATATTGAATTTACAAATAAATCTAATAACTAGGTACATCTATTCAATTAAAACCAAAGCATATAATAGAAACACACTTCTTCATTACAACTGAGCTAAGTTTTCGTTGAGAAGTTTTAACGTATTCAAAATGATTCCACAAGTGGTGTCGTACGTTATTCACTGTATTAAAGAGATACGATTGTCGAGCATACCGGTTAATAGAATACTAATTAAATATAACGTATTCCGATTGAGATGAATGGGAAAATAAGTTATACATAAGTTCTTCGAACATATGAGATTTTAACTACAAAAGTTATCACGTCTGATATTTGTTTGTATTTCATTACAAATACTGATTAGTTGTAGGTATATATATATGTACATCTATTGAATTAACCCGATAATACTATGTGAAATCCTATAACTATTCTAGGATTTAAGATATTATCAATAATTAATATTTGATAACAGTACTGGAAAATAAAAAAAAGATAAACTGCCCTGGTTGGCACAGGACTTTTTTTTATACATCATTAATATTATATTTTTAGTTAGTTGTTAACACTTTTAATCGTTTTTATTCAAAGGTATTTAGATTACAATTTAACAAAAAATAAAATTTGCAAACATTTATAAACATTTTTTTCTGTTATGAACCATTTGATATATAATTATTTTTAATGGTTATTTCTTAACACATTTTGCAACATAAATTATAGATAATAATACTCTCTATAACTTGTATCTAAAATATATGTAGTTTATAATAAAGTAAATTTCATGTATGTATAAAAAATAATATAAAATCCAATAAATGAATTTGATACTGCCCATTGTCTCAAAGCTCTTTGAAAATTTGTTGCTGCAAAGATAAAAATCAATATTCTCCACACAAAAAATGTATTCCAAATTACCAGTTTGATTTTAGACAAAATCATGCTTTGGATGAATAGATTTATTGATTAGTGGAAAATATTAATCAAGCTCTGCAACCAATGGCGCCGGACCGGTGGGGAAATTGTCCCCCTAACATTTTTAGTGGGGGGGCAATTACTACTTTTTCTCGTTAGTACGTGTTTTCCCTAAGTCCCTTTTTTATAATAATACAATATTAATCAAGCTAAAGATTGAAGTCAATTTTTAATTTTAGAACGCCAAGTAAAAATAGGTCAGCTAAATTTTTGAGGTTCGTACTGCCCCCTCCCAGAAAAAAATGGTTCCGGCGCCACTGTCTGCAAGCAAATAAAGTATTTGTATTTTTGGGTGTTATACTTTTGTTAAGTTTATGTATATAATACTAAAATGTTATAGGTTAAACAAGAGTACTTTTATACTCCTGTTTTTTTAAATTAAATCCAATATCTTCCAAATGAAAATGCGTTAAGTCCAATATTATACCCGCTGTATACATTAGACTCATTAGAGTATCATTAGACCTTCTAACAACTTCATAAATCACCGTTCGCAAACGTCGTCATTACTTCTCATAATAATTGCTTCGAAGTACCTTCATATCATACAAAAGTGATTAAAAATCTGGAACGAACGAATCCAAGTCAAATGTTACCTTTTCCTCCAGTGCATTAAATAATCAAAAGTTTACACAAACTTAAGAAACGTACCACTTAAAGATGAGAATCTCCAAACTGTTAATAGATAACAAACTATGAATTATTATGCAAGATTTTGCAAATTTTTTTATGTGTCGTTCTTGATATATCTTGAAAAAATAAATATTTTGGGATATTTTATTTATATTTTTTTGTTTTATTCTACAACGATCACAAAGTTTCTCGTATCTTCGATATTGCGAGAAAGCAATATCATATAAGAAAATATATTAAATAAATAAATAATCAAAATAATGGAACTTGTGAAATAGTGGCAAATCTTCTATATTAATATAATCTTAAATTTTATTTACATTTATCTCTCATTTAAATATAATCATTTAAATGCCATAACATGATAATTAAATCAAATTAAGAACTCTATATTCCTTCAATTTTTTAAGGATTCGTGAAATCGTATAAATGAGTTGATTTGCATATAAAATCAAATTAATTTATAAAAATTCTCAACTCAAGCATATCTTTGTTAAAAGTATACAAGTGTCTTTAAATACGAAAATATTCTACACGAAGAGAAAAATCACTCTAAACAAATTACAGCTTTTCATGTGAAGTACTACAAATACATTTTCAAAACATTTTTGTTTGCATTTTCACTTGATATTAACATTCTGTTATCGAGAATACATTTCGTATTTATCAAAACATTTTTATACATACCATTCTTGACATATAGCAATTTTAAATTATCAGATTTCGTAGAAAACCCGTATAAAATATTAATTTGATAGTCAGAAAAAACGAGTTCACAATTCAGACCTTATATTTTACAAACAAATAATTCCTATAATAACAAAATATGTAAAATCATAATTTAAAAATTCAGAGAAATCACAAAAAAAATACAAAATATTTCATTCCTTAACTAACTTGAAAACTAAATTAGGTATTTTTTTTTGTATGTTTTAAATTTATTTTTTATTTTAATTACTACCATTTCTGAATATTAATCTATATACATTTAACTGTCTTACATCGTGATTTGATGACAATCGGCCAGTAGGTGTCAAAATGGTGGACATTTAAACTAATTATTAGTATTATTTATTTATTAATTATTACTATATTATCATCGCAACTGTTTTAGATTATTTTAAAGTTGATGATTCTTTCTTTTATAAACTTTTATTTTACTTGCAACTAATGAGGTACCTTAAGATATTGCAACTAACGAAGGGTTTACATTAATATTTTTCAAATACCTTGCTTTATATTATAATATTTTACAATTTTACATTGACACTAAAACTTTCATTCATAACTTCAAAAAGAACGAAAAAATGTACACTAGCAATCGGGGTATCTTTTTACTGTCTTTATCTAGATAATTAGAAGCATTTAACATTTGAAATGTCAAGGCCAGGGACCCAGAGAGGTGAAGAAAATAATAATTACACTTGAATTTGAATATACGTGGCGCGTTTCTAGAGCGACACACGTCACTTCCGGTATGAGGCCGCTCTTTTTCCCGGAAGTGACGTTGGAAAGACTTTGTTTTTGTTGCTTTTTTCTTCGAAGTAAATATGTGAAAAAAAAAATTATTCTATTTGTGGATGAAGTGAATTAAATAGTAGGTATAGAATTATGAAGTGTATGTTATTTATTTATTTATTCTTTCTTTTTTTAAATAACATGCCAACAAAATCTGAGGTGAAAGCATGTTACCTACCATGTTTAGAATGCAATCTACATTTATGTCAATTAATTTCTTAGAGCCCGTTCACACGGGCGCCATAAAGGTATTTCCCGTACGCCTAGCAGTGGCAATATATTTCATTTGAGAATGTTCACATTACTTCTAAATACACGGGAAAAAACCGTTACGGCATCCGTGTGAACAGGCTCTTAAGATATGCAAATTAAAATGTATACGTTCAACATTGAATTATTAATGAAATATTAATCGGACATCTTTATTAATTTATTTAATTTTAATATAAAATTTTTAGCCCTTTTCCACCCACCTATTAAATGCATATAAGATTAGCAAAAGCATATTTTTTTATTAAATATCAAATAACTTTGTAGATCAAATCAAAAAAAGTATTTTGAAGCTAAACTATACGATTTTAAAGTGATATTTTGTCTATATTTTTTAACTCCGTCCGTCCGTCCGTCCTTTTCACTCATCGCAAAATATCTCGTAAGCTATATAAGCTAAAAACTTGAAATTTTTATTGAACATGTAAAATGAAGCCTTCTAGTAAAAGATATACAAATTTATTTAAAAAAAATAGTTTTTCAGGGGGGCGCTAAGGATCTAAAGCTAGGTAAAAAATGTATAACCAAGCCAGCGGAATTTGACCCTCTTTCTTATTTTTTTCTAAATCAAAAATGCGCCTGCAGGGGGCTTTAAAGCAGATCATTTTATGATTAAAATATAATTTATTTATTTTTATTACATTAAAACTAGGTCAAACTAAATATTCGCTATAATACGTATATATGTACTTAATATCGATAACTTTATATGCACGTAGATGAGCGACAGAACTTTCTATTAAAATTACACAAACTCAATAACGCCGCAGATAATCTGCACAGAGATATTGGGTGGCCAGCGTGGGGTGGTCACAGTTACATAACTACACTGTTGTTACGTAACTTCACGCCGCATAGTTAATTGCGATTCTTGATTGCATCAACTGCAACTCAAGTGAGAATTATTATTATTAGTACAGTAAAATTAGCGATAAAATTCCCTTAATAAGGAAAAAAGGAAAATATTATAAATACCTTCTGAAATTTTTTAAATTTTTTTCAAAATGTAGGTTGTAGGGAATTTTATAGCGAATAACTTTTATTTGAAATTTTTTTTTGTATAATACTTATTTAGACCGCTATTTAATAGTAATCAGAAAATCTTAAAAAATTTGCAATTGAACCATGGTTAACCCCTGTCGAGGACAACCAAAATCGGTATTATTCTACACCACTTTTGTAACATATCCTGTATTAAAACTGTACGCAAAAATGTATATATGTATATTAAAATACAATTTTCTATTGTAAATTTAAATATATTGGCATTCAATGTGAACTTTTATTATTCTGAACTTTTTCATTAAGCTTTACAACAACACATTGTCATTAGAGTTAATCACGTATTACCTTTGTTTGAATTGCAATGCACATTGGAAAACGATAATATGTAGTAAGTACATGACGTTGCAAATTTTAATAATTAGATTAACTTCCTTCCTACATATAGTTGTCAATTATAAAATCAAATATACAATACCATTAATTAATTATTTGATCAAACGTTCGGTAAATTATACAATATGAGAAATCATTTTTAACTAATTCAGATGTCGCCCAATAAAATTTGCGATGCAGAATTGTAATTTGTAACGAAGAAATCTAATACAATTGTGCATTTTTTAAACGAGATATAGTTCGAATATAGAAAAAGTTATTATTATTATTATTATTTTATAAAACTAATAATTAACCTTTTTTATACTGAAAAAATTAAAAAATTTCAGTTTCATTGAAATAGAAATGATTTAAATCAATATTTTAAACCGAGAAATAATGTTTCAATTTGTTTTATTGATTTTTCGCAAATTAATAGATTATTATTTTTTTATTTCAGTATCTATATGTACATTTTGGGACATACTTTTTAAGGGACCGTAGCTCACATATGTTGATATATACTAGCTTAACCCTTTGGACCCAAAAGTCGGTTAAAAATCGACTATAGTCCACGACTTGAAAAACACCGTGCATGCGGAAATCGAAAAAAAATGTAAATGTCAGTGAAATCTTCAGTAAATCCTTCACCACACACAAATATCAACTTCATTATATGCAATTTCATGTAAAATTGACATCATGAAAAGAAAATGTAAATAAAATAAAATTAGACTACTTTTATTTATATCGGAAAATGTGCACATTTTTAGGTTTTAGGAATATTAAAAAAAAACGTATAATATAAATTAAAATATAATTTATACGTTCCGAAATAAATCTAAATTCACCACTGCACACAAATGTGAAAAAAAATACACCGAACTGAAAAATACAACCTCTAACTTGATTTATCGCAGCCCATAAAAGCATTACTCAAAAACACTAACCGATTACGAATTTTTCCAAAATTTCACCTTAAAAGCCGCGCGTTAGAAAGTTTCAACAAAACCTATTAAAGCACAATAATCGGTAACACCGCTTTCTGTAGTACCGATAACCGAATTATCCGGCTCAAACATATTCAGGATGGTTTTTATTGTAAAACCAATTGATTGAAATGTCCGTTGGGATTTATGAGATTCAGTAAAGATTTATATACGTAGTTTGGTGTCGCGATGTACACGTGAAATGACCTAGTCCAACTTTGTGTGGGTTTTGTCAATGAAAATTCATTTATTGAATAATGTATGGGGTCGTTTAGACGCTAAAAAAGCTGACTCGATCGTATAGGGTATATTATTTTAATAATACAGTAGTTGATTAACTACGCATTTTTTTTTATAATATTAATAAACAGGATAAATAAAAAACTAAAGAACAACCGATTCAATATACCAGCATAAAATCGTGTCAGAATTGA
Source organism: Sialis fuliginosa (assembly GCA_961205875.1). Lineage (NCBI taxonomy): Eukaryota > Metazoa > Arthropoda > Insecta > Megaloptera > Sialidae > Sialis > Sialis fuliginosa. The sequence continues at coordinate 13,955,661 of OY540817.1, forward strand.
TAGGTATATGAATTTTTTTTAACAAAAATAATAAAAGTCAAAATATATAATTTTTCAAATTTAGTAACCCTAATCCAAAAATCTCTAAATAAGTCTTAGAAAATTTAAGCCGTCTTCTATAAGATACGTACATTTATAATTGAAAAAATTCAAAAAGAATATTTTTTGTTGTTACTTTTCGCACACCTGTAAAATAAAATAAACAATGGAAATGATAAATATTTTTCATTACCTTTTCTACAATATCCCGATATGTCTAGGTAACACACCGAAAAATTGATTTAGATTAAGCTATCGAGTTGACAAAAATCGCGGAATTTCACCTACTTAACTAAAGTTACAAAGTTACAATCGTAAAGCACAGAAACAATCGAATATATAAAAAAAAAATGAAAAATTACGCAATGTTTGTTTACAATAATACCCATTTATAAAGGCAGTACCTACACAACCTTTTTTTTCACTTCAACACCCGAAAAGGATACCCATCTATCCGATCCCCACCCCACCCCCCCGTTTGCCGCGAGGTCCTAGGCGAAACGCGCCGACTAAATCAGTTTAAAAAAAATTGCCTCACCTTCACCTTCACCTCTTAAACAAAATACTTGGTACACCCATGATAATAACTATTCGTAAAATATGTTTCGTTATACGATTGTTTGTTAAGCGAAACCTAGACTGCTAATTCATCTACATACATAAATATTCATATCATTTTACATAATCTAAACTTATTCAACATATAGCACACACATAGTGGTATATTACTGAATAAACGAAACAGATATAAGCTTTACTGTGGCTACAAAATGTTCACTAACTGTATTAAACAATTAATCATAATTATTAGTTATCTCAATGTAGAAATAACGGTTGTGCCTACACCGGTACAGGTACACAATACGACATATCTATGCTAATTGCAATAAATGTATTGCTCCAAACGGAATCCAATTATTCAATTAGCATACTATTTTTTTTTATTAACCATTTTTTGTTGATTTGTGATGTAAGATTTAATTTGATTATTTAGGTAGTGGCCAAAAATCAGAGGTACATCGGGATGTTTTATTTTTTTTTTCGAGACCGAGTCGAGATTGGCTTTAATATGGACAAGAGGAGATCGAAAAGATACCATAGGAATTTTAACGATTATTAAAGCTTGTGTTGTACTTATAAATGTTTTCGCTATTTTTAAGCACCTACTTACTTAAAAAACTGAAAATTACATTTAAATTTGTCAATTTTAAGTTCGGCTTTAAGCTCAATTAGTTGTCGAAAATAGAACATGTTCGACTTTTCCGTCATTTTTTGGTAATTTCAATGACTGCCAACTGTTATTTTTACAGTATTTTTACTAATTTGGGCTGCTTTGGATGATTTTATGTTAATTATTAATTCTTACTGTGTGCATTTTGTTCTTCAACAAGGAAAAAGTTTATTGAAGGTTTTGTTATTCTACTTTTTATTCGATATATAATTTCTCTAATCTCGTCATGCTGATGAAGTCAATATAATTGTTGAAAAAATGCGCCATCAAGAAAAATTATAAATTATAAATACGGACTTAAATAAATTTCGTACCCGAACTTGAACCTAAATATGTAATTTGTTGTAGATGAGTCTAAACCAGAAACCGAACCGAAATTTATATATATTGAACCATAACTATAAAAAAATTAGTAAATTTTCCATTTAAATTGAAAAGTCGCTTGCAATTGTAAGGGTCAGAAACGCTTACAACAGATTCAAAAATATTAAGACAGACATCATCGGTTATATTTTTTTAGGGTCGATCTTATATAGTTACATAATTTTAAATAAAAACACAAATATAAGTCCATTTCATTAATTAATTTTATATCAAGTTTAACATATTTAAATACTAAAATTTGGAATATTAAATATTTATTGCCACAAAATTTACATATACAATTTTTAATAGATTACATAATAATTTAATCGCACAAATATATATGAGTACTATAAAGGAAGAGTACTCTTTATCTAGCAAATGAGTTTCAAAATATATGTCTTTTTTGGTACATAAAGAAGTGATTTAAATATTGTAATAATCAAATAGGAGGATCCTACTAAGTTTGTGATAAGCGAATTTGAATTAAAACTGGGCGATCACTTCTGCATTCGACTCTACTTGATACAAATAAGGCCTGTGCTCGAAAAAGGCCTATACTTGTAATGTTTCATTATTTTGTAAAAAATCTTTTATTATGCAAAGAACAAGAGCTAAAGAAATGCTGTGAAACAGTTTTTTTTATAAATATATTTTTGACGATACTGTCTTAGATTTAAGTTTACAGGCCTTATTAGGTGGCTGTGATTTATTATGGTCCCTAGAATTGTTGATTTTTGCCTTTTAGTTAGAAAATGTTTTTTTTTATTACTTGTCATAAATAAATAAAAGACAAATATTAATTTTGTTTATATTTCCTTACACTATATTTATCAAGATATCAGTGTTTTAATTAAGGTGGGCCTTATTTGTATCATCTACCTTATACAGTATTTTATAGGTACTTTCCACCAAAAAATTTAAATAACAGATTTTAGAAAAAAAATACACCGCACTTTTCTTTAATTTGAGATAAAACAAATATTAAAATTAAATTAAAATTCATCAAATAATTGAAAATTACCACCAACAGCGTAAAAATTATATAATATTTAAAATTACCAATTAATTTTTACAAAATAGTAATTAACTAATTTAAATTCATTATTCAATCAATAAAAATAAAAATGATAACGTCAACAATGCCGGCGGTAAAATAATATTTTCTGTAAATATCGTATATAACGAACCAATAAATTAATGAAAACCAAATATCAATAATTAATTAATTGTCACACATTATAAAAGTTATGCAGCTTTAATAATTTCAATTAATTGAAAATGACTTTTTAATAAAATATGAATTGGTAGATAAAAACGGTTTAAATATAATAACAATGTACACAATAATTATACCTACTTGAGGTATTTTTGCTGAAATTATTGGTTTTTACCTAGAACTTAAAGCATAGGTTCTCAAACTTATTTGACCTACTACCCCCTTTTCAGCTATAAAAAATCACAAGGCTCCCCTGATGGATTTTATTTAGTAGTGAACATTTTTTTTATATATGTACATATTTAGTGTTATATAATAATCCAGGGCTTCCCAAAATAGAAAAATTATTATTAGTTTTATTCAAAAATATTGTTTTTAAGAGAAACTCTATAATAGTTGGATTAAGATTACCAACATTTTAATATTTTAGTTATAAGATTACTTCGCCTGTTTTCGACCATCTGTCGAATCATTCTTAGAAAATAACAAAAAATAGCAATATAGACAATACATTTATATAGAAAAAAATATGTTCCTGGAAGATCTTGAATACACACACACGAAAATTGGATTTTTCGGTCGAAAATTGGCGAAATCGGCATCTTTAAATCAATTTTTTTTTAAATAGGAAACTGACTACCAAAACTGTTAGATCGAATTAAAATAGATGAATTAATAATTTTTTGCTTCATAAAATTGACAACGCTACTAATTGGTCGAAAACCGGTGAAATGACCCTATATGAAACAAGAATATAATTGTCTTGATCCAGTACAATTTTTTTTCTAACTGGATCCCTGATTAGAAACCACGTCATTTAGATTTTATTAGAGATTTTAAAAAATATATTATTCATGATATTTTGACTATTCCATGATTTATTAAAATTTTCTGCAAATATCTTTCAAAATGTCAAAAAAATTTGTTTTATTTTACAATACCAATAATTTAACAAATCAAAAGAAAATATACTTGTTTTTTACAGAAAAATAAAAATTTCTGTAACAATATTTGGTGGGAACATTATTCGATTGATAATAACAGGTCAAACAAGTTCAAAAACATGAATGAGGAGAATCGTTTTTAATTGAATTAGTGAGAATTCTACTTTATTCTTTCAGTGAACGCAAAAATCACTGTGGTCTGTACCAGTTCTCACTAATCAATCAGTGATTTTGGCCATATTGGGGATCCTTGCAACAATCATCCACTGATTTGTTCTATAATTATGCTCTACTCTGCACTATTTCATTTTCAGTGACTGATTAAGTTTAAGAGAGTGGAAAAAAAAACATACGTACGCACAATGGAAAATTATGTCGTGAAAATCGTTTTCCAAATAATAATTCGAAAGTTTAATAAAAATCCATTTAATTTAGATTTAATATTAATAAATATATTGTTGCTTAAATTTGATGTTCCTATTTAATTTTAAATAAATCAAAGAAAATTTTCTTCTTTTTAATTTCTTTTAACAAATGTTGAATTATTTCAGAATAAAATTAGACACTTAATAAATATATTTTGGAACAAAGGAAGTTATTTTTTAATCAAAATAAAATAAAAACGCAAATGTATATATGTTTTTTTCAAAACTAAAACGATTTAGTGCCAATAGAATCAATGTTATTTGCAAATTTACACAATTAATGATTGGAGTAAAACTTTCTGAACAATTCACAACAACAATAAAACAATATAGTGATTGTACTTACACCTTGTATTCAAATGTCCCGCGTAAACAGCGAGCGAGCGAGCGAGCGGTAGCAGCCTGCTTGATCACTAAGTTATCTGGCACGAGTGCGGCACCACAGGTTAAGACATGTTATACGTGCGAGCGCGCGCGAGTGAGTGAGAGAGTGAACGTGTCCGTGTCGGGACCTGTACACAGCGTCGAGTGGCGACCGACGCGTCGTCACGCCGCATTTATAACGCGCGCTCAACACATACACATGCATATGTACGCGTAGGTACGTGTATGTACAGGTGGAAGCGAGCTGTGTCCAACCAATCTTCATCCCGTAATGAAGATTGTGGTATATTGACCTTTACTCTCATATCGAGGAGATTTTACTTTTCAGTTGTTGATATCAGAGTAGAGCTGGGCGCGTGAGTAATTTTTGCTCACGACCACGCACGCTCACGAGACAAAAATTTTTAGTCACGCCCACTCACTCACGGTTACAAAAAAAGTATTCACGATCACGCCCGCTCACGAATTTTATTTTTTTACTCACGCCCGATCACGCACGACGGGTCACGCTCGTGACCCGAATAATATGTTATAAATAAAATATTTAATGAATTTTTTTTCGTGCAATATAATATGTGTATATTTTATATTTGTATAATTTTTCTAAACTGCATTTTTAGTGCAAATTTTAAGACAAATATTCAATAATTATCTTAAAATAAATACAGAATATATTATTATGTACAAATGTCAATTTGGCGCTGTCCACGGAAATTATCGAAACTATTACCAGTAGTACCACCAGTACACGCATTTAATTAATACGTTATTTGTTTATATTTTATTAACCTATAATAATTTTAGATTTATTATAAGATTTTCTGATAAAAATTTTATTAATTTTTATAACTATATTTTTTAATATAAAAATTCGATTTATTATCACATATGCATGAGATCAGAAATTAAAGAAATATCAAAATATACATACATATACTCACGGACTCACGCACGACAAAAATGTACTCACGCCCGGTCACGCACGACTGTTTTATTTTGACTCACGATCACGCCCGCTCACGATCCAATATTTGAAAATCGCTCACGTCACGTCGGGTCACGGCCGTGACCCGACGTGACCCGAAAAATTCACGGCCCGCGCCCAGCTCTATATCAGAGCTTTGGAAGAACTGGAACAAAAACAATTTCGATTACTCTACTGCTTTACTGCTAAGAATTGAAAATTATATAGTTACATCATATTAAATAAAAATATTAACATATTAAAATAATAAAATTCGAAATATCAAATATTTATTGCCACATAATTTACGTATACAATTTTTAATAATTACATAATAATTTAATCGCACAAATATATTAGTATCAAAATATCTGTCTTTGTTTGGTACATAAAGAAATAATTTAAATATTATAATAACCAATTAGGAGGATCTTACTAAGTTTGTGATAAGCGAATTTGAATGAAAACTGGTCGATCACTTCTGCGCGAGCTGTGTTCAACCAATCTTCATCCCGTAATGAAGATTGTGGTATATTGACCTTTACTCTCATATCGAGGAGATTTTACTTTTCAGAGCTTTGGAAGAACTGGAACAAAGACAATTTGGATTACTCTACTGCTAGGAATTGAAAATTATATAGTTACATCATCTATATAAAAATGAATGTTCGTTTGTGTGTGACATAGACTCGGGAGTTACTGAACCGATTTCAATGCGATTTTCACCAATAGTCAGATAATTATTACGAGCAGTATCGTGGCTAATAATATTTTATGAAAATCTAAGATTTAACATCAAAAGATTAAAAATAATCTTTTGCACAGCGTCTTTTGTTTCTATGATGTCAAAGCATAGAACTGTCATTTATATAAAAACACAATAGCCATGGAATATAAGACGCTAAAAACAATTACTATATGTGAATGTCAGTTTGAATCATGATACCTACAAATATATATCTTTCCACCATGAGTTTGAATGAAAAAATATTCATTTTACAATATAAATAAACGGATTTTTATAAATTACAATAAAGAACTTCCAAGAAAGGTAACCTATTTATTTATTTTTGATTTTCATACAAATTCTAAGATAAGACCTGGTGTTTCCTGGGAGAAAATATAGTTTTACACGATTTTTTCAATAACTATGAATGGATTTTATTCCGGTTTTCACTAATGGATAGGTTAAGTTTAGGTGTATAATTTGTGGATATTTTGGGTAAATTTCATGAAGCCGGAAAAAACAATTCTTGGTGAACCGTGTGTTGTTAGCATGTTGGGTGGGCATGTTGGGTGAGCATGTCGGGTGGGCATGATTACTTTATGTTTAATTAAATTAATATCCCAGGGTAACACCGGGCCAATGCGCTAGTTTTAAATAAAAATACAAATATACGTTTATTTCATTAATTAATTTTATATTAAGTTTAACATATTAAAATAATAAAATTCGAAATATCAAATATTTAAATTTACTTATACAATTTTTAATAATTACATAATAATTTAATCGCACAAATATATATTAGTATCAAAATATCTGTCTTTGTTTGGTACATAAAGAAATGATTTAAATATTATAATAATCAATAAGGAGGATCCTACTAACTTTGTGATAAGCGAATTTGATTGAAAACTGGTCGATCACTTCTGCGCGAGCTGTGTTCAACCATTCTTCATCCCATAATGAAGATTGTGGTATATTGACCTTTACTCTCATATCGAGGAGATTTTACTTTTCAGCGTATCAGAGCTTTGAAAGAACTGGAACAAAGAAAATTTGGATTACTCTACTGCTTTTACTGATTTACTTTCCAGATTGTCAATATTTTAAAATCAAAATTACTATTAATAATTTGAGTAAATTTTATTTAAAAAAACAAAAATATTTTATTGAAAATTAATTCGCCAGAATCGAGTGATCATTGTTAACTTTGTTAATATTGGAGCTAGAAGATCAATTAAATGGGCAAGGTATCGGTATTTTTTCCGGGGTGAATAATGTCGGTCTCAAAAAAAAATTGAATATCGAATTTCAGAGATATATTGAAAATCAACAGTTTTTTAAATGAAATTTATTGGATTTTATAGCTAAGAATGTTCTCTTTATAAAAGTCTGATACATGTATGGTGGTAAAATTGATAGAAAACAAGATATACCTAACAAGTAAGTAATAAATTAATAATTAATAACAAATGATTAAAATTTTTAAAACAATTATTTTAGGTATTTTTGTCATTTTTTCGACGATTTTTAACGTTTTTGAATATTTAATTGGTATTGTTAATGAAAAATTTAAACTAATTATAACTTTTTCTCAATAATACTCAAAAACGTTTAAAATCTGCGAAATAAGGCATAAATACCTTAATCAATTGTTTGTATTTTATTAAATCTGCATAGCACACTATTCTTCAATATTTTCCATTAATTTTACAATTATTATAACTTGTGTTCTATCCATTTTACCACCATGATGCATGTAGGTATAATACAAATTAATTTATTACTTATTATATCTTATTTTATAACAATTTTACCACCATATATCTATAAATAGAACATTCTATAAAATATAATAATAAATATAATAATAATATACAGAGTATTCCATTGAAAAAACCGTTATTTTTCAATATATCTCTGAACATTCAATTGTTTTCTAGAGACCGGCATTATTCATCCCGGAAAAAATACCGATACTTTGCCCATTTAATCGATCTTCTAGCTCCAATAATAACAAAGTTAGCAACTAGTTATTTACATAATTCAGAATTATAAAGTTTATTTGCAATCAATTGTAAGTTAATGACTCCGATTGGCCAAATCAATAATTACCTAACTGTATGAGAAATGAGTAGGGCATTATTATATAACTATATAATTACGGTATTTTCTGATGTGTCATATTTTGTAAATAAGTTTGGCTAATATCTAAGAGCGCAAAGTTACTACAAGGCAACCGCCGAGCATAAAGTAGAAAATATGTAGGGTTGTCCTAATTCTATTTTCAGGTAAGAAAATTAATTTCACCTAGTGAGAAAATACTGGCTTATCTTTCGTGTTTCGTTTTGGTATTATTTTGTAAGGCATTGGCATGTGAACGAATACTGAATTATATATTATTATATTAATTAATATTTACTCGTAACCGCGTTCGTGTTAATTATGAAATCAAATTCCTTTTTAGAAAATAAAAATTGTAATTTTTTCTTAATATCCACCTGACCGCATTAATAAATATAATTTATTGGTTTAATTTCATTAACAACACAACAACCTTTCATTTTTACAGGTTACGGGTTAATTTCTCTTAATATCGCCGCAAGTTATAATATTTAATATAAATTTTCATATAGCCTAAACAAATTTTAAGATAAAATAAACTATCAAATACAAAATACCCATCTACAAACAGCTGAATCATTTGGTACTACACACAATTGTTACAGTTTTATTACAATTATAGCTATACCATAGCTTAAACCATAGGTTCCCAAACTTATAGTATTTGACCCACTACCCCTTTTTCAGCTATAAAAAATTACAAGGTTCCCCTGATTTGATAGTTTACATTTTTAGTAGTTTAAAGTGTTTATTTCTTAGAGGTTTGGTCATTGGTTTATTTAAAAAAATATAAACATTTTTTTTTTAAATATTATATTTCAGACGTTTCGACCATTGTTAGTTTTCATCAGTGTCTATAAAATTATTATAAAATATAGACATGTTTTACAATGTTTGACATTAGGTAATGTTTAAAAAAAAATGTAATTACATATAAAGCAAAATTAAAACTAGTTTTAACTTAAATTTCTAAACAATCATTATTAAAATAAATAAAAAATATAATTTAAATAAACATTAGTCTATTTAGTAATAATTGACATAATGAATAGAATTTATAAATTTATAATTAATATGTAATTAAAATATATAGTTTTAACATCAAGCATATAAAAACAATTAAATTTAGAGTTAAAAGACTAAAACAATAAAATAATAATTTATTTTTTATTTTATTGTTAGTCTTTTAACTATAAATTTAATTGTTTTTATATGCTTGATGTTAAAACAATAAAATAACAATTTCTTTTTTATTTTATTGTTTTAGTCATTGAACTATAAATTTAATTGTTTTTATATGCTTGATGTTAAAACTATATACTTTAATTACATATCAATTATAAATTTATAAATTCTATTCATTATGTCAATTATTACGAAATAGGCTAATGCTTATTTTTGATTATATTTTTTATTTATTTTAATAATGATTGTTTAGAAATTTAAGTTAAAACTAGTTTTAATTTTGCTTTATATGTAATTTTTTTTAAACATTTCCTAATGTCAAACATTGTAAAACATGTCTATATTTTATAATAATTTTTTAGACACTGATGAAGACTAACAATGGTCGAAACGTCTGAAATATAATATTTTAAAGAAATATGTTTATATTTTTTTAAATAAACCAATGACCAAACCTCTAAGAAATAAACAAAAAAAAAATAATAATATTCTCTATAATTTTTTTTCACCGTTTCAAAAATAATCCGAAAAATTTCAAAAACTTAAAATTTCATGTTTATAAGTTTAACCGTTTTGGTTTTAGACCGTTTACAGACAGATAGATACAAAAACGTCATTGAGACAATGGTCACACGTGATTCAGAGACCCACAAAATGAGTAATTTCTTTTAAAAATCTTGAGTTCGAATTTTTCATGATTATTATAAAACTCTTTTTTTTACCACAGTACATTTTATATTTCCATGTACGTATGACGTATATGTATACAAAAAATGCAAAAGGCATTCAAAACCACATTATTCGATTTTAAAACTAACTACTTACAAACCGTTCTAAAAAAAGAAAATATATTCTATATACTTCCTTCATTGACTAATGAAAAAATTTAAATAATGTACGTTTTTAAAACAGAATACAAAGTGGTATTTAATTAATAAATCAAGAAACAGTTCATCGTTTTTAATTCATCTTTTTACTAAAATAAACAAAGAATTATATGTAATGCCCTTGGGTTAACCATTAAGTATTCAAAATACCAATGTCCGAAAGACTTATGCCCTTTGTTTTATATAGAATTAATTAGATCCCAAGACAATTAAGTTAATTAGTTATAAGTGCATATATTATAACAATTAACATTTAATATCAATATTTTTACTATCAGCGTAACTAATAGTTTAAATATATCAATATTATTTATTTATTTATATATTTAATTAAAAACTCAATACTTCAAAGTCATATGTTTGATTAAAAAAAATGTTAAACATTTTTAAACATGTTAAGTAAAGACTATAGAAATAAATTTAAATTTTTTTATTACAGATTAAATTCATAACACAGGATCCAATGCACTAGTAGAACATTAATTATACATAATTCTTTACAACATGCTTTTAAGCCTTGGCACTTTACAGAAACTGTCTCCGTCACCGCTTCGACCTTGCAAATCTATTACATGTTAGCTTCGTCAAATTGTAGCGCCGTTTCGACGCAGTTAATATGAAACTTGTATTGAATCACATATAATAGATTTGCAAGGTCGAAGCGGTGACGAAGACCGTTTCTGTAAAGTGCCAAGGCTTTAATCAGAAATATAACCCCGTGAATAACGAGGTATTATTATATTTTATTATTTAAATCATCCAGAACCCCGTGCAACTAATTTTTTTTTTTTAATCCGAAAAAAATATATCTATTTATTAATAAAGAAATTAAATGAGCATTTTACTGAATTTACTGAACCGTATCAATCATATCTTCAAAATAAATTGAGTCAATCGATTTATCTTTTGTGCATTTTATTTATTTTACTCTCACATCATATAAATTCTTTTGGTCTCAACACGAATATTTTCTTCGGAACGCTGATGTCAATAGAAACGTCAAAAATAATAATGAAATTGCAATCCGAGATAAAGCTCAGGATAAAAAAGTTCATTTGTGAATTATCTTTTAAATTAGGCTTCTGTTGATATTTTCAATTAACTATTTTTTTAACACAAAATCAATTCACGGATATTTTTTAATGTTTTTTTATTAAAATGTTTATATGCCTGAACCCGTATGGTTCCTTTATGTCCGGTATTATAAAGAAACACAATATTTGCTAGCTTGCAAGCCTTCTCAAATGGAGTATTAATTCTGTACTAGTATCTACATATGTATTAGCTATGGAATATTATAGCAGTGAGTGACTTTGACCGTATAGATCTGGAGGCAGCGATGGTATGCATATGTGACAGGCTGCTCAAAATTCGTTGGTTCATTTTTTGTAACATCTTTGTATCGCTATAAATTAAAAACGCAGCGATGAAAACGTCAGATATACATTTTTTTTTTTAATAATCAAATCAACCTAAATCTCAAATATCTGACGGGCTGCTAAATGTTTTTTTTGTTGGCATAATTTTTTTTTATTTCGCTCTAATACATTTAAACAGCGTCGCAGGCGTCAAAAAACTATATTTCCTTGATCTGGAGAACATGTATTTATCAAAAAACATCTGTCTGCCAGATTTGCTATGAGTCACCCAAGGTCAAAAACTTGACAACTTTGACAGCCTATCAAGGGTTAACGCAACATATTTTATGACTGACAATTTAATTTTAATATTTTAAAACACTAATTAAAACTCATTACACATTTTTTAATTGTTATGAATATAATATTTCATTCAAATATTAAAATCTTGGTTTCGGAAAAAACATTTGAAAAAGGAAATTATTTATTTCGCCATAATTAAATACCTGTTTCTATTATAAATTTTCCAAACTAATATTTCTGATTTATTTTTGTTAAATTGTATAATTTATGGTTTGAGAGTACTATGAACAGTTTTTTTATTCACCCGTTAGGTATATTTAAATGTATCAATAATATTAAATAATATGTACCTACATAATATGGAAATATATAAGTAGTTTCATAATCGTCTTATCACAATCGCTACACAGAAACAAGGAACAATATCATAGAATTTACCGAATTTACATTCAGAACATTGTCTTGAAGTTAGATGCGAGATTAGTGCACAGTGCTGCTCTCAAGCGAGTCGCACAGCAACTAAGTAGCTAAGACACAAACCTTATTGTTGCATATTATATGAAGTTTCTATAAGATTTTACTTTCAAATGATATTGATATGATTGATGTTGACTTACAAGTAAAACTGTTTTAGATAATGTACTTACATTGTGATAAATTTTAATAATAATGCTTAATGACATTGTAACATATTTTAGAATGCAATAATTAAAAAAATATTATTTTGTTTATGATAAAAATACACGTCAAATTGAACCGCTCAAAAGCAAAATCAAGTAACTTCCCATTAGAGCTAGACGCTGGCCATAATTTTTCTTATTCATGGCGAGTCACGGCCGTGAGTCAAAGTAAAAATTCGTGTAAAACTAGGGATACTTTAAAAGTGTATCTATGCAAAACTGTGTCTATACAATATTTTCATAATGTCCAAATTTATTTTATTATATAAATATTTAATATTAAATCGTATCACGAGCGTGACGAACCGTGTCAGGCGTGAGCAAACAAATAAAATTCGTGAACGTACGTAATAGTAATTTAATTTTCTGAGACCGTGAAAAAGCGGGAATGATTAAAAATTGAAGCGGACTTGTAAAAAAAATGCAAAAACCATGCTCTTTTCGTTGAAAATGGAGAAAAAAAATAGAAAATTTTGTATAAAAATACATAATTTAAGGTAATACGATAACTTTGTGTGTAGAACGTGTTCAAATTATAACCCGATCGGTTGGTTAGAATTTCGTTTCTGTTTCCTACTAACCGAAAAAAGTGGCTTCGGAAATAACACGTTTAATTAATTAAATATTTAGTAACAGATGTTACACTAACGCTTCTATGTACTATAACTTCGTAAATACTTTGCATTTCGGTCTACAATTTTCACAGTATACTCTCAATATATTTTACTTTCAAAATATTATGTAAAAAAATCTAAAATTTTGAATCGTCACACTGCAATACTGCCTTAAATCTGATATTAGATTGGTAATAAAATGGAGAAAATTCAATTTGTGAATAATGACAACTGATGTGAGAATATGTTTCACTATTGGATATGATACATATCTGACACCGTATTATAGCTTGCATGAAACTGACTTTGAATATGCATTGAATTCAAAACTTTTCTAATTTTGTACTTTGATATTTTCAAGATATCCATCGGCCTGTAGAGACATATGTATACATTTACATACGTTTTGTTAGAGAAACTTTGCATTTTATATTTTATTTTTATTTATTAGTTGGCAAACAAAATATCAGAAATATGATTCCTTAAATATAAACTTTATAGCCATAACCGCGTTCATAAACGATACAGAAAAAAGAATAAAACATAAATTATAGAAAATAACGTTCTCTACAACTTTTGTTATAATCATTGTTTCTGTTATGAACCCATTGAAATAAAATTTAAAAAAAAATGATTATTTCCTTACACGATTTTTTTTTTTTGAAATACGATTACAACAAATAATAATATTATCTATAACTTGTATCTAAATCATTTTTTTCTAATACCTACCGTTTAAAAAATAATTATAAAAATTTAAAAATTAAAGAAAATCGATTATTTCCTAAAAAAAAATTTGGGGAGAAAAATGAATAAAGCATAAATTATAGACAAAAGCATTTTCTATATCTTTAATCTAAAACATATTTTTTTACTGCGCACCGTTTCAACAATAATTAGAAAAATTCAAAAATTGACATAACAGTAAACATCCAATCCGATTTAGTAATGGTTTTTAAAAATAGGAGTTGCACATCTACAGTATACAAGAACCTTAACCCAATCGTGACCGAGGTTTTTTTTTACAGATATTGCTGATTTTTCTGTCGCCAATTCATATCTAAGTATACTAAAACTCCAGAATGTTGGTAATTGCATTGTTGATGTATTCAGTCCAATACTGGAAAATAAGTCTGATTTCAAACCCATTCGAATTAAAATAATCTTACAGTAACGCAAAATCTTAACAAAAAGCGCTCTGTTACATATATGTAACGCTGGGCATGATTGGGTTAAGTTAAAAATTTTATGTTTGTAATTCTCACCGTTTTAGCTGTAGAGCGTTCACAGACACACACACACACACACAGTATTATATGAATTATTATTATACATATGAATATATAATAAAAAATTTGGCTAGTTGTAATTAGGTAATAATGATAACTACCATAATTATTATTTATCATTGCACTGCACTATAACGTATAATACTTAACGTACCCATATGTATATACGTAATATGTAAAATATATGTATATACCAAGTACCTTTGATTTCATGACGTATAGATATTTTAAAATCATTTGATGTAAAATGTTAATTTCTCGTGCTATTAATTACTTACATAACTTCACAAATAGAAATATACATACATATATCAAAATGAATACAGTTTAATTAAACAAGCAAAGAGTCCGTCTCATCTTTTAATTTATTTTACAGACAAATGTGCAATTCTTGAATTGAATGTTTTAATCAGCGTTGATTTTAATTAGGTTAGACTTTCTTAGATTTTTATTTTTAAATTATATGTTATAGAAAAAAACAACTATTTTTAGAACAATGCAATAAATAAGTATTTATACGCAATAATTTAACTCTATATAAGTCGAAATTACTAGGTGAATTTAGGAAACGTCGGAGGAAAGATAACTTATGTATATTTGAATAGGAAATTTTGACAAAGTATTAATTTATTATATTTACGTTTGATTTTTTAAACAAAAATGATATTGTTTATGAATTTCTTAGTAGAAAGAAGTAATAAAATTTTTAAATTCTAGCCGGAACCGGAATAAAATCGTGAATTCCGGTACACCCTTACTGAAATACGACAAATTGTAGAAGGGTGAAATTTTATATTTAAGATTAATTTTTGTCTGGGAAGAAAACCTCTTATTTTTGAAAACGATCTTTTAACTGGAAACGGATGTTTACTGATGTCATTTTTTAAATTATTTTTGAAACGGTGCGAACGTCAATTTTTGAATTTTTCAAATTACTTTGAAACAGTGCGAATTAGAGAAAAATGGCCAAGTTAAAAATTATATACAGTATTATCTATAATTTATTTCTATTAATTTTTTCAAAAAATTAAAAAAAAAAAAAAACAGAGTAGCTCAGAGGGTGTTGAAGATAGACCCCCCCCCCCTTTTCCCGTACAATTTTTTACTCACAATGAGCCAAGGAATTAGCTCTTAAAATATATGTATCCCAAACCAGACCAGCCTGTATATATTTCAAATGGTTCATAGCAGAGAAATATCTGCAATGAATGTATTACAGAGATTGAACAATGTACGTATTCGCCATAGATACCATTGGGGGTGATTCTAACTATATGTACAAAAAATCTTTTTGGCTAAATCATAAATGATAGACAAGTATAAGAAAGTCCCGTGACTCACATAGCAGATACTTTTTTGTAGAAATACTAAAAATTAAGCTACCAGTATAACGCTATCTACTAGGTTAGTACGTCTGGTTCGTGGCAAATAAAGCCAAAACGCTGCACTTTTTGATTGGGGTATGACACTTTCTGTGCTCATAGATAAGGTCAAAAGAATAATTTTCAGATAGGGAGCCACTTTAAAATCCGTGTAGAACACCATTATATCGGCTATTAAAGATGGCCCCCACCGTTTTTATTAAAATGGATGTATCTCAGCTCCTAGTCATCTGAATTCAATTTTCTTTTGTTTGTTTTAAAGTTCTTATTGAGAAGATTATTTTTTGTCATTTTTCATTTTTCTCTAAATCTTAAGGGTTCTCCACAATTTTCGAAAATCTGAAAATTTTACTTTTCTTACGAACTTAATTGTGATATAACTTTTTTATTGTGCCCAATATCATTTTTTTACTTCATATAAAAAAGACAGACATTTTTTTCTGGGTTCCATTGATAACAAGATAATACTGTTTTAATTAACAACTTCTTTGGAAATAGCGTGTTAAACTAAGAAAAATAGATTATTTTTGGATCATTCCCTATCAAGTTTACCTGTATTGGTTTCTCGGATTCAAGATTTTGATGGAAATGTCCATTTATACCTTCCCTGAATCAATTCTGACTATTTTTATCATGACTGTCTGTCTGTCTGTCTGTGTGTGTATCTGTTTGTCTGTAAACGCTGTAACTCAAAAATGACAGTACATAGAGGGGTAAAATTTTATATTTAGAATTAATTTGTTTTAAGAAAGAAAACCTGATGTTTTTAAAACCGGAAACGGATGTATACTCTTGTAATTTTTAATTATTCGAATTATTTTTGAAACGGTACATGTTGGAAGAAAATGTTTAAAGAAAAATTTGTTTAGAATATTATTATTTATAATTTATGTTATGTTCAATTTCTCCCAAAAAAAGTTTTTGAGGTTATATTGTTTTTTTCAATTATATTTGAAATGGTTTAAAGCAGAAATAAATCATTGTAATAAAAGTTGTAGAGTACGTTATTTTCTATAGTTTATGTTCTATTAATTTTTTTGTATCTCTTACCAATTAAAAAAAAAAATATTTTTAATTATATTTTTAATTTTTTTTCATTTTATTTGAACAAGTTCATGACAGAATGAAATGTTTATAACAAAAAATGTAGATAACGTTATTATCTATAGTTTATGTTCTATTAATTTTTTTATATCTGTCATCAGTAAGCCAAAATTATTTGTTTTATATTTGTAGATACACGTACATTTTTTTATTGTATAAGAAAGTTCAGTGAAATCCATGACAGATTTTTCAATTTTTTAACTATGCCATATGAGAAAATTGATCCCAACATAAAATTTCATATGATAAAAGGTAAACTTGACATGGAATGATCCAAAAATAGTCTATTTTTTATAGTTTAACACGCTATTTCCAAAGAAGTTGTTAATTAAAACAGTATTATCTTGTTATCAATGGAAAGCAGAAAAAAATGTCTTTCTTTTTTATATGAGGTAAAAAAATGATATTGGGCACAATAAAAAAGTTATATCACAATTAAGTTCGTAAGAAAAGTAAAATTTTCAGATTTTCGAAAATTGTGGGGAACCCTTAAGATTTAGAGAAAAATGAATAATGACAAAAAATAATCTTCTCAATAAGAACTTTAAAACAAACAAAAGAAAATTGAATTCAGATGACTAGGAGCTGAGATACATCCATTTTAATAAAAACGGTGGGGGCCATCTTTAATAGCCGATATAATGGTGTTCTACACGGATTTTAAAGTGGCTCCCTATCTGAAAATTATTCTTTTGACCTTATCTATGAGCACAGAAAGTGTCATACCCCAATCAAAAAGTGCAGGGTTTTTTTACGTACCAGACGTACTAGGTGTCAAATTGTTATGAAATTGCTCGATATTTTAAAGCAGTGATAATAAATGTATATTAATGGAAATACTATACATTTTATGAGGTACACTTGGCAAGTTATTTTAAGTTGCTGATTGTACTTATCGCGCATGCGTCAAGGTAATCATATGTACAATAATTTGCTTTTGCACTCAAGCAAATAAATTATAATACCGCACATTCATAACTCTTTTTTTGGCTAGAAATTAAGAAATAAATAACACGTAGCTAGTACCTATATTACATAGCACCTTCACCATTAATGGTCGATGCCATGTTGAACAACAATGGAAAGTAAATGCAAAATCAAACTTGTTAATTGTTACACGTTTATCTGTATAACTGCTTATAGTATAATCATATATTAATCAACTAGATTAATATATGGTATAATTCATTGTCAGTTTCAGGCATAGTACTATTTTATTAAAATTAAAATACACAAGTATCCAGAAGTTCAACTCCAAAGTAAAAATTATTTTGAGACTAATAAAAATCTTAATAAGATGTAATCACCATAATATTTGTATTTTATCCTTTGCTACACATCTAGATACTCCAATAAAATTACATCTAAATAAAAAAATAATTAAATTTAAATGTACATAGGAATAAAATGAAAACATACAAAAATAATACAAAAATATTTTAATTAACGTACTTATAATTTGTACAAGTTTAACATTATTAATCCTTAGTCATAATAACAATAATTAAAACTAAATATGAAAACACATAATAATATAATGATCCGTATTGATTAAGATTTTTAAATCAGTTATAAAAATATCTTAAAAAACAATAAACACACAGATTCATATAGGGTAAGTGGGGGGGAAATATGTTAGAGCTGTAACAAATGCATAAATGTTTGTATTGATTCTTAAGCTTTATGGCAAAAATATATTCGCCATTGTTTTACATCCAAAAAAGTACAATAAATTAAAACTAGTGTAAAGATATATTTTAAAGTTTTTTTTAATACCGATTTGCCTACTCATTTTAATGTGGTCTTTATGAGTTAGGTTAGGTTAGGTAAACTGTTTTTATTTTTTTTTACATTCAAAAGCAAGAGTAAAAATTTTATATATCATAACTAAAAAGCAAATTGGAATATACAATAACAATTGAGTACTAATATTTCAGTTTTTTTAAATATTTTAGCCTCTAGGATTAAATTTCAAAAACATACCACCCATTCACATCCCCCCCCCCCACTTATCCTACCATTCAGTCAATTGTTAATACAAACTTTACTTAAGTACTTTATTAAGTACTTGATTAGCAGAAAACAAAAACAAATCTCACAGTATCATTTTAATCCTCTTTTTTAAATTTTTAGCTTCTAAAGTACTTATATAACTCAATAATAATGCGTAACTAATATTTTTTATTCAAAATCACTGATCTAAATAATAAAACATGGGCAAAGTATTAATATATTTTCCAAAACTATTTTTTTAAAAGCAGAAAATTCAAACCTGTATTGATAAAATAAAGAAAAAAAATTATTTTATTTTATTCTCAATCATAATTATTCATTTTAAAATTAAACTTATCATATATGTTTCATTTACAAATAGATAAATTAACTTGTCCGTTATCGTTCAAGAACGTTTTAAAAATCAATCCGTTCTTTTTAGCCTGGTATTCAAAACATTTAATCTCCAAATCGCTCAAACCATGGGGCAAATATCTTTGTGTTGATTCCGTATCATTCTTCAATTTCAGACAGAAATCTTTGACTTCATTTATAAACTCTTGACTTAACTCTTCAAAACTTGGTTGACCTTGTTCTTCTTGCTGTTGTTGTTCTTCTGTTTTGCAAGATACAGACAACCTTGCAAATTTTAATTCTTGTTTTTTATATTCATCCCATCTGCCCTGAATTTTAGACAGTTCTGTTATGATTTCTGGATTGTTTGAATCTATAGCATTGGCTCTTTTTAGTTTATTAACAGCTTCTGAGTATTCGCCGATATTAAATAATGCTCGACCGTGTTGGAAGAACAGTTTTGAGGGTAATTTTAATTTGGAGCCTTTTGCGATACCGTATACGCAGTTGCACATGCTGCAGGCTTTTTTTGGTTTGTCTATTTTGTTGTAGCATACTGCTAGATTTATGTAGATCTGTGCAAAAATATGAACCTTCAATCGTTTATATTTAAACATTTTATAAATAAGCAATTCAAATATCAAATATAATAGAATAATTAATTTTCATATTTCTACGACCGGTGCTCACAAAACAGTGAATTACCTTAAAAATAAATTTGTTGTGTGTACGAGCACAACATAAAACAAAATAATTTGGAACTTGAATGACTTACCTTCATTAAAAGATCCTGCTGTTGATTTTGCTCTTCTATGTTTTCTAAAACCGCATCATGTAAAACATTGATAGCATGGTTATAGTCCTTGATTGAAGACTTAATATTTTTCTGGAACATGTTATTTGCTTTTTCACGTAAAGCTTTAGCTACTTTAAATACATTCTGAAACTTATATTTCTCTTTGTTTTGATACTGTTCATAAAAATCAGCATCCCCTGAATCGATGAATTTCATAACTTCAACAACAAATAACAGTCGAGAATTTGGTGGGATTCTTTCTAAACAACCTAATTTACCAAACCCGTATTCTGGGTCTATTATGAACTGAGATATTTCAAACAGCTTCATAGAGGAAACAGCGATATCCAGTCCAAAAATTACTCCACCGTCATTTAATCGGAATGTTTTTGGCCGTTTAACTAAATATGTTGAGTCAAACGGCTCATCTTGATATTCAATATAACCATTATAGTGAATCGTGACCATTGCTCTTTCGGGAAGGATTTCCCCGACTCCTTCTTCTTTGATACGTTTCTTTACTTTTCCACAAGGGTCGACATTTACCATTTTTTTAAGTAATTTATCAAATGGAGATATATCTTCATCATCATTATCTCCATCGCTACAACAATCTTTGACAAAATTGTGTTCCAGAATTTCTTTTCCTGTAAAATAGTTATTTTCCACTTCAATATCTTCTTGTGCATCTCTATCTATTTCAAATGTTGCTCCTTTACCTATCAAGTCACTAAATATACAATAAATAATGTGATTATAATAATTAAAATTCAAATGACGAATTATTGAAACTTACCTTAACATTAAATCATCTTTTAAATGCACAACTGGTGAAATCTCTTCATTTCTGTCTTGATCATCATTTACATCATCTGGCTTATTAATTTCACTCATTTTAATAATGCAAAACTACAAATAAACATGAAATAATAAAAAAAAAAACATGTAATAAAAACACTGACAATTGTTCGAATAACAAAATATAATATAACCTCAATTTTGCAATATATGAATCAACCAATCAGCTGTACATATTTATATTTCTATGGACCAATCAGAAGAACAGATAAAAGCATAAGAGTAAAGGGGAATCGAAATGATCAGATTCAAAAATGAATTTGTTTAGAATCATAGATAAATAAATATTAGAATATAGGGAGGAAGGAGAAGCTACAATACATGATTATTTCAAAAATGAACTTTCAATTTCAGGTCAAAACACATTTTTCGTTCGACGTTCATCTTTTTGTGTGTGCATGTTTAGGCGCGGACTCCACGTTAAGTTAGTAATTTTGTTAAATAAAATAAAAAAAGCTGCCATGAGTACCACGAGACTTTCTTATACATAATATTGTGAATGTACAATATACACGTATCTGTATCTAATTTAGCAAAAACATATGTCTAGCTATAACTTGTAAATAAATATTTATTTTTTACAGTACACTTTCCATACTGTAAACCTGTTTGGGCACGGTACCTTGAGCACCCCAGATGACGTTTTTCCCCTTCTCGCGCCGAGTTAAAAGGCTATATTTGTTATGATTGAGCACATCACTTGACGTATTTCCCTCTCTCGCGCCGAGCTACTGAGGCTACCTTGTACTTTATATACCTTGGAGTAGATGGTCACGCTCATAGTATTTACTTATCTATGCGCTCACAGTATTGAACGAGGGGGATTTACTCTATAGATCTGTTTACAGTATGGTCATTTACAGTATAGAACGTCTACTGTATAATGAGACGTTACCTGCCCTGATTACCCCAGGGCACATTCCTTCCTATATGTCATCTACGTTGGGAGAAGGTTGTGTTCATCTGGTTATAACTGGCTGCATCTTATCATAGTAAAACCAAAAAAGAGGGAAAAAAATTAACCTTTTTATATCCCATTTGTATCATGGAGTTCGAAGTGGTCGCCTCCATCACCTGCATATTATGAATAACTGGATAAAGAAAAAAATGTAATAAAAATATAAAATAAGATAGTTTATTTGAATTTAATATATTTAACAATAAATATTTTTTTTATATTCACAACAATATGAAGCATAATTAATCTTATAATATAAATATTAATAAATTATTCATTAATCTATACAATTTATTACCATTAAAGGGGGACCCATTTTGTGATTAAATCATGATTTTATTTAAAATAAATAACTTATTTCATGTGACCTACAATACCAAATGTATTTATTAAATACATAATTTTAAAATAGAGAGATAAATGCAATTTATAAAAAATGAAAACTATTATGAGTATTTGAATCAGCAATGAACTAACAATAATTTTAAATTTTCTATTTTAGTACGAAATGAACATATTGACGTTTATAAAATGTACTAACTAGTAATTAAAAGAGATATTTGTATCACAAAATAGATATAATTATTTATGAATATATTTAATAAAATAATACAATTCTCTATCTAATATATTTTATAATTTTGATTGGATTATTTAAATCTGATAATAATTAAATTTAAATATTTATAACTAAGAACATAATATACATATAAAATATAAGTTCAATTCAAATTATTATATTTTTACAAACGCGACGCTGGAAACCAAATTCCCTACTTTCCCCCCGAACTTAAATTGTGGTGTTGGAATTACTTCCAGCACAGAGAATTTATTTTCAAAATGATCTATAAGTTCACACTCAGTCCAATTACAAGATGTTATCAATAATATTCCGTCAGATTTTAAAATTGAATGGACATTTTCGATATAAGCCAAGCGTTTTTCTTTCGGGTTTTCTGGATCTAAGCTTATAGCATCGTATGTTCCTTTATCGTGGACTACATCAAACTTATCTGTCATTGACCGATCCTCTTCTAATATATTTTGCACCTGATCAAAACAAAAATATTATTTACTGTTTTAACTTATAAAACAATAAATAAACAAAATGTTTATATAGAATAAGAATTAACCTCATATTTAATGGAGTAATGATATTTCTCAGCTATTTCTCTAGCTAATACAACGGCAGAATGAGAATAGTCAATACCGAGGAGGTCGATGTATCCTCGTTTAGATAATTCGATAAGTAACATTCCATTACCACAGCCAATATCAATGATTGTACTATTTTTATGAACCCTTGGTGATTTTTGAATCCATTTACAGATACGTTCTTCTGCATCTTCACCAAACCAAACATCACCTGTATCACCATAATCTCGAAAATTTTCTATTTCTTTTTGATACCTGTTTTCCCAATAGTCAAAAGTACCTTGGGAAAAATTGTGTTATGTTGAAAATATAGGTTATGTATAAAAAATATTTCAATATTACTTTAATACGTGAATATTAATTATTATAGAATTCATTTAAGGGAATGTTTTACCTAATTCTGAGCCCATCAGTTCCTCTTCATTATCTGACATATTCAGAAGAATATGTTTTATCAAAAAGAATAAAAATTATAAACTTGACATATATAAACAAAAACTCAGATGTTTCGTAGCCAACTTCCGGGCATTTTTGATAAAATTGTAATTTCCTGTTAACATTATTTTAAAATATGTTATACAATTTAATATTGAATTATATGGACATTAAATCATACGTAAATTATTTATTAATATTTTATTATGCATACATATGTTTAAATTTGCAAAAAAATTGATAGATATAGGCACACTCAAACCCGGATTATGGTGCCATACTATAGATGAGTGCCATGATTATAATTATAATGCATTGAAACGGTTTTATCCGGGGATATAAATTCAATCTGTAATAAACCTATTAAACATTGTTTTCACTAATCGCTATTTACGCAGGACTTCATAAAATGAACACTAAATATCAAAAAATTATATAAATAAAACTTCCTCGAAAATTCAAAATTTTTTTAAAGTGATGTTCATGAAAATACAATTTTAAAAAAAAAGTAGATTTTTTTAAATGTAATTATAAAATTTAAACCGATGAACTCTATATACCCCTAAAACCGACCCTGATTTGAATAATTTGTTTATAATCTACTAGCAAATAAGAGTATCCTTATATATTATAAAACTCAACGTCTCTCTGTATGTCTGTCTGACCGTTTGTGCGCTTACAACTCGAGAACCACATATTCGATTTGCGCGTTTTTTTTTTTAATTCATATAGATATGTTCTCTGGCCAGGTTATAGGATATATTTTGTTACCCTAGGTAACATAAGGAATAAGCAATGACGATAATAGTAAAAAGTTTGTCACCAGCTCGCTCTATTTAATTGTAACTCAAGTCGGAAAAAATCGTAAATATCTCAGCTCCTATGCGAAATAGAGGGTTTTTTGTCCCCTAAAATCCTCACCCTCGTGGTATTTTTCCCACCAGATCTAATGAAACTAATTACAATCCTCCATACGTGACAGGGGGTGAAATCTTAACTCCCATGTGAAGCCGGGGCAGGTCCGCTAGTATGTTTTTAGTTGTATTTTTCCAATCAGAATGTTTTTATTACAATAAATTAACAGAGTTAAGGGTTATAAAATATAAGCTATATCAGCTTTCATTGTTGGACCCGTTGGACCACTCCCCCTTAGCGACGCCACTAAGGCTTCCAGGGAATAAAATGTGTAATAAAATTCTTTTTGGTTTATAAGGGGTCTGATAATTTTTTTTGTTGTTGAACAATCACAGGGGTGACACCCGCCTAATGTGTAAAAAATAAAACATTTACTTTTTTGGTGGAGGTGGTGTGACACTCTTGATTTCCGCCCTGGGTGTCACCCCTCTCCCCCTTAAAGACGTCACTGGGTGCATGTAAGAAATAATAAAGGTATGAAAATAATAAAATATAAGTACTTATATATATTCAATCAATTTATTTAAATCATATAATGCTCACAAAAATACTAACTGTGCAACATAAAATTTATAAAAAATAACATAACATAATGAAAATAAATAAAATAATGTTCAAATGTATAAATGTAGTAAACATGAAAATGATGTAAATTCATAATAAAAAATGTATTTTCTATTGATAAAGGAATAAACAGTTAACACTATAAATATTAATAATGTAAACAGTCAACATTATATAAATATATTTTCATTTTTTGTACACAAAATCTACAAAAATATCAATTCTCTCAAATTATTACAAAATTTATTAACTTTAAAATATTACGATCATGTTTTTTATTATATAATAGGCAACATTTAATTACATAATTTTAGTTGTGTAACATTAATTTTCTTGTATAAATAATCATATAGAAAATGCACTTGAAAAAATTATATATAATATTCTACACATATACACAAATTCATTTTTTAATATACATATTTCATATATATAAGGCTTAAATTTATAAGGCCCCCAAAAATTAAATAGTGTATAAATATGTCGTTTAAGTAGAAAAAACAAAATAATAATTCGTAATAATAATCAACAAAAAATTACATTCTTTTATAAACATTTTCAACAATTATATAATACACAATAATTAATATTAAATATAATTTTCATTGCAAGATATTCAATTTATTTTTACAAACAATTATTCAGATCCAAATAAATTTATTATTATAATACTCAAAACAAAAATATACCGCAATAGAAGTGAGCATTATACAATGTTCCTTTGCGATCGGAGTAAACACAAAAATAAACTATGCAATGTACAAAACAACAACAATGAACCTTCTATGTCATAATTATCTATATAAAATCTGTGAATGAACTGTTATGTGAACACAAAAGCATCACTGTCTATAAGTTACATTAAATTAAACCAAAGCTAGCTTTGCTCTGGCAATATTATCCATTCCTCTTTATTAGGACTATAAGCGCTATAAGTACTCAGTTTGTAAAATGTACTACATTTCACAACAGTTTATAATATTATACACCGGGTGGATAAAATAAAATGTCTTGTTTAGCAAATGGTCTTAAAATGTTTGTTATTCAGTCTATTATGTTATATTAAAATTTCAAATCATTTCAATTAATCGTTTAGTAATTATTTGCCAGCGTGTAAATCAAAATATTTAATAACCAAAAAGTAGGAGAGATTACTCCATTGATGTAAATATTGCAATTGTAAAATAGAAAAATGTGTTTATTATATTAGATCAGTTTTTTTTTCAACTTTACATTTTATTGAATTTCAAATCTAAAAAGTAGATTAAACAATGAACATTTAAAGATCATTACAAAGTTTGTGTGATTTATAGTTCCATCGTAATGAAGCTAAACAGGACATTTTTATCCAACCGATATTAAATAATTTTACATACAATTATTGTTCATTATACTAAACACTAAATAATAATAGTCACATTACAATAGATTATATCTTCATATCAAAATTTTATGGCACATAAGGCCACAATTATATATTAAAATCTCTATAGCATTTTAAATGCGCTATAACTAATTGTAAGTAAAGCCAAATATCATTAATTTGGCGTTATTATTTTTTTCTATTGAAAACGCACCTTTCTCTACTATTTTATATAATTATAAACCTAAGTTACCTTTCAATATAATAAAAAAAAAACTCAAATTGTAAAATAGCAAAACACGTAAAATTCCCTTTGTTTTCTAACTATTTGTCTAATCGGGAACGTTGTCGATTTTTCATTTCATAATTTGAGCAGTGGATACAACAAAAACGAAGCAAGTTTTCATATAAAGAAGTACAATTATTTAGAGTAGAATAACTTAGAGACAGCGATGGTTATACTGACACAGAACAAATTCACATAACATCTACATGTTCGGACTAATGGCCGATTTGCAGGGGCCTCAATCACACGCACACATGCTATTTACAAACTACCACCATTTGAGAGACCCCACACATGTTAAATGGATTACCTTGATTATATAAAACTACACGGTGACTACAACAAGAATTCCTCGATAGTACAGACGTAGTGTTTACGCCAATCTGTCCAAACCGTGCTTTCCGTACGATTTTATAAACCATCTTAACTTCTAAATTAACTCTATTTATTTACTATATTTTATTTACATCGAGTTGAATTCTACTACTGACGCCGACTCTTTTGTTTTGGCTGGAGCTCGACTGTAATATACAGTCGACAATTGACTCCGGGATTAGCTACTGTGTTTGATCGACAGCGAGTGGTTCCTGCCACACAGAACGGGTTGAGTCGGCATTGGTTTGACTGCTTGTTTGTGTAAATGGTGACTACAATGCTGACTGGCGTTAAACATCAGCATATTTAGAGAGTTTGTCTCGAAGTAAATGGTTTTCTTTACGTAGTCTGTCCAATTCTTGTCTGAGGCCAATATTCTGTAAAATAAATAACATATTACTTACTCAATCAATCAATTCATTCAATTATTATGAATATTTTGTTGTCATGATAAATGTATTTTTTTGCACCCTTCTCTCTCTCTTTACAAAATTAAACAAAATATTTATGTTAATAATGAAAGCCGATTACTTCAAGTTATAACTATTTGCATCTATAGAATGTTATCTTGTTACTATACCACAATTTTTTTTTTGTTAATTGTTAATTTTTTTAATTTAATATTTGATCAGGTATAAAATATTCTGGCCCTCCACAACTCCATATCTCTTATATAAAACAAGTTTGAATATTTTAATCGTTATTTGAAAATATTCACCTCTTTTTCTAGGTAGCCAGCTCTAAGTGCTATCTGGTTTTCTTTTATTCTTCTAGCGTCCCTGCTACGTTTTGCTGCCATGTTGTTCTTGCGTCGACGCGCCCAATATTTGTCGTCTTTAAGGTCATCTGGGACGTACTGTTTACGAGACTTTTTTACCATAGGCTGAGGTCTCAACTCTTCGTCACTGAATGCACGTGTTCTTGGGTCGAATGAATGATGGCGTGAGTTACCTGATGATGCTATTGATAAACCTAGAAAATAATAAAATAATTAAATTTTACTCGGCACAATTCATTATTTTCTTAAAATCTAAATTTTTCATGAAGGGAGAACAAAATTGTAATTTTTTTTAAATTTTGTCAGTGTATATGAGGCATAAAATCTATTTTTTTAGACTGTATTTTTGGATAAATTATTTTTAGATATTTAATTATAACTCACTTGAACTATCTGCTTCTTCTGGACTATCAGGACAACAGTCACTGGGACTAGGCGACCTGCGTTCCCGCTTCGTCCTGACCAAGCCATTGCTTACACCGACCAATCCACCTACACTTCCTAGCCCATTGCCAACTGCACCTAATCCTACACCCAAAGAGCCGAGCCCTGCACCCAGAGGACCCATACCAGGGCCTCCGTTTGTGACGATGCTTCCAAGTCCTCCAACAGTGGGAGAATTGGACGTAGGCGAATGCGTCGATGAGTTGTTGGTGCTCGTGTGGGTGCTGTGGACATTGTTGTTATTGTTGTGGCCGTTGGTTGTGGAGTTTAAGTGGGAGTTGTGTGTGGCAGGGGTTAACGAAGAGTTGAGGCCATCCATAGAGACCCCATTCTCCGAGAGGAATTCGTCTAAGTCGACGTACTGCAGAAAAGAAAAAATAATTAGTTAAATTTAAAAAATATATTATTTAAATATAACTAGGAAAATTAAATATTTGCATTTTATAATTTTTTGACAATTTAAATAGATAGTAAAAAATATTATTTATATTTAAAAAAAAATTGTAGTTAAAAGCTGTAGGTACTTATATTTGATTATTTACCAAAAACAAAAGTTCTTGTATCTGTACAGTTGTACACATTTTTAAAAGTACATACTTTGTACTTTTACTTAAATACATTTCTTGGAAATGCACTTATGCACTTATATAATTGAATTGAAATAATTATAAATGTACTTAATTACTTAAGTAAGTTTTTGTACTTAAGTAAAAAAAATTTACAATTTTTGGCAAAAGTAATTGTACTTGTACTCAAATTAGTGATGGCGAAAAGTTTTTATATCAGTGAACATGATTATTTTTCATCAAAGGAAGGCTTCTTGATTTAAATATGAATTACTTCATTTTAAATACAATAATTGCAATTTAATTTTTCGTAAAATAAATTTAGAATAAAAAATTTCAAACATATAATTACGTTTTTTTACTAATGCATCCCAAAAACTTTATATTTATTCCTTGTAATTATAATTAAATAAAAATTAAATAAAAAAAATTGATTAAAAATTAAAATTTTTAATATTTCAAATATTTCCTACATTTCCAATCTTTCTAGGCAGTCCATAAAACATATCTACCAGGGACACTTGGTTATCCTTCATTTGGACGTGTAAATTATATTCAATTTTTAAAGACCGTTTTTATTTGTTCTTCCTTGATAGCTGTGCACCCTGCTTCAAAATGAATATAAATGATATTGCTATTAAAATAAAATAAAAATTTGTATTTTTACAGAAAAATAAAATTTAAAATATTTTGCAGTAAAAATATAAAATCACGTGATATTTTTGAATTTAAATTAAATAGAGTATATATATTTATATACTACAAACAAATATAAAGAATGGTCACGTTGCGCCTAAAGAATAGTTAGACAAAAAAATATATAAATAGAAAAAAGATTAATATTAATTTTAGGCCAAATTACATAAATAATTAAATAGTTACATTTTATTAGAAAATTAAAGCCTATAAAAAATGTACTGTAATAAAAATTACGCGTAAGTATAGTGATTACGTAATTATCGCAAATATGTTCTACATTATGAAATATTACTGATAATATAAATATTTTAGGTAATTTTACTTCGAATTCCTTTTTACTGAGAAATATGCAACTATTTAATTGTTTTTAAACATTTTTTGTTTGATAATTCTATAATTTATAGCGAAAATATAATGATTATGTACCTATAAGCGTTTATATATAAAAATTTATATAGATACAAGATACAATGCAACTTGTATTTCCTATTACATATAAAAATCAAATAATTACAATTAACACGTATTACAACAATCGTTATCTAATAAAATATGTAATATCAAACAAAAATAAAATAAATCAGCTGTATCTATATTTAAATTTGATTTAAACAAAGCTATACACTAAACACAATATATTTTTCATTTTATGAATGACGGTAGCACAGAAACGAACGGTTTTCTTCTTTTAAAATCGCATTAACGTAGTCCTACTGTATATAAACACGTAACAACCACCATCTTGTTACGAAACAACGTGCTTTTAGCAACAACTCGCGAACAGCACAAAAATGCACTTAAAAACAAAATAAATCTGTTTCAAAAAGGGCGTGTGTACTAACCCAGCCTGTGGCTGATACTTTGATGTACTTTTGTTGAGTTTTTACCTCCAAATTCGATGTTTTCATATCGATATCACTTAATTATGTAGGCACGTACAATCATGTAATGTCAAATATATAATATCATGGTTTATACATCAGACGCTTACGTAACATACCGAACTAAATATTATTACACGTGTCTAGTTATTTCTGTCTATAATACATGCATATTAATAACTCCGCCTCACTTTCAACGAAGGTTGAAACTATGTGAATTTATATTGCACCATTAGTTTCTTTGTTTATCGGACTAAAAGGAGATAATGTATCTTTATTTAAATTATTGCATTTGAGAGTATGTACTGTTTTATTTGAATTTTAGAAATAGATATGTTATTTGATGCAAATATTTAATTAATTTATAATGAAACTATGAAGATTATGAAATTACATTCGCTCATCGTAAATTAAGTTAATAAATGAATACAAATTTATAGATAATAAATGTGCGCATGTTTTAAAAATAAATCATTAAATGTTTAAATGATATGTTTTTATAGTTTATTACCTTTAAGTCAGTTTCATAGGACCTATCCCAGAAACCTGGTGGCGCTCCATGTTGTGGGCTTTCATCACCGCCACTCCAAAGATCCTCTTCTGCTCCACCATTGTTGTTATAATTTCGAGAATTGCCTGTAACAAGCAAAACCATAAATTAGTATCATTATATTATTGAATTTCAATAAATAAAATCTTACATTAGTATAGCATTTATTTCACGCAATAGAATAATACATTGTTGAAAGTATTCAAATATTCAAATGTTTGAAAGTTCAATTTAGTGACATCTATCGGAGAATGCACGAACTATGTGTTATCTGGTCGGTAATGTAATTTTCAATAACCTTTGGTTTTAAAATCCTATTTCGTAAATTAATGTGATTATTTTAGTATCTATTTATCTATTTTAATAATTTTAAAATTTGAAAGCTTATTAAAATTAGATCATAGTTTCTTATTATACTTTAATAAATGAAAACTTATATTAATTACAATTCAATATGTAGCAAAATCTATTGTTGAAAACATTCAAATAAAGTTCTATTCATTTATTGACACCTATCGGAGATTGTAAGTACTATTAAAGTTGGTAACGAAGTGTTCTATGTTTAATATTTTCAAATATATTGTAATTATTAAAAATCTTTTTTTTGCTTTATCTTATATTATGAACGAAACTATTTATAATTAATATACATCAACATTTTTAAAATTAAGATCTTATTTATATTATTTTATACTTCAAGATCTAATTTGTTTTTAAATACCTACTTAATGACGTCATTATAATTTATTAATACTTTTAATTGATTTTTAATTTAAAACGTCGGTAACAATTGTGATATCAAAAAGCCAAGAATCATTTAACTAATAAATGATTATATTTGCCAGATATTGTAACAAAACACTTTATACAAAATAGCGCACATACAACTGACAAACATCACGTTCATGTAACGTGCCGCGACACGCGCGTTGTCTCGCGGTAACCACGGCAACGCGCCCGTGGCGTCGCGACTTCCCCGTCGTAGGGTGACGGTCACGTTACGTGTCCACGTGAACACGTACACATACCCACCCCTAAAGATTACTGCAGACTTTATACCAGATGTATGGAAAACAATTTTATTTAATTGCTTGGGGTTTAAAAATATATTTTGTTTTATATGAAACAGTAATTATATTTTTTATACCGGGTGTTTCTTTCCAGCGGATTATTTCCAAAATATCGAATTTTCAGTAAAAATGTTTCATGGTTTTAAGGGGGCTAAATATTGACAACATAAGATTTCAAGTTTAATTTTTATTTTTCAAATCTAAACCTGTATTTTTGTTGTAGATTCGTAATTTACGAGGAAAAATAAGCAACTTTTACCTGAAACATTTTTTCTGAAAATGTTCATTTTTTATGATATGGAGCAAAACAAACAGAAATTTCTGGATATTCAATAATTTTTTACTCGAAAACTATTTTTTTTTTTAAATAATCGCAAGAGGCAAAAAGTGCTTAGATTTACAAAATAATTCTTAGAGATTTTTTTTATTTGTAATTAATTTTATTTTTTTCTTTGTCCACTTTTTTACTCGTATGATTTTTCTTAAAAATTTATAGTTTACGAGTAAAATATAGTCTAAATCACTGGTTGATCAGTGAGAACTGGTATAAACCACTGATTTTCAGCGACTTTTACGTTCACTGAAGGAATTAGTGAAATTTATAATTACTATTAAAATATTATTATTTAAATATTTTTTTAGGGTTTCTAGTACTGCATTTTGTTTACAATTTTAAACATTTTTTTCTGCTGCGTTCACTTGTTTTTACAAAACTGATTGTCATATTTTTTGCTACAGTAAGTCCACGACTTACACGATTTTCGACTTACATTAAAAACCTTTGGAACGAATTAATCGCGTAAATCGAAGACTCATTGTATTTATTTTATGTCAGTTGCACGACGCACGCACATGGTAAAACCCCGATGTACCAAAAATATATTGTTTTTTATTTTTATTTATTTGTTAGGGTATAAAAATATATTGTTACTCATCACGTGGGTGTTGATTTACTTATTCTAAGTGACTTTGAATAACCTTTATCAGAGTATTGAGCTATATTTTTGTATAAACAAACATATTTGGTTTCTACTTTCGATTATATGTATTAAAAAAATGTATTACTATTTATAACTAAAGTTTTATTTGCCAGACAGGTATCATTAATAGTATCATTAACCTGATATATAAAGATAGATTTGTTAAGCCACGTCCAGATATGTTTTATCGAATGATTGACCAAGATACGGATGTGAAAAACTAAAACAAAAGATAGAGATATATGGATACAGGTTGAAATTAAGGCCTCTGCGTATCTTCCTTAATATATATAAAGCTCAACGTCTCTCTGTCTGTCTGTCCGTTAGTGCGCTCCTAACTCTAGAACCACTTATCCGATTTACGTGTTTTTTTTTTCAATTTTGTTAGATAATTTAGGTTTTGATTTTTTATTTTTACAATAATAACTAATCGTATTTGTACTTAATTCAAAAATCCTAAAAAATGATTCCGTTTCTCGGCTATTTTTTTGGTGCTTAAAGGCTTCTAAATGGTTTATTTAATCTATTTTTATATCTATACCCATATTAATTGTCTAACAATATCGTAATATCGCCTTATAAAATTTATGAATACGAAATCAAAAGTCCGGTATATTTTTTAATATATTTCTTCCGCAATTCCCTCTTCACACTTCACACGCCCCACTCTCTATCCTTCCGTCTTATACACACACACACACACACACACACACACACACACACACACACACACACACACACACAAATACAGACAGGTACGGTTGTAGAATTTGACCACCTACTTTCATGAGAGTTTTTACGGAAAATGCAAGAATGTTTTTCATGATATTAGAAAATAAACGAAATATTAATGGTTTTATTTTATTTCTTTGTTAAGTTATTTCTCAGGGAGCAACACGGTTAGCTATATGTTAGACAAAGAGAAATAAAGCAGTACTCGTGTAATTACTATATCACGAGTAAGACCAAATTATGAAAATAAC
Source organism: Sialis fuliginosa (assembly GCA_961205875.1). Classification (NCBI taxonomy): domain Eukaryota; kingdom Metazoa; phylum Arthropoda; class Insecta; order Megaloptera; family Sialidae; genus Sialis; species Sialis fuliginosa. The sequence goes on from OY540817.1 coordinate 13,989,885, forward strand.
TTTAAAAAAGATCAAACTTATTCATTATTATTTGTCAAAATCAATAAATTAACATTACGAACGTACAATGTTAAATTTTGTTCACAGAGTGAATCATTTCAGGATTTTAAATAAAGCTTCCTATAATCTTTTTATAACTATTTACAAAAATTGGGCTTACTCGTAATATTTTATTAAAGTATCTATGTACTGTGTGAAATATTACAGAAACACATTTAGGATATTACAAAGTGGTTGGCCCAGTCTTGCGCCAATGCTAGCCAACACTGGGCCAAGATACAAATGATAACTTCGTTCAAGACTCAGTCAAGGCTTGTTATATCAAGGTTAACCCAGAATTGGCCCAATCTTGGATAAAAAATAGATGACTGAAGGTTGGCCTAGACTGGGACCAATATTGGGCCAAGCTTGGGCCCATCGTCAAGACGCATTTCCTACATGGGAAAGGGACTCTTTAATTCAGTTGATCAAAAGCCAGAACAGGTAACTCCATAGGTAAATCGAACAAGTTTAATAAATTAATCTTTCGATACAGAAAGCACACCCTTTGAGATCCGTTAACAACAATTATGTTTTAGATCCAAAATAATTTTTTTTTACTTGTAATTTTTAGCCCGTATAGCCTGGTATTTGCTAAATCCAACACTGAAAACCCTACCATTCTTAACACTAAACACAGACACACTAACACAGCGTTAAGGTTACGTCATCTGACTTAACAACCAGCAACCACTTTCGCTTTCACTCTTTGCCGATGGTTTACTTTCTTTTCGGTGTGTCTGTGTTTGTGTATGTGTGTGTGTATGTGTGTCCAATTATACGTTAATTTCCTGATATAACTCTATTTGGCCTGGTTTACTGATACGCATTATACTATTAAATCGCTGTACCTCGTTGAGCACAAATAATTGTTTTTATTATTATTTGTTTTACCGATGTTCATTTTTTTCTCATTTAATTAAGTGAGTGAAATTTGTGCGGAATTTGTATTTTATTTATTTTAGTAATAAATGCTTCTATAGATTTTATGCTTCAGTTGTTGTTTTATTGTTATTCGAAGTTTTCTTATTTTGTACCCGATATTAAAAATTATTTTTCTAGTTAGCAAAATCTTTCTACCTAATTGAGTTACTATTTTTAAATTTTCATTGCTTTTACTTGCGAGAGCAATTTTTTATAATATAAATTATAAAGTTTTTGAAAATAATGTGATAAATAAATTAAAAAAAAAAATTCGTTATATCGAAAAAATGGTTATATAGAAAATTATATTCTCTATAACTTTAAAAAAATAATGTTTTTTTTTATTCTGACAAAAAATAATATTCTCTACATTTTTTTTTCGTTTTCAAAATAATCCAAGAAATTCCAAAATTGTTTCCGGTTTAATGATGCTCTTTAAAAAAAGGAGGTGTGCTATTACAATATACTTTACGTTTAAAATTTTATTTTTGTTAGTTTTATCGTTTTGGCTATAAAACGTTCACAGACCGACAGACTGATACCCATATTACCCATGCGTCATTGAGATTATGATGAAAATTTCCGTTTCCAATATACAGTATATTTCATGTTTGTATAAAAAGTATAATAATATGTAAAGGTACGTTATTTAAAATGATTTTTTTTAGTTTAACCTTTTTTCTAAAAATTATACTTTGTCTTAAAGTGCAAATACTAAATTATTCTTGATATTATTTTTATTAATCACAAATACTTCCTTGTACCTGTACGATATGAAATCAACTATTTTTTAATGCCAAGCCTTAAAACTTTCTAGAAATTTAACTACGTTGATTTTATTTTTTAATCTATAAATACAAAAGCTTTCCCATATTTATTGTATTAACAAACTATTAGTCATATTCGGTAGTTCGAGAAATTTAACAAACATATATCTTGGAAAATTTCTGGAAAAGGCAAATCAACTGATAATAAAAATAGTTATAAAATAATTTACCATTCTAATTCGTTCTAATCAACATGGCTCTGCAAAAAAAAGTTAAATGGGTTTATGAATTTAACAGCAAACTTTGAACACCATAATTGGTTTGCACTCCAATGTTAGACTTTTTTTTAAATCATTTTGGTCAGTACTATGTATGTATATAAAATTTCCACGACTTTTTTAACAACTTTGTAACTTAAGGCTGAAGAATTGCTAACTTGTCTTAAGATACAAAAACAAGACAAATCACCATTTATTTTGAATCTATATAAATGGCATCGTTCAGTGGCCTCGGATATAGATATACATATTAGAGCTGGGCGCGGGCCGTGAATTTTTCGGGTCACGTTGGGTCACGGCCGTGACCCGACGTGACGTGAGCGATTTTCAAATATTGAATCGTGAGCGGGCGTGATCGTGAGTCAAATTAAAACAATCGGGCGTGACCGTGCGTGAGTACATTTTTGTCGTGCGTGAGTTCGTGTGTATATTTTGAAGATAATTTTTTTATAAACTTATTTGATCTTTTTTTTAATATCTGAACTAATAATGCATAAATATAATAATGTTTTAAAACAAATTTTGACATTAAAAAATATAGTATGAAAAATAAATGTTATTTTAGGAAGCACTTTCACATGGTCAGTATTGCCAACTATATCAGAACACCAAAAAAAGATTTAAAAATGCATTGTATCTTTATTTTCTTATTGTTTTGTTTGTAATTTCTTTTACTAGAATGCAGTTTAGAAGAAATAATATGAATATAAAATACACACAGTATATTGCACGTAAAAACATTAATTTTCATCATTTCAAAATTTAATATTAAATCGGGTCACGCACGTGACCCGTCGTGCGTGATCGGGCGTGAGTAAAAAAATAGTATTCGTGAGCGTGCGTGATCGTGAATACTTTTTTTGTAACCGTGAGTGAGCGGGCGTGACTAAAAATTTTTCTCTCGTGAGCGTGCGTGATCGTGAGCAAAAATTACTCACGCGCCCAGCTCTAATACATATATCCCAAACGCCACAGCATCTCTCTCACTGTTTTGAAGAAATGTTACACCGTTATGTTAATACAGAATGCGCGGTCCATGCTTTATGTCTATGGGTACATATATTTTATATAAAGTGATATTTTAGGCAAAAGTCTATACAGTTTTCGTGTACTCAATTTTCCCCCTTTCCCCACCCATTGTTTTTAATCCATGAATGAATTACAGGGCTGCCCTGGCTGCCTATTTCTGTACTTCTGTATCGTAATATAGTATAAATTGATTAATGAAAACGGTTTATTATTAAGCAAACCATAGACGCAAGAGCTAGCGGCTAGCGCACACATTGTTTTTTAATCTATGAATGAATGGCAGGGCTGTGCGACCTTTAGATCGGCAGTCAACTGTACAAATCGCGCAAAACAGGAAGCGTTATTTGTGTATTAATGGTGAAGGCTACCTGCGTGAGAATTGACCAGCTTTGTGCTAAAGCGCACATCCACAACACACACATATATTACAATTGTGGGGGAGTAGGGGGGAAAACGGAACACTGAACGTTTAAATGGCGATGCACGCTAAAACTGTAATTGAAAAAAAATGGTCAATCATTACTTTTTTAATATAACCACTAAAAAAAATAGATTTTTTTTATTCAACCAAAAAACACTGAATTTTGCATTATTGCATTACAGTGCCAATTTTTACAGGACGCAAATGATATTTCCTCCGACTGTATCTGATATCACTTTAATAAAACATTTTTTTATTTAATATTTATTACATTTAACATATAATGTTAATATTCTTTTTTATTCCATATATCCGACCTGCCTCATTTTTAGTTTATATCAAAATAATTTATAATGTTAATACAGTGGCGAAGCATTCGTGGAAGCAAGGGAAGCAGTGCTTCCCTTACTTTATGGATAAATTAATACAAATCTATGTTTTCAGTTAATAAATAATTTAAAAATATTATTAAAATATTCGTCTTTATGCGCAACTCAAACATTTTAACCGAAAATCAAAAATAGCATTTAATATTAATTTACACGCTCATTTATAAAACTATAATACCTCTACGTCTTATTTTCTTGTATTTTAGTCGATGTATGACGAGTTGCAGGAAATTTTACTAAAAAATTTTGATTTTTTATTTCGTTAAAAGTATGTTTATTGTATAGAAAATGACGTAAAAAGTTGTTTGTTTCAAACCGCAGGTCTGTATCTCAAACCGTTCTCGAGATATAGCCTCTCAAAGTTTTAGTTTTTTCAAAATTTTGAAGAAAAATGGCCCTTACTTTTGAACGCGTGGTTGGAATTGATTTTAGTTGACGGATTTGGAATCAGCGTGTCAAAATCTATATAATGGCATGTATAATACCTTAAAACTCGAAAAAAAAAATTTCGCGAAAAATTGAAAAAATTCAAAGGGGTATACCTTAAAAAACTGTCGATTTTTGATGAAATTTTTTTTATCGGAATTTAAAGTATTTTACATGTCATTATATAGATTTTGACACGCTGATTTCAAATCCGTCAACTAAAATCAATTCCGACCACGCGTTCAAAAGTTATGGCCTTTTTTCTCCAAAAAATTGAAAAAACTAAAACTTTGAGAGGCTATATCTCGAGAACGGTTTGAGATACAGACCTGCGGTTTGAAAATTTCAACTTTTCACGTCATTTACTATACAATAAACATACTTTTAACGAAATCAAAAATTCTAAAAATTTTAGTGAAATTTCCTGCAGTGAACTTCAACTCGTCATACAAATATCGACTAAAATACAAGAAAATAAGACGTAGAGGTATTAGAGTTCTATAATTGAGCATGTAAATGAATATTAAATACTATTTTTGATTTTTGGTTAAAATGTTTGAGTTGCGCATAAAGATGAATATTCTAATAATATTTTTTTAATATTTATTAACTGAAAACATAGATTTGTATTAATTTACCCATTACCTTTTAACGAAATCAAAAATTCTAAATTTTTTAGTGATATTTCCTGCTGTGTAAGATTGGAAATTGTAACCTTCAGAAAACACTTTATTGTCTGCTTATTTATAAGCCAAGGAGATTTTTATTATATTTGTTAAATAGAGTTAACTATTTTGGTAAGGAATACATTGCTTTTATTTATAACAACATATGGCCACAAGTATGGACATACATACACATAACAAGAATACGTAAATAGAACTGGTTTGGTATGATTCGGTTTTGGCAAAATGCGGAAGATATGAAACTATTCGCGAAATATTGGCAATGTATATAAATTATGAACTTATTCGAACCATTGTACGTTTCCTTGATTTTTTATATGTGTATGATTTTATTAATTTTTAAGTGTTTCTTTTAATGCCGAACTATCAATGACAAAATCGGATACATATTAGCATAAACATGCATTTAAAATAAAAATGTCATTTTGAACATTATTAATGAACTTTAAAAATGTATACATTGTTTAATATTTTTTATATATATGTATATTTTTGGTTTTTTAATGCCTGAGATATTAGCTTCCTTTAATATAAGGAATAAACACATTCAGTTTAAAGGCCAAAAAATTTGCAATTTATTATTTTTTTTTACACAATTTTATGATAATTTTAACATCAGGTAATGGATTTTGTAAAACACTGTATTTACGATTTACGAGGTACCAAATGTAGGTCTAACGTACTGAATGATTTTTAAAGACTTTTCAGCGGGTTATTTACAAAATAACGAATTTTCAGAAAAAAAGTTTTATGGTTTCGAGGGCGCAAAATATTGACATTATGGGGTAACCTTACAAAGGTCACATTGATAGGTTTTCAGGTTCAACTTTTCTTTTTCAAATCTAAACCCATATTTTTTGTTGTAAATTCGAGATCTGGTGTTTTCTGGGAATTTGAAAAATATAATTTTATAATTTTACACGATTTTCTCAATAACTACTGAACGGATTTTATTCCGGTTTTCACTAATGGATAGGTAAAGTCAGAAAAAACAATGCGCGGTGAATTGTGTGTTGTGGCCATGATTACTTTATGTTTAATTTAATTAATATATCCAGGTAACACCGGGTCCAATGCGCTAGTCAATAATATATTCACTCCTTATATCTGAAAAAGCGGAAATTATTTATGAATCATCTAATACAATTTAAAAAATATATAGTATATGTATATGTTAAAGATATCGGTTATTTGGATAAGCCAGTGCGTTAACCAGTGGACCAGAGCTGACATGTCACGACAGGTGCACATGACCGAGGACGCTCACGGCTCAAGGTCCTTAGCGCACGCTATCAATCATCGCCATTGAGCCGATTGAGAAGATGCCACAACTATTATTTTTACTATTATCTGTTGCTACTGTCCGGTGCCATTATTTCTAGCGCTGTGTTTACTTGTTATTATCGTATTATCAACTAATGGCTGAAATTATTTCCACCTATTTATCTTGTATGTTCTTGTTTGTTTTGTATTGTATTTATACAATACACTGTAGAGCCTTTTTATATAGAAATAAGGTAGCGGCACCAGTTATGGCCGCTATAAGAGTAAGGTTTACTGTTTTTGTAATTCTCATGAACTCATGTTACTAATAAAATAATTAACTCTTTATTATAAGTTCGCTTCGCAAATATAGTTTGTTTTTTAAAATTATAGCCTTTTATTTTGTTTATATTTTTTCTCCAGTAAGGGATAAAGTAAAATCAGCAATGGGCACGCAGTGATGGACACTTGCTAATGATTATAAAATGATAAGTACTACGACGCAAAATATATAAAAGAAAAAATCGTCAAATTTGAAATTAATAAATAAATAATACTAATAATTAGTTTAAATGTCCACCATTTTGACACCTACTGACCGATTGTCATTAAATCACGCTGTAAGACTGTTAAATGTATATAGATTAATATTCAGAAATGGTAGTAATCAAATATCAACAAATATTTATAATTCAGTACATTTAATTAAAAAATAGCCATTACTAGAGTCATATCCAAGACTGGTGCCAATACATTATAATAAATATTAATAATGTATATTTTAGTGTGTTTGTTAGTTAAAAAGAGACAAAATTCATTTTAATTATTCTTGCAAAAGCAAAAGCAAACCGAAATCGTGTTATTAGTGTTTCCAATACAATTGACAGAGAGATGTATTATGTTGTCTATGGACTTTTACATTTGAAGAATACTATCAGTCTTTGACTTTTTTTATTAATTATAAACTATTAAAGCAAAATAAGCAGTTACTTGCGAATTTTGTAACTAAATTGGACTTAACTTTTAAATTTAGAAAATAATAATAATAATATGCTAATAAGTTAATTAAAGTGAACGATATCAATTTTAATAATAAATCCAATGAATATATCCAAATAATAATAATATTTTGTTAATTTTCCATACTTTTAAAAATAATTTATGTAGAATAATTTAATTCTCCGATTTTAGGATTTGCTTAGCTTAGGTTGAATTATTTCTGAGGTTAAGGACTCCTCCTATGACTACTGCTCAGGGTTCTTACAAATATAAATCCGTCCCTGTATTAAAGCAATGGGAACAATTGGTATTTATTATGACAGATGAAAAAGAAAGTGATTTATAAAGAAACTACTCGCGAACGACCAAATCTTTCTACGAGGTATAATCAATGATTGACAGGTGTTGTACATCAATAATACAAATTTACCAAATTGATATTTAACATCACAAAGTTATGATTTTTCTTGCGAGTAATGTTTTCATATGCACCATTTTATAGTTTTTATAAGCAATTTTATTTGGGTTACAAGAAAGAAAATTTGGATCCTATGATGTATTTTGCTTGATTAATAATAATCTGATCTGTTCAGAAGTCAAAGCAGATTTCTGTACCAGAAAATAAAAAAATCTATTTTTATTTTCCATTTATTTTTTCGTTTTTTTTTTTTTTGAGGGGGTGGGGTAATGGTTTCCGATTGAATGATGTCATGTAGTAGGAAATAGGTTTACTTAGTGCTATTTGTAACTTTGATTGTTTTTCATAACCTAATGTGAGTAGGTACCTACTATATTTCCTTTTGCACATATTATATATTATATACAGTGGAACTTCTAACGAAATATTTTAACATGGGATCTAGAATGCCGGGACCTAAAAAAACGTATTATGGCGAAAAACGTACTAATGCAAAACGTTCTAACGAGGATCCACTGTACAGTCTACATGATTTCTTAGAATAAGAATCCACAGAAGTTTTTGTTAACCTTGAAGAATCTCCCGGATTTTCCTATTAACGATTCGTTTAATTAAGGTTTTAAAATCAATATAATTTAATATAACTTATAACCTGTATTGTTGCTTATTGTAATTTCTAGTAGATAATAACGATTTTCGATGTCAATAAAAATTACATTTGATTTTATAATTTTATTTTTTTGTCAATCTTTTCCCCTTTTCTTATTGTTAAATATTTATTGTAAACATACTAACTTATATTATTTATTGATACCATTATTTACACATTTAATATTATCGAGTTGCAACTATCAAATATTTTGTGTGTTATTATAATAATTCATTAAAAAATTATATAAATATTTATTTTTATTTACAAATACCAACGACTGATTTCAATGCTTCGAATAACATTAATAAATTAAGTAAACAAAGATAATATAAATGCATTCCAATATATTTAAGTATCACTGATTTAAATAAAGGAAATAACCAAAATAATCCGTTAATTAAAAAAAATAGTAACAAAAATCACTTCCTAAACCAAAAATGCAACATTCAGCGAATTAATTGACTCACAATGCTAAAAATCAACTAAATATAGAGGGGGCGAATGTAAAAACAACATATGTATATATAAATAAATACACGTTTTTCCTAAGCCAACACACGTTACATTAGGCGATTGAATTAATGATTTCCCCGGCGGTGAAAGAAAAAAACTTGCTATAAACTCACTTGTAACATAGTTTTGATAATTGATTGACGTCACAGACTATGATTTCCTGGTGCACAGTTTAACCAGAAACCGGTTTGCAAATTCTAAAACCGCGGGCTTAAAAATAAATATATAAAAACGAGTGTCTTCTTTAGCACAGATCACATCACATGTGTGTCTTGGCTTCTGGCTATAAGTCGCATAATTTTGTTAGTAAAACAATTTGTGGGTAAAAAATCGATTTTGTATATTTTATTTTTCTATAAATTATTCTAAAATAAGTAGCTACATAAAATATTGAAAATCGAAAAATATAACGCGTTTTTTTTTAAATTATGTTCTCCATCACTCGTAGTATTTTTTTGTAGAAAACATTTTTTCATAAAGTAAATATTTTAGATTGTCACTTGCTTTTTATTTTTTTATATCATTCTATATTTAGTTATATCCAAGTGCTAATTTAGTTTGTATCTGATACCAATTATCACGATTTCTTAATGCACTTGTTAGACAAAACTCTATAAGTATATATTTATATTTAATACTAATTGAGTAGCCCAGTAGGATGTTGAAATATTACCTACTTTAATCTCACCATACAGATTTTGATAAACATAAATATATCTAGTATTTAAGTCAGTGTATCGATACAACGAAATTTTTCATTACTTTTGATTGTAGCAGTATTATACAGTATATAATAATTGAAAAGTATACTAATGTCCGGTATTATAAAATTATAAAGGAGCAAACAAATTTGCAACCTTGCAAGCACTTTCAAATAGGGATATAATATTAATTATGTGATAGTATCTAAATTTAGAGCAGTGATGCTTCAACTTATTATAACAAATAATTTTCATAATATCACCACTGTTTTAATACCTTTGGAGTTTATTTACCACACGTGCGCGAAACTTATCAAACACTTCATCAAACTTCAAGGGAATTGTCATATAGGTTTGAAACCTCATTTGAAAGTGCTTGCAAAATGTATGTGAGTTCCTACTCACTAACAAAAATAGAGAGGGGGGCTCAGAGGTTCTTCCCCTCCAACCTATCAGCCCACTCACCAAAGAAAAGTTATTTTACTGTATATACCCAGTGCCATATACGACAAAATGTTAATTGAAAGAACAACTAAAAAAAATTGTAGTTATTATTATTATTGGAGGATTTTTGTATTAGTCAAAAATAAAAATATTTGAAAAAAGTAGTAATAAAGAAGGCATATATTTATATAATTTCGAAGCTGTCATTGTAAAAGTTTTTCATGTATAAATAAGTAAAAATTGTCAAGTGCAAACCCCACTAATCATATATGTAAAGTGTTCTGAGCGTATTTATTTATTACTTTCTCTAATTTTTGCTGTGCAAACATATGCTCATTATTTAAATAAATGAAAGCAGAAGATACAATGAGAATCGATGAATACACCAAATTACACACCCAAACGCAGACATTCATGCAAACACACAAACTCACACACAAACATACATATAATGAACATAAATATTCTATACAAAATTTTGTATAGAATATTAATTTAATGTACCTATGTATATAGAACATATGTTTTTGAAATATTTTGTAATTCAAAAACATGTTATAAAATACAATTTTTCACTAAAAATAAGTATGTATGTGTACTTATTACATACAGTACCTAGCAGATAAGGAAAGGGGGCGGTCGCCCCGGGTGTTAAACAAGGTAGAAAAGATCTTGAGGTGCATAAAAAAGTGATATGAGGACTAAAAAAAAGATCTTTAGTAATTATATCGACAACGAAAAATAAGGACTTCAGAAATTTCATCAACAACCTAACATTCTGCCCCGGGTATAAACTTTCTTTAGTCCGCTACTGATTACATTATTCGACCCTTGTCATTTGAAAAAAATAAATAAATAACATTTAACGCCGAGATAAAATAAGTAATAATTTTTTATACAATTTCTTAAATTATTACATAATTAACCTTAGATTTTTTTTTCATTATTATTTGGGAGTATTCAAATAAAAATTTAAAAGCTAAGAGGATTAATTGTCAAAATTTTAAAAGAATTATGAAAAAATCATTAAATATTTTATGGATTATAAATTAGAAGAAAAAATATATGTATCACCCATCTGAATTAATCTCATGAATTTCAATATTCTCGATTTAATCATTCTGGACTTAATAGCCTTGGTTAAAGTTTTTATGTATCCAAAATATTAATATTATCATATTCTTCTTTTTAAAATTCTCGACTTAAAATTTTTTTTCTTCTCAATATAATCATTGTTGAATGTTTCGACGTTTCCTTACGTGATTGAGGTACTTGCAATATTCACGGCTGTTTTCTCAAAATCACTGTGAACGAGCAATCATAAATATTATAAATAATAATCACGTTTTTTATAATAACACTTCAATATGAAAAAAAGAAAATTTATTTGTAAAAATCCAAAAGTAGAACCTTAAATACCATATATATTTTCACATAGTTTTTCACTTCATGTTTTTATTTATACACAGGACTGTACGTAAGCTGATTTTGTGTCCAAAATACATAGATACATTTTGTCCCATTCTTAAAATATTTAAAGTAGGAAATGTTTGTATATAAGGTAAAGGCACCAGTTATGGCCGCTATAAGAGCAAGTTTTCGGTTTTTTGGATTAATGGGGTTGTTTTTTGTAATTCTCACGAACTCGTGTAACTAATAAAATATGTAACTCTTTATTTAATCAATTATCAAAGTCCGCAGATAAAGTTTGTTTGAAAAATGCGTTTAAAATCTCGCGTATTTTGAAGACTCTATTTTACTCTGTTCCGGCACAGTAATTTCGGATAATTTTTGTCCAAAGTATTGTCAACTAATGTACATTCGATTATTATTGGACAGAAAGAGTTATCTCGATCTTACCGGTTAACATAAGTTGAAAATATATGTTTTTTTTTTAAAGTTCAGAATTGTTAAATATTTACAATATACTGTTTTCGCGAACTTTAACTCTGCGAATGGACCCTTGCAGCGATCAAATCGATGAGGAACTTTCACACATTATTTAATACCCTAATACTAAAGTGTATGCAAAAATTTAGCCTGTTACAATTTTTATTCCTATCTGCAATATTTGTATGTCTTTTTTTCCTGAACTAATAATCAAGACAACCTAACAATTTTTGTATCTTTTTTGTACTTTAGTGATCTTTTTTTATATAGATATCATACCAAGGACGCAATCGAAGATCTAGGAAAAATCTACCAATATTAAGATAATTATTACAGTTCCTTTAATGATAAATTATTGGTATATGCAATTAAGCTTGATTCAACCCTGCATGACATTAGCAGCTCACAATGACGTCCATAGCAGGCCTTGGCCAGCGCTAACTATGTTTTCATTATTCCGATATCAGCGGTACTATTTTAGAAACTGTATTTTGATCTTACTAATCCAGTGTATCCTAAACCTATACTACTTACCCCTTTAAAGATATTGATTTTACATACGTACCCATTAAAACCCTTTCGTATCCACAATTTAAGAAACACTGCCTTAATGTAATACAATAGTATAACCAAAAATAATCTTAATTTTTTTTAAATTTAGATATATGTTTTTAAAAAACTGTTTTATTTTTAAGTAAATATCTTTGAAAAGGCTATAACGAGATCAGTGAAAGATGGTTGTAGTTTTTTCTGAAGTCTGAAAATTAATTTGTTGTAATTTTTCAATTTCGTCTTGCATGTATGATTCTTTATTTTAATTTTAATGGAATTACTAAATGTAGTGAAAAATTGTTACATTAGAATGATGATTTAAATTACGTTTTTTTATTTAAATAAAACAAAAGCTATTTTGCGGTTGATTAAGGGGTGCAGGAGTTACTACTATAATTAATTTCCACTTAAGTAGATAATTACATACCTATACATAAATTAATAAAGTCACCCAAACCATGTTGTCCTATATATCCTTATACTTTAACTATGTTAGATAACAGCAACAGATCGGAAGTTTATAAATGTGTATATCTACTACATATATTTTCAAAAAAAGTGTAACTAACATATATATTTCTATCTATTAAGATAGTTTTTCAAACGATAATTAGTGACATCACCCAAACCATTTCAAATATGATTTGCCATTAAACTGTTAATAAATGAAACAGCAGTTAACTGTCTGTTATTTTACTGAAACCGAATATTATTTTGCGATACAAAACTCTTTATTCTAATATCAATATTTTGTTATATTTTCAAATAGACACATTTGAAAACTAAGATACAATCTATATTTCAAGATCAGTATGTATTTATTCGCTCAATGACACCAATATAAAGCATATTTTAGTGGTCACGGCGTGTCACATTTTCGATACAGAATTAAACGGTTTACGATATGTATATAATTTAACGCTTCCTGTATTTATTTTTAACAAAACACCGTTATTTATTAGGTTTTGATTTTCGATGTTTGTGTCATCTTTTCTTTATGTAATGCTTGATGAAAATCGATTAAATTTATTATTATTGTACAGCGGTGGTTTCAAAAATGCGTCAACGCCTACAGATTTTTTAAAACTGAGATATTTTTTTTAACTAGTAATTTATTTTTAAAATGCAAATAAAGAAAGATATAATTTATACTATCCATAAAAATGTCGACAAAAATTTTTCAATATTAGATTTACCATACTTCCCCGAATTATTTTTGATCTCCGATTAAAAAATTTATGTAAAATAAAAAGACATTTGTTTGCGTGTGTGCCCACCCCCTAAATTCTTATCTCACGCATAACTCATAAATCACTGAACGGATTTTAATGAAACGTGGTTTATTATTAGATGATTCCATATAAAAATCATCAAAATCGGATGGAGTTGAAGTGGTATCTAAAAAATGTTTTTTTAAATGTCTCGAGAACGCTGCATTTTATGAAATTATATGTAATTTTTTTGTAAAGCTAAAGCATTACATTTCCTATAGGCAACTTCATTATTTTTAATTTTTAAAATTTACAAAAAACCTAAAAAATAATAATTCTGTTCATAGTTAAAACACCATACAATATACGCATTATCTAAATTTATGTCTGGTATTATAAGGGTCGATCCAGACTATCGTGCCGATCGCGGGTCGGTTTCGGCCTGGTCTCGCTTCAATCAAAAATAAAAAAACAATAAACAATGAAATCATTCACATTATAGGTATCGCTCAGGTCTCGGTCCAATCACGCTCCGGTATAGTATTACTATACTGAATGACTGGAGCGAGACCGGACTGAAACCGGCTCGATAGTCTGGATCGACCCTAGACGAGCTAACAAATATTTGCTAGCTTGCAAGAACTTTCAAATGGGGTATCAAACCTATCTGACATAAATTCATGAAGTGTTCGACAAGTTTCGTGCACGCGTGGTAAGTAAAAACCAACAGTATTAAAACAGTGGTCATATTATGAGTTACCAAGTGTGTTATGATAAGTTGAAATATCACTGCTATAAATTTCAAAACAAATCCATAGATAATATCACAGAATTAATTTGAAAGTACTTGCAAGCTAGCAAATTTTGTTAGCTCCTTTATAATACCGGACATTAAACCAGTCTTTCTTGACGCTCATCTAAATCTAAAATTACGCTTAAATTATTTCCTCCAATAAACAAATAATATATATTTTCTTAACCACCGTCGACATACTGTTTACTCGAGCGCACAAAAAACTCGCACGTACAAGAACTGGATTTAGAACCAGAGAATGAATGAATTCCGCTTCCAATGCGTCAAATTTTTGACGCGCGAAATTTTCGAGATATTTGTAACTCACAACAGAAATAGTCCGTGCACGTATGTGTGTGTGTCTGTGTGTGTGTGTGAGTGTGTGTACTTGCGTTAGTATATTGTTTACAGGCTGCAGATGCTGTGGAATTACAAATAATATACCCTCTCTGACGTCATACGTGTGCATGTTTGCTAGCTACCGATTTTACAGAAGAGGTTGTTTTAGTTACAATAGATTTAACTTTAAATTAATGTTAGTTATTATTGTTAGTCATACATTATTAATTTAAATTTTCAATTTTATAAGGTACTGGCACCAGTTATGGCCGCTAAAAGAGCAAAGTTTACTGTTGTACTAATTGACGGGCTTAGGAAATGTTTGTAGATAAGGTAAAGGCACCAGTTATAGCCGCTATAAGAGCAAGTTTTCGGTTTTTTTTTATTAATGGGCTTGTTTTTTGTAATTCACATAAACTGATGTTACTAATAAAACAAGTAACTCTTTATTTAATCAATTTAATTATCAAAGTACGCAAATATAGTTTATTTTTTAAATTAAAACCTTTTATTTAATTTATGTTTTTTCTCCAGTAATGGATAAAGTAAAACCAGTAATGAGCTGTTAGATAATGTACAAAATTTTAAAATTAAACGTTATAGTGAACCCAATATTTACAAAGGTAGTATTTAAATAAAGTTAAAACCTTTTATGTTTACTTTCTTAATAATGGTGATAATTGCCAATAATTAGACATTAAATAAGTAAACAAATAAAACAAATACTGCCTAAATAGGTATATTATTAAGAAAAAAAATGTATTCTTATATTAAAAATACATTAAATTATAAATTGAAATTTGATTCGTTGACGTCAATTCAATGTTTGCATATAAATAAATACTGAACTCTTTTAAACACTGTTGATAATATACAAAATTAAATTACTTCATCAAAACGATTTTAAATCATAAACAATCTTTCTACTTTCATTTTCAGAGGAATCGACGTTATAATACATATTAAACTTATTGTTAGCTGTTTGAAGTACTTTTTTAATCGATGTAACGTTTCGTTGTACGTTACAGTGCTATTCGAATCCAATAAATTAAACATTATAGTCGAAAAATTTATTGAAGTAATAAATTTTTAATATCGTAATGGTTTTTCTTTCAAATACTTTTAAAATTTACTACCTAATAAATTAATTATTATTTATAAAATATGTTATTTTATATACAATAATATGTCTAACTTGTCAGTAGATAAACATTTACTATATTATTATTATCTTGTCAAATAAGTGGGTTAATAAGGTGTAGAAAATATAACATTTAAAAAATTAAAATACGCAGATAAACAATGTTTTATTGTATTTGTATTTTCGATTAATACATTATTTTAATGACAAATGTACATTGTACATAGATAACACGTGTTTTTTCATTTTTTAATTATATTGATTATACTTTTTCAATTGAATAATTACCTACTTCCATGCATTTTCTTGTTAAATGTTTTTTTTACATAAATTACTAAAAGTAAAAAAAATCGTTTTGGACCGAACTGCACGATATTAACTTCCTTAAACTGAACTAACCAAGCTTTCTGTTATAACCAAAATCATGGCCCCCACAAGAAGAGGCGGACAGATTAGGTGAGGTTAGGTAGGTAATTTTTTTTAGATATTGATATTGATACGGATCTTTACAGAGGGGGGGGGGACATTTTTTATTTTATGGTCAAATAACATTATTATGGTGACTTTACCGTAAAGAAAATAAAAATTATACCTTTTCTATGACATTTTTGGCGAATGACCAAAATTGTCAAATTAAATGAACAGCCACCTCAAAGTGGACAATACTGCACACGTATTATTTATTTACATCGTCAGGTACAGAAACATATGACAGAAGCACAACACAAAACAGTGAAATGAACGTTAATTAGTTACGTTTGGATGAGTTACATTCATGCATTGGAAACGACCTTATACTTTACAACTAACTGTTCTACGTATATTGGTTAAGAGTGATTTAAGTCCCCTCACAAGAATTATATCTATGACCTTACATAAAACATAAAAAACATTATTTCAAATATGAGTTGTAACTAGGATGACCTCAAATTACACTAAATCAGTTTATCTTTTAAATTATCGTATAATAATTAGAAATATTTACGAAAATGTGGTGTTGAAATAAATCACATAAAAATTAGAAGGTTTAAGCCAAAACCACACAGCTGACGACTTGCAGGAACTAAGAATTACCATACCTATAATAAATATGAAAAGCGAATTAAAAAAAAATTCTCCAATGAACTAAGAATATTATTTATATATTATTTTAAAAGCCCCCCATAAGGGCACGTATAAACAAATACTGAAATACATGTTTCATTATATGTATTGTAGAATATTTATTCATGCTAAGTTTCAAGTAAATCCGGCCAAAAAAATATTTTTACCCACATAAACTTTTATTATAGGGGATGAATTTCAAAAAATCATTTTTTTCAGATCATATTCACGTCAACGAAGTCAACAGCATTTTTTATTTGCAAGATTTCGTGCACGTAAAAAATGACACGCACGTACGCACATACATCTTTCTGAAAATAGTGTAAATATACTATAGTGACCTTGAAACAGTAAAATATGTTGGCATTTTCTATTTTGATTTTCGGACCGATTACAATAACTTCCTATTGGTAATATAATAAATACCTAAATTAGAAATCATTTAACATCACAACATAAATGTCAATTAAGTCTATACAGAAATGATCATTTCTTCAAATACAATACATCAATTACAATTCAACTAAACGGGTTTGTAAATACAACTGAATGGTGGACAACCTTAAGCGTCCGATCTCCACTGAGAACGCACTTAACAACATGAGGAACAAATGAAAGTAGCAGACTCAAGATTTCACTTTCGTTGGCTTGGTTTCTGTTTCATTTCCTCGTTCCAGGTTTACTTTGTCTGAAGCGGACAGCGCTGAAACAATTACACGGCTTGGGTCGGTAGATAATTTCTCTTACGATATCAATGGCTGGATATTATTATTATAGTTTTACTAGATATTTATTTGTAGTACATATGCGTAATTCTCAAATGGCTAATTTTACACTATAATTACTATTCTTTGATCTATAGATAAGCTACTGGCACCAGTTTTGGATATGACCCCAGTAATGGGTATTTTTAAATTAAATGACCTGAATTAGAAATATTTATTGATATTTGATTACTACCATTTCTGAATATTAATCTATATACATTTAAGTGTCTTACAGCATGATTTGATGACAATCGGCAAATAGGTGTCAAAATGGCCAACATTTAAACTAATTATTAGTATAATGTATTTATTAATTATTATATTATCATAGCAACTGATTTACATTGTTTAAAATTTGACGATTCTTTCTTTTATATCATTTGTGTTGTATTAACTTAAATCTGATTTTAATAAATGTAAATGTAAGTAGGTACCAATATTGTCCTAATAATATGTAGTTGATGTTTCAAATTTATAACTAATTAAAATGTATTTTATAGTTACGATATTAAACGTTACCCCCCGCAATCAAATAATTTTTGTTCTTTATAACAAGTTTCTATATCAACCTTTAAAAAATTCTAAAATTAAAAAAAACTGCGATACGGACAATGTTGATAATCGCTGATAGTTTTCATTTATAATAAATTATAATTACCAAAGTTTAAAAAAATTCACAGTAATGTACCTATAATACAACATTAACTTGCATTTATTTGTTTAGTCAAGAATTATTCAAATAAATTAAAATCAGATATTGAAATGCACATTAAAATTTATGTATGCTTTTAATTTTAAATATTAATTAATTTTTATTTCAGTTCCCCATTTATTAACTTCGAAGAATATTTATGTTAATTTGCCCTTGATTTTATACTTGGGCAATATTTAAAAAAAATAGTAGGTACAGTAAGTCCTCGACTTATGCGATTAATTCGTTCCAAAGGTTTTCATTTAAGTCGAAAAATCGTGTAAGTCGAGGACTTACTGTAGCAAAAAATATAACAACCAGTTTTGTAAAACAAGTGAACGCAGCAGAGAAAAATGTATAAAATTGTAAACAAAAAGTACTTTTACTGTTTTTTGAAGAAAAATACCTAAAGATTGAGTCCATTTTATAATATTAGAATGCAATTAATGCAACGTATTTTTAACACATTAACTGATTGTGGGCTATTTTAAATAACAGAATGGCAACACTTTTGTTTAAATTTACATATTTAAGATATGTGTTCTGAATAAAGAAATACGCAAATCTTTTAAATTGCACCAAAAATTATTCTTTCTAATTTATACAAAGAGTTGTAATTATTTGTTTAAAATTTAAATAAGTATATTTTCCTTCGCACTTAAAATTGTTTCATTATTTTTATAAAATTAACGAAATATTATTGTAAATATCACCCTATTTTAAAATATCAAAACAAAATTGATTTTGGGGTTCACTGTATTATTTAAAAAATTATAATAATTTGCACGTAGGACTAGAATTTCACAATTTCTGAGGACAGTTGACAATCACCGAAAAATTCCAATATTTGCTAATTTTGCCATTCAACCTAACGACCTGTAATGCTGAAACTTTGGTGTGATTAATATTTATAACACCCAAGTTGCCAGATTTAAATAATGCATAAGATAAAAGAGGTACTAAATATGTAGATTTTCCTCTAAAGTTTCGAAATTAATAGATAAAATTATCAGCGATACAGAAAACAAATAATACTGCTGAATAGTATTTAAAATGTTTCAATTTGCTGAAACCAGCCAGTGTATAAAAATAAAGGAAATAAATCTAACCATGCCTACATACCTACAAGTATATAAATTAAAAGTAAGAAAGTATTCCAATAACCAACATTTCCTACATTTCCCCTACCACATAAAAAAAGTATTACATAACCGAAGTAATCAACTTTAACACATATTTTCGACAAAAAAATTAGACGAAGATAGAAAATGAAAGACAGAAAACATATTTTAAACATCAACAACAATAATAATACTAATAATCAACTTTGATATTTGAGTTTGGGCCGATCAAGTAGACTGCGATATTGCCGCAGCCGCAGTCATAGCCAACTTTCTCCGGAAACTGCCGGGGTTTATTCGCACGACCGGTTCTTACGAAATTTTTCGAAACGGTTTAGATGCTTTTATGTTTTATAAATTAATGCGTTTTGTATCAGTACGTTTACTGATCCGAACCAAACCTCTTCCGTGTTCCGAATTATGCTTGATTTAGTGCCGCGAACTCACAAATTTATATGCTTTGAATTGATTGTATTCTAAGAGGTAGGTATTTCGATTTTGATGGTTTTAAATTAATTAAAAAAATAGAGAATAAGTTTTTACATTTTTTATACTTGAAAGATTAATAAAAACTATTCGACCAATATTTTACCAGTCTTAACGGCAACATACACACATGATTTTTTTGTGCGCATCTATGGTAAAGTACCTAACCTAACCTGCTTTTACAACAAAAATTCCCAAATAAAAACACTACAATTGAACGCGAATTAAAATCTCTATACACATTCTCTACATTTGACAGAAACCCAAAACTATATTTTTGCCGCTTGGTGGCGATAGGAGTATTATTATGCTGTTGAACGATGCGAGAAAAAATAAACAAATGTTAACTTTATTTTACCTGCCTTAACGGCAACATATACATGATTATTTTGTAAACATCTATGGCACAATACCTTTCGAATGATATGAGTTTCATTTACCTCCTTTTATAATAAATACTAAAAAAAAACGTACGACAATTTTCGACGTTCACGTATTAATATATAGATATAAAATCAAATTTTCTTGGGTAGTTAGTCGCTTAGACTTTTCAATTATTTTAGGTGGGTTACACGGCGAATACCGGGGAACCGTATTTAATTTAATTTATAATATATATAGATGGCGCTGCAAAAGTTATATAGTTTAAAAAAATAGTGTCCGCGGCTCCAGAATTAATGTATATAAAAATTAACATTTGGTCTCTATAATCCTGATACTGAAGGATAAAATAATCCGGTTAGTAATTTTTGTATGATTGATACACAGACAACAAACAGACGGACTTTCACTTTTATACAGGATGATTTACAACGAATGTAAAAAGAAATTAACAGTAGATCGAAAATGTTATTTTAAACAAACAGTTTTATATGGACATGTGTCCGGAACTTATTCGTGAAGGAGCTACAATCTACAGCTCCCTAAAAGTTTATTAGTTTTTATTTAATATCTGAAGACCCATTGTGATAAAGTTAAGAAATTAAATGATCGGTTTAATATTAATGGGTGCCATTGGGTGCTATCGCTTTTCAATATGGACTAATAATTATTAGCATAGTGGTGTTTGGGGGAACCGAAGAACAAAAAAATATAGATAACCTGTTAACTCCATACACTCCTGAATTAAATTATTATTCGTTATTAAACCGATTATCAAACATAACTGTATCATAATGGGATTTCCAGATATTAAATAGAAACAAATCATTATTAAGGTACTGTAGCTCCCTCGAGAAAAATTTCCAAACACATATTCATATAAAGCTGTTTGCTTAAAATAACATTACGATCCACGGTTAAAGTTTTTTTTCATTAATTGTAAATCACCTTGTATATTAATATGGATTTCAAATACATATAAAAGAAAATTAATATTCCAATCGATTTAGAACTAACAATTATTTCTACTAATTATAATTTATTTTTTAAGATTTAAAAATATATCAAAAGTTCATTATCCTATATATATACAATATTACCTTCAGTCTCAAATTGTTTACGAAGGTGACAATTAAAAAACTGTTATATTTTATTTTGATATAACAACCTCAAACGTCTAAAATAATTCTAATCCACTTCTAATGCACGTTTCAAGACCTTGATTTTAATGGTTAGAACACATTAAATATTTCAAAACAAAATTAAAATAATTATTTTAGAATTAGAATTTACCACAAATCTTATACCTTTACAAAAATACTTCCTAATATAAATTATATTACCATTAGTTTAAGATATATCTAATGCATGTGCGTGTTCACCATATGACTTTCTTATACGTCCATCAAATACAAATATAATCTACACATTTTTTTATTTTACATTAAAAATGTTTGCATAATATATAAAATTTAAACGATTTAGAAAAATATATTAGCTGAACATTTGCTACCAAAAACTAAACAGCTTTTTTTAAATGCATACAAATAAATACATGGTTATATCCGTTTCCAAAGAAGCTAAAATTTAATTTATAAATCTTCATATTTACAATACTTCCTTTATAAATGTAAGAAAGTAATCAATATAATTATAATTATTGTTATTATTATCTTGGCCCTTTAAAATTATTTATTTTATTATTTTAAACGCACTTCCTGTGAATAATTATCATTATTAGATCTAATTTGAACAATATTACATAAAATTGTTTCACTTCCTCTACCTTGCCCTTCGTCCAATGCAATGGTCATGATACGTGAAAATTATTTGACGCAATTGTTTCCTCTAATGTTTAATTCACTAATTAGTTAATTGTTTAAAAGAACCTTATTTTCGTGCTACTGATCCGTCCTTTCAACTATCTCATATCTGATCTATCGTTTTTTTCATTTTTATATTTTATTCATATTCGACCTTAACCATACTCTTGAACGTTAAATAAAATTTAACATACTAAAAGGTACTATGGGCTTCACAAATCGTCTGCCACCGTAAAGGTTAGAATCGCTTACAACAGATTCGATAATATTAAGACAAACATCATTGGTCATCTTTTTCTAGGGCGGAGTGTATATAGTAACACCATTTTAAATAAAAACACAAATATACGGCTACTTAATTAATTATTTTTATATCAAGTTTAACATATTTAAAATACTAAAATTTGGAATATCAAATATTTATTGCCACAAAATTTACTTATACCTTTTTTAATAGATTACATAATAATTTAATCCCACAAATATATGAGTACTATAAACGAAGAGTACTTCTTTATCTAGCAAATGAGTTTCAAAATATTTGTTTGGTAAATGGAGAAATGATTTAAATATTATAATAATCAAATGGGAGGAGTTTACTCAGTTTGTGATAATAGATATGAATGAAACCTGGACGACAACTTCTGCATTTCACTGTACCTACACATGTTTGGTATTTATTACTTTATTTATACAAAAATTCATATCATAAACAATATAAATCTAGGTCAGTAATTGTCAAACTTTTTTATGTGAAAGCAGCGTAATACAAAATA
Organism: Sialis fuliginosa; assembly: GCA_961205875.1. Lineage (NCBI taxonomy): Eukaryota > Metazoa > Arthropoda > Insecta > Megaloptera > Sialidae > Sialis > Sialis fuliginosa. The sequence goes on from OY540817.1 coordinate 14,012,909, forward strand.
TGAAAATTTACAGAACTTTTATATCACTTTTATTAATTTTGACGTAGAACTACGTCTTCCCAGGTTGCACCATGGGGTAATTTCAGAAATACGAATGCAACGAAAGATGTCACAATTTGAAAGCTAATAAAGTCCCATTTATAATAAAATTGTAAAAGTAGTCGCGTCAACAATTGTTTCTATTTATTTATCATTTACGCGGTATAAACTTGATACTTGTTGCTCCTAAAATGTTCCTCATAAATATTTGTTTAGTGTGTAAACAATGTTTATACGTGTTCCTTTAATTTGGGAACAAAGAGCAACATTCGTTAGCAGAAAGTTTGTGCATTGCTTCTTCGGTATATAAGGTACTGACACTAGTCTTGTCAAAAACCTCAGTTTTTAATTAAATGTACTGAATTATAAATATATGTTGATATTTGATTACTATAATTTTTTAATATTAATAATTAAAATATACATTTAGCTGTCTTACAGCGTGATTTGATGACAAACGGCCAATGGGTGTCAAAACGGTGGACATTTAAACTAATTATCAGTATAAAATAATATTTTAATGTAGTAAAGTATTTTTGTCTATTATTATTAATAAAAATATCATATCTTCAAACTAATATATCTAAAATAAAAATGCATTTTAATGACGAAAGATAGTACTATTAAATACTGCGAACGAAAACTTTAGAAAAAAATTACCAACTTGGTAAAAAATTTTTAAACATTACCAAAATCGTCATTTTGGCACTTTTAGGTGATGGAGCAATTTGGTCAACGGATTCGGTTTCAGTACGTCAAAAACCTCCGAAATCACCTATTGAAGTAGAAATAACTAAAATGATATCGGCCTGTGTAGTTTTTAAGGGTTAAAATTAGTTGTATATTTTGTTTTAATGTATAATATTATCCTTAAAGAACTAAGTATATTTTTCAAATTAGCTAGAAGCGATAGTCAGTCGTTTTAGTATACAAAAATTTGCATAGTCATTGTATTAACTTCACAAAAGGTATTGAAATATTTTCATAATTTGTCTAATTTCTGCCCATTCTACACAAATACATAAATACGATTATACAAGTTAAATTAAGTCTAAGAATGTTCTATTCTACGCACACGTGTATCTCGATTAAAGAAAAGATACATTAAAAAATCAATTACACTTACTAATTTTTTACATGAAAAACATTTTTTTCTTCTTTCAAGGTTACGGTATATCAAAATGTACACGAAAAAAGCAAATTAAATGTTAAATAAATATTTACTTACGATAAATAAAAAGATAACAGCTGTTGATCAAGGCACAGTGGCAAAGCTTCAAATGTTTTAGTTTAAATCCTAAGGTAACTAGATAACAGCTGAGAACGAAATAATTCTTAACATAATAATTATAATACATTTTATAACCTCGACAGTGAATGTATAATAGAATCACAAAAGTAGAATATAATAAAAATATACAAAGTAGCATTTTATAATCAACAGATATATAAAACTTAATTTTATATCCATATAAATATTATTTATACGTTTACTTTATATGGAAATATCATTGTGATAATAATAAGTTGTAAAAACGTTTTCACAAAGAAAATTTATTTATATACTTTTATTTTATTTAGAAAACAGTAAATTATGTTAGGAGTAAATAATACTAGTTTAAAGTAATTAAAAACTAACTGATATTGTTAATATTTGAATGTTACCTTCGTATACAAATTATTGTATTAATAATTTATAGGATGTAACGAATAAAACAATAATTTTTTTAAATAATAATAATAAGTAACTAAACCATGACCAATATTTAATTACAGTTGTAGAACATAAATTATGCCAGAATGAAAATTCATCTTAAAAATATTCTTTTACAATTCTTTGGTTTAACAGTAAATTTTCTAAAGTCTATAAGTATATCTTTATATATATAATATAATATAATAAGTATGAAACATTTGTATAAGTTTGGTTGTTTGTTAACACTAATCTTGAAAAGTAATGAACCGATTTAGATGAAACTTTCACTAACGTATTCTTTACAATCTCCTCACTAATATATGTCACATCACTCTATCATGTCAGAGAGTTAAAGAATAATGAAAAACGTGACGCAAGCCAAAGAACTTAACTGTTGTGGTTGTAAATTTTAATATAACAAATTACACCGAGAACCAAAGTTCACTGCAAAAAACTCGAATGATTTTTTAAATCAAGTATACTCTATATATTATTAACACTCGATAACTGCAACAGTTTCACTAACTGCAAATTGCTATATTTAGTATCTTAGATAAATATATGTATATATTTTCATTTTATATTTGCAGAATATCAACTTACAAAAATCCTCCCAAACCATAATTTGTAAAATAATATGTGCTATGACGTCAGTTTATTATAATCAAATAAATAAATTAGCATACACACATCCACATTACGAGTGAAGAATCACGTTCTTGAATTTGTACTAAAATATCACATATTCGCTTGAAAAAAAAATTAATTTGCGGTTTGGTTGGCTGGAGTGGACATAAACTGAAGGACGAAACTTAAAATGATTTAGTATAGCACATTTTTATTATAATGGTATTAATTGTTACTTTTGTATGAATAATATTAACATTTAGCGTTTTAGTTAACAATGATGAGAGATATTAATTAATACCTATCAATTTATTGATTTAAGAAATTATAAAATTTCATATCACGTGTGTAGTTGTAGCTTACTTCTGCATTTGTATAAGCTAATTTGTGTAGTAAAACTTAATATGATTTAGTATAGCACATTTTTATTATAATGGTATTAATTGTTACTTTTGTATGAATAATATCAACATTTTTAGCGTTTTAGTTAACAATAATGGGAGATATTAATTAATACCTATCAATTTATTGATTTAAGAAATTATAAAATTTCATATCACGTGTGTAGTTGTAGCTTACTTCTGCATTTGTATAAACTAATTTGTGTAGTAAAAAAAATTGAAAAAAATTATAAAAGCAAAAAAAGTGTGGAGAAAAGATCATTGCAGTTGTAAAAGCAAAAAATGTAAGAAATGTAGAGCAGAAAAATTGGTTATTGCAGTTGTAAAAACAAAAAATGTAAGAAATGTAATGCAAAAAACAAAGGTCATTGCAATTGAAAAACGAAATTGTAAGTATGGAGCAAAAAAATAATCTCTTACAGTAGTAAAATTTTAGCCATTAAAATGCTAAGCGATTCATTAATTATGATATCTAATTGTACGTATACACATATGATAAGTGAAGAACTTAAACTAAAACCAAATATATAGAAGCATAATCTAAAAAAATTAAATATTATATATAATTTTTTTTAAGAAATTTTAAGGACGCTACTGTGTAATATCTGCCAATTATATTTACTGCAAAACTGATATGGTATGGAAAAATTTGTTAACGATGAAGAAAAAAATATTATCTTCAAATAGACTTATATAGAGTAAACAATTAAACAAATTTTGTATATTCAAAAATTCACTAATATTTTCCTCTATAGGTATTACTATTCATATTAATTTTTTTCAACTTACAAATATCTAGTATGGAAAAATAATGAATATATCCTATCAGTTTTTATTATTTGTTTACTTTATAGTAGCTGAAAACAAAATGTAATACAAGTATACCCCGAGTTACGGCTCTTTAACTTACGTCACTTCGTGTGTTTACGTGTACTTTCAATTACCACTAATTCCTGAAATTATGGTACATTTTTCGGAGTTACGTCTCTAACGGCATGAATCTACTAACAGATCGGTTCTAAGTAAGTGCTTCTATAACAGCTGACATTTTTGAGTTATGGTAAATAGTTTTGAATATATACAACAAACATATATCTACTTTTTACTTATGCGTGAATAGCTGGTTGAAAATTTTTTTGAAAATTTCTCACAATCAGAGGAATATTTTGTATAGAATTAACGATATGTTTCTTTAAAAATTATAAAAATTGGATTTTACTTTTTATGATAATTTTTAAACTATAATATGCTGCTGTAAGAAATTAAAATAAATTATTTATTAACGAGCTATTCACGCATAAGTAAAAAATTAATTTTTCCCATGTTAATCAAATGGGAAAAAGATTCTTAAAATAATTTTTGGATAGAAATCAGGATTTAACAAAGGCAATGCGACTAACCGAATAAAACAAAAATTCGTGAAATTTAATAGTTTTAAAGGTACATTTAAAAGGTACGTAAGACATCAAATTACTGGATATACCTACTTTAAATATTGTTTTCTTTTATCAAAATTTTAAAATTAAATCGCCAAAAAATTGCTACGAAACTCCATATGTTAATAAGAGATAAATATTAATATTTATTCCTAATTTTTAAATTTCGTGAAAATGTGTTTGTGTTGCTATCTACAAACTAAATAAGATCTGAATTTACGATAGAGGTCATTGTATCTAGATTAAATCAACTACATATATATTTTAACTTAGTTTCTTTTGATTTTGTAGTTTTCAGTTCAATGATAATTTTAGCTAATGAGTTCTAGGGTTAAAACCGTCAACGCAATTACGTCATTAAATATCAAGAAATAAATATTTTCAACTGTAAAAATATTTTGTATCCATTTACCCTTATCAACATACGCCAAAGTAATCAGTTATTTATTATATCTCATATATTCAACTTCAGCAATTTATTTAATTAATTAATTTAACAGTGAAAATAAATGTTTATTTATTTTAAAATAATATCAATAATTCTATAAATGGATATATAATTAAATTTAAATTAATTTAACATACGTTTACATTATCAGGGCTCGACAAATAGCGAGTAGTAAGTAAAGGGTAATAATGAACTTATTATTATAGAAAATAGTAAGCTTAAGTTGTAAAAAATTAACATTAGATGTAACCCCTTAATCCAATATAATACCATGGAATTGATGTTGTCATTAAAAATTACTTCTCTTTATATTTCAAAATGCACTATAAATAATAACAATTTGTGAAATTATAAATCAAGGAATTTGTTATTATAAAAATATTAAAATTAAAATAAACCTACTCTCTTTAGTTTAAAAAAATCTTTACAAAAATAAAAACTAAAAACTTTCGATATTTTAGAATCCTACTAAATAAAAAGTTATTAAAAAATTTCAACATCAAAATCGACATATGCAGATAAAAATACATTCTTCATTATTATTTTCACTAATAGCGTTTAATAAAAACATGCCGCAGTGAACATATGTTCTTATGTAACAGTAATTAATTAATAATAAATTTCCATGTGCATTCTGCTCGAGGCGACAGCAAAAGCAACAGGTAGAATAATATGACGAACATCGTTGCTGACAAAACCGTGCGACTTTTGTTTATTATTTTTTATAAGGAATATATCCATTATTAATTTCAATTCTATGCACAAAGCATCAGAGATATACTCACGATTAGAATATCATAAAATGATAGAAACATTTCTACCTATATTCAGTTAAATGGGGACACAAAAATGTTTTTTTAATTTATCAATAAAACTAGCTAGGTTTTTTTTTACTCTACATAATTCTTTACTACATTATATTGTTTAATATTTAACGGTTTAGGCAAGGTATTAAAAAATTGAGCGAGCTGACAACGAACGTTTTACTATTATCGTCACTGCTTATTTCTTATGTTACCTAACGTAACAAAATATATACTAAAACCTGGGCAAAAAACATATCTATATGAATTTTTTAAAAACATGTAAAATACTGTTAATAAATCCCATACTGTTGTTTCCAAATATCTAATTGATAACATTTTTATTTTTGTTAATAATAATTAACAAATATTATCGAAAACACGAAACACTAATCTTTTTTCTCATGAAATATTGAAATTTTTTTTCTGGAATCCACTTAACTAACCAAAGTACCAAAGTTAACAAATCGACAAAAAGTGGAATTGATCATACTGGCAACTGAGATACTCATATTGCATTAGCAAATCAAAACGTGCAAATTCTATTTTTAGTTTTCTGATGCTCTGTATCGTAAAGAATTTGCGTCTAGTTAAAAGTAAAAGTAATAATTTTTTTACAAAGTACCGAATATTTGTTTGACATTTGTGTTATGTTATCTATGGGTTTTAGTATGTTACTTTCAAATCAACGCACAAATCATAGACAGCATAGCACAATTCGGTTCCTAGTTCCTTATAGAGTATATTTTAACTTTTACTTCGAAGCTTTATTATTTATTATAACACTGCAAGAATGTTTACCAATTTTAATAAATCTAAACAAATTGAAAGTATATATATCATCAATCTTTAAATTTAAAGACTAAGGGGTTAAATCCAATGGCCAATAACGTAAATAAATTATACTTTAACACATGAGACGAGACATAATTCAAGTGAGTCTCGTCACGATCTCGAATTTTACAATTGACGCTCTCGTATCGTAGAAAATGAAGACATGTTATCTAATAAAAACAATATTTAATGGTCTCTCGTCTCAGTTTCATCTTGTATGTACCACAAAACTGGGACCACGAAATTGAGTGAAAAATCATCGATTAAAATATACAAAAGTTCCGTTATCTAAAAAGTTTGAGAACCTCTATACTACATGCTATGCAAAACTTGTTTTTTTTTCTGTCCATCTACCAAAAGAAACCATTTATTAAGTGTAATTGAAGTCCATATAAATAATTATTCATTTTATTACCAAATGCGTATTATATAGACAGAAGTATTTAGCATTTACTTTTAATAAACCCACACATTTTTATTTTTAATATGACTAAACAATTTTCTCAAGACCAATTTCCAGACGATATCCGCTAAGGCAACCGACTGGAAATGATAACACTTTGGACCTTCAAAACGTTCAAAATCATACACAACCGATTCAAACATAATATCCTTCAACCATAAACTCTCCAAATGTGTGTGTATGTGTAGCGGGTGTGTGTTAGTGTGTGTTTAAGCGCGCGGTTTAAAACCCGGAAGGAAAGAGTAGACCTTATGATATTTAAAAGAGAAAGTGCTGCGGATTGAGTATACTCGTATACATATATTTAAACCAAATACACAGTTTTACTACGATATATTTCTATATATTCTCTTTCAATGTTCGCCCACTGATTCTTATCAATACATCTAAAATACAAAAGGCTGTTCGTTTCATACTTTGTTTACAGATATTAGTTATGAGAATTTAATGTTTAATTTTATTTATTTTTAAGCTATTGTAATAAAGTAATAACTAAAATATTTAGTTTACAATAAGTTGAACTTTACAAAAATCAAATTTATAAGAAACATTCAGTTGCATCTATCAACTTATTCTATAACAAGTACCTATGTACGAAAAAAAAACACAAAAAACAAAAAAAACGTTCAATATTTTCTATTATTGCCCATATAGTTATCAATGAGACTAATTCCACTTTTGGTATAACCCAAGGTATATAAAGACAAGGTATCTCATCAGCTCCTTGACCAATCAGCATTGGCGCGGGAATTGACGTCACCACGAAGACATTTAAATGTTAGAAATGTATAATAAAATATCAATTACAAAAAATTCCTTTATTTATTCTTGTTTTCGTATTTTTTGATATTTTAAAAACACATACAATCAAAAAAGTACAAATTCTATATTGCAAAATCATAAAAAGCTGTCAGAATCACAGAATGTGTTGCCAACTTAAGAATAGTAAAAATGACACTTTCCGAATAGACCAAAATGTCTGTGACAGCATTTTTATGATTTTGCAATGTCGAATTTGTACTTCTTTGATTGTATGTGTAGTTAAAATATCAAAAATTACAAAAAACAATAATAAATAAAGGATTGGTATTCTATTATACATTTATAACATTTGAATACGTCTTCGAGGTGACGTCAATTCCCTCTGATTGGTCAAGGAGTTGATGAGACTTCCTTGTCTTGATATACCTTGGGTATAACCTATTTGATTTTTCTCAATAATATTATTTGGACACTTCAAGTAATATTTTTGATCAAATATCTAAAAATTTTAAAATTTAATTCAAAAATATTTTACCTTTACTTATGTATGAATGTATATGTATACGTATATGCATGCACAATGTACATGTATGTTACTTTTACCTGTATTGATTTTAAGACCAATGAATGAACAACGCAGATATACAGGCAGGTATGTTCTAACTTTAGCGAAGCCATATCTATATATAAATATATATTATTTTTGTCGATTTGTACGTTTTCTGTCAACCTCAAACAATGAAAATAGAAATGTTCAATGAAACGTAGACGCAATTCTTGATTCGAAAAAATACACACTAATTAAATTATAAATTATCATACTTTAAGTAATCTTTAGTACAATAATAAATGTAAACTAAATTCAATAGTTATAAATACTCGTATAATGATATAGGAAATTACTTATCTCATTAGAATTATATTTTAATAGTTCATGATAAAATATTTGTGGTAATTTTAAAATTGGTAAAGAAATCAGATGCAGAAAACTGTCGTTATTATATCAGTTATACTGACTTCCTCATTAACAGAGATTTTTAATTAGAGATTAAATCAACGAAAATTTACCCTTAAACGTTTTATATAGAAAAAAATATGCAGATATTTTATAAACAATTTATTATAAATGTTTAATGATATGAATACAGTATTAATAAATTAAACTATGAAATTACTACTCTAGAATAATCTTTCAGCTGCCATTTCCTATTACAACTTGTCTATACCTATAACTGAGCGCCGCATATCTGAATATAAAGTTTTTTTGTATAAAACAGTTTTTTATGTATAAATTAATCATTTTTCTACATCACACTTGACTGGTATTACAGAAGCTTCAAGGATAAAACAGTTCACCACATTTTAATAAATATATTAAAACAAAATACGGTTCCAACAAAGTAAAATATTATTATTTATCAATTAAAAAAAAAACTAAAATGATAAAATAACTTCTACAGTAAATTATAAATTCTATATAGCTTTTCCAGAAAAAGAGACATTGGCGCATATCTTTCTGAATACTCTAGAAAACCATGTTATCGCTATTTTTTACAGGAAAAAAACAAAACTGAACTATTTAGGTTGTTTTTTTTTATTGATAAAAAAATCAGAAACAGTTTTTCTATATTACTAATTAAACAAAACATTTTAATGCTTACATTATGAAAATTTAAAGTCACATATTAATTTATAATTTTAGAGAAAAGTAACTGTACAAAATTGACCCCCCCCCCCCCCTTATTTTCTAGATATAAGTGCTCTGATTTCATATTACAGATAAAATGCTCTTAAATTGTATAAAAATAATTAAAAATACTTAATGGTCAATAATTCAATTTTCGAGTGAAAGAATAAAACTGGAATTTCTACTTTCTTCAACTCTTTAATATAAAAGTGTTCTGGTTTCCACCTACGCCGGTTCTGCATAAACACATACAACCTGTTACATTAGGTACACATGTACATGTATCTAGTATAATAATTACAAGATTTTGGGTAACATGTGTTACAGCGGATTATGTTATAAAGTGTTGAATAGCTTTTACGTCATATGCATACATATTATAGATGTATTAATTGCAGCTTTATTAAATGTAAACGTTTTCTACATTTACTTGTTAATTACATAGGAAGATATATTATAGTATCAATAAAAAGACAAAACGTAATGAATTTGAAGCCTTCATATTAATTTTAAGAAGAAAATATGTAATATGATAGATTATTATGGTTTAGTTATTAATTCCTTATACATTACATAAATGTACATTTTTAACTATTCACACAGAGTGTGACTTACTAATTGTAAGTACACCAAAACGTTATCTAGTAAGATAAGAGTATAAGGAAATATATAACCCCATAAGGGGTGGGGGCTAACAGGGCAAGACAACTAGCTTTTTTTTGGTCGCCGTCAAAAAAAAATGTCTTACATTTCTTAAAGAAGCCAGCTAAAAATCCTGGCCCGGGGGCCCGCGATATCCTACTTATAGTGTTGATAACAACAAATGTACTGATTTCATCTTCAGTTGTAAAAGAAAGGAAACTCATTTTAAATAGAAAAACACTCTCCTGAAAAAAAAAACAACCTCGAAGTGCTTATTATAAAAATTATGGTAAATTAAATGTTTTTAAAATAATTCGAATGTTTAATTAAATTAACTTTTAATAATTGTAAAAATAAATATCAAATATTTTATCGTAATATATTACGTTACCAATTTTCAAAAAAAATATGCGTATGTCTATTAGATTCGATTCTATGAAATATAAAAAGGGTTTTATAATATAAACGTTTAAAAAATTTCCAAATTCATCCCACCACCAAAAAAATGTAATTATCATTTTTAACCCCTTACCTTGAGCGCCTGCAACATACTGTCTCCACAAATACTGTCCCCATCCTCTAACCATCCCGTTTTCAACACCACCATTATTCGGGTCCCCGATAATTTGTCCGTTTATCCCGACCCCACCCACTGACGGCACTGGTCCATTGTTATTCTCATTGTTGTTATTGCTGTACTTATTATTATTGTTATTAATCACCGACAATGGCGGTGGCGGCGGTTGTTGAAGGTTGTTATAAACAGCCATCGTTTCTGTGGCTAAACTCATTGTTGATGGGTTTAAGGTTGGTATTATTGTAGGTGCCAGCTTGAATGATTTTAAAAAACGCGGAATATATTTTAATTGTTGGTTAATAATGAAATGATATCATTATTTAATCACAGGAAAGTTTCGTAATTTTATAGTTCCAATTTTATGTGAAACACAAGCGATAAAGTTCAGCCAATCCATTCACGAAAAAGTGTTTATTGGTTTAGAATTAAATATAAGTATATTTGCATTAGCACTTTCCTTTTCATTATATTATGATGAAATATATAAATATCACTTTCTATTAATACTAATATGTTTTTATTATGTAGGTGTAAAGATATATTATTTCCATAAAACATACATTGTTTCCATAAAACCAACAAAAGTATTATTAACCATAAATCGTATATTAAATTTAAATATAAACAAAACACAATCACTCACGAATAATATTTCAAATTTATAACAATTAAAAAAAATTATCAACGATTATTTATAATTTCAAATATCAATTGTTGTACATAACCTAGCACACTAGCGCCAGCAGTGACCGTAACGGGTAAGATTCAAATACACGACCATACCCGAATAGTGACTGTCGAATGACGACTACCGCGGTTGTAGCTTAGTCGGTAACTGTGCTACTGACTCAGTCACACAGGTTGTCTGTGTTTGTGGATGTGTGTGTGCTTTTTTCGGGAGGGAGAGGTCGCTCCTTCCGCTATGTACGGAAAAACCTTGCAACAGTTATTGTCGCTGAATCTTGTTAAATATTTTTATAAGTAATTAATTTAATTAATAATTTTTTTCTCTTAACAATACACGGATCATAAAATTCGATGAGTATGAAATTAATGTGTAGAAAAGGTTGAATTTTGATTATTTTTTTTATCGCGGGTGCCTTGTAAACTTTAGGTACTACCTCTATCTGGACCTAGTGCACTTTATCTTTAATCTGACACGAACTTTGTATTAAAATAATAAAAGCTATCTAAAATACTATTTCTTAAAATTCTTCCATTTGAATGGTCAATCTACTAATGGAAAAAAACATCTGCCAAGTAAATGCACAATACTTCCTCGTGCTAAATTCACCAATTTAAACAAAAACCGATTAAGTGTTCCGATAAATTGTCTAACATTAGTTAACCATTTAATTTTTATACAGTTTTATCAAAAAATATTAGTTCGAAATTTTTCTTAAGACACCTGATTATTTTTTCGTATATTCTTAATTTTTTGACAATTTCAGTCCAAAACTAAATTTATGTAAACGTCAAAATGACATTTAATATGTCAATGTAAATATCAATTTAAAAAATAAATGACGATTTTTTAAAGCAAATTGAGATAAATCTTTGTAAAGGAATATTTTACAACAAACGTTGTAGACCTATTTTATAGGAAATTAAATGCTCTACAAAAAATATTCTATAAAATTTTCACGTGACATGTATCGTTCTTGAGATTTCTTGAAAAAAAAATATTTTGGGATGTCACTCCTTCTCCTTACACACGATTTTGATGATTTTGAAGTGAGACCGTCCCCAAACCAGACTTAACCATCCAACCAAGTTTCATTGGTTCATTAGTTATACGCGTGACAAGGATTCAGAGGACAGACAGACACACACATACACAATACACACACACAGCCAGACAGACAGACACGGAACAAAAAGTGTTTATCTTCACCAGAAAAGGAAAGATCAATTTAAAACTTTGAAATCGAAGGACAACTTTTTTGACTCTTTCTAAAACGATCACAAAGCTTCTCGTATCTTCGATACTGCGAGGAAGCTATTCTATATACAACTTAAGTCTAAATATTTTCAGCCTGAACAAGTAAGAGTGTGTATTTACAAATACTTGTACACGCTTGATCAAGTGATGTTATAGTATACAATTTAATGAATTTATCCTCTTTCTACTGGAGACGAAAAAGTTGTTGATTTGTTATTTCTCGTTATATTCTAAAATATTAAAAATGTTATATCGCATGGTTATCAGTTTTCTTTCAAAAGAGAAAGCCAGGTAGAAATTAAACGTATACATAGGGGTATTTGCACCAAAAAGTGGGCCAAAAGACAGAAGCAATGCTCATGGGGTAGCTGGATATACGGAGGTCAAAAGGACACACTTTTACCCCCCCCCCCCCCCCCCCCCCATCCATCGATATCAAGTTCAGTCGGTTTATCTCTTCTTGACGTGAGTGTTATTTCAACAGTAATATTTTGGAAGAGTTTTTTTTTGTATATTTTTTCGATATAGTAATGTGTTTCAGTTGGATTATTCTATAGTACAGCGGTTCTTAAACTTATATGGTCTAGGGACCCTCTTTTAGACAATTATTTTTTCAGGGAACCCCCTGAATCACTGATAAATAGAAATGTAAAAGTACTTTAATTTATTCCAAACATGTTTCACGGACCCCCGGTTAAAGTTCAGCGAACCCTAGTTTAAGAACCACTGCAGTATAGCAGATAAGAACAACATACGAGTATTCTGTGTTATTTAATAAAATAAAGGAAATTAAAGCTTAAAAATTCTATTTATTTTCAACTTTGATAGGGTTCATCGAGTTTAAAAATAATTGCGGCTTTTGAAAAGTTACATTTTTCAATTTTGGATAATAAGTAAGAACCATTTCTTTCAATTCGTTTGCAGATTTATACTCGTAGTTATCAGAACTTTTTCTCAATTTTCTTACAATCAGTGTAGAAATTTTTAATTTAGTCAAGAGTAGGTGCCAAAATTGTATTTGAGAAATATTAATTTATTAAATAACTTAAAACTAAATGATAATTTCTAATTTCTATTTGTCATTATAATATAATTGAAAACTACATATCAAGCGCTAAGACACAGAACTTTTTCTATGAAAGTGGCACAGTATTAGAAGCTGTATTTTGTCAAAATCCTTATTTTTAATTTACATAAAATATTTTTTTACAATAATATTTGTGATTAAATCAGTTATACCGATTAAGAAATAGTTTTTTGCCTCCACCCCCTTTAAAATTAACTGAATTGAAAGGACGTACAGCATTTTAACCATAAATTTCAGTAAATGCATATTAAATTCTTGGTTATTAACTCAATATCAGTTATAAGACATACTAAAGTGAGTAACTGGTTGCATACACTGATGAAAATTGTCTTCAAATAAATAACGGATTTTATTGATAACTTAATACAAAAAAAATTTTATAACTAAAACTTATGCATTATTTAAAATAATCATATTGAAGAAGAAGAAATTACTTATTTTGATACAATAAACCACAATTTTCTGGTTAGAAAAAAGTATACAAATAGATACTTATATGCTTATTTGAAAAATTCGACTTGGATCCTATGGGCCTTGGACTCAAAATCTGATAAACCCATGTAATAGCTAGAGCAAACTCCTACAACATTGCATTGCCATATAATTTTTTTCTTAAAAACGCGATCCTCTCGAGATAATTCCTATAAATTACTTATATTTATATTGCATATGATTTCTCTCATTTCCGTACTTTCTGAGTACTCTAGTACCTATAGCATTTTTAGGAGTTGAGACTTTTGATCAGTGACAACATACCTAAATTTTAGTTAATTCCAGGGAAACTCCATTTTTCAAACCCGAACCTGAACTTAAAAAAATTTCGGTTCGGACGAAGTCGAATGAAATTTATAAAATTGAATCGGAACAATAAATACACCCACGAAATTTCAGGTTTCTAGGTCCAGGGGTTTCGGCTCGGCGATGATGAATCAGTCAGTAAGGACATGTTATATATGTATATAGATTTCTTATAATTAAATGTATACACGAACATGTCTATAATAATATTTTTAATAACAGTTAATAGGATTTTTATATATTTCTATATTTTACCGAAGGCACTGCTTTAATAAATAATAAAAACAAATCAATATGGGTAATAGTTGGTCGTATAAAACCATCTAAAACAATTTGCACGATTACTTTTCTTCATTGGCTAGAGTACCTGCTTCATTTTAATACCAAAGCAATTTCTTATATTAATTTTATTATTACCAAACCTGTCCTGTATCTACATTTCAATCTGCAGTCAACAACAGATGGTCCAAATTCTATCATTTATTAAATATTTGCATTTTTGTACATGTAAATTAGTTAACGTGAATTACACTGTCAAAAATGAGGAAATTAAATTTGTTTAATGTATTTACGTTTTTAATAGCATTAAGAGCTAAAAACAATACACCATTCTAAAATAAATAAATATAGGTATTTAACATAAATTCATTCAGGGAGTTTAATTGTATTTTTATAATTTTGCTTATTATTTTCGATATAAATCTGAAAATTATTATTTGTATCGTAATATCCCTCTATAAATTATTTCTAAAAGTATACATTTATTGTTATGTTAACATTTTTAGATAAAATCTTTAAAAATAATAATACAAGAAACTCATTAAAATCACGAAATAAATAATTAAAGCATTAATCAAAGAAAATTGTTTAAGACATTTTTTTACTGATTTAATTAATATAAACTGTAAAATAAAAATTACAGTTTAGCTCTCATGAAACAAAGATCTTTTTTAATATAGTATGTAAAATTCCAAATCAAATAGTTCTTTTTTAATAAAACATTTCACCAGACATAAGTAATTTAAATTTGACCTGTAATTTTACATATTTTCAGTAAAATAAACAAAATGAAAGGTTTAACTTCCTAAATACACATCAAATTCACCTGGTCTGCAGATATCCGTGACAGCATTGTTACCAACACCACCGCCTACATGGTTGCCAACTTGGTGATGATGATTGTTCATATGTTTATTCACATTGTTGACTTGCATTTGATACCCGCCATGATTATTAATTCTGTTATTATTCTCATTGTTGATTTGGTTATTTAAATTCAACCTGTTATTAAGTTGGTAGTACCCTTTGTTGTGATAAGTTTTATCATTATCAAGATGGCTTTCATTGTTGCCAACTTGCTGATAAGTCGGTGCATTGTTTGTGCTGAATTGTTGTTGTAAATGATGATTATTCATATTGTGATTGTTGGATTGTGTATTTTGCTGATTGTTCATGTCAACATCGTCTTTATTGTTTTCAACTTTAACCACTGCACCCATATCAATATAACCGAAATAATCCCGAGGCCATTGAATGTTAGCTATTTTGAATCACTTTTCAATTTTTTAAATCAAAATTGTTAGGCTCGCGTGAAAGCTACAGGAATACTGGATACTGATTTAAAAGATGGATAAGCAATTTTCGCGATCTGTTTCTCTATGATTTCCCCCTCTACATAATTTTCACGATACCCCCACTACTACTCGTAATTTTTGTTCTGTGAAATTTTCCTAGTCCCATCCTTGTTGCAATAAATACATAAACGTCGGTTTACATTTTGTTAAGGGTAAGGGTATATTGAATAAATCTATTAATAGATATTCAATATTAATGTTACTAGAAAATAATAGAAATTAAAGTAAATTCCATAAATTAATTCTAATAATTTCATTTTATAGATACTTATTTTTTAACTTTTTTAATGGTACTAAACGTCCTACTAAAAAATTGATAAATTAATGAAATATTCATCATTTATTTTGTTTTCTTAATCTAAACACCGATATTTAAATTAAAAACTATAACTTTAAAAAAATTTATTCAACGTAATTTTTTTAAGTAAGAAGACCGGTTTTGATTGATATATCAGAAACGGTAAATTTATTACCAAACTTTTTCTTATGTTATGATGCTTGAGCATTTTAAATAATTTTTTCATGTGACAGTTACTATTTGTTTTTAGAGAAATTTTCAACAGTGGAATACACATTAATTCAAAAAACTTTTTTTTTAATTATATCATTTAAATAAATTTTAAGATAGGTACCTACCTAACTACCTATGTCAAAAAAAGATCAATGGGATTTGTCAGAAATAAAACTCACCTTTGTATTATAAATATTAGTTTTCTAATGTCCTCATAGAATAACTAATTTGGCAAATTAAATTTAGTTGGAAATTAGTGCGGAAATCAACTTTTCTTTAAGTTTTGAAGGTACCTAGTACAATTATAATTTGCTCATCTCGTAATTACAATACTTCAGAAAATGGAAGTAAAAACGGAATCTACGAAGCCAAGATACACTTCAAGATCACCGCGGAAGTAAGTCTGAAAAGTGGACGCTTTTCTATCTATATCTTCCCCATAGTGTCGACGTCTATGCTCTACATCCTGTTTCTTCCGATCGGAAAGAACCCCTCCATCGAGCTCACCACGAGGCGGTCGCGTGTGCTTTACCAACTCCACGTGACTTGACATGTGCTACACGCTTTTGTGCCGCGATTGTTGTCAGAAAGCCGTTATGATTTTAATTGAATCTATTTTGTGCTGTAAACACTCTAGTTGTTACTGTTGATCTTTCAAGTCAAATGGAAACTGCGATGGGCTTTCCTTGGTGGAATGAGAGCAGATCTTTTGATGCATTTTAAATTAGGTTGCATGAAATTTCGCTTCAAGCTAATTTTCAATTTTGAATACAGTCGATCTCATTTGAAAGATAAGTAACCCCTTAAATCTGATTAAACGATAAATTCATAAAATAATAAATCGAGTAATAAATACATACTGCACAAAATCTATGTAAATATTTCTACAGAATAAGTCGATAGTGTATTTCTTCTCTCTTAAGGCAGGAAAAATTCAAATTTTATATGATAATTCAAGAAATAAAAA
The DNA here is from genome assembly GCA_961205875.1 of Sialis fuliginosa. NCBI lineage: Eukaryota > Metazoa > Arthropoda > Insecta > Megaloptera > Sialidae > Sialis > Sialis fuliginosa. The sequence goes on from OY540817.1 coordinate 14,030,263, forward strand.
TTTATTTATTAATGATATATTTTGCAAATGTTTATGATTTAAACGTTTAGTCAGATGTAGGGGTATGAAAAAGAAATTAAGAGTGCAACTATACTATTCTTGGGGTAATTTTTATAAACTACAATCACCTCTTTCAAATAAGATCGACTGCATTCAAATTGGTTGAAAATTAGCTTGAAGCGAAATTTCGTGCAAAATTTTGTCATTAAACAACAGAATGAAATTCTTACTAAAATCGGATAAACCTGTATTTTCTTACGCCATGTTGAAACCACAAAGACAAAACTGCAATATGATGTTTTCAAAACAATTAATATTTAAAAATGTGTTGCTATTTTGTCTCTGTGTTCTAAACACGGCATAGTGAAGCCCCATCAAAATCGTTTCAGTGTTCAACCAAAACAAAAAACAGACATACAGTCAGACAAATATTCTAACAACTGTTAAAATGGATTATATACATATAGTTCCTGTAAAAATACATCGTATTTACTTTTTTTAACAATACAAAACTCCTTTTGAAAAAAACTCCAGTTATTCTTAAGGTACGATAAAAAGTCTAATCAATTACTTTTTAATATAATACTTCGTAACACATTTGAAACTGTCACTGACCTACCATATAAATATTAGAGCTTTACGCCTAGATAAGAATTTTCTCGTCTAAAAGACAAGCTTCAATTTTGACGAGATGGATATTTCATTATAATTAGGTACAATGTAAATAATATTTATCAATTTTTAAAGTTAAATGAATAATAAATACATCGATGGTCTTCAAATTAGGAAAATAAAAACAAATGTTGTATTTCCCATATGATTGCAATTTGCAATTACGTATATACTAATATACTAATCAGTCAAAAGTTAACTATTGATCCCCATTGAACTTTCTAACCCAATTACTAACCCTAACCACATCCACAAATAACCCTACAGACAGAAACAAAACACAAACTATCAATGTATAAAGATGTCACGATTACCAATTAGAGAGATAAACGTACCACATGCAGAAATAACCCCAAGCGGGGGTGTGTGTGGTGGGTGGGTGGTTGAAACCTGGTGCGCGGATCCACGTGACCGTTCACGTGGTGGTGTAACGTGCACGGCACGCGGCTAGCGCGAGACACGCGCTGGAGACGGCGGGGGCGGCGCCACCCTACACCTCTAACACGCCACCGCTACAGGTTGCTGTGGCAACGAGAATACAGCGTGCTACGCCACGTGGTTCTGTGTGTGTTTGTGTGTGCGGCACGGGTTTCGACTAATGTTACAGTTTTGATTAGTCTTGAAAAAAATTAAAAGATTTTATAAGGGTAGAACATAATTATAAGTAAAGAATGTAAGGCTTGAGGTCAATAAAATAAGTAACAGATATACGAAATGTATAGTAAGACCCATTGTTCGCATTTTTTCTGGATAAAATCAGACGTTTTGTTAATTTATGCAATATAATAAACAAATAACATGAAGTTTATTATGAAAGGTATCTAAATAATATATATATAATAACTTTCAAAAATCTCATTTTTTGCATAAAATTTAAGTTAAACATGTGTAGAATATCGTCCTAAAATTTTAAAGCGAAACTCGCACCTCTTTTGAAGTCATAGTCTGAGAACGCTTATGAGTTATCTACTCTACCATTTGAGTCTTTAAACGCGTTTTTCTGAAAACTACTTTTTCATTAACAAATACCTATAGTAAAAATTTTATGAAAATTTGTTTTTTTTTCAAACACGTACCATTTTTAGAATTTTATTTTTCTTTGGATTTTTTAGGTTCGCATAGAAGGTATGGGTCTTAAAAATCTAATACTTTTTGTATCTGATGTTTCCAAACAATGCAGCAGACGCTAGGATGCACGTAAAAAATTAAGATGATTTAGTACTAACAATGAGTTATATGTATTAATACTCTACTAGCTGGCAGCAACTTCAGTTGTGTTGTTTGTTGATCTGTCGTAACTACGTATTTACTAATTTTTACAAATCCTTTATTATTTATGGCCTAAAATCGATTATGCAAACATAGAATACGATAAAATAAATACAAAAATACAGAAAAATTATAAATAAATAATTTAAGCTTCTGCATTTTTTTTATGGTTACTTTTAGCAATAAGTGAATTTTTAATTTTATGTATCTTGTTTATAAAAATTATAGTTCTCTTACCCATAAAAAAGTACAATTGATTCTTTGATACAATCAAAAACAAGAATTCAAGATCCCAGTTAATATAAACTGACCACGTATAGTATATACTCACTGATTTGAAATTTTAATATAGATGTCCCAACGGACTTCAATACCCTAATGTAAAATCCATTTAAGAGATTGGATTTCTTTGTTGTGGAATATTTTAATCAGTAAGCGATTTACTATAGTACTATAAACATATTGCTACCATTATATCCAGGGGTACGGTTGGGAGGGATGGGGTGCATGCACCCCAGCGTAAGGGATGATAGGGCGCCAAATTGTAGACGTCATGTTTGCTAGACATTCCAGAATTTGTTTTGAGGGCAGAAAAGCCTGGATCTCCGCAGTCTAACCAATTATGTGAACTTAGATGCTCGTCTAGGACGTAAAGATCTCCAGGGTACATTGTAACATAATGTAATTTATTTAAAACATTAATTAAATAATGTATGCACAATGTTTTTTGAAATATCTATGTAGAAAAAATTACTTACATACTGTTGCACGGATTCACAATACAACCCAAACAACTTTCAATGTTGTCTAATCATTTTGAAACGAAAATTTCATATTGAAAACAAAAACTCCAAATAATAATAAAATAATGAAATGAAAAAAAGTGAAGGACATAAAACCTACCATAAATTAGAATGAACTAAAAATTTAATAATTTCAATAATTAATTTACTGATAATTTTGCAAAAAAAATACTTGATTTTTGCAAAACACTAAATAAAAGTAATTCATTTTTCAATGTGATAGCGACAAAAATATCACTCTTATATGGATTACTACATTATACAATTTACTTTCGATAGTCATGATTTCGATATAAGAATTCAGTTATTTTTAGAAATAGAAATATGTGTCACTAAAAATTCAATAAAATATATGCAGCCATTTATTTCACCGATAAAAAATAGAAGTTTTATCTATGCCAGAGTTAGCAAGAAGCCAAAAAAATAACATTAGCATTTGTATTATTGGCAGACACTTTCATTTTCTTTTCACTATATTTATGTTTATTACGTTTTAAGTTTCAATCAAACTTCGTATATATGTATTTATTGTGCATATTTAGGGTCGATCCAGACTATCGAACCGGTCTCGGTCCGGTCTCGCTTCAATCAAATATAAATAAACAATGAAATCATTCAGACTATAGATATCGCTCAGGTCTCGGTCCAATCTCGCTCCAATACAACATAGTGCAAAGAATATTTTACTGGATTGTACCGAGACCGGAGCAAGACATACCGAGACCGGCTTGATAGTTTGGATCGGCCCTTATACATTGAATAAACCACAAGCTGAAACTTTAAAAATATACTAATATATTTTTCGTTCTAATTGTATAGGTAATTTTTTAACACTTTTTCATACTCAAAAATTTTAAATAAATTTGTATTTTTCCCTTTCAAGAAAATGTACCTATGACGCCCATTTTATATCAACTTTATTTATAAGTCTTGTCGAGAGTTATGCCGAAAATCTCTATTTTTTAGAAAGAAATTGACATTGAGACCGGCTTATTTTCTTACGTACAAAACCTAGACGAGATGGCGTCGATTTCAACGAGACGAGATCGAAACGAGACTTCGGAAACGAAAACTCTCATATATGCAACTCTATGTTTGTTTTATATGTATGCATAATAATATGTAAGTAAATATGATATATGAATTTCCATTGCAATAATATTTGGCAGCGTTTGTTTGGTCTCGCCTAAAGCTTTGGTGATACGAGAGCGTCATAACTTCAGTCAGATTCCTAGCTTAAGTATTTACGTCATCAAGACACATTTGGCTTACTTCAATAATTATACATTTCATCACTTGTATTTTTTTAAAATTATTTTTGTAAACTTTATTATAAAATTGATTTATAGATACGGCGGATATAGTGAATAATTTAAGGAATTTTTAATATTCAGAACATATCCAATGTCATACGTACATAACAAAATATTCACATATTAGCAAATATTACCATTTAGAATATGCGATTTGCAACCAGAAATTAATAATCTGCAAGAATGGTATTGTAAATATAATTTGACTTATATTTTGTTGTTATTACATTTTATAACCTAACTGACTGCACTTAAAAAATAGTTTTTATTACAAAAGAACTGTTACAAAAAAAATCTTTTATTAGTATTTGTTAAAAAAACTTCTAATTTAGATTTTAAAAAAACATCTTTTTCCTCGACTGTGTTTTTTGTAAAGTTGGTCTTACTGGCTTCTGAACTGTTTATATATTAGTTATACAAGACTGTCGTTTTACGTGATCAAATAATCCAGCTATAATATTCACTTATTGTTAGTAGCTCAATACAAAGTTGTTCGGTTTGTTACAAATCATAATTAATTAAGTAATACAAGTTTTGCAGTCAATACATAAACATTAAACATATTATGTACAATGTACAGTACAAGTGTGAACTATGAGGATTTTTCTTTACGGGCCAATAAGTTAGACAGATAACAACAACAAATTTAATAACAGCTATTTTAAATGTTACAACAGGAGATCTCAAACTCTTTGATAACATGTGGTCAACTATGGACTTAATTAATAATTATATTGAGTAACTTTAATGACCTTTTTTTAGATTGTCATCGTTACAAAACCCGGAGAAATTATAACAAAACCCAGAGCCCGGAGAAAAGTGTACAAACCCTTAAGAAAACTTGACACCTGGTTACCCTAGTATAACTAAGCAATATCTTGTGGAAGTTGTTTAAAGTTAAACTCACCCTTAAACAAAGTATCTACATATGTTGTATTATTATTAATTTGCTTGCTGGTTGCTTTATCTTTTTTAGATACTCGCTAAGCTTTATCTATGAGCTTCAAGCTTCCGTATTTTTTTGCTTCTGGGTAAAAGCTACAATGTTCTGATTGTTAATTCTACTCATAATTTGAAAAAGATCTAAAGAAAATGGAAAGATAAGATTTTTGTAGTGTTGAATCTAGAGATTGGCCCGAATGGGAAGAGGTAGTTCCCCAGTAAAAAAATGTTTTTAACTATTCTCCCTTCGGAATTTTATTATTTAAAAATTTTATTTACTTTCAAAATGTGACAACTCTAATGCTTACTCAAATTAACACTCATAAGCCAAAAATGACTGTACACATTAACAAATGAAATTCACATCAAGTTTTTAAATTCTATACAGACTCGAGATATCGACAGATTTTTAGTTCCATCGATTTTCTATTCATAGCACTTATGAGCGAGTCCAGAGTAACCGCTACTTAAAAAACTACTTTTTTGATTTATTTACTTTTTGCGTAAAAAGTTCACTTCTTGATAAACTGACGCCTAAATGGCAAGAAACAATAAGAAAGAACACCTTTTTTATTATTATATATTATTTTTAAAATCACTTAACATTTAACAACTCCAAGCAATGAAGTAAAAGTTATCTATATCAATCGTGTGTAACGCTTGTTACACTTATAAAAATTATTCAAAATAGATAAACATACATATAATCTAGCTTCATTTTTATGTTTACATCTGCCTATATATATTAATAAAGTCACAGTATACAAAAAAAAACACAAAAATGGAATAAGTTTTTGCAGATTTACCTAACTTAATAACTTATTGTTAGCTTAAATAGCCTTCCGAAATTTGTAACGTCCGTTACAGATACTTATTGGTATTTTACAAATCTAATAATAAGTGTGCAAAATTCTCCTTTTAACATAGTGAAGTTAAAAAGTAAGAAAGGTTTTATTTCATATTATAAATTTATATTAATATCAAAAATATCGATTTGATTAGCATAAACTCAACAGCGGATTTAGGCATGGGTAACATGGGCTACTGTCCAGGGCGGCAAAATTTTGGGGAGGCGGCAGATTCTGGGAGAATACAACTTTTTTAGTTTAATACACAACACTCCGATTATGAAAAAGATTTTTCTACATCTTGTAAAAATTCTCTCGCGATTTAGATTGCCCTCATTTTTCAAATATCCAATTGAATTACTGATTTCGAATTAGTGCGCGATTTTCGTTCTAAACGAACTGATCAACTTGCTGCCATCTGTGTACCAACTCATTAACTACATCCGCTCATATTTGTTTACTTCAACAATCGCAAATTTGAAATATACGATTGTTGGAGAAAATAGGTTATATTTTCCCTTGGTAGAGGGCCGGCAATTTTTTTTGCCCAGGGCGGCACTTAATGTAAATCTGCCGCTGCATAAACTTGTAAAATCCATTCCATGTCTGTCTCCTTATTCATCTCTAAGCATTCTCGGCCAACATTTTGAAAAACTCTGGAGTAATAAATAATTCTGGAACAGTCTAGTAGCAAATTTCGATGCCACGGCCGCGTTGATAAAAAAGTGTAATTTTTTTCAAGGATACTCAGCTGATGTCCGTATCGTACACACATACAAACACACTCGCGTGAGATTTGTGTACGTGTATTTTGGATGTAGTATATACAAAAACAACTATTTATAGAAACCGTTATTTCTGTTGTTGAAACACGTGACGGCGATTATTTGAGATGCTGTGGTCAATGGGCGGATTTTCACGAGAAAACGCGAATTTTCAATAAAACACTTTTCATTGATATTAAATTGAATGCTCGAGGAAATTATTAATTTTATAGATTAGTTGAGATATTATATGCGAGATTATCCTTGGGTTGCATAAAGCAAAATTAACCACGATTAGTTAATCGGTTGTTTTCAAACCATAATTAATGTTAATTCTTAACTTAATCTCAATTTGTAAATGAACAATTCACTAAATATGATAATTTTTTACCTTATAAAATTTATCATAACCGTTGTTGTTTAGAATTGAAGTAAAAATGGTTTGAAAACAACTGATTAACTAATCATGATTAATTTTGCTTTATGCAACCCAAGGTAGGCTAACCATAATTCCTTGGAATCAAAATAGAACACATATCATAGACACCTGACTAGATGAAGATAATAAAGATTAATTATTCAATTCATAATTTATAAATAAGGTACTGGCACCAGTTATGGCTGCTGTAAGAGCAAGGTTTACTGTTTTTGTGATTGAAGGCCGTCTTTTTTGTAACTCTCATGAACTCATGTTACTAATAAAACAAGTAACTCTTTATTTAATCAATTTAATTACCAAAGTCCGCAAATATAGTTTGTTTATGTTTATGTTTTTACTCTAATAATGGATAAAGTAAAACCAATAATGAGCACGCAGTGATGGACACTTGCTAATGATTACAAAATTATAAGTACTACGACACAAAAGATATAAAAGAAAAAGTCGTCTTTGAAACAATGTAAAGCGGTTGCTATGATAATATAATAATTGATAAATAAATAATAGTACACTCTATTTAATTTAAGAATGCAGTGGTTGCCGTGGTTTTTGACGGTAAAATACAGGATTCGTATCGTCAAAACCCCGGCAACCACTGCATTCTTAAATGAAATAGAGTACAATAATTAGTTTAAATGTCCACTTTTTTGACACCTATTGGCCGATTGTCTTCAAATCACACTGTAAGACAATTAAATGTATATAAATTAATATTCATAAATGGTAGTAACCAAATATCAATAAATATTTCTAATAACATTTGAATATATCCCCCGGGTGACGTCAATTCCAGCGCCAACGCTAATTGGTCAAGAAGTTATTGAGACTACCTTGTCTTTATATATCTTGGTTGGAGCAGTACTTAAGTAAATATTATATTTATTTGGTCTCTACTAAGATGAAGCAAGAAAAATACCAATTTTTTAAATCTCATTAACCGCATATGTCGTATTAACAACACACTCGCTATGGCTATTCACTTTTGGACCTTTTTACGATAAGGCATTATCTGTATTGCACATTATCGATAGCAGTGGCGCTCTCTGTAATCTTACAACAACACTATACATATAGTTGTGATTACCGAGACCAATTCTCATCGATAGCGCTGGGCTACTGATGAAGGAATGCAATCGATGCATAATCATTTGATATCAGTTGTAAGCATATGCAATTTTCAAAAAATTCTCACGGCATTTTGGGATGAATTATACGTAAGTTATGGATTTGGGGAAAATTATAAAACATTTAAATAGAGTTTGATATTATTCTAGAAATCTAGATTATAAATAACAGCTGTAAAAATATATAGGGGCTTTTTAGGAGTGAGAGTTCACAGTATAGAAGGTCTACTATATTTTTACTTAAACTTTAATTTCGTAACTTAGGGCGTTCCGTGGAGAAAGGGGATCTGTATATATCTGTAAATACCGAATTCTTTATCTCTGAAAAAAGAATAACCTTATCCAGGGACCTATTTTTAAAAACATTAACCATTCCTTAAATTTGACAGTTTAAAAAATACATCACTTATTGTATACCTTTTTAGAAGACATTATATTTCAATATAATTTTATAATGTGCTATTTTTACTTTTTATATTATTTATTAAATTTTCTCTCTTTTTAACGAAATTAGGTACTGAATAAATACGTACTTTTGGCCCATCCTGTATATTTACGTAAATAAGTACTATGTATATAATATCTCTCTCCTTGAAAAGTCTGTATCTACAAAAATACTACAACAAAGTCAAGAAAATAAATACATTTAGTTTAAAACTATGTTCTATTGATAACAAATACAGTATGAACTCATAGATTTTCTCACGAAATACAGGGAGGTTTTAGGAGGGAATTAAATTTGATTATTATTAATTATCATTAAACAAAATTATTCATTTATATACATCACTAAAATGTATAAGAAAAAATAAGTGATATGATTTTTTTTTATTAACTAACCAGTAAAGAAATTTAGCTGGTTAATGAACTTAACAGAAACATAAGTTTAATTTGAAAAATTCGCCAATAGCGAATATAAAATTTGTAATTCAAACTGTTCCAACCGACATCTAGTGGTTATCTTCAGAACTAAAAATATACTTTTTAACAAATATACACTTACCTACTATGTCCAATTTCATAAAAAATAAAAATAAGGCGGATATTGCATTACACTAATAAATCGATAAAAATGTAAATAAGTTTAAAAAATACAGCAATTAGGTGTAAGAATTTATAAACATTCATCATTAAAATGGCTCTGTGCCCGAATCAGCTGTGTCATAGAAACAAAATAAAATATCCTAACACTTGTATATTTAATCAATTATGAAAATATGTTCTAAAAATACACCCAAAACTCCATAATGCTCTCAATATATTGCTTCCTTGTATCATATTTGCTGTTATTAATGACAATATCATATTATATATTATAGAAAACACGCGTGTTGTAATGAATTTTAAAAAGTCGTGAAACGAGGAATTTGTAAATAGTAGTTCATATATCAAACTGTTCTCGAGATAGATACAGTGTCACAAAGTTGATTTTTAAATACTTTTTCAAAATTGGCCAAAAAAGTAAAAAGGATTTAACCTTTGAACCGTTGATTATAGAAATTTAAAAATAGTATTTTACTATTCTGCCATAAATTGTCTAATTAATCATGCAGATAAAAACTTTATACAATATACATACATATTTCTCAACCGGTGAAGCATGCTCCTTTCAGGGGAGACTTGGACGTTTTTCAAGACAAAATAAAACACACTTAGTTAGTCTTCAAGTTTGGAAACTTGTAAGATATAATACTAAAGTTTAATTTTTGCCATAAGATATCCAAATTTGATTCAGTTGCCAAATACAAGTTTTGTATTAAATATATCCCAGTTTACCCAAAAATAACACACGAAGCAAAATATAGCAACGAAAATAAAATAAAAAATTTTCAGCAATTTTAAACGTTATGATACTTTAATATTTTGTTTCAAAAACATTGTATCCTGTATATTTCATACATAGTAAAAATAAATAAAACCATACTGATATTGAATATTTTGATATTAAAGGTCATTGAGGGGCAATATAGACCCTTATAGCCACTCCTTTTTTGTTTATAAATATACACTTTAATTTATAAACAACTAAAATAAGAGAACAAAATATTTCTGAAAAATAAGTAAATTAGTAAAATAATAAATTAATTAAAGATAAAAAGCAATTTAAATCTATGATTTTTCCAGTTTGAAATTTCATTCATTTTCCACATAAATATTTACACGACATTGTAAAATAAGCAAATATGTCACTTAAAAGCACAAAGTTTCAGCTTGAGAATGCTTTTATTAGATTTTATCTCCGATTTTTTTTATAAAAACATCAACCCCTGTAAAAATATCCTAGCAGCATATTTTACATTTTGCGTCTAAAATTTTCCGCTACGGTCCTGCCTTAAATCCCAAATCCCTCTCACTCCCACCACGAAGTCATTCCATGTCTATAACATGAGAATCTTATAAATACGAGTGAATAATAATAATATTTGACCGAGTGGAGACAATCCACACATAACAACAACAGAAATACCCTGTGGCCGAGAATAGAAGGCATGAGAGCCGAGCTTGGCACTGCTTCAGAGTGCGGTGCATCCACGCTGCTAAATGCGGCGATCGCGGCGGCGGCGACACGCAGACAAATGCCGATACAACGCCGCCTGCTCAGATGCAACTCATGTCAAATGTGCATTTACAAGAAGTATATTATCTACAATGCAGTACATACAGACAATATAATTGATGTGTGATTAAACAATTAGAAACAATCTGTAGGAAAATACTGATTTATAGTATTTACAAATAAACTAACAATTCCGATGAATGCACACATTTTTCAAGTTTATGATACATACGGTACATAGTGATTTCATTGTTATTTTAGACATATGCAACTTTTTTCTCCTGTTAATATCACTAGAAACTCGAAAATACATTTAACAGAATTACCGATAATTTTAGCATATTTTTCATCAATAAAATAAATTGATGCATAAACATTTTATTAAATTTTATCTATTCTCATTAAAAACCACAGACTTTCTTCTTTTCAACACTATTTATATTTTTTCAATAACAGTATCAGTTTGAAAATGACAGTTAATTAGTTTCAACACCTTCCCGTGGGATGAACCCTCTAAAACTCAAACTGATTACGATTTACCTAGGAGTTATTTTTAATACATTTTACTAGACGACGCTCCATATAAAGTCATTTTTTTCGCCCTCCTCGGCCTTACGCCCCCGGTGGGGGCCGGTTTCGCCACCCTCTAGCTACGCATCTGTCTGTGGTCAGGGAAAAGTGGACTAAAGAAAACCTAAAAAGTAAAAAATATATACATGGTGGTCTGGTTTGGGATACAGATATTTTAAGAGTTGATTCCTTGTCTCATTGTGAGTAAAAAATTGTACGGGAAGATGGGGTCTATCTTCAACACCCTCTGAGCTACAGGATGTTTAAAAACTTGCTTCAGAGTAGTACTTACAAACAAAGATTATCTCGTAACTTCGAAAGTAACGTAATTAGAGCAACCACAATGAGTCAGTTTCATAGGTAATTAACTAACATATTTTTCAGTATTAGCGTTATTGTTAGCCGAGTTTCCAGTTTAGAATTATTGCTCATAAAAATCAAAAAATATATTTATTTTTTTGAAAATTTTTATGAAAATGACATTTTTTCCCAAAAGTCCTGTAATAGGTGGTATATTTTATCATTATTTTGGTGTGTCATAATGTTACCTACAAATTCACTATACCAAGTTTGGACCTGGGTCTTACAGTTTTCCAGTTATAAATTTATCTAAATAATACCCAAAGTAACTATTTTGCTACCTACCCTATTAAATGAAACAGTGATAATTTTTTGTTTATTTATAATTACATAATTGGTTTTAAAATTATGTAAATTAACATTAACAATAAAATTATGTAGGTAAGTATAAACAAACAAAAAATTATTACTGTTTCATTTAATAGGGTAGGTAGCAAAATAGTCACTTTGAATTATAATTTTTATTTGTGTTGTATAAAGTTTTAATTAAAAAAACCCGTTTAATTCAATTCCAAAACCGAATTAAGTCATTTAAACAAAAAATGGCGTGCTCTCCCTACCCTTCTATGCATTTATAGTACCATTCGATACCAAGAAAATTGTTTACACATAATTAAAAAAAATATCAGAAATAATATACGTTACTAAAAAAAATCACATAAGTAGTTTATATTTTATATATCTATTTTAAAAATAAATCGTCTTGAATGTATGCAAGTATAACTATAACTAACATAATTATTATTAGCTGTGAATATGCACCAGTGTCTGTACAGAGCTTGACAATTAAGCGTTGAGGAGCTTTCACAATCACAATATCAACAGAAAAACCGTGATTTATATATATCCAGCGCGAGGTGTGTATTTGTGTGTGAAACGCCATGCGCTGCATTTGCGTGTGTTTTTTTTTTTGTTATCGTGTAAAACAGATATGCGCGCACCTTGCAACACTTCGAGACTACGTTTCGAAATGTTTTTTTTTTTTTTTTTGTTTTTTTAAATCAATCCACCCACGATTTTGTAATTCTTAAATATAACATAAAAGTAAAAAGAATCAAATCAGATTTATAATCAGTTTTTATGCTTTTTTGATAATTTTATGATATGTAACCCTATTAATTTCACTATGTCGTCAGTCCTTTTCACTCAAAGCAAAATATCTCGTAAACTATATAAGCTAGAAACTTGAAATTTTTACTGAATATGGAAAATGATGCCCTCTAGTTTTCAGTGCGAGGGGCACTAAGGAGCTAAAGCTAGGTAAAAAATATATATTTTTTATACCAAATCATGTGGCACGTTAAAATGTATAACCAAACCATCGGAATTTGACCCTCTTTCTTATTTTTTTCTAAATCAAAAATGGCGCCTGCATTGGGTTTAAATTTAAAGCAAATAAAAAAAAAACGAAAAAATTGCATACCAAAGCGTGTGGGGTGTCAAAATGTAGATCTCAATTAGTAGAATATGATCCTATTTTTTTCTAACTCGAAAATGGCGCCAGCAGGGGCTAAAAGCAGTATTTTATTTTACCCCCCCCCTCTAAATCGATAACTACTGGCTCAAAAAGTCTGAAAAAATTGGTATCGAAGCTTTGGTGGGACTAGCAACGACAAATACTGAAGTCAACAATATCATTTTAAATTTTGGAATAATGAGGGGCGTCATATAATTTTTATTTTATTTTCATATTTAGGTATGTGGGGTATCAAAATGTAGATATCAATTAGTAGAATATGAAACTTTTTTATATTTTTTTCTAACTCAAAATGCACCTGTAAGTGGTTTCAAGCAGTCCACGTAGTACGTACTTCGGAACCCTTATGACATACACCCGTGTTTGTCTTGACCGAATTATTATTCATCTACAGAATAAAACACAAAGTTCTTCTTTTTCGCTGCATCTTCCTTGATTTTTAAAAATAACCGTTTGAATGAACGTTAAACCTGACATGTGATTCACTATCCATCAATTAAGACACGTCTGAGGACAAGCACTACAATGTGTTCGAAACGTCAAGTTTTTTTTTTAAACAGCTGCGACAACACGAATTCATCCGAAAACTCAATAATGTGTTAATGCCAACAAATATTGTAAAAAAAGATAACAACTAAAAATGATTATTTTTTTAATGTATTTTTATTTAATTTTAGAATATGGGTCAATTTTAATTAAATACATTAATTATTCTTCAAAATAAGTTGAAATAAATGAATTAACCCATAACCGGTCACTGTAAAATTGTTTCGTTCATTCATTTTTTGGTATTTCCTAAAGAAACCTCCCCTGAAACCTGTAACTTCATTTAATCTTTTATCCTCCCTCTTTTGCTGCTTTTTCAGTTGCCTACTCTTAAAATTTGAAATATCAACCGTATTTAATTCAACGCAGTCTGGGAGACCGCATATCTTTCTACGTTATTATATTCTGCAATGCATCAGTAGATACTGTAAAAAAATTATACGATTTTTTTAGTCTTTCGCAGGCAATATAATCAGTGCCGGCTTTAGAGGGGAGGGCGAACCAGGGTGACCGCTAGGCCAGGTGGGGCGCCGCACAATGGGCCATAAGTGACTTTTTTGGTTCAAATCAGTGTACAGGCTGTAATTTTTGAGTAAACTTTGTTTTTAATCTTCAAATTTAATTAAGAAAAAAATATAGCTAAATACCTATAAGCAATGTTAATTTTTTTTTTAATCCAAGAAAAATCAATTATTTGATAGCTGCTCACTAACAAATCCTTATTCAGCAACCCAGAAAACCTTTAATAAGGTATTAGCTGAGATATTAACCAATCAACTTATTTGTTAATTTATCAATTTAATTTGTTAATTAAGAGGGGAAGGAGGTCTCGGTGGTCTTAGGGTATTCGATAGTCTTAAAGTTAATGATGTAAGCTATATTTAAAAAAAAATATTGAGGTCTGTAGGATCGCGCCAAGCTGAGATATTAACTATTCAACTTATTTGTTAATTTATCAATTTTGATTGACATTTTCGATGATTTTTGAACATTTTTTTAGTGGGAGAGAGGGCGAAAAAGCTAAGTGTCTATAGATTATAGCAGTAATTAAATATCAACAAATATTTCTAATTTAGTACATTTAATTAAACAAGAATCCAACACTGAGGTATGATCCAAGACTGGTGCCAGTACCTTATTTATGTATTAGTAACGCGATATTTTTAGTTATTATAACAACTGATTATTTTAGCAAGTCTGTCCATTAATTCATTACCAAGTCTCCAGACTAATGAAAGATAAAAAATATCTCAAACAGTATTGATTTAGTTTTAAAAGATAGCTAATACCAATATACAAGACGTGAGATAAACTTACATATAAAAATGCATTTACAATAAAGTATAATAACAAATGCAAGTGAAGAATAAATAAATAATTTACAGCCGGTAAACATAACATAAATGACACACGATAAATATAGCTGGGAAAGATATGCGGACCACCACTTGATTTAAAAAAAATAATATGCATACACATGCACTTTTAATCGCACGTGATCATAAGCGTCTGCAAAAAAAACTATATCCAACGGAGAGGAGCGAATTGTATTGAATATAGTGATACAAAATAATATCTGTCTGCTAATTTAATACTTAAATTCTAATGTGATCAATTGGTCAACTATATCCATCATGTCGCTTGTAATAGAAACATATAGTTATTGTTTACTTGCATTTGAAGTGACAAACAACATTTTTTAGGGTCCCGAATAAACCCTATTAATCTCACTTTGTCATCCGTCCGTCAGTCCGTTCGTCCTTTTCCTCAAAGCTAAATAACTCGTAAACTATATAAGCTAGAAATTTGTAATTTTTACTGAACATGTAAAATGACACCCACTAGTAAAATATGTACAAATTTATTGAATAAATAATTTTTCAGGGGGGGCAATAAGGAGTTAAAGCTAGGTAAAAAAAAAAACATTTTTTTTAATACCAAGGCATGTGGCATGTTAAAATATATAACTAAACAAGAGGAATTTAACCCTTTTTCTATTTTTTTCTAAATCAAAAATGGTGCCTGTAGGGAGCTTTAAAGCAAATCCAAAAAAAGCATATTTGCATTATAAATTTTCAACTGACGCCTTTAGGATAACATGCGATTTTGACAATTAAAAAAAGATGGCTGCCCACAAATTTTGGTAACACTTTCATATACGGACTAGCATTGATTGTTATGTATTCATAGTCTTTCCTAATCTAGGGGTAAAATAGTGTATTAAACCCCAAAGAAACATTAAGGTTAATAACTTCAAAAACCTAACAACAAAAATAAATCTTATATATTTACTTACCACCACCAATAAGTGGATAGCAATTATCATCTGGCAGAGTCTTGAGCCCGTTCTGGAAGATGACCGGTGAAGCGTTAGCTATCCTCATTCTGTCTCTGTTATCGCACATCATGTCACTCACACACCCACCGCACTAGTGCACTACTATACACAGCGGCACTGCCCCACACAACATCCGACTATGGCACACAAAACACAAGGTGCACGGGGTCTCTAGCATGGGACGCCTGGCAATGATGCACTGAAATCAAAAACAAACACATTTTTAATTTAAAAATACAACCCTAAAGAAATTACTCTTCTTTGGTCGTTTTTTATTTAAATATTTTAGGGTTACATCCAATGTATTAATTAATTTTTGACAATTTTTTTTATTGGCTTAAATGATGTATCAATATCGTAAAAATGATATTCAAATGTAATTATAAGCAAACAATTTTATTTTTATTTTTAGAGCTCACAAATTGGTTAACAATTACGGTTTTTATAAACAATTTAAGATCGTTATTTCGTCAAAAACGAGATTTTTTGTTCAAAGTGATACAAAATTTGCAAAAATCGATATTTTTTAATAATCGTGTGAGCTTCGATGAGAAAACTCATGTAAATAACGAGAAAATTTTTTTTTTTGGGATGTTGATCCATGAAAGTTCTGTTTTCCGCAGTGGAGCACATAACAAAAAAGATGCACGCTAAAGTCACCATTTTGCTTTATATTTCATTAAAAAAAATTATTGTATGGTTTGAGACATGTACAATAAACCTCCAAAATTTCATTTGACTACTTTTTTACTATTCTAAAAAAATTCTTTAAAAAAGTCTCATTTTCAGAAGTCACGATTAGATGTAACTCCTAAGTCGATGATAAATTAAATATATACAAGTTAATCCCGCTTAAAGAAGGGATTAGGTTTCTAAAAATAAACTTTAAAATTGTATATATGAATATATTATACAATTTAAAAGTTATATAGGACAATATGTAGGTATAGTTTTATACTATAAAATAATAACAAATTAATTCTCTAAACGTCAAAAAATGTATTATTATTGTAAAAACCAAAATCATAGTGTCAATTTTTAGTCTTTTAAACTCACAGAGAGTAAAAATAAAATTCTCTTGTTTGAAAATGTTTAATTTACGACCATATTTGATAATTGAAGTAAGTTAAGCCGATACCTCTCCCCCCAACATATTATGTATAACAAGTACGCAATAATTATTAAACAATCTGATGTTGATTCCCGAAACTTGAATAAAAAATTCTACATAATATTAAGAAATATTTTTATACTATAAAAAACACATCAGGTACGATTTTGTATTTGTCTAACGTAAAAAACAAACATTCTAAACAAATATTGTTAAGATATCAGCTATTGCTTACAATTTATATATACGTTTAAGTTAGTAGGTATGATTTCTGATAAGTTTAAAAATCAAGTGTGCTAAGTACTTACAACTTTTTATCACTTAAACAAACAAAAATAGTACCTTAAACTCGTGAACATAAAGTATGTATAATATAATTATTCGCAAATAAAATATTTAATATTAGACCAATCAGATTACATCGATTTTTGGCCAGAAATTAAAAAATGTAGAATAGATGAAACTCACCAAAATCAATAGTTTGGTTGGTCTTTTGCTACAGAAATAATTTTATCCGTTCGGAGGGGGGGGGGGTGATACTAATATAGTATTATTAGTATAAAAGCAACAATATTTTTCCATAAAAGAAATGTAATCGATCTTAGAATTTCTTTTTCTTCCAAATAAATGGCTTGAAAATTTTCCGATCCCCTGATATACATATTACGTTTTGGACAATATATTTTTACAAACTCCACTAAAATGGTACACCAAATATTTTAAGAACAAATATTTACAAGATAACATTAGCCACAGAATTATTTTCATCACATGTCCTTGCAAACAATATATAAAAAATATACATAAAAGAACTTAAAATTGCAAATTTCCTCTCTAAGAAACATAAATATAGAGAAAAAACAACCAACTAACAAAGTATGATGCATAGTCTTTTTTAATAGTTAATTATTCTTGTCAGATGCATATAATAATATGTCAATGCATAGAAAACTGTATTGTAAAATATACATTCATATATGATACTTACATTATATGTATATGTGTACAATGTACATATGTATGTACATAGGAGTCCGTACGTGTATGTGTGTATGACCTAATTCTTGACTAACACACTAACAGCATCACTAATTATTATTATCAACGTAAGAAAATGATAAAAACTCTATATGGTTTTTATTTTTATGTTAATTCAAATCGAATCGGTCACATGAATTTACGTTTACAGGATATCTATGGATTTGTGAGATGCTTAAAATCCAAACCAATTTACTCTAATAAAATATGTAAAAGAGCCCCCAAAAATAATATTATTTAAGAAAATTTGTAATTTATTAATTGACTAAGGGTGTATTCCAAAATTTAACATTATTATTTATATAAAACTTAAAATAACAACAAAAATAATTACAAATACATAAATTTCAGAAGCAAAAAAAAAAAAAATGCAGTAACATATTATTAAATAAATTCTTTTTTCACAATTGGGAGGCCTCACTTCCCGCCGCTGTGTCGCTGCTTCATTAGGCTCAGCATTTTTCAAATTTTGAGAAAAAAATTATTGATATCTAATAAGTTATAGTTGTGTACAAATAAATATATCAACTCATTTTGAGCTGCCTGGGTCCCATGGGCCCTGAAGCATCACTTTACCGCGCTTAATACTAATTATGTCGCGCTGTTTAATGTTAAATACAGTAAAATGTAGATTTTGATATAAATAGTAGCGTACCGGAGCAAAGGAGGCGCTCGCCACGGGCGGCATTTTGATAGGGGAGGCTAAATTATGGATTGGGGGCAGTAAATTTGAGGTAGCAATGAAAAAAATTTAAAAAAGGCCATCGAAATTAGAAGAAGGTGTAAAAATGTCATATTTAGCATATAGTGTAAGGGAGAGGGGTGGAATAAACCTACGGTACGTCACTGGATATAAAGTTATTGATAAATAAATTAAATATTAGAAATTCAACTGAAGTCAGGCACATTCACTTCAGAACAACATTTATTTAAGAAATGCGCTGATTTTGTGTTATTCGTTTCTGAAGTAGTTATCGTAAAGCAATTTGAGCAGGTTGCTCCGAGCGTACTATCACAGACGGCACAAAATAATTAACATCCAGGTGGAAATTGGATTACCCCTTTTTAAATAAGTAATATAATTTATGTTCGAATATTAGTAATGCAATCAAATTGTTTCAAATACATCTAATTTACTTCTTTATTACCAGAAACTGAAAATATTTAGAAGAGTTGATTAATTTAGTTTTGAATGATCATAAAACATTTAGTTAAAAATATTTATCGTTTTGCTATCTGGATCGGAACATCTAATTGGTTTTTTCGTAAATAAATAAACTGGTTGAACGTCTAATGCATGTTTTATTTATTAACATTTGTTGGAGGATGAATGCATGTACGAATATTTCTTGTTTACAATTGACTCAAACAATTATCACTACGTTTATAGAGGCCTGTGACGTCAGGCAGTTGAAATCTTCTCAATCAGTGACAATCAAAATGAATACATCGATCTACGATACATAAATATAGGAAATTGAAATATAACTAAAAACACATTCGCAATGAGTCTTACAATTAGATTGATGTCATATAATACAGGTTTAGTAACAAGGGTGGACTAGGAGTAGGAGTAGTGCTTAGTATAGCGGGCACCGCTAAAAAACTGACGAAAGTAACGTACATGTTCTACTTGTCTTGTTCCATAAATATTCTAGAAGCGAGGTAAGCAGAACATGTCTCAATGTTAGTAATCTTATATGAATATTCTTCTAAATGTCGAATTGTAAGTACCTATTGTAAAAATAATGTCCCTGACATTTTTTCCATTGTCGTTATTAATTTATCAATTAATAACCCCTAAAAAAATGTTAAAAAATCACCTAAAATGTTTTAAAATTAAAATTGATAAATTAACAAATAGGTAATAATAAATAAGTTGAATAATTCATATCTCAGCTTGGCGCGATCCTACAGACTCAAACTTTTATTTTTAAATATAGCTTGCATCATTAACTTTAAGACTATCAAATGCCCTAAGACCGTCGAGACCTCCTACCCCTATTATGAACAAATTAAAATTGATAAGTCAATTTGTTAGTTGGCAGCTATGAAATAATCGATTTTTTTACAAATTAACATTGTTTATATTTAGCTATATTTTTTGCTTAATCGGGTTTAACTGATCGACAAAAAATTTAAAGATAAAAAAAAGTTTACTCAAAAATTACAGCCTGTACACTGATTTGAACCAAAAAAGTGACTTATGCTCCATTGTGCGCCGCCACACCTGGCCTGGCGCCCCAAGCGGTCGCCCTAGTTCACCCCCCCCCCCTAAAGCCGGTACTGATTAAATGTAAAACCAAAGACATAAAATATACAATATTAGCGATGAGGTTACATATACCCCACTTCACCTTATGTCAAAAATTTACATTTTCTTTGTAACTCTGGTTAGTACGAACTCTATGCATATCTACTTTAAAATGTGGTATATATTTTAATTGATTCATAAGTACTATGTATGTTTAAGTCCACTGGTTTAGGTGTTCGCGTTAATTAGCAAATGTCATCGATGTTAGTATTTACACACACATATACACACACACACACACGATACAGCACATGGATACCCATGAGTAAGATAAAAATAAAATGATTGAAAGTAAGCATCTATACAATGGACTATATTCGTATTGGAGTCTTTTGGAGCACAGCAGGTCTTCAAAAATTCGAAACTATGGTGTATTCATACACAAAATAATTTCTTTTAATATGAATGTATAAAATATTATTTGTATAAAAGATATTTATATAATATAGGATGCGGCAACATTTCTTTTAATTTTTGTTTTTGTTTGGTTGACTCTCTGGAAAATGAATGAATTTTCAATCTCCATATTTACCAATGGTTTTCTTTCACATTGAAAATTGAGTTTTACCATAATTACAGATCTTTAAACAATGCCATTTTTTAGATCCTTTATTTTATAGATAAGTGTACCACAACAGTCGCTACACCGTCGATCGCGAGCGACTGGTAGCTTGCGGGCGCATTTTCAGTAACTCGTGTAAATAATATTTTTATTCAAAATCTTAACTTCTAACTTTTTTCTTGATACAGTCAATTTGTGAAGTATATTACGTATGTACTATGGGTTTCAGAAGTCGTCTGCCACCGAAAAAGTCAGAATCGTTTACAATATATTCCACAATATTAAGGTTATCTTTTTCTAAGGCGGAGCTTATATAGTTACATCATTTTAAATAAAAACACAAATATACATCTACTTAATTAATTAATTTTATATCAAGTTTAACATATTTAAAATACTAAAATTTGGAATATCAAATATTTATTACCACAAAATTTACTTATATATTTTTTAATAGATTACATAATAATTTAACTAACTACTGATCCGTCCTTTCAACTATCTCATATCTGATCTATCGTTTTTTTCATTTTTATATTTTATTCATATTCGACCTTAACCATACTCTTGAACGTTAAATAAAATTTAACATACTAATAGGTACTATGGGCTTCACAAATCGTCTGCCACCGTAAAGGTTAGAATCGCTTACAACAGATTCGACAATATTAAGACATCATCGGTTATCTTTTCTAGGGCGGAGCGTATATAGTAACACCATTTTAAATAAAAACACAAATATACGTCTACTTAATTAATTAATTTTATATCAAGTTTAACATATTTAAAATACTAAAATTTGGAATATCAAATATTTATTACCACAAAATTTACTTATATATTTTTTAATAGATTACATAATAATTTAATCCCACAAATATATTAGTACTATAAACGAAGAGTACTTCTTTATCTAGCAAATGAGTTTCAAAATGTCGTCTTTGGTACATGGAGAAATGGTTTAAATATTACAATAATCAAATGGGAGGAACCTACTAATTTTATGATAAGCGAATTTGAATGAAAACTGGATGACCACTTCTGCATTTCACTGTACATGTGCAGCTCACTAGATAAATAAAATGTGAAAAGTAGCTCCCACGCTTATTGAGTTTGAAGACCACTGGTGTATCAATTTCACAGCAGTTGTTATGAAGCTATGAAATTTATATTTTGTTGTAAATTAAGATAGATACGTGATACTTTGATAGTAATTATAAATATATTATTTCTATTTTTATGTATTAATAACCATGGTATTTAGAATAAATATGTAAACATATATACGCACGCTTTTTTTGCTAGAATAGCAAAAAACAATATTTTTATGATTTACGTACGAGAACTTATCAATGATATGAAATAAATTTATGTGAATATAGGAAGATAAATAATTTTATATGAAATATTTATGTATTAAATATATAATTTAAAATTTAAATAATATCGATATGGAAAACCATACATGACTAGACTACGATAGTTCATATGTTCATAACCATATTTGAATTGAAATAATTTTTGATATTAAAAATTTTATACAGTACATAGACGATATTGACAGGTTTAAAATATGAACAAAATTACGCATATTGCCAAAATTGTTATCCGATTGGCACCAAAATCACAAAGTAGTAGGTATTCTAAGTAGGTATTCTAATAATTGTTCAGAAGCCAAAATAAACTAACACCACACATTAACTAGTCAAGAATAAGTTTAGACAAAAAATTATAACAAAATCAAAAACATTTTTGCCATCACAATTCTGAAGACCTTTATTACTCTTCAAGAAATTCCGGTGAGTATAATTAGCTGAAAAGCAAAAAAATCAGATACAAAAATTTTAATTTATTAATATACTGGGTCCCCTTTAATTGTTAGCTTCCCCTCCCCCCTTTAACTCGGGGATGTAGACAGTACCTACTATGCAGCGCACCATGAGCATTATTTCTTAATTACATTAATATTTTCCATATTTATTCAGTTATATGTTTAATTTTCTGTTTTAAAAATATAAACAAAGATCATTCATGTCGAGTTTTGGAGCTTTTTAGGGCAGTGAAACACGCTATAGGCTACAGGTCGCTGAATATAATAAATCAACATTCTTTTGAATTCACTTCATCTATTATCAGAATAGAACCCTATTGAAACTCAGCCAACTTGAATAACTAGAAATAGATTTTTTTAAATCCATCGATTCTGAAAACTTAATTACAAATTAATGATATATGGGAACATAATTCTTAAAATTTCCGCTGAGTGCAGCATCAATAGACATTTTCATTCTAGTTTATTACAATAATATAAAACTTTTTTGCTATTAACAGTGAATTATATAAATGTTCATTTTGACTTTACATGGACTTACATGGAATTTGGTAAATTTTCATTTTTAAAACATAAAAATTAGAGTTGCAACGAATATTCAACAAGTTCGGTATTCGATCTATTCGACAACATTTTTATATTTCGACGAATACCGAATTCTACAATATTATTTGGTATTTGACGTATAATCACTATTCTATCGTTGCAACTCTAATAAAAATACAATAATGTATTCTGTAACCGATTTTAACCAAATTTTGTTTACTTGCTCTATAGATATTATAATATATAGTACGATAATTTGCAAATATTACAAGTCATATATTTTAATTTTTAGTACCGTATTTAGTTGTAAAAAAGTTGACAACCCTTTTTTTAAATAAAGAGGATCATGTTATTTTATTTTTATATTCGAAAAAGTTGATTTCAATATTAAAATTTTATACTCAATGGTATTTACCAACATTGCTATACCATGTTGTTAGTAATCGACCTCTAGAGACTGTGTTAAAGTTATAATACACACAAAATACACATCAATTGGACCTGTGCCAGATATTTCACAATTTCACCGGTCTCTTTGACAATCATAAAAACATAATTAATTCGGTAATGTATTATTAAATCTGGCGACTGGGTGCTTTTTATTTAAAATTTTAGACCATTCATTAATAGCTCACTGATTAAAGAATCTGGTAAGCGTTCAACACTGACAAATTTTAATTGTTAAGGTGACTCACAAGTCATTTTAAGTTCCCAACTTCTACATATGATAATAAAATAAGTATTTGGTAAACCTAGATTTTTTAAATTTTAAAATTTAAGATCTTACAATTATATACGAACTGGTGCAGAATTTGTAATTTGTGATTAAGAAAATTGAACATTAATAAATTAATTAATAAAAAAATTGATTAAGTATCATATTTTGAAAAAATCTAAAATATGCATTTATTTAATGTAGTAATATATTATGCTTTTTTAAATTATTAAGGTTAGTCACACATAATTTTTTTAAGAATCTTTAAAATTATAATGCTTATCAAATCAAATCATAACAATTAATAAGTGCATTCATAGCGACATCTACAGCATATGATTATAAAAAGATATTCAAGATACACACCTTATTTTTGAATTGGTTTGGGTTCAAGGCAAACATTTTATATAAATTCATGTATTTTTGTAAATTCTTTTAAGAGTTTTTTAAAGTTTCTTTTTAATTAAAGTTTGGTTTCTCATAAAAATTAATATATTTAAGAGAATATATAACACCTTCTTCTTATTTTAAAGAAGTTATGTATTGAAGATCTTGAGAAGTGCGGAAAATTATCAGAAATGAAATTGATTAAACCCTACACTTGCGCCCTTGGAAGATTTGTAAGGATATTAAATACCTATAAAAATTATGTAGGTACCAATAAAAAATTACTTTGAGATTTTTTAAGTTTTTAATACGTATTTATATATATACTCCCCATCTGAAAAATATGTTGGCTCCCCTGACAATCTACTGTATACAACAGTGTTTTATTACTTATTACTTCATCCGTGTAAACTGATGAACAATACTGTAATTTTCACAGTGTAGGTAATTTCCATGTACACAATTAATAAATTCTGAGTAATATCCGAGATAGCCGTGAAAATATGCATAAATAAATGATCCAGAACTATTTACACACATCAATAACGTACTATTAAGTATAGATATTGTTATCGACGATTTTTTTTAAATTTAATATTCTTGTTTTGGGTATCTATTAATATACAACTGACAGTATAGTATTAAGAGATTTTTTTTTGTAACATTATACATTTTTTTATATATTCGGTGCATGGGCGCCGATATTATTTTGAAGAAAGGGTAATGATGATTGTTTATATTTAAATATTTTTCTTTAATTCATTTTTTGTCGATCTATTTTCTAGCTAACCTAGCCACTAAATAAATAAATATCCTCAGTGTTGGACTGGCAAGTAATTGCAAAATATTTTTTCGCCTCGTTTTTAAGAATTTTTTTATAGTATTAGTAGCATATTGGTAAAAATTATAGGCCCGTATATGTACATGAAAGGCGTCGAAACTCGAATAGTGGTAGATCCAAGGGTAGAAAATTTTTAAAATTGCATAAAATCATTCAATTTTAATAGTAGTATTTCATTAGTTTTGAAAAAAATAAGAAATCATAAACGAAATAGTGCATTATTTATATACCAATTAAGGATTCTGGTAGGTACAGTCTGAGTCAAAAATAATTTAAATTTAACCGTCAATACACCATTCTGCCATAACAGTCCATGTTAATTTTTAAAAAACTTTCAAACTATGTAATAAAACCTTTTGAAATTTTGTGTGGGTACTTCAGATTTAACACAACACAGTTATTTATTGAAATAAGTAAATAATACAAGAAGCTTTCCATAATATGAGATTGTTCCTAGTTCCCTGATTCAGTAGGTATTTATCATCATCTGTGGTATTATGTCTGATCGTTTGCCCCCCGGATATTTTCCCAATTGCTGCAGACGCAGTTCGACTTTGGGTATCATTACCATATTATTATTTGTATAAATATTTGTAATATTTCAATATTTATTATAATCATTTTAAATTATAATCTGACTTCTATATCAAGTAGGTACTTAAATTGAAAATGTTGATAAAATATCCGGCACCAAAATATAATTTGTTTACATGGGCGCCTACAGTACCAGGCAAGACAAAAATCTCCCCTTCCCTAAATTTTATGCATGCAGTTTAAACTTTTACCGTATTTTTTAAGTTTTTTTTGTTCCAGTATACATTGCCCCCTTGTTAAACTTATTATTGTTTACATTTATAATGATTATTTATAAAAGTAGTTTCCTATATCAAGATAACATCCAGTACCGGCTCAAGTTTTTTATTTTATTTCAATTGCCGAAAAAAGGTTGCATCGCTTTTGAAATATTTTTTAATATCCCACCCCTCTTTAAAATTTATTATCTCGCGCACGTGGTCACATTAACAGTCACCTTTAAGCTAATGGAATCAAAATAAAATCAACATACAATCAACAATTAATATTCAAATAAATAAAACATTTCCACGTGTTTTCTAACGTCAAATAAAAAGTAGCATGCTGATACCCCTCTAGCGGGGGTTAATACGAACTACATTACCTCGTGCGTTTGGCGGTTCCAGCAATGTCACATCGGTGTCACAGTCACATCAGATATCAACGGCACAACACGCGCACAAGTTGACAGTCACCTCAGAACTGTTGCATTTCAGATTAGAATAGCAAAGTCACATGTGTACCACACACACTCGCACGCACACACATTGCTTATATAAATACTTACTTATATAAATAGACGAATCTGTATTATCGCATGCGTCGTCAAGATATGTACGTACTTAGTTCGCTGGCTAAGTTATAGATGGAGGCTCTGTACTTGTGTTAATTGTATTGTTGCTCGGGTCAGGGTGAATTGGACTCGGATTTATTGGATTTAACTAAATCGGTCCGTGGTAGTTTGAATTCTTGAAACTAGTGCTTGAATTTGAAGGAATGGTAATCGGTTTGATATAAGCAGATTTTATAGTATGTTGAAAATTGAAAGAATTGTTAACACTTTCGCAGACAGGGTTTATATTTGCAGTCAATTAATTAGACTATGATGTCTTGGGACAGGATTGCATTTGCAGTCACCAACGAAAGCAACAGATATGCACATGATTGCAAATGCAAACAAATTTTTTATTTAAAATCATGTTGTTGGTGAAGTCTCTTTCTATAAATTGCATAGCCCCTAACTAATATGTACATTTGTACATAGAGGCTATTTAAAATTTAATTTAAAAAAAACATGATAACGAAAAAAGGTGTACGTTTCTGTGAGGCATTTCATTAAAAGTACTGTCCGCGAAAGTGTTAAATACCAGTGGCGAGGCGTGAAATTTTTAAAAGGGAAGCATATTTTGTCAATCCTTCCCTTCCTATTAACAAAAAAAAAAACTAGTTATGAAACAGCTTTATTTCAAGCTTTTACTTTTTTAAATAAATTCTTATATATTTATATAGTAACTAAATGATTCTACGTCTTATTTTCTTGTATTTTAGTCGATATTTGTATGACGAGTTAAAGTTCACTGCAGGAAATTTCACTAAAAAATTTAGAATTTTTGGTTTCGTTAAAAGTATGTTTATTGTATAGAAAATGACGTGAAAAGTTGAAATTTTCAAACCGCAGGTCTGTATCTCAAACCGTTCTCGAGATATAGCCTCTCAAAGTTTTAGTTTTTTCAAATTTTAGGAGAAAAAAGGACATAACTTTTGAACGGATGGTCGGAATTGATTTTAGTTGACGGATTTGAAATCAGCGTATCAGAATCTATATAATGACATGTATAATACTATAAAATCCGACAAAAAAAATTTGGTCAAAAATCGATATTTTTTTAAGGTATACCCCTTTGAATTTTTTCGGTTTTTCGCAAATTTTTTTTTTCGAGTTTTAAGGTATTATACATATCATTATATAGATTTTGACACGCTGATTCCAAATCCGTCAATTAAAATCAATTCCGACTATCCGTTCAAAATTTAGGGTCATTTTTCTTCAAAATTTTGAAAAAACTTAAACTTTGAGAGGCTATATCTCAAGAATGGTTTGAGATACAGACCTGCGATTTGAAAATTTCAACTTTTCACGTCATTTTCTATACAATAAACACACTTTTAATGAAATCAAAAATTCAAAAAAATTTAGTGAAATTTCCTACAGTGAACTTCAACTCGTCATACAAATATAGACTAAAATACAAGAAAATAAGTCGTAGAGGTATTATAGTTTTATAATTGAACGTGTAAATAATATTAAATGTTATTTTTGACTTTTGGTTAAAGATGAATATTCTAATATAATTTTTAAATTATTTATTAACTGAAAACACAGATTTGTATTAATTTACCCATAAAGAAAGGGAAGCATTGCTTCCCCTGCTTCCATGGACGCTTCGCCACTGTTAAATACACACGTAATGATTCAAAACATAATGTACAACGTTCAAGGTTCAAGATGTGAGAAAGGTGACCGAGACGAGCATTTTTTTAATCATTTTTTTTTTATTCTTTCGTGTTATAAGAAAGTTATCGCCGTTCTTCTGTTCCTTTTAAATCATCATAGCTCATAGCTCCGTAAATTATGGCAAATTCTGAATAAAAATATATTAAGTACAATTTAAAAAAAAAAATGAAAAGTACAATTTAAAAACAAATCGGGGGATATAGAGGACCACATACGACAAAAAAAAAAAAATAGAAAAAAAATTATAGGCAACTAAAAAAAAAATTAATAATAAATTGGGGAATATTCTTTAAGTGATGACTAAAAGAGTCTCGAAATATATTATGAGTATCCATGGGTATATCCACAACTGATCTACCAACATTTCTTTTCCACCACTCATTACATCAATATGCTCTTACCAGATTTCAAACAGATTAAAGTAAACCAATGTATGGCAAGATAACATATTTGCCCTATTGAAGGCATCTCTATTAGCCCTACCGACTTTTTCTTCGGCTTTACGCACTGTCAAAATAGTAACTATATAATAATAAAACCGAAGAAAAACCTAGCATAGGTGGCTTCATTAATTAAGGCAACTCTGTTAGCCAACTTTAAAATAGATTTCAATTCGTATAACGAAATGAAAGAATAATGATTATAATAGTACGCCTGTGTATGATATTTGGTTGGTTGGTCATTTAGGAAAGGCGTGGGTGGACTTCGCGTTGCTGCTACCTTCAGGTGATGATTTATGAGCCGTATTCATTTTAAAATGATACGAGCCAAGAGCCACACAATACATCACCGAAGTTAGAAAATGCGATACAATGCTAAGTGGACAAAATAGCTCATTGTCTTAAATCTTCTCCCGTCACTAGGAGGTTCTTCTGCGCTCTCACAAGGGGAATTTCAATGAGCTTGTGGTATGTCAAACTAGAGCAAAAATAAAAAGACACGTGTCCAACAATTTGATCTCATAGGTCTTAATTACAAAGATAATTAACTTTGAAAATTTGTGCATTCAATATAACCGTGTATTATGTTCGCTCGAAATATAAGTGTGTTGGCCCTGGTTTTAAGATTTTGATTTTAATTTTTATTTACAATTATTTTTTATTTTTTTGTACACATTACCTCTCCCACTTGCGTACAAATCGATAAATTAGACATAAATAAAACATATATTATTATTGACAATAGATGTTTGTGGTTTCTTTCAAGTTTGTTTTTTATTAAAACTTTTCAATTTATTAATTAAAAACTAATGAGTTGTGTCAATAATAAATTAAATTTACTTTAAAACAAATTAATAATTATGTACTGGCGTATATATCAATATTTTCATTGTCAATAATAATATATGTTTTATTTATGTCTAATTTATCGATTTTTACGCAAGTGGGAGAGGTAATGTGTACAAAAAAATAAAAAATAATTGTAAATAAAAATTAAAATCAAAATCTTAAAACCAGGCGAGACGCCAGCGCGTTGACCGTAGGGCCAACACACTTATATTTCGAGCGAACATAATACACGGTTATATTGAATACACAAATTTTCAAAGTTAATTATCTTTGTAATTAAGACCTATGAGATCAAATTGTTGGACACGTGTCTTTTTATTTTTGCTCTAGTTTGACATACCACAAGCTCATTGAAATCCCCTTGTCAGTGATTTTTTTTATTGCTTGTAGTTGCCAATGTAGATTCATTTTCATCATGATCTGAACATTCAGAAATTTTAAATGTTTTTGGTCAAATTTTCGAAACTTTGGGTCAAAATACACAATCTGAAAACATCGATTTCAAATTTGTGTGCGTTATATTTGTATTGATGAGTAGCAACTTATTATTATATACCAGTGGCGCCGGAGTCGGGAGAGGGGTCAAGGGGACAGTTGCTTCCCCAAAATTTTCTATGGGGGCTAGGACTACCTTTTTGCCCCCTCAGGTTTGAAGCGACGTGCAATTATAATAATCTGTTTTCTGTTATTTTTTACTCTTCAAAATTCTTTAATTTTTGTAAACAGATGTTAAAGCTCACAAACAAATTATAAAATTTAACCACGAGTCTAGTCAGAGACAAAGAAAGATAAAAAGTGAGTACAGTGAAACCTCGTTAGTACGTTTTGTTTTAGTATATTTTTTTCTTTTTTTAAATCCCGCCATTTTTCCATAAGACTGCATGTTAAAATATTTCGTTAAGATGTTTTTCTCGTTAGTAGATACGTGTTTTCCCTCAATTCCTTTAAAAACGTACTAACAAGGTTCCACTGTATTTCTGTTTATTTTTTTAACAAATAATACATATTGTCAAGTCAAAGAAAATTAAAGTCAATTTTGAATTTTAAGAACGCCAAGTAAAGTTAGGTTAGCTTAATTTTTGAAGTTCGTACTGCCCCCCCCCCCCCCCCCCATCCACTCAGATAAGGAAAAATATAGGATTCATAACACGCTACATATCATTGTTACCAATGTGCTCCGCAAAGTTAATGGCGTATCATTCAGATCATAATTAATATATCACTTTTTATCTGACAAAAAAATTGATGAAATCTAAAGAATATTAACACAAATCAAATAATTATTTGTTCAAAATTATTTACTACATTTGTAGAAACTTTCTCGATACGTTTATTTTAATTAATGCTAAATCCACCTCTGAATGTATGTATATAAAAATTGCATACCTTTTTTTATCAATTTTAACGAACACATATTTCAGTTCAATAGTTTTATATTTATTTTTTAGAAAAAACACAACAACTTCACATAGATATTAAACATAAAAATTGTATAATGCACAATTATTATAAAACAAAACACAGAGCCTAATTTAGATCCAATAATTAGACAAATAATACAAATATTTAAAACATATAATTTACAACTCTTTAAAAATATTCTCAATGAGATACAATAAAAACGGTAAAAATACATTTATCCATGATAAAAAATATATTATTTAAATTAGGTCCTATAGTCATAAAAACTTAACATACAATAGATACATATTCGAAAAAAGATATAAAATATTCAGTCATTTTTGTAAGCAATTTATATACAGGTGTCCCAATAAAACATTAAATACAAATATATAAGATATTTCAGTATTTCAGTACAGCCAATTTTTAATCACCTGTATTGAACGTTATAAAAGATTTATGAAAAAATTTCCAAACAGATATTTTTTTCTTTTTACCTATATTTTGAAGTATGAAGTTTTTTACTCATAAAATTGCATTTTTACTTTTAGTATTATTTTTAGTCTTTTAATCATGATACTTTTTGTATAAAAATAATAAAAAAATATGGGGCAATGAAAAACGATTAAAGTAAATTATATATTTATATATTACCCACATTTTTTTAAATATTAAGAAAAATAAAAATAAAATAACAAATTTTAATTTTAATAAATATATATAAGGCATATGCCAAGTATTTTGGAGAAGAACAAATACCTAAATAAAGTTGTTAAATTGGAAAAAACTGATTTTTTTATCCTTCCTCCAGGGTAGACACCGACCTTGTTGTAGGTTAGAAACTTCAAGATTTCTTGATGACACCCTAAAGAACCATTATATGAAGAAAAAAATTATAATCTGAACTATGTACTTTTGAATTTTCTAAACTTTATCGACTTGGCACCAGTCCTAATAGTATTTTTTTTTTTAATTTTTATGACTTTTTTTCATAAAAAATACAACTATCACAAATTAAAGATTAATTTTTTGGTAATTTGGCTACAGCCTTTTTACGGTTCTTTTTATAATACAGTAGAATATTAATTATTCAAAACTTATTAGGGAACGTCCATTAATTAATTACATAAGGTTTTTTGGAAGGAGAAGTTCATAAAATCTTACATGTAGAAATAATTTCGTTTAACTTTAAATATATTAAATTAATTTAAAAAATTAAATTGTTTCTCGTATCTTACAATGAGTTTCTATAGGAATTTTTAAACCTCGGCCTTACACACTTATTAAGGAAAGAAGTGAATGTTAAATCCAAATGTCCAAAAAGTAGCATCTATCTATGGTCAGTGACCACTCTGCCACCTATCGGATAAAACTTGAACCATTCTAAAGTTCCCAAACAGCCATTTGAAATTTTTAAATATAATGTAAAAATTAAAAATAAGCAATCAAAATTATTAAAATGCAATCAAGAATAAAAGACTAACTATAACGTTGTGATGTACCAAATTGTGACAATAATTCATCCAATAAAACATTAAGTTTTTATCTGTTACAAAAAATGCAGCTGTCAAAGAAATATCGGTGAAAAATTTAAACTTAAACTCCATTAATTATAAAAATATTTATGTTTGCTGTGCACACTTTACTCCCAATGACTTTTTAAATAATACATTTACATTGAACCATAAATAATATTAATAATATAAATCTTTATTTTAATTCAAATCGCTGTTTGGGAACTTCAGAAGGGTTCAAGTTTTATCCGATAGATGGCAGAGTGGTCACTGACCAAAGCGAATACCAAACCAAATTACATATTATCAAGGACAATACAATTTGTTTTTACATTAAAAACAACTTTAGCTTTAAATACAGATCATGCATTAAGAAATAAATAAAAATAAATCACTCACCGTTTGCTAACAATAAAAGACTATGTAGATTTATTTTTTCTGAAGAGAAATCATTTACTTTATCTTCTATGTTTATTATTATTCTTGTGTGTAATCCATGGTGTAAATGTTTACTTACTTTTACTAAAATAATACTTTAACAGTAGAGCACAGCATTAATTATAAATCAACTTGACCGCAACTTTCAACTGACTGACTGTTGTTACAATACTGACAATATATACTATACATTTTATACAATATACATATAAAACAACAAATACATTAAATCGAGGTTTTATTGTATATTGATTTATGTATATATACAAGAAAAGTTGTTTAGACACACATTTTAATTAAGTTGGTATAAAGCCACCCTTGCAATATTTAAAAACTGTATTGATTTATGTATACTACAAAGGTTGTTTAACACCTACACAATGACTTAATTTAAAGTTGGGGAGTATATTTAAAAAACATACAATCTAAAAAAAAATCACTTCATTTATACTTTCTTCACATCAACTTTCATCAACGCACACACTATCACGAACAATAAAAATTCTACCATATCACAAACCGTAAAAGACCCTTAAAAATCAAACTATTCAATACCTCTGAAACACTAACCCATCACTCGACTCGATTTTGACATGCTCAACAATATCAATATCTATAACGGGTTCCTGTTGAACATCACCCTCCCCTACACCATGCTTCAATGTCATGTGTTTCACCAGGAGCTCCTCCCTGCTGAACGTCTTATTACACACCGCACAGATATGTGGCCGTTCGTGCACTTTGATGTGCCTTGCCAGCCGACACTTGTGGTAGAACCTCAGGTCGCATACCTCGCATGCATACCGTTTGCTGTCGTCACCCTGCATACCGTGGATCTTCATGTGGTTGCGCAGGTCGTTCAGGTTGGCGTAACCTTTGTTGCACGTTCGGCAGGTGTACTGTTTTTTACCTGAGTGTGTCCACATATGTCTGTTGAGTCTGGTCGCACTCACAAAACCTTTACCTGTAATGAAAAATATGTTACAGTGATGTTCACTTTATTTACTATGGATCATCAAAATTATTTTATTATTTATTTTTTTGTTTGATATATTTATTTTTTGTTTGATGTTCCATACTGTTAAACGATCCATATTGTTAACCCCCTTCATTCCATACTGTGTTTTTTGAATTATATTATAAATGACAGTTGTACATAGAAACACAGGAAGGATTTCTCAGGAAGTGGAAAGTTTATAGTATAGAAGGTACCATGTCCAAACTGGTTTACTGTATGGAACGTATACTGTACTCCATCTGTTCCAAAACATTTTTTTAACATAGTTAAACATTAATTTTCAGCAATAGTTAACTAAATATTTTTATTAATATTAAGAGTACCTAAATTAAGATACTTTTTGACTAAGCTTCGGATTACATGTAATACTTTTAGGAAGGTAACATTCCAAACATGTTTGACTCATTATTTATTTTTTGTGTAATTTTAGAATTTTACAATGCAAGCATGTATGCTTTTAAAAACTTAAAACTTAATAAAATTAAATAATTACTGACCGCATTTACTGCAGAGGTAAGGCCTCTCGAACGTATGGTATGTCCTCACATGCAACTGCAGATTATCGTTCTGCGTGAATGTCTTGCCACAGTAACTGCAGATGTACGGCATGGAGCCCGTGTGTATGACCTTATGCCGCTCCAGATTGGATGCCAGCTTGAAGCCGCGCTCACACAGCTCACACCGGTATGGTGTATTTGACTCATGGCACTTCATGTGCACGGCGACCGCAGCCCACCGTACAAAGCCTTTACCACATGTCGGACACTTGTACGGCCTCTCGCCTGGAAATAAACACATCAACTGGTATTGATAAATCAAGGTTTTATTAAAATCCCGTTAATTTAAAAATTCAATTTTTTTTATTTAACCCTGATATAATTGAATTTTTTGTTTGATAATTTAAAAACGTCTTAATTTTTATAAAAATTTAAAATATTCATTAATAAAAGGTGAATGTCCCAAGATTTTCTGTTTTTTATTTTTTTATAAATTTTAGAACAAAATTGAAATGCTAAATGTGACTACATATTTTAGAATAGAAGGAGTAATAAAATTAAAATAATGTTACCAGTATGAGATCGCATATGAACTTTAAAAGTACTTGGGTTTGGGTACCGCTTGCCGCAAAATTTACACTCATAGCGTTTAACTACCATGTGCCCTTTCAAATGACCTATCAGTCTCTTGCTATCATTGAACTCTTTCTTACAAATATTACATGTAAGTCTATTTTCTTGGGAATGTATCGACATATGCCCTTTAAGTTTCAACGGATCTGAAAACTCTTCATAACAGATTTGGCATGAAAACTTTGGCTTGACTATATCTTTTGTTATTATTGCCAATTCTTCTAAACCTGGAATGATCGGTTTTAGTGGTACCAACGGGGGAGTTTCATCTGATATAGGTTTCAATGCAATCGCAACTAAAGGAGTTTTCTTTTCTACTGGAAAAGTTGGTATTTCTTCAGGTGCGATTGGCACTAAAGGCACTAGAGGTGGCGGACCGTCAGAAAATATATTTACAGCAGTAATTTTTAGTGATGGTTGTTCTTTCTCATCTTCAGAATTTTCTTTATCAAATTGTATCAATTCATGCAGTATTTTACTCTTGCCTTTCGATGTTTTTAATTTAAAATTAGCTTTTTTAGCTAATCTAGATGATTGTCTGACACGCTGTGTATACTCATGATCGGTATTGGTAAAGCTGATATTTTTTAATTCAGTTTTACTGTTGGATCCTACTTGATCTAACTCTTGATTTTCTTCCACATCGTTTTCTGATTCTGCTTTCTTTTTTTGCAAACTGTGGTACTTTCGAAGTACAGAATCGGCTTTTTCCACTTTCTGTTTGAATACGATCGAATATTGTAATTTTTTAAGACAATCGCTACATATTTTTGAAGGTAATTCGTCATTTTGTTTTATCTAAAATTTAAATAGATAATAAACAAACAAAGCATAAAAAAATATACATTTTTGTTAACTTACTTTGACAGCAGCAATTGACATTAAATTATCAGCAATGTTTAAATTAAATATCGGCCCTAATCCAACCTTTTCCATCATACAAGCTCGACATATTTTATCGAAAACGATTACTCTATTCAAACTTGTATTTAATCTTCCCATTTTTTTATATATAATATTCTTTTATGAGAAATGTTGGATTGAATCCACTTTGACGTATGATATGGTATATAATACATATGGGTTGAAAAAAACTCCATTAAGTATTCAGTAGCGCAACATAATGTATATAACTATGTATTTTTGTTTTATTTGTTTATTTTTATTTATTAACAGAATATATCCAAATTAGATTTTAAGTTTGAATATAAATTGTAAATCTACATGTATACTATTTACATGAGTAAATTCAAATTGTTATATAAAATATTTTTATTTGCTATAACTTTATTATTCTTCGATACGCCAATGAGTAACTTCAAATGAAAACATCATGAAAATGTCAAATATGAAAGAGTGGAGTGCGCTTCGATTAAAACAATACATGTTAGCTTCCAATTATGTAATAAGTAAATAAATAAAACACCACAATATCTACCATTACCACGGGTTGTATATTTCCAGTCTCATCCAGTACAGAGTACCACAGCCACCACAGCAAAACTGTGGGCTGTAAAGTTGGTTTTCTACCTAAACAACACAACAGAAACTGTCAAAAAACACTCAACTTCAACTTGTGTTGATAAAATTAGCAACATTAACATTGCTGTTTCATTTGTGTTTTTTCAAAATCCGCCTTGAATCGGTAGGATCAAAAAGTTAAAAAAAAACAGGACATTTAGTAGAAATGCCAAATCAAAACACAAACTTGTTTTTAATTTTTGCTTTCTATAATAATATTATAATAATTAAATGATATAATCTAAAAAAGTACAGCCATTTTTTTCAAATTCAAGATTTGATGGAAATGCATTCATTTGGATCTTCCTTGAATCCATTTTGACAATTTGACCATGATGTCTGTATGTTGCTGGTTAATGATGTAGATACTGTAAATCAAAAATGACAAGACATAGAAGGATGAAATTCTATATTTAGGAACTAGGGTTTGCAAATATCAAATGTGTTCCAAACTCCAGTACGTTACAGCAGTTTTCAAACGTTGCTCTGTACTGAATGGTACTTTGGAAATATACCCACGGATTCCTTAAAAAATGTAAATAATTTGACATGGGAATATATTAGAGATACTCATTGTTAGAGTTCTGAGAGCCTGAATCGATTTCTATTTAATTATAGTAGCCAAGTTTCACTCAATCATATTTTCTGATTTTATCAATATCATTAAATATACTTCATATTATTAAATTATGTTCAATTTTAATTTTTTATGCTTGCTAAAAACAATACAAGAAAAATTGATTTTTGAATAAATCCTGTCACTACCGATTTGGCTAAAAATGACGACCCTGTCATAACTGTTACTGGAGTATCTCTAGAATATATTTATTGTTCTGTGGAATATACTAACAAAGGTTTAAAAAAAAAAACCTGTGTCTATGAAAACGTGTATTTCTTACAATTAACATATAAAAGTAATTATTATACCTACTTACAGCAAATAAACAATAATTAATGATACATTTGCTACAGAAATTAATTAATCCATTCAATTTTACGTATAAAAATAACAAATTTGTACAGTATTTTTTACTGAATTTATCTTATACCTATTATAATACCTACACAAATAAAACAAATTTTTAAAATAATTCATCAAATAATGACACCGATGACATTTCTTAATTTTTCATGTCCCGTAAATATTGATATAATTCTTAAATTATCTTAATTTGATCTGGCAGATCATCTAAGTCCATAATCGGAGGAATATACTCACTTATTAGTTCATCACCAGAGAATATATGTTTTGGCGAAAATACAACTTTATCGTTACCATTAAAATGTTCAAATATAACAATCTAAAAAATATAATAGAGTAGATAACAAAAAACTGATTTCACTAACGTTTTTATAACTTACTTCATTTGCACCTTTTTTTTGTAATGGTGCTGGCCAAAAAAGAGTAAACTGAGGCCCGAGTAAACAATATCTTCCGATTATAAACCCATTGACGGCTACAATACCTTTATTCCATTTACTCATGTCCATAAAGGTGTCTGTAGGTTCGTCAATGTTTATCGTACTTTTATAAATAGCAGGTCCAGTATGACTGTAGGCTTCAAGTGGATTCCACTTATTTAAACTGTAAATTAAACAATATTCTATGATATATTATCAATAAATTTAAAATACAAAAACAGTTATAACACTTTGTCAATTTTAATGTCAATAGTTGTTTAGCTTGTTAAAATAATATTGTTATTATTTAATAAATGTAGTGATGCACAACACTGAATGTACTAAAAAATTTTAAATTAAAAAAAATGAAAATATAAGCAAACCACATAACATAAATCAAAGGGAAACACATCAAACTGCAAGAAACTACTAGTCTTAAATATATTAATACATATAAAAACAGAAACAAAAATACAACCTTGTGATCCACTTTTTCTTAAATTCAAGAGGAATAATTTCCCAGTCATTGATAACTTCATCATTTATAAGAATATTGCCTTGCCAGATACCTTTCTTCTGATTGAAAACAATTAAATTGTTTGCAAAGTTAACTCTACCCCAATTTTCTACGACCAAATCCAATGTTGCATTCTTTAGATCGGAATTGTTCAAATTCAAAGTTGAATCTCTTCAATAAAAATACACAATTGTAAAAACTTTCTCATTAATTTAATCTAAAGTTAAAAAATAAAATATTCTTCCTTACTTGAGTCGCCAATATCCAAATCCATTGAAATCATTTACACTTTTTAAAGGTTTCGATACTAATTCTCCATTTAGTAAAACCATGACAGTATCATGTACTTTTCCCTCGATTTTCAATATCGAATTTGCATCTATTTTAATTATAATATAAATATTAGTACAATTAAACATAGCAGTTATTGATTCTGATATACTGACCTATATTAATGTTTGACTTTCTATAAACAATATAACCATAACTCTGCCCAGAATTATTGTTAATTGGCAATAATTCCATTGAAATTGGTTTAGGATTTTTGACAATATATGGCGCTTGACACAAGAAATTTTCAAAACTTAACATATGAGTGACAGACACTGATGGAAAAGATGTCCTCTTTGATTCTTTAGGTCGTGGTGGAACATACGTTTTTATATTATTATATAGAGATACTAATTCTGCAACTTTATCATATTTATCAGTATAATCGCCAATTTCTGATAAAGGTGCATCATAATCTAAAAAAATAACAGTTCAAAATATTTATATACAATTTAAAATAATCATTCATTAAATTTTTTTTTTCAGAAATCATCATCCTCAGACTATCTAGTCATTCACTAAAATGACTGCAGTATTTTCTACGCATTATTTATTTATAATATGTAAATCTGCCAGCTGTTGTTGAAAGTATTATAAAGAAATACATAATGTAAAATAATAAACAAAATAAAACATTAAATCTTTTTTGGGTCATCTTATACTTTTTAAATACCTACCATAACTAGTTGTAGTTGGTTGATAATCTAAATTATCACCCACATTTGCTCCATTCAATAATCCGAAATTCGTACCACCGAAAAACATATACATGTTCACAGAAGCAGGGTAGCTAAGGATTTCTTTATATGTATTTCCAAAATCTGAAAATGAGAGATAAAAATTACAATATTTTGGAAACAGTAAAGACAATAAAAATCAAAAATACCTTCTCC
Source organism: Sialis fuliginosa (assembly GCA_961205875.1). NCBI lineage: Eukaryota > Metazoa > Arthropoda > Insecta > Megaloptera > Sialidae > Sialis > Sialis fuliginosa. The sequence goes on from OY540817.1 coordinate 14,070,170, forward strand.
TGGTCTAACGTGATGTTTCTCTGACCAATGATCAAACCAACCAGTCCAAAACTCCATAGTCATTATCGGTTTACCAGGTTGTTTCTGCTTTAACAAATCCAAATTCATCTTTGCATTTACATTGAAATTTGCTGTTTGTAGAACTAAAAATAAACAAAACCTGAATATTACTTTGAGATACTTTTATTATTAATTAATCCAAAAAATTAAAGAGTGGAAATGAAAAAGAGTAAATTTAATTAACATTATTTATTAAAAAAGTTTTTATTATTTATCTATATGAAAAAATTCTAAATAGCCTGAAAATTGATACATTTTTATATGGTCATTAAAAATAATATGTAAAAAGTTTAGGGAAATTCTCGTCTGCTAATTACTTTTTTACCTAAAAGAGGTATCAAAAAATATGTATCGAAAATATCATTTTCAATTTCATGACAAAATGTAACAGCTATTACCAAAATTAAATACTTTTATTTTGCATAACAGAAACTCCGAAAATTATAAATTTTTTATATTTCAAGTACATTAAAATCAGGAAATATATCCTAGTTACTGTTATATTATGCAGAAACTATTTATTGTAGAAAGTTATCTTTAATTTTGAATTTCTTCTGATTTTCAGAGTAAAAACATAATTCAATTTCCAAGCTATGTACTTGTAATAGTCGTATGTCATATGATAACTGACATTTTGGTCATTTTCTGATAAATGTTCTTCTGTTAAAGAAATATATAAATAAGTACACTTCAAATTTTTAAATCACTCTCCTGATAAATAATATTTTTGCAGTTATCATGGTATGACCTAAGACCATCATTATATGTAAATGAATGGACATTGAGATATGTCTGTCATTTTTGAATAATATAAATACAAACCTCCAGGTAGTACGTTTTCATTCACAAGTGAAATGCCATCTGACATGAACAGTAATTCCACTATACCATTTTCAGTCAGTAACTGTTTTAGTTCTCTTAAATACTGAGCATCAATTTTATGATCTACACGTACACTCCAATACTCATTTTCAACCTAAAACAACATACATTTATAAAATTATTATTTGATATATCTACAAAATATTTTTGATGGGTTAACATACCTGAACTGCTATAACTGGACCATCTCTTGTAAATTGTTTTTCTACTATTATCGGTAATAATGCCTTATAGTATTGTTTTACAGCTGACATAAATAACGGATCACTTGTCCGTACTTTTATACCTTTTTTACGAAGTAACCAACTAAAATAAAATAGATCAAATAGAGAAAAAATAAAATAAATTTCAACGAATGGCAATTGAATTAAAATCAAATTTATACTATTAACCCACTTTAAAAATCTATAAAAATTAATTGATTTTTGAATCTATAATTTATTTGCAGGGTATAAGAAGGCAATATTTGTTGAATGGTTAAAAGCATAACTCAATTTCTATTTATTAAATACTTTGCAGTTACTAATTAAAAGTACCTCTATCACAGCACGTAGAGTTTTTTGTTTCAGTTAGTTTTTTTTTGTTTTTTGTAAGTCAAGTAATTTATATTTTTCAAAAATTTTCAAAATCTTATAAAAAAATTAAAACAGGTTTCTTTAACCTAGATATAAATACTTTTAAATTTAAAATTAATTTCATCTATTTCTGTTATTAAGTTATAAATTTCAGAAATTTAGTAATTTTTAATTCAAAAATTTATTATTACCTCGGCATACCACCAAACTCCCATTCTGCACAAATAAATGGCCCAGGTCTTATAAGAACAAACAAATCCTCTTCTTTTGCAATTGTTAGAAATTCACTCAAATTTAAAAAATCCTCCCAATCAGTTCCGCCATTTCCAAAATCATAATTACCTTCTTCTGGTTCATGTAAATTCCACGGGACATAGCTTATAACAAAAAAAAATACATTTATAAGAGCTATTCAGAAGCCAAAGTGACTAGCTCTACTTTTTTTCAAATTTTTAATAAAATATTCATACGTTTCTACAGCGTTCAATCCAGCAGCTCTGACTTTCTTCAATCTATCTCGCCAGTACTGTTTTGGAACTCGAAAATAATGCACTGCACCACTATACAAAGTAATATTACGACCATTCAAAGTAAAGTTTTCATTGTCGGCATTTAAGCCACTTACAATCCCACCAGTTGTATAGTATTCGTAAAGCCTCGGTACACTTTCTAAAGCCATTACAATCTGCGCACACGCACAAAAACTTATTACAAAAAGCATAATATTAAACATTGTATAAAATATGTCCGTAATCTCGTAAATTTTTATTTAATATCCCAAAACTATTTTGACAGTTTCATATGTGATTTAATGTTCCTAGATCAACACTAGTATTTAATAAGTCATAAATAATTTATAACAAAAAATATATATCACAATTGTTTATTGTTTGAGTTTATTTACTTAAAATTATCAGTCGATAAATTTTATGTATAATATTATATTTAATGATAAATATTGATTATATGTCATACAAGTAACAATTACATAACATAACAAACAAAATGTATGTAATATAATCTATATAAATTAAATATAATGATATACAGGCTCTCATATCAGGTGGAAGAAACTTTAACAGTTGATCAAGAAAGTGATTTTAAGCAAAAAATTTTAGAACAAAAAAATACAAGATAAAAATTGAAGGGCTCGTTGGCCTCATACACCCCTGGTTTAGTTAATATTGGAAATCAAAAGCACTTATTGATACTATACTAATTATCAAATTTCATAACTTTATCACAATGTACTCCCTCAAATAATTTTAGGTACATGCTCATATAAATTTTTTTGCTTAAAATAATTTTTTCAGTCAACTGTTAAAAATTGTTCCACCTGATATGACCATTCTGTGCATTTATTTTTATTTTTAAAATAACCTTTAGATAAACTATTCAACATGATAATTAATTTAATTGGTTTTTAATCATAATTTCATAAAAATATAATAACAAATAAATAAAATTTATTTATGTATGTATTTTGTATTTTTAGATGTAAATAAATTTTTTTTAAATTACATTTTAAGAAGTGCTTTCGTTATGTAAATCAAATTCTTTATGAAGTTCACCAACTGTAACACCTTTCATTGAAGCCAAAGCACCGAGAACTACTTGTGCTGCATCTTTAATATCATTGTATTCATGTAGAGCTTTCATTCGTTGATTTAAACTGTCTTCTGTTACACTACAAGAGTTTAAATAGAATAATTATATACACAAGTTTAAAAAGTATATTAAAATATACAGAATGTTAAAAAAAAATGACAGAAATTTTAAAGTTAGACAATGCAAACTAAAATAAATCAAAAAATTTCAATTAACAGTAATTCCAACACCAGTAAGTTTAACTCACGATAAACATAGAATTAAAGTTTTTATTAAAAAAATTTACAACAGGTTTCATGAAAAAAGCTGTGAAATACTAACTCGCTCTGAATTGTTGAGTTTTAGTCAATACTATAATACAGCCTTAAAATTTCAAACATTTATCTTTTACACTATATTAAATATGTACATGTAATTTTGATATAATTTCGAACCCTGATAATTTATACCAACATTTAAAATTTTAATTACAGATCGAGATATGTAAGTTATAGCATGTACAGAATAATAAATGATTTGTAATAATTAATGCATAATCTACATTGTAATAAAATAAATCAATATACAGAATGATTCAGCACTGTCGTGCCAAACTTGAACAGTAAATCGAGAAAAATATTTTAAGTAAAAAACTTCATATGAACATGTGCCTGGAAATTTTTCATCCCCCCAAAGATTTTGCCCAAAAATAGTTTTTATTTAATCAGGGTGTCCACTGGTTTTTGGAAATAAAATTCCCTGACTTTTCCCTTACTTTCCCTGACCACAGATTAAAAATTCCCTGACTCGGAGCAAGAATGTGCAAAAATAAAACTTTTTTTTGTCATAACTTGAAAATTTTACACTTTCTAAAAAAAATTAATAAATTCCCTGACTTTTCAGAATTTTAAATAAATTCCCTGACCACCTTAGGTATCCCTGACTTTTCCCTGACTTTCCAGAAAGTGGACACCCTGTTAATATCTTGAGAACCTATTGTCATACAGTTATAAAATTTGATAACCGGTTTAGTATTAATAATTAATCAATTTTCATCTAGTATTTTCTTTAATTTTTTCCTGTGTTGGACACTTATATAAGATTATAAGACAAAATACACAAAAATATACTTTGCTCATTTGTCATAGGATAAACTGTTTACGAGAAATATCGATACAAAAGAAAGCATGCAGAATTTTGATTAATACAGATGCTTTCCAATCACAAGTTCATATAAAGTTTTTTATTTAAAATATTTTTCTCAATTTATTGTTCAAGTTTGGTACGATAGTGCTGAATCACCTGTATATGTAATTTGATATTTATACAAATAAATTCTTTCTATAAAAAATAAATAAAATATGTGTTTCAGTATTTTAAACCTGCTTTTTAACTAAGTTTAAAATAAAATAATACTTACTTCTGGCTTACAAGTATTTGAATACTTTTATCCAATTCTTTTTCTTTCTTTTTTGCTTCTAATATTTCAGCAATGAGGTACTCCTCCTTAAATTTATCTGACATCTATAAAAACAATAATTATAATCAATTATTGTTGCCAAATATGTACATGAATTCATTTATTATTGTTATAAAATTTACTGTTTGTACATAAAATATTTCATATATATATTAAATTATAAAAGCAAATAAAAAAGTAGTTCTACAGGTTTTTTTTATGTATACAGAAAATTACCTGAATGGTATTGTATTATTTGTACTTACATATTTCAAATTAACTATATAAAAAATCATCTTTGTTTACATTATTATTTATTACTTTAAAAAATTGTCGTCTAGAAAATTATAATCAAAGTGTATTAATAAAATATAAATATCAATATATTGAATATTTTTTTATATAATAAAAATTTCTAATACATTATTTCTTTTACAAAATATATGTATCTAAAAAATTACATATTATATACTTATGTAGAATGTAATGAATTCGTGGTCATTAATTTTTTAAAGCAAATAGTATCATATATACTTATTATGTATTAAATGTTAATACTCTACGATTGTATTTCCTATCTTTATTAATATCTCTCTGTATTAACATTTATTTATTTGGATTCAATCTTTTATAAATCCCATAACCAAAATACAATTTTTTGTATCAAAATTCCATAAAATAATTTCATCATGCATAGCAAAAAAAAAGAAGCATATGCTAATAGTTTATTTAAACAAAGCATTCTCTAAAGTAAATATAATTAGTTCATTATTATACCAAAGCCAGAAGGTTTAAAAGATAAGATACAATAATTGAAGTACCATGCTAAACTATATGTATTAATTATATCGATATAAACAGCATAGATTCTTTATCTATTATTACTAAACAAATCAATTAATCTAATAACAGATAATGCATTAAAATTCCATTAAATATGAGTGCTTAAACCATTAATTTGTAATATTATCCTTAGAGGTTTCGTTGTCAGTATTAACGTAAAATTAATATTATGTATACATTTTTATAATTATTTTATATAATATGGCTTCAAGTGGGTATATACCAATTTCTACAACAGAAGATGATTATAGAAAGGATTTACAACTGTCTACGCAATGTAGTATAGATGGGTTTAAAACTCCTAGCACTCGTAGTCCTTCACCAAGAAACCATGTGTGCCAGTGGCAAAGGGATGAAAGGCGACAAGCCAGATTAAATACAAAATTATTGTATTGTGTCGAAAATGGTTGTTTCAAGGGTGTTAAAAAGTAAGTACAATAGAACTCATTTATAGCATCATTAACGAGACTGCTATAATCTTAGCAAGTTATTATAATTTATATCCATACTGCTTCCAAACTAATACAATAGATGCCAGTTATTATATTCATCAGCCACTCGCATGAATATTTTGCCAGTTTTTGGAATCACATCGCTAGTTACTATGATCAAAAATTCACATCAAACTTATAAAAGCTGCAAAAATATTAGAGCCACCATAAAATTACATCCTATCTATAAAATTTAATTACCTTAGCTTAGGGTTTTTTCAATATTACTGGTTAACATAAAGTTTTCTCTCTTACCCTTAAATTTGCTGTATGTATCGATATCAATCAATACGTTTTGTTTTATTTATTTCATGATTTGTTTATTTAATTAAATAAAAAAAAAAATAACAAACTCCACTTAAATGTTTTTAAAAATAGCAAATAAAATACTGAGTAATTTATTTTTTACTCATAAAGTAATTTCCACCTGAATCCCTCATATCTAGAAGAGCTACGATTTAAATATACATATAGTCAATTTTAAAGTATACTTGTTTATGGATTCAAATAAAACAAGTTGAAAAAACAACAATATGACAGTAAATTAAATTTTACCCATAAAATAAAACTACTTGCACGATTTGAAGCTACAGTGGTGATTTTTTTTAAATTCTTAGTTTTTGGTATTTTTTTGGTTCTGAAGATGTCTACTATAATGCGTGATAAAATTTTTATACTTTAAACTTTCCCAGAGCTTTGGACAGTGGTGCCAATGTAAACTCCGTAATCCGCAAGACCCGTATGACCGCCCTACAGATCGCTGCACTGATGGGGTTCTCTGACATCCTAGCAGAGCTTGTATCTCGTGGTGCCGACATACAGGCATGTGACATGCGTGGTCAGAACGTTGCACACTACATTGCATACTACGGACATGCCGCTTGCATGAATCTGGTGCTTAGCCGCAACGGATCAGAGGGTATTATGAATAAACGGATAGAGACAGTTCCTGAAGAGCAGTTACCGATATTATCACGGTTTGTGCTACATAACTGGGATTATGATTGTAGTAATATTGAAAGTTTGGTATGTGGGACAATAAGTAACATTTATTAGAGAGAATTGACTATACTAATGCTATCTTTCTTAGATTCCAACATTTGAATCTGGAAGTACCCCTTTACATGTAGCATGTCAACACTGCAATCTCAGTATTGTAGAATCATTATTGAAAATGAAGGCAGACCACTCAATAGAGAATGATCTAGGAAATTTACCATTAAATGTGGTGGGCGAAGCATTTTTAAATAACAATGAAAATAGCGCTGATTTTACATGGTACGTACATATTTTAAATACCAAAATATAAGTGATTTAACAAATACTAACAAATTAATAATGAATAATGAATGTATATATTAGATAAATTAGAGCCACAATACCTAAATTTGACACTGACTAGTCATTATATTGTTAATATTTATGCTATAAGTTGTTACAAAAATTAAAATTCTACTAGATAACACCAAATAAATTATTTTTAGTTTTATCTCTGTGATCAAACTGCTGCTGTCGTCAGGAGCAATATTTAAGGAATCTTTAAACATCCCCTATCGTATAACCCCTCTTCACACTGCTATAGAGATGGGATGTTGTGAAGCAATTAAATTACTAATTGAAGCATCGGCTGACGCTGGGAGTTACAATTTAGATGGACAAACTACAATTCATTCGGCAATTCAGAAACAACAAGAAGAAGTATTGAAGTTGTTAATTGATGCAAGAATACAAAACCAAGAGCAAGATATAAATATGAGGAATAGGTAATGATATTTGAACACAAAATATTGAGAAAATCAATGATAATATACAATATATTTTCTCATAGCTGCGGTTTCACTCCACTACAATTGGCTGTTGAAACTCAGTGGGCTTTAGGTATTTCACTACTTCTAGAAGCTGGCTGTGATATAACAGAGACATCACACGGAGGTGACACTGCATTACACCTCGCAGCGGCAACGGGGAATATCAGCCTGCTTGAAGAAATCTTAGACATCCTCAGGTCTAAAGAGGTTTGTCATTTAATATACAAGTTAAATATTTAAATAATAATACAAATATAGCAGGCATCGGTTATCGTGTTCACACTTGTTCCACATTAACCGAAAGTAGGTACTTATATTTCAATTGTTTTTTCCCACCACAAAAACTACCAATTACTCAATATTTAAATAAAAACTAAACTAATTAAATTAATTACTTTACAGCAGCCTTTCATTTAATTCGTTCAATTTACTAATACTTTGATATTAAAAGTAAAAAATAAAGCAAATATATATACATTTTTTTCATTTTTAAGGTAATTAATCTTCAAAACATTAACAACGAAACCCCATTACTATGTGCCATAAAAAGTGGTAATCTCAGCTGTGTCCAGTTGCTTCTAAAAGCTGATGCAGACGTTAGTATCGAGTTACCTAACAACATGACCGTTCTACATCGCACAGCTGAGTATGGACACTCAGATATATTAAGTGAACTTCTTACAACCACTTTTCCCGATAAAAACTGGATAAATAAAATAGACACTTCTCATTCTTCAGGTAAAATTAAGAACATCATTTATTTGGAATGAACCAAAAATTAAATATTCATGTATCATTTATAGGTATGGCCGCATTACACTTAGCTGCATACATGGGAAAGACTGAATGTGTAAAAGTTTTGTTAGAGAATGGGTGCGATATTAGAGTACACACGAACCCAGAACCCCACGATTCATCTACAGCTTTACACCTTGCATCTGGGAGTGGGCATGCAGATGTTGTTTCTCTTTTATTGCATTATGATCAGAGATTAGTCTATGAGGGTAATGGTAAGTTATGTTATAGTACCATTTTACATTTTGTTTATTTTTCTTAAAGTTAATTACTTTAAAAGTAAAGGTGGTACAAAATAATAGTTACAAATCATTACACGTTTTTATAGGTTTAGAATGGACAGCACTCCATGTAGCAGCATTTAACGGACACAGGGATTGCATAAAAGAGCTTTTAGATAAAGGAGCCGATCTTTCAATTAATGTTTACAATGCGGTTAGAAGCATTGATCAAACTGGAGTTGATATGATAATGCAAAATATTTCAAGACCTACGGAATTCTTAGAAGAAATATTTGATGCATGTATTGAAGTTAATGATTATGCTATATCTGACCCTCACTGCGTAATTAATGTAAAGTATGAAATATTAACTCCTAAAAGTAGTAAACCCGAAGAAATGAAAGTTATGAAAGCTTTGATGAATACCGGTAACAGATTCGGTCAAAAAAGGTACAATTTTTACATCTATTTTTTATACATGACTAATTAATTGATTCATAATTTAGATTATTGCTACATCCAGTAATAGAAAGTTTCTTATACCTCAAATGGAAATGTTTGTGTCCGTTTTTTTATACAATTTTAGTTCTCTATTCATTATTTGTGCTATCGCTTACAATAGTAGCAACTTCTGCATATTATTTCGAAGTTGCAGAACCAACCGACACATTTATTATAATAAACAGAGAGATATGGACATGGGTTTTAGGGATTTCACTCATCATCATTGTACTGCAGGTAATACTTTTTTTTAAAGCATTAGCATAAAATAAATTCATTTGAAAAATTTTTTTGTTTGTTCATAGGAAATACTACATGCCGTAGAACATTTCAGAAAATATATCCGAGAGTTGGAAACTTGGGTAAAGTGGGGCTCGTTTTTTCTTTCGTTTTTGGTTTTAGTTGTTGACCATACGAAACACTACTGGCACGATTGGCCTCGACATATAACAACTGTTGCAGTTCTGTTAACATGGATGGAGTTGATGTTTCTTTTGTCACGATTCCCTGATTGGGGATACTATGTTTTGATGTTTTTTAAAGTGACAGGAAATGTTGTAAAGGTAATCATTATGGTCATTTATTTGGTTTTTAGGAATTACAACTGACAATATTTTTTTAGGTTTTACTAACTTTTGGATTCTTAGTGATTGGGTTTTCATTCAGTTTTCTGATAGAATTTCGAGCGGATTCACCTTTTTCAAATCCTTGGGAGGCGATTGTCAAAACAATGGTAATGATGACAGCTGAATTTGATTATGCAGATCTTTTCAGTAAAGATAATAAAGAAGACATAACAAATTCGTTTGTAGTGGGTCGAATTGTATTCATAGTATTTTTAGTTCTGGCTTCAATAGTACTCATGAATCTCATGGTAGGTTTAGCAGTAAGTGACATCAATGACTTAGAAATACAAGGAAAAATTCAGAGACTTGTTAAACAAGTAGATTTCCTCAGTGCGCTTGACAGAGTTGTGAAAAATAAAATAATAGAGAAGTTTTGTCCAGAAGACATCTTACAAAAGCCTACAAAAAAAATAGATTTAGCTGAAGGTCTAATAATATACCCTGGCCGACCATTGCGCACAACGTTTAAAAGAATTCCGTTGATTCTTAAAGAAGAGATAGTTGAAAAAGCAATGCAGCAAATCAAAAAAGAAGAAGAAATATCTATGCAAATGATAAAAGACATGATCGAAACAATGGGGGAGAATATCATTAATAAAATAACAAGTAATAAAAAAATTATAGAAGCAACACCTCAATTAAGAATGGCAAAACATTTAGAGACAGTGTCTATACTGAATGAAGTTAAAGCAAAATTAGATGAAATGGAAAATAGGTTTTTCAAAGCACAGCCAATGTTTTTGAAAAATTCTATAAAACTTGAGAGTATAGATGATAGAATAGGTAAAATTGAATCAAATTTAAATAATTTGTTGCAATTGTGTAAAAAAGGATAAACATGATTTATAAATTAAAATAAATGATTACAATATATTTATACCTACATACAAAAAGTATTTTTACTTACCTGACAATAATTTTTCAAGAATAGCTAAAAAATATATATAGGTTAGAATTGTTTTATAATAAGTACATAGCACAAATCACATAGTATATTTATTAGACAGATAGCTGTTTATAATAAATATTTTTATTATGTACTATTCACAAACTTTTTTCACAAGATACAAATATTAATTAGTTAAAACTATTTTATAAAATGTCATATGATTATCTACATACATAAACGTTTATTTATTTTTTAATACATATAAACTTATATCACGTGACATTTTCACAACAATCAACGAGTATGTATTAATCGTTGTCAAAATAATTGTTTGTACTGAACAAAATATCATAGTTATTGTTCTGTGATCATAGGTAATATACTAATAGGTAATATCATAAATAATTTAGTGCTCATTATGTTTAATAAGAAAATATAAATCATTAAATTAGTAAGTACAGAAATTTTTAACTAATATTACTTAGTTTATGTACTTACCATAATTAATATAATTCTGTCTGGTTAGAGCAATCTTTACGTACTCTATAATCTGTGGCAAAGCTGGGGGTTAATACATGAACAGATTTTAAATTGTATACTTTTGGCATATAATATTGGTGTATATATAGCGTATATAGGGACATAAGACAACGATAACTCATAATGATATATCGATACTTATATTAAATTACTGGAGGATTTATACAGATGACTAAAAAAAGTACTTACAGGACCCCAATTTTTTTTTTTGTTAATCCACTATTGCTGGTGAAAAATTCCGGGTAGCTCCGCGTTCTACGTTGTCTTCTTGACGTTTCGGTCGAATCCTATCAGCCATCTTCAGGTCTGGTCTGAACTTAGTTCTTTGAACTTCGTTTGATATACATATATACATATATATGTCTTCTTAAAAACTTTGTGCAAAATAATCAATTTGCGTTTGTCTTTGTTGCTCGATTAGATATCAAGTAAAGTATTGGAAACTTTATTTGATACTAAAAGTACTTGGTATCAAAAATATAAAATATTTTACTTACTTATTTTTATTTACTGTAGTATCATTATATGTTATGTCCCTAATTATGTTCATTTGTGGGGTATAATTAATTAACAAGTACTTTGTTTTTTAATAAATGCATGAGAAATTACATAATAATACAATTAATTAAAATTCATTAAAATCCAGTATCCATCATACTTATATCAGAAGAACGTCTATAAGAAAAACCTGGTATTTTTGTATACATATCCCTACATTTTCTTACAAACAAATATACAAAAATCACTGACATCACACCAACAGTAACAGATAATGTAATTACATTGTTGTTTGCAATTTTCAAATCAGTTTTTAATTTTACTATTGTCGATTTTAAGTACTCTATTTCTTCCTCGTCTGTCATTGTTGTAGTGGTAATTGTTGAGGTTGGCATAGGACTAATTGTTGTTTTTTCAGTACTTTTTGTAGGTTCAGTAGGTGAAGACATTGTTGTTGAAGTGGTACTAGTTGTTATAGTAGTGGAGGTTGTGGTTGTGGTTGTAGTAGTTGTAGTTGTAATTGGTTCAGGAATCAATTCACACGCTTCACCCCTGTCTCTTGGATAAATATTGGTATCATTAAATGAAAAATACTCGATAGAATAATCATTGACACAAGCTATTCCTTCAATATTTGATTGATTTTCATAAGAAATAATATTATCAAACTTATAGTTTATATTGAGCGCTGCAAGATGTGCAAGAATTTGAAATAATCTAGAACATTGCCATTTATTATCATTTAAATTTATATCTTTTAGATGTATGTTGTAGTAACAAGTAAAAGTTTCAATGTTCATATCTGATATTTGATTGTTACTCAAATCGAACATTTCAAGTGTATTTAAATTTGATAACAATTGATCATTAATTTCTGTTATGGTATTGTTAGAAATGTCAAGGTGTTTTAATTTTGCTAACTGGTCAAAAGAACCATCTTCAATATTATCTATCCAGTTACATTTTAAATATAATTCTTCTAAACTAAATGCAAAACTGTTAGGTGATATTTGACCTAATTTATTATTGTTCAAATTTAATTTCTTTATTCCATCATCAAATACATGCGGATGTATTACTTCTATATTTCTGTCCGACAGGTCGAAATATTCTATTGATGATAAACCACTGAAATATTTTGAATATAAAATATTCATATTCATTTCAGGTAGTAGTAATTCAGAAACTTTTTCTAAGGATAGAAACGCCATCGGTACAATTTTAGTAATGGGATTTGATTTGATGTTAAGTTTTTCTAATTGTTTTAAACCATAAAATGCTTTGAATGGTATAAATTTTATTTTATTTTCACTTAAATCTAATGTCTTTAACGAGTCCAAACCCATAAAACTTTCAGTATATATTATCTCAATATTAAAATTTGATAAATCTAATTCAATAAAAGAACTAAGTCCTTCGAAAAATTCTCTAGTTATAACTTTTATCGATTTTTGAGAAAACAGTATACTAGTCACTTTATTTAAATACTTAAAAGCTCCACTTTCTACTTCTTTAACATCATTCTGTCTCAAATCTAGATTCTCTACATTGCTTAAATCATAAAACATATTTTTGGTAAGTGTATTTAAACTATTTGATGAAAGATTAACGGTTTTCAAATTCTTTGTGTTGTTAAAAGCCCCATAATCAATTCTTTCAATACCCAAATTATGTAAATTCAATGTTTCTAATAAAACTGAATAAAACGTGCCATTTTCTAGTATTTTAATGTTATTTTGTGAAATATCGAGGTATTTTAACTTTATATCCAAAAATGAATATGGTGTTAATTTTTCTATGCTACAATTATGTAACGATAATGACTGAACACTACTTTGACTGAATATGTTCATAGGAAAGATGGTAATTTTGTTATTATTCAACAGTACATTTTGCACTGTTACATTTTCAAATACATTTTCGTCAAAGCTATCAATTTGATTGTTTAAAAATGATACAGCTTCAAGCATTTTCAAATTATAAAAAGTTTCTGTACTTAATTTTTGGATATTGTTATCATTTAAATTGATTATTTTTAAATTAAAAAGATCTCTAAAAGTATTTCCTGAAATTATACCTATATTATTATTTTGTAAATGCAAGTGTTCCAGACTTTTCAAATTATTTAAAAGCTTCTCAGAAATGCTTGTAATTCTATTATACCCTAAATTTAACTCTACAAGGTTTACAAGACCTTCAAATGACTCTTCTTTGAGAGTATGAATTTGTTGATGCGATAAGTCAAGTTTAAATATCCTATTTTCTTTATGAAAAACGTTGTCTTCAATTGTATTTAATTGATTATAATTCATAATCAACATTTCTAATGGTGTTTCTAGAAATGCATCTGTAGGTAAAATTTGTAATCTATTACTCGATAGATCCAGTATCTTCAATGACTTCAATCGAGAAAATGTTGCGTTTGTGATTGTTTCAATGAAATTGTCATGTAGATACAACTGCTTTAAGTTGTTTAGATCAATAAATGCATCATCTTTAATTTGTATGATGTCATTATTCCCCAAGTTTATTATCTCTAGTGTGATAAGCGTTTCATTTGCTGTTTCATTAAATGCATTTGTCTCAATCACATTTATGTGACAGTCCAAGAAATTAACAAATGTTATCAAAGTCGTAGTGATATTGTGTGTGTAGTTTATAAAATCACTAATTGTACTTTCTTTACATTCAATCATGTCTAGTTTTATATAACATGATTGTTGCGTTGATGATTTAATTGTTGTTAATATGATCCATATTAAGATTGATTTGTTATATGGTAACATTGTTTTCTAGAAAAAATATAAAATGTTTTACCAATTTGACCATTATCTTTATACTTATCAAATTAAATAATCTCGATTATCCTGATTGAATTACTTGTGCATAGCTCAGTCACTAATAGAAACATATATAGGTATGTAAATCTTATATTAATCTACTAATAGATTATTGAATGGCTATAACTTGTCATAATTGTATCATTCCAATTTTTTGTAAATTAATATTTGTTATTGTTGTGTTAAAATTAATATTGCTAATTAATATAAAGCACTTCAAAAAATATTAAGTATTTCATTTATACATACAAGTACAACCCTACATTGTAAAACATTTTTATATCTCTCATTTAACTGTTCGTAAAAAATAGTTTATAAAACACTACCTGAACTCCCCGACGTTGCTCAATAGTGTTTCTTATATATTTAAAAAGAATGGGGATGTTATGTCGGTTTAAATACAATCTTTATCAAAATTTTAATAAATGTTTAATAATTACATAATAAAATAAATTTAAATAGGAACTGCAATAGTGGCAATATCGATTTATTTACATATATTAATTAATAAACGACTTATTAAAATTATTATAATTTGATATATTTTAAAATATAGATATATTATATTACATGAATATTGCTGAGATAACGACATCGTTCTCACATTTTGTTCTTTCTTAATAACCTGACGATGATTCTGTGAATCTAAAGCTTGCGATACTTATTCTTCAATAATTTGTTGACGTTTAAACAATTAATTTGTTATTATTTAATATATTAACGTCACTATAAGATATTTTATTGTATATATTATATACAGGTTGATTTACAACTACACTAAGAACTTCCGGATACATGTTCATATGAAATTTTTTGCTTAAAATAACATCCTCGATCTATTGTTAATTTTTTTTACACTAATTGTAAATCATTCTGTATATTATAAATATAATAATATAAAAGTAGTGACATTAAATATAATATATAATAACAACCTTTGAAAGCTTATGTATACATTTTTCTTCAATAAATTTTAACGTTAAGACAATAAAGTTATTATTATTTATTATAAATATACATATATAAAATATATTTAAATACATAATGTATTACATATTCTATTATACTGTAATGTACTAAAATTATAATTAATTTAGTCTACTATGCAATGGTTTTACATTCTTGCAAACATCTTCTCTGCTGATTCTATAATTTTCAACATAAAATTCAGGCGTTCGTTTTCCTTTTTGTTCTACTTTTTCTTCAATACAAGCAATTCCTTCTCTTGAATTTTCTTCTTCTCTGGTTGTTAATGGAAATTTATAATTTATATTCAGTTCTTTAAGGTGAGCAAGAATTTTTTCCAATCTGTTACACGGCCATTTATTATAATTTAAATTGATATTGTTCAGATATTTGTTATAAAAACAAGTAAACACTTCTATATTCATGTCTGTTACTTGATTACGGCTCAAGTCAAATGTTTCAAGAGTGTTTAATTGAAATAACAATTGATCGTTAAATTCTTCAATTACGTTACCAGACACGTTTAAGATTCGTAATTGGTTTAACTGATCAAAAGAATCATCTTCAATTCTATCTATATTATTTTCTTGCAAATACAACTCTTCTAGGTTGTCTACAAAATTATTAGATGTTATTTCATTGAGTTGATTGTTGTTCAGATATAGTTTCTTTATACCAGTTTTATTGAAAGCGCTTGGACGTAAACTTTCTATGCCATGGTTAGATAAGTCCAATGTTTCAAGAGATAGCAATCCACTAAAGTATTTAGAATGCAGTATTTTTATTTGCATGCCAGGTAAATGTAAGTCCGTAACATTGTCTAAATATGAAAAAGCCATAGGTGTTATCATTTTGATAGGGTTTGATTTCAAATTGAGTTCTTTTAAACTCTTCAGACCATAGA
The DNA here is from genome assembly GCA_961205875.1 of Sialis fuliginosa. NCBI lineage: Eukaryota > Metazoa > Arthropoda > Insecta > Megaloptera > Sialidae > Sialis > Sialis fuliginosa. The sequence goes on from OY540817.1 coordinate 14,086,655, forward strand.
ATGCATTTATTGGCAAAAAATCGATACTGTTTTTACTCAGATCTAATTTTTTCAGAGAATCTAACCCTCTAAAACTTTCTGAATATATTATTTCTACATTTTTCTCTGATAAATCTAGCTCAGTATAAGCTTTGAGGCCTTCAAAAAATCCTGCCGATATGTTCTTCAAAATATTATTGTATTTTAAATGTATTACTATCAGATTATGTAAGTAGTTGAAACTACCTGGTTCAATTGACTTTATTGGATTATTTGTTAAATCAAGAATTTGTAATGTGTCTATATTCTTAAACATATCTTTCTCAAGTAAATCTATGTTATTATTTGAAAGGTTGAGTTGTTTTAATCTATACATATTATTGAAAGCACCAGGATGAATCTTTTTTATGCCTAGATTATTTAGATCTAATTTTTCTATCGATGTTAATGCAAATGTTTCAGTCTCGAGCACCTCGATGATATTTTCATAAAGATCTAAATACTTCAACCTACTTGGAAACGATTTAGGTCCTATTTTCTTTAAACTGCAATTGCGCAAAGAAAATGTTTCAACTTCAACTAACACAAACATGTTAGTGTCTAACAGATTTATGTTGTTGTTATCCATAATTAATTTCTTTACTTGGATAGTATTGAATGAACGTTTTTCTAATGTATCAATTTGATTGTTTGATAACGATATCATTTTAAGATTTCTTAAATTATAAAATGTGCCTTCATCTAGTACTTGTATTTTATTATAATTCAAATTTACAACTTCTAAATATACCAGAGTTCTAAATACTTCATTATTTATATGTGCAATCTTGTTATTTTGCAAGTATATGTTTCTTATAACTTTAGTCGGCCTAAATAATTCTATAGGAATTTCATCTATTTCATTAAACTCCAAATTTAACTCTTCTAATTTCCATAATCCGTAAAATGATTCATTTTCAAGATTTTTTATGAACTGATGTCCCAATTCAAGTTTCTTAATTTCTGTGTATTTATTGAATACTTTACCTTCAATTGTTCTAAGTTTATTACTTTTCAAATTTAGTTCATATAATTTTATTTTAGAGAACGTATCTGCCGATAACACTTCTAAATTATTTCCAGACAAGTCAAGAGTTCTTAGTTGTGGTAAACCTTCAAATGATTTATCGGTAATTGTTGTGATCAAATTATCATGTAAATATAGTTCTTTCACAGCATGTAAATCATGAAATCCTTCATCGGAAACTGTTTTTATTTCATTGTTACCAAGATTTAGTGACCTCATTGACCATAATGTTTCGTTTTTAGTATTAATAAAATTATGGCGATCAATTGAAACAATCGAAGATATCATAATATTACCAACTATAATCATTGTTTTAACATTTTGAGAATAGTTTGCAAACTCGTCTATGGAACTTGTGTCGCAAACAATCATATCTAACATAGTTTCACAATTCTGTTGTGAAAAAGGTATTAAACACAATATGATCAGCACCCAAAGTGAGATCTTCATTGTTGAAATATTTTCTTTCATTATCACCATTCTGAAACAAAATAGTAGATGCTGAAACTTCTTGATGATTATCACCATTATCACACTGTTTATAATATTATTTTATCTCTCACTTCCATTTTTTTCCTCATATTAATATTACAACAGAATAAACAAAACCAATGAAACAAATAAAACACATTCAAAAAATATTTCAATTTTACAAGAATCATTCATCGACTATCATCGAGTCACCAAATATTAGACTGTATGAAATTTCAAAACTATAGATTATAATTATCAGGAGCTTTGAAACACATTAATTAAGTCCATAACAATAATAAATAATTGTTTTAGAAATCAAAAACAACTAACTCCACTATTTTTGTTTTGAAAAATCGATGTTTTTCTAATTGTAAGAAGTTAAATCAGAGGTACAAAAATGTTTATCGTTGTAACATAAAGCATTTAGTGGCATTTACAGTGGTGTAGCCAGAAAACTTTTTGGGGTTGGGAGTAAAATTAATTACTTGTTTTAATTTGTTTAAAAAATATGTTATATGATATAACCATCTGGCCCCTGCTGGTTACGCCACTGCAACCAAATATGAATCAATAAAAAAATCACATACAATTTAAAAAACTTATTACAAAAAATGATACTTGATAAACACTATTAATTTTCTAATTTTATACATACACAAATATAAATTTACTTACCGTGATACACTTAATATTTTAATTATTGGTACGAGAATTGTCTGTATGGTTTCACATAATATATAAAACTTTGAATGTAAATAATTTAATTATTTTTTAAACAATGATATCTACATGCCTAACAATCTCATCAAAACAATTACAATTATCTATATCTATTCATGAAAAATGTAGATTAACTTTGATAAAAGTATATCTACTGTAAAATTGCATTAATACAATTTCTATCCTGTACATTATTTATAAATTTATAAAAAAAAATAAGATTAAAAAATAATACTTTTAGCTGCCCTAGTTTTATTGCCCAGTGTTTTGCTATTATTTAATTTTCACTGTCTTTTGTATTTAAGAAATGACATAACGTAGATATTAAACTTGGATAATCTTCTTGATTTTTTTAAAACTTGTAACTGTAGATGTACTTATATTTGGATCTGTAGTCATATCATTGACTATTTTATTTTGTACGTTTGTCTGTTAATTAAAAATTATATTTTAAAATAAATAAAATATAAATATTGGTTAAAAATACTAACAATCAAACATCTGAGACGGGAATGTGTTAATATTAAATAAACAGTCTCACCTCGTTATGGTAACGGCACAGATCTTTCCTAGTTTTAGCGTAAATGTAACAAAATTCTTGAATTGGGATTTTGGTGAATGGTTCATTTGTTATCTGTAATAATGTCAGTAAGTAATTACTAGATAACAGAGAAATTGTGGTTAACAACCACAACAAAACAATCTACACATGTTTCAACTTCACAAGAAGTCTTCATCAGGAGTCTAATAATTTAAGATTCAAAAACTCAAAACATGCATCAAGTGACATTGTTTAACTTTGATTAAGATGTATATATTTGATAATGAGCCAGTAAATAATTTAAGAAATCTAAAATAATAACAAAATTTCCAAAATAAAAGTTCGTGTACCAATAATATTACACAATTTAACAAATTAAAATAGTAAAAATAAATTTGTAAACTGACAAGTTTTTTTCATATCTTTGTTATTTTTTTCTTTTTCTAGGATAATTTTTTTCTTGCATATTTAAATTAGATTCCATAACCGTGATTCAGCTTGCGTTGCAATAGTTCTTCTTTCTTTTTGCATATAATAAATGATCATTTTTTTCAGTTTCTACGCTGTTAGTTTTCTCTTTTGTATTCCTTTTCCATTCTGATAACACCTAAAAATAAAAGATACAGAATATAAATTTAAAAGAAAAAAGCAAAATACTATACAGCGGAGTGAAGTAAAAATCATAAAATAAAATAAACTAACTAACTAACTAAATATATAATTTTCAACTCTTAAGTTGAATTATATATTTAGTTAGGGTGCCCAGGTTTTAATTTTTGTCATTGTGTAAAGAATAATAATGTTTTTTATTCAGTGTCTTTGTAAACCCTGGCATGTAAATGAAGACCCCTGTTTTTATTTTATACTTTTTATTTTAGTAAAATTTATTATCCTAATCTTCACTTTTGCGCCCCCTGCTCTAGCTATTTTTGATGACCTTTTTTTTAGAAATTACACCAAAACCGGAGAAATAGTATACAAACCCTGAGTCTCCGGATGAACACCTGAAACCTGGTCACCCTAACTTTAGCCCTTATATTTATATAACACTAGCTCATACCCGCGATTTCGTTCGCGTGGAGTTTAGGTTTGTGAAAACAACACCATGAAATAGGTAAATTAGATAATACAGATTTCTGTTATGATATAGACTACAGACCATAAAACAGGTTTTGAATTCCGCATTTGTCCGCTAGATGTCGCTAAACTAACCTTAGTAGCTTTTGACCAATCAGCTTGGACACCCCAGATGACGTATTCTCCCCTTCTCGCGTCGAGTTGCAAGGCTATTAGGCTATATTTGTTTTGATTGGGCACACCATTCCCCCTCACCACATTTGGGCACGCCAGATGACGTATTTCCCTCTCTCACGCCGAGCTACTGAGGGTACATTGTACTTTACATACCTTGGTCTATGCACTCCCATTTTTTTTATCTAATAAATTTTTCAGGATCCTATATCCTTCCTAAGGATGCAAGCTAGAAGTATGGATAGTGTAAACCACGCGTTTAGGTTAGATTCTAAACAAATATATAAATCTGTACTATGCATTGAAAAAATAAAATAAATAAATGACTAACGTTTTGATATTCTTTTTTCCAATTGTAATCTCGTTGTTCTAGGATCCACCCCCCCCACCACCAGCGACGCTTTTGAGAATAAGTACCATGTAGCTAAACTGGAGTTTTTTTTTTAAATTTACCTAGTACATTGTTATCATAATAGTCTTATAAATTGTCACAGAATTAAATTTGTAAAAATTCAAATTTTTTTTTTAATTACAATAACTTCCTTTAATATTTTGAATAAAAAAAAATCAGTCATGTCTTGGCCCCTGGTTGCGATGCTTAAGACGCCCCTATAGGGATTGCATAGTGGGTAATTAAATAATTAAAATGTTTATGGATTACATATACTTTATACATACAAAATAGAGTATATTTTCAAATGTTATATAAAAAATATATTATTTACAGGACAGAATGCTGTAAAAAGACAAAAGTAAAATGACGTAAAAGGGTAGGAATATTTTATAGCAAATTTTACTCCACACCTGGGAATCAAGTGCCCTACAACCGGTCCTGATTATTTAATTAATCTATCTACTATCTATACTATCATATACTAATGAACACTTTGTTGTTTAATATATGATATATACCATCTTCATTACTATGTATACCATATTTATAAATAAAAATGGCACATTTATGTACTTAAGTAGTTATTGTTAATTAAATAAATTCTAAGCAATATTTACATTACGTATTTAATTAAAAATGTACCTAATTCCACAAAACAGGACTGTAGCCAGCAAAATATAATACTTCGTCAGCTATTTCTAAATAATTAAATTTATTTAGTGTTCCATATTTTGAAGAGGGCCAAAATATTTTGTTACGTTACTGTATTTACATTTAAAAATACCATGTATAATTTATTTTTAATAAAAAAATGTCGAGTAGTATACTTAATACTATTATAGTATCCATTCAATTGACAAATCGTTTTTTAAAACAGCAAATGTATGTTTGACGTAAATACATCCCACTGTTTGAATAATTTTTAAATAGAATTAATAGGCATAAATAAATTTATTTTTGCCAAACACCACCGAAAGGCAGTAGCGGATTTACCACAAAGCTAATAAGTAGCTATGTTTCAATAAAATCCATTTTTTTTAAATATAACTAAAAAATGATATATTTATTATTATACATTCTCAAGAAATAAATAGGCAACTGTTAATACATCACTGTTCAATTCATGCATGAATTAATTCAATGACGTCCCAATACATACATAAGCCTATTACAAGCAGGGTTATACTCAGGCCCTGAGAGAGCTTCAACGGGGCCCCGACCAAACAACAATTCAGGGGTCCCATACCTTTCCGTTTCGCGAGCGTAAGAAAATTCCTAACAAAATTCCCTATTATCCTTTTTAGTTTGAATTTGTAAGCGTCTTAAAACTATATTATAATATTATTTTAGTATTAAAAATAGTAATAAATAAATGTGTAAAATATAAATAATTTTGAAGGATCCGGGCCCCCTGAGATCACTGAGGCCTGGGCCGTATAGCCCTCCTAGTCTCCCCTTTATCTGGGATTGGCTATACTTATTGAGTATAATCATATATTAAACATATATTTAATATATGGTATAATGTATTAAATACCATATATTTGCATTGAAGTACAATGCAAGAAAGTGGAGTAGTTCCATTTTATTAGAAAAATGTGATTTGATCACAGTGACATATGGTTGGTGCTAATGCAATCAGCTCTTTACACCAGTGACGTAACGAGGATAATTTTCTTTGAGGAATTATTTTTAAAAGACCTTTTTTGATACTTATAAATACATTATATACAGAACGGGAGGAGGGGGCATTAATCCCCCCCGCATCCCTTCTGGTTACGCCACTGCTTCACACACGAGCAGTGTTCAGGGCCCACGCCTGACTAGGAGCTCGCCCCTGTGTTAGATTTACATATGGAGTGAGAGTGATGAAAAGATAAATATATGTATATTAATAATTAGTTTTATATTAATTATAACTTGTATGACTGTTATAAAAAATGTATAATTAGTTTTACAATTTACCTAAATACCCACCTGTTGATTTCCGTGTTAATTTATTTGATATTTTTATGACATTGCATTATCCCAGAATAAATACTGGATAGCCCTATATATATCATGCAGTTTGTTTTTATATATATGCGTTATGCCTGGTTAGGCCAAATCCCAAAGCTATACAGTAAATTATGTCAACCAAATACACAGAAAAAAGTAATAATGGTATCGGTGAACGAATAAACTACGCGCGTGGTTCTGTTATGTCGATAGCATTAAGTATTTCCTAGCATTGCATGAAATGAATTACTATTTTCTTTTAGTATGATACTATCAGAGACCTTGAACTTTTAATTAATTTAATCAATTTCAATTCAATCGATGCGATACATACTACATAAAATGAAACATTTTTTTGTGACAACCATGATTACTAAAGCAATCTTCTGTATGAAATGAATTCAGCAAGGTAAAATATCTGAAAATGCATAAAATAGTTTACCATTTACGCAAATTTAAATCAAGACCGATAGTACCTGTTACTGAAAGAGAGACGTCAAGAGAATTAAATGTTTCATCTCTGTCATTTGGCATTGACCTAACTGTTGAAATTCGATAATTTCCCCTCAAATTCCCTGGATTTCCAGGACGTAACAGGAGTGACGTAAGGACGAATGCATCGAGCTATAAACATTTTCATGTACCTACATGATAAATAAAACTGCGCAGTTAATAAGATTTTAGCCAAGTACATCAGAAAATCAAATCATTTTCTATTTTCGATAGAACCTACAAAAATAACTTCAATTTTTCTTAATTTATGAATTTAATTTCGAAGTATGTATTATAAATACAAGCCGGGACGTTAAATTCTCCCATTGCACTTTACCCCGCCGCTATCGCTATGTTCGTCTCTTTTCTTTTACCTTTCTGGAGGCTCCAGATATTGCTAGTTGCACTTCGCGTGTTCGTGAAACATGGCGTCAGTGCGATTCGAACATGGTAAAATAAACTGAAATTGTGGGATTTTCAAAAAAGTAATTATTTTCAAAATGCTGCATTGCGTGCCTTCACTGTGGTAGTTATGTTGTATGTTTGTTTTTTCTACTTATGTTCACTGCATGAAATTATTTTAACATACAGTATGTACCCACGTGTTTTAACTATAATAGCACTATTCAGAAATCAATAATTTTGTATTGCATTTAAAATACGACTGTATTTTTATTTTTTTTTGACATTTCATGTCACCCAGATTACTAACTGAGTACCAGGTGTGTCAATTGCGTGTTTCTATAATTACTCATTATTTAAAACTATTTCCATTGTTGAACTTAAAAACTGATTGTTGCGTTTATAACAAATTTAAGTGCATAGGTAATTAAACAATACTATAAAGAAATATGATTTTTATTTTTTGACGTCATTAGTATTAAATATTTTATTAATAATTTTTAATTTATTTAAATTTATATAGGTATATATATATTTTTTTTTTTCAAAAAATAATTTTTCCAATTTGCATGAATAATCTTATGAATGAATGATTTCATATATACGAACTACACTAATTTCAATTTATATTTATTTAAGGAGTCAAGGCTATACTAACACATATTCAGTACATTCAAATTATATATTTTTTAATATAATTAGTACCTTAGTATGACTAAGTTGTAGATGTAAGACTTAAAAATTCTTGTTTCTTGGAAATTACATAATTATTACAAAAATATGGCCATAGTAAAATTTTATAACTAAATACAAGAAATTAAATAAATGTAGCCTCAGTAAGTTGTCTTTAATAATTGTAGTTCATTTCAATTAAAAGTAGCTGTGTGATAAAGTGCAAAGAATGCTAAAAATTATGCAATTGCATTTTTTATATTGTGATTTGCTACTCTGCATTTTTGTATATTAATAAAATTAATATAATTTCTGAGTTTTTGTATTCATATAATTTTGTGTTATTTGAAAGTTTATACTGTTTTTTTATAGACATAGTGCACTTTTCAAAAAGGCTATTCATAGGTTTACTTCATGAAAAAAGTAGGTAATTTAATCATAAAAATTAAAAATTAATTATACCTGTGATCATTGTGTGTATTACTTAAATATTTTATAATTTTTATTAAATAAAATAAATGTAAGTAACTATTTCATACAAAAAGCAAAAAAAATAAAAATTTTGGGTGTAATCAAAAGATTTTTGACTCTTTAAATCTACAAAAATATATCAAAATCAGATTTATTTTCATTTTTAGAAACGACCTAAATTAAAGATGGAATAACAACGGCATCATGATAGAGCCATTTACAGCCAGTTTGGTGTGGCTCGTTGTGTTGGGGTTTGTAATTGCCTTCGTACTGGCGTTTGGGATCGGAGCTAACGATGTTGCCAACTCATTCGGCACGAGTGTCGGCTCTAAGGTACTTAGTGTTCCACAGGCATGCTGTCTCGCAACTGTCTTTGAAATCGCAGGTGCTATTCTCATTGGATACAAGGTAAAAATATATAATTTTTTTCTATACTGTTTTAAATAATCAAACAGTATGTGGATAATTTTTACTTATAATAATAGACAAGATTGAAACATAAAGTAATTATAAATTAAGAATGGGAAAGTAGCATATTATTTTATTATCCAAATAAATATATAAATAAAAATTAGTTATGGTCTTTTTTCTGGTAGTAGTAAATTAATTTTGTTTATTAAGGAAAATCTGTTGGCTATATCAAATATATAAAACCAAACAGAACTATATAATATAATATATTAATGAAGTTTTCATTTCCATTTAAAGTAAATTTTTGAATTTTATTTTCTCAAATGTTTTTTACATGATAAATACATTATAAAATTATAAAAAGTGAAAATATAAATATTAAAAACATCAATTCACAGTAACTCTGAAATGGTCAAACATGAACTGAAAAAGTATTAAAAATTTCAAATATATATAATAGATATTATTGCAAAATACGTGCAATTAAATAAGAAATGCTATAATAGTAGCCTATTCACTCCAGCATGTTCCCATCAAGAGTTCTCTAAAATAACTAATCATATTTTAGTGATCTTGGCAACTACACCCTACATGCTAGTTTGGATGTGACTTCCTGGTTCTTGCTAGCCGAGCCATCCTATTATTACAATACCCATTTTGCAATATATTTTAGAAAATAGTAAATTACTGAAATTTATTTTATCTTTTGAAAATACTTCATTAATCAAATATTTGGATAACAGAATTAACTAATAGGTTTAATTGTTTTGGCAACTGAACCCCTCCATTGAGTAATTGAGAAGTAAAAATAATATCTAAATAAATAGTCATCAACATGAAATTAAAAAAATATTCAATGGATTGGCATCACTATAATAAAATAACTATAGTAAGTCAACAAAAATGTATGTTTTTTTTTCATAGGTATCGGACACAATGCGCAAAGGTATCTTGGACATCAGCATGTATGAAAACGCTGAAGTAGAACTGATGCTGGGATGTTTGAGCTCGTTGACAGCCAGCGCCGTATGGCTCATGGTTGCCACATTTCTCAAACTCCCAATCTCCGGTACTCACAGTATAGTTGGTGCTACAGTCGGTTTTAGTTTAGTTGCTCGGGGAACTCGAGGACTGCATTGGTCTACGCTAGGAGCCATAGGTAAAACATTAGTTTCGCTATTATATAAAGCGTACAACAAAACAATAACATCTGGTTATTTGTGGACAAATCTATATTTGAATTTTAGATTTTCGTTAGATTATAATTTAAGTTTTAATGATTTTTGAATTTGTAGGATTATGAAGTAGGAAAACAATTCAAAATTGGCAATTTAATCAAAAAAAAATTGATTGACACATTTACTTGTATTATTTTAAAGCTTGCGACATCAAAATTCTTTTTTATGGTTTATCTACAACTATTTTTGACTTGTTTATTCAACTTTTCAGTGAAAACGGTTTTTAGAACTTTGCAAGTTTATAAAAGGTTAACAAATTATCTTATAACAATTGCTAAATAATGAATAGGAAACTTAAAGATTGCTTTTCAGTATATATTTTTAATTTTTATCATATTTTTTAACCCATTAAAAAGTAAAAATAAATCAAATACAGTCAGCTTTAACTTCATCGAGGTGTGTGCTTTGAAGTTTAATAACTAATCTAAAAATAGTATTTTAAAAATGATACCAAACAAGATTTTCCATTTTATTTTATCCCATGTACTCACAAGGGGAGATCATATCTAGGGAAGTTGGGATTTTAGTCAGCTTTGGAGAGGTGAATCTAGACCAAAAATAAGGAGACACGTGTTCGAGAACTCATCTGGGCAGCCCTTATTAGTAAAGATATTAAATTTTGAAAATTGGTATATTTCCTTAAGCTCTTATGTACTGTAATAAGCATCTACGTCAACAATCCTTCAATGGCTGTGCGTGTAGAGCGCCGGCTTATGATCCAAAGAACACAGGTTCGAATCCCGTACCCTGTACAAAATAATTTTTATTTTTATTTTCAATTGTTTCTTACTTTTTATTTTTTTTACATATAGATTACCACTACCTGCTATTTATACATTATGCTTTTTATGTAAACATATCGATAATACATATATGTTTTTTGGGTTGAAATACACATGTAAAGTTTTAAATAGTTTATTTATGATGTTATTTTTATTGAAACTACGTATATAATTTATCAATTAAAAATATATTTCAATTAATCAAATTTATTTGATACCTAAATAAATTATTTTTTACTTTTATTTAATTTTTTTCATTCAAATAAATTATCGGTCTTCTATACTATTGAAAATATTATTATTTCTATTTTTTTCCTTTTTGGCCTTATAATTAAATTATTTACAGCTAGTTATTTGTTTATATTTATATTTCTTTAATTAAATAAAACAAGTAAGATTTTACGATATTATTATTTTTATTTTATAATAAATGATGCACATTTTGGAATATTTAAAAGTTTAACAATTTAAATATATTTTTAATTGGTAAATTATATACGTAGTTTCAATAAAAATAATCTATTTAAAACTTTACATGTGTATTTCAACCCAAAAAACATATATTATCGATATGTTTACCTAAAAAACATAATGTATAAATAGCAGGTAGTGGTAATCTATATGTAAAAAAAATAAAAAGTAAGAAACAATTGAAAATAAAAATTATTTTGTACAGGGTACGGGAGTCGAACCTGTGTTCTTTGGATCATAAGCCGGCGCGCTACACGCACAGCCATTGAAGGATTGTTAACGTAGATGCTTATTACAGTACATAAGAGCTTAAGGAAATATACCAATTTTCAAAATTTAATATCTTTACTAATAAGGGCTGCCCAGATGAGTTCTCGAACACGTGTCTCCTTATTTTTGGTCTAGATTCACCTCTCCAAAGCTGACTAAAATCCCAACTTCCCTAGATATGATCTCCCCTTGTCAGTCAAAGTTGAAAACAAATTTGAAATTTTTTCCCGTGTTCCATAATCTTATAATACTGTGAAAGGTCAATAATACTTTTTTTAATTGTATAATTTATAAATTATTTAGTTTGTTGCCAGAATATGACCAATAAACAATGAATTCATTTTTCTTGATTACTCTTACCATAAACAATTATTTTATTTCAGTCGGATCGTGGTTCGTATCTCCCGTACTGAGTGGAGTAGTGTCTGCAGTACTATTCTACATAATTAAAAAGTTTATTTTATCAAAACCCCAGCCTTTAGAACCTGGCCTACGCAGCTTACCTATATTTTATGGTTTCACGTTGCTAGTAAATGTGTTTTCGATTGTGCACGACGGTCCTAAACTTCTATACATGGACAAAATCCCGATATGGGGAGCCACCGTTCTCAGTATTTCAGTGGGCGTGATAACGATGTTGATTGTGATATTCGTTGTCGTCCCACGCCAGAGGAAAAACATTCTCATGAATCTCAAAAATGAATCCGTCAATTTTACTTTTGGAGGCTCTACAGACTCGTCCCCCACAAATAGTCCAAAGAAATCTAACCGTCTGTCGCAGATAAGTGATACCAAAACGCTTACAGTCATTAATGAAACTACCGAGATGCTTCCTTTAAGTCAACAAGGTAAATATACTTAAAATCTAAGACTTTCCCGTTATCCCAGCTAAATATGATCTAACATTACCGTTTTACTCAGCAATTATAACGTGAGCAAATTCAGGAATATTTTTAATATTTCCAAGAAAATTATTTTTAAAAAGTATTTCTAGTTCAAAGTTAAACTTCATAAATAATATTTTATTGTTGTAGAATTATAGTAATATTTAGTAAGCATAATTATGTTTTTATCTTGTATGTTGAATACATTCTCCAGAACTGGGATCACAGCCATCTTGCCCCCTTTCTAGATTGGTCCTTGTTTTTTTTCAAGCAAAGATCATATTTAGTTTAATTAAATATATTTAATCATATAACATCATTATCTATAAATATATGTACTAAAAATAACCGTTGTGTAATAGTACATATTTGAAGAACTATTTATAAGATACATACATATGTAAAATGGTAAAAACAAACAAAATGAATTTTAAATTTATTGATATGATTTCCTGAAATGATTGTCATTTTCCTAATTTTTGTATAAGAATGCATGATTATATTCAAATTGTAAATGATATAAAATTGACCGATATTGTATAATAGTTGGTACAGCACAATTGGCAATATAAAACAGTTAAAAATTTCACAAAATGAATTTGTTGCGTCAGGTAATAGCCCTAACTCGAGATATGCCTTCCCCATCAATTCTGATTCGACAGAATTCACAAACGGCTTCACGTATCCAGGTGGGAAAACGAGCGGAAACGAACTGAGAATTATCGAAAGTACGGCAACGATCAACCCGCTGCTGACGCCAAACTCTAGCGCTGTCCCTCTTATAATGGATAAGAAGAGTGCTGTAAAACAAAATGACGATAACATATGTACGATAGAGCTGCAAGAAAACGCACGTCTACAATCGATGAATTCTGAAAACACGGAAGTTTCAAAACTGTTTAGTTTTCTACAAGTCTTGACGGCAACTTTTGGAAGTTTTGCTCATGGTGGTAACGATGTAAGGTATAGAATCAGATGAATGTTTTATATAAAGGTGCTTTTGATTATATTATTAAATGTATTTTGGATGTTAAAAGGTAAATGTAGGCTGTAGCGATATTTAAATGTATATCTAGTTGCGTTGTGTTTATGTTTAGTGCAGTGTAGTTTAGTATATATAATAATTTGCTTAATGAGTCTAATTATATTGTGTGAATTTTAGCAATGCAATCGGTCCACTTATTGCCTTGTGGTTGATCTATACTGAAGGTTCGGTGCAACAGAAATCAGAAACTCCTTTATACATTCTACTGTATGGCGGTGTTGGCATATCAGTGGGACTGTGGCTGTGGGGACGAAGGGTTATTCAGACTATCGGAGAAGATTTAACCAAAATCACACCATCAACGTGAGTCCAAGTTATTAAGTACTGATATGTAGATAAATAACAGTGATTTGTTTCAGGGGGTTTACAATTGAAATCGGTGCAGCGTTTACAGTGTTGTTGGCTAGTAAAGTGGGTCTGCCAATCTCTACGACGCACTGCAAGGTGGGTTCGGTCGTGTTCGTGGGCTACGCCAGCTCGTCTAGTCAAGGCGTTGACTGGAAACTCTTTAGGTAACGAGTAAGCAGCGCTGTGCCTATACACAACGTGCTAACGTGTTTGTATTGTTTTGCAGGAACATAATCTCAGCATGGGTGGTAACAGTGCCTGTGGCGGCCATATTATCAGCGGGCTGTATGGCGTCACTCCAATATTTCGTTCTATAGTCAATAACATTATAGTCGGAGCAGTGAGACTTATCTCTTAAGTGTTTAGAAACCTAAAACAGAGGAGAAACCATAACTATATACTTAATTATGTATCATTCACTGGTTCTACAATAATAAATACATTCTACCGCTTGTAGAAATATCTTCTGTAGAGGGATACACATCTCCGTCACCATGGGTCATACATTCCATGGCTGTTAGGTAGCGTTATGAAATTTGTTAATCGGTAATATAAATAAACAAAAGGCTCTAGTGATACAATGTTGTTACCTATTTTCGTATATTTATTTGTTAATTTATTATTTATTTTTTCCACTCGAATGATGCCATACTTTATTCTTGTTAATAAAGTTTTGTTGTATAGCACAACTGTGACAACAAATAAAATTTAATTTAATATAATTTCTTACCTTTTCTTTGGTAATTCCCTACGCTAGTTATTTATTTAACATTAGGAGATATAGTATATGTCATACCACAACTTACTAAAATCTTAATCAACACTATATTTATGTATTATTTACATATATTGTTATATTTTATATACTTTAGAGTTTTTGACTATCTATTAATACTATTGAAAGCAAATGTCAGTTTTTTGCTGTGTATATTTTACAGAAAACATAATCACAGCAAAGAAAAAATATTTTCAAATTAAGTTTTGATTCCTTTGGGAAAAACTGATGTTTTCTTTTAATAGACACATTTACCAGATGGGTATAAAACCGTTAACCATAGTTACTACAGAATAGTTTTAATACATATATTTCTTAATTATTAGTATTTCAAATTTTTAACGGATCTTTTATTAATTCCAGCCATTTAAAATTTCTTAGGTCGATGTTTATATTGTTAATTATTTTTGGGTCTATAAAATAAATGACTTCCAGGTTTTTAAACCTTTATCGATCTGAGGTTTTAATACTTAATACTAGATTATTTAATTAACATTTTAAGATTATCTAAACAGCATAGATGACGTTTTTATTATTCATCTGGTATGTATGTTATAACTATTAAAATACGTTGAACAGTTTTAGTTAGTTATTATGATATTTACTATATAATTATTTAAAGTAAAACAATATAGTTATTAATTAAAATAGTTCATTATCCCTCTGCTGTTAAAATGAATGTTTCGATGTGATAGTTTTAATGAAACATAACTATCAAAGATAGAATTATTGTAGTTGACAATATATTCAACAGTAAAATATATTTTTTAGATGCTTTTATATGAACTATTATATGTTTTGTGTAGAATATACTGTATTGTTTATGATATTTTTATTATATTTTAAACATAGAATTTGAGTTATTATATGAATAAGTTAGTTTTTCAGATAGTTATTAAAAATAAATTTTGAAAGCATGTTTTTTTTATATAAATTAGTACACTCTATATGCATAAATAATAAAATAATTATTTCATAATCATTGTTCAAAAAAGATACATCATTAGTTAGAATTAAGATATAATATATAATAATATATACTAATAAAAAACATCTTTTAAATTTCATTGACATTTTTTGCTCACAACAATTTAAAAAATTTTAAACTTTTTTGAACAAGGAGTACATGTTTATTAAAATATTAAATTTAAGGTAGTGTTATTATTATTTTATTTTATACTAGGTTTGGGCAATTAGAAAATCACAAAGTAATTTTTTCTTCATATTAACATAATATTGCCCAGCCCTGTTTTATGTATATAGATGTACAATACTTTTTAAATAAATTGTTTATGCTTTCTGTTTATTAAATATCTGTATGTTTTTAGCTACACTAGTTGATTATAATATAAGAGGGTAAGTTAAATACATGTTAGAAATAAAAGGATTTTCATGTTGTCGCAAGGTAAGTACGTTTTTTTTTTAATTTTGATCGTAATAAATGCTTTCAATGCATGCAATCAGTTATATTACAATAATTGTAGTATACCATTCGTTTACAATAAGTGTAAACAAGTATCATTTTTGTAAAGAAAGTAAAAATCGAAATCAATATTTTCTTTTAAAAATAAATTAATTTTGTTAAATATACTGGTAGTTTAGTACTAAAAGGTCAGAAACCTTTATAGAACTCTATGGATCCCCTCTCTCACGGAAAATGCACACGCGTGATTGGAGCAAACAACAAATTATCCCCTCTAGACATAAGAGGGACTGAAGGGAGTCCATTTGATCTAAAATTTGAATGTTGTATAGTGTTTCTTATTTTCAAGTTGAGCATGTGTGTGCGATAGGCAGGTGAGAAATTATTATGAACAATAAAATGTGCAATTTTTAATTAGTAAATTAAATATTTCGTATTGTTTCGGTGACTCGAATGGTAAGTTATTATATATAGTAAAATGTATTTCATTTATATATTATGTTCTTAAATTTAAACAATGCTCAAGATCTTGTGTCTATTGTTTCGTGGAAAGACACGGCCATAATTATTTCTTGTTTTTGTTTGTGGTTTCCATTTAATTGGTCGATTTAAAATGTGGGTATTAAGAGCAGTGGCGGCGAATAAAGTGAAATTTATTTCACTAATCAATGTGATTCTCAACTAAATATTATGTATATGAATTATCGAAATTCAAATTTAATTGTTACTTAACAAATTTTAAAACATTTTTGATGCCAACAATAATATTTAATAAAAAGTTATTGTTTTAATGTTACAGTTAGTTGCTTTTGTTTAATATATTGTGTAGCACAATTTTTTTGTGTGTATTGGCGGGAAATTAAAGAAAACCGATCTTTTCACTAGATGGGTGTGAGTTTAGTGCATGTTCTGTACAATCATGACTAGATCCACACTCATCCAATGATTAGAACAGAATTCAACAGTTATCATCGGAAGTTTAAAGAAGTTATGTAATTTAAGGAATACGATTTTCAATGTTTCCTTTGTTTAAAGTATAAGTTATAAAGTTAGTTACGTGAAAAAGGCGCATTGCAAATTATTTTTTTACTAACAAAAAATGTAACATAGTTTCAATTCAATTAACATAAATGTAGATAATGAATTGTTTTATTTATTAAAATAATTATAACGAAAAAAATTAAGAATTAAAAGTTGTTGTTCATTTAATTTTTAATAAACAAACAACTGGTTGGTGAAATTCGTTCTAAACAAAAACCAATGTATGTAGTCTAATTAGGTTTTGATAATGAAACTATGTCCTAAAATGTGTCGAGCACTGAATAACAATTTGCATTTTCATGGCATTTTTACAAAGGCGTTGCACTCGGGCGGCGCGCGTTCTACCGCAACGAATGAATGTTAAACACAAATGTAACCAAACACTGAGAAAATACATGTTTTTGCTATTGTGAGAACTTATATTATTAGTTATAAAGTGACCAAACATACTGATTTTTAGGGTTCTGTTTTGATTTACAATTTGTAATGGATTTTAAGAAAAACCACCTATTTAAATGTATCTATAAATGTAACTAGACCCTCTGACCGGCTACCCACTTAATTTCCTAAATGTCCCACTTTTTTTAAATAATGTTTAATCCACTTGAATTTTATTTATATTAGTGATTCTATGCTTAGCATTATAATGAATTTGCTCTCGAGAAAAAAATATGCTAACACTGTCTGCGGGGTATTAAATATAAATGCAATCAACTAACAGTTCTAATGAATGGTGTGATTTATATAACGATCTACAAGCATTAGTGCCAATTACACCTCATAAAATTCGTAGTATTCACATTATTATACATTTATTACCACTGCTCTAAAATTCCAAACAAATAAATATTAATTTGACACCTCGCAGATAGTGTTTAATTTTAATGCGGGGAGGACTACATTTGAGGACTTTTCTTTTATACGATTTTAAAATCTGGTCACCTTATAATCTAAAGTTGTATGCCATTTTCTTATAATTATGTGTATGTTAGTTAATTAAACAAGTTAAAAAATATAAATTTCAAGTTACAAGTTAACCAAATAATTACCAATTAATTTAGCATTGATGCAGATTCAAGCATTTTTTTCAAGATGGAATGTATTAAATATGTACAAACAAACAACATAAAATAATTACAAAAACATTGCTTTATTTATTTTACAGTAAAAAATTTAAATTAACATAAAATCAATGGGGTACCTACTTCCTAAATCAGTACAACTGTATTAATTGTTAGTTCATTTCGGTTTCTGAGTAACGCGAATAATTTTTAAACAATGAACTAATATAAATTAATATTTGTTTAATATCAAAATGTGGCGTCTCATTGATAATATCGGAATAAATAGTAATTTATCATTAAGTGTGTATAAGGGGTAGGAGGTATTAATTGCCTTGGTTCAAAGATGATTCATAATTTAAAAGCTACATAATATTTGACTGTAATTCTAACATAATGGTACCTGTTATCACATTTCCACATAGTACGACTACAGTTTCGTTATTGTTTAGTCTGCAAATCAGATTAGTTAATGTAAATAAATATATATTCCATATCAACTATAAATATCAGAGCTAATCACTGTGAGATACAATTGTATGAATAACATAGTTGTGTCGATAGCTGGAGAGAGACGGGAGACGCCATCATCACGCTTTCTGCATTTATATTTGGCCTTTCCACAAGACCTTTTCTAACCTTCGGATTTTTATACAATTACATTACTTGGGTTACTTAGTTCTCAGTCACTGGAATTAGCTGGAAACCAGTGGCGGAACATAAACAAAAATATTATAATTAATTAGTTTTTATAAAATCAAACTTTGTAAATATCTACTTAAAATTTTATGCAAATTGGAATTGCTATAATTTTCAAATTACGAACAATCTTTTCTAGTATTTTTTGCTTCTGAAAATCATATATTACAATCGCTCGATATTATAATAAAGAATTTGTGCTCGAAGCAAAACCAAACCTAAATCTTTTTGCGGAGTACCGAAATGTTTTTTTTTTAATTGTTAAAATTCATAAACAATTTAACAGCTGCCAATCACACTGGAAATACTCCGCTGAAAGATTTTAGTTTAGTTTAAATTTAAAACCACGAACAAATGCAAATATCTTTTTAAATTAATCATTATTGAAAAACGACAAGACACATTTTAATTGTAACATTTTCAGTATCTTTATTAAAATTTTAGCGACTGGTTAATTTCTCTTTAATATTTGTCTATTGACGCTAATGAATTGTTTTATTATATTTTGTAAGAACAATGGCAATATGAAATAAAGTAAATTTAACAAAACATGCGTTTTATTATTATTATTTCTTTTAGGTTGTTGATAATTGCTTTATTAAATTTACAATATAAACTTCGTTGTTTTAACAATTATACATAATATTTTCATTTTGTACAACTCAATTGTATTGAAAAGCGAAATAAGCGAAATTAAAATGCAATAAGTATATGAACATATTTTCTGTTTTACAATTTGTTTTGATAATGGAAATATTTTAAATATCTTTAAGGAATGTCAATTAATAACGTAAGAATGGTTTTAGAAATTTTTCTCTTCTCCCTTGTAAGGATTCGTAAGTATTAGGTGACCCCCAACGGCCCAACCCGTTCCTTAAGTAAGGGTTTATTAAATTATAGAATATATGGTACAATTAAATTTAATATTAGAATAAACTATTTAATCAGCCGAAACTGCTTTCAATTAACGTATTTTAAAATAGTTAATTAGAAAAAAAATTACGTAAATAACGCTTTGGTATTTTGAAAAAATTTCGGAGGTTATAAAGATAAAAAGTAAATTAAGAAAATGATGTTATTAGAAATTATTTTGATTAATCAATAATTTGTCATTAGTTTTATCACCAAAATGGAAATAACTGGTATGATAACACAATAATTAATTATTTTAGGTAATAAAGTATAATACATACTCTAACTTTGGGAATTGAAAATATTGAATATAAGATACAAATATATAGGGTGACTCATTAAAAAAAAGTTTTGTAACTTAAAATTTTTAGAGTTTTTAACGGATATCATGTATAAAATAATTAAATATTACAAAAACATCGGGTGGTGACTGGTGTTTAATTGAAAATACTTTCTCACGAAAATACAAGAATAAATCTCCAAAATAAACCAAAATGATTTTTCAAAAAAATTTTATTTAAAAATGTTTTTTTTTTTTTTAATTGTACCACTATATAAACCTATATTTAATAAAAATTAAATAAGGGTGAAATAAAAGGGTCCTTCCGTTTATGACGATGTAGGTACTTTAATTTACTTTATCGATCACTGTGGGGTTTCTAAGACCCAAACTAGTAGGTATAAATTCAATGTTTTATAAATATTTTGTTTTTCTATTTATAGTTTTTATGCACTATACTATGTTCAATTTATCAATTATATATGTACATAATATTATGTACTGTTAAATAATTCTTAACAATTAATAAAAAATTATTTAGTATTTAGTAAAATAATGAAGTTTTTAATACTAGGGTCTACTATATCCCAGTATGACTTATGTCCCAAACAGTGGGACCGTAATCTAGTAATTTTTCAAATACATTTTATTATTATTAGTTTGACAAACAATTTTGAATATAAAGAAGCCAATTGAAACTGCAATCGCAGTTCAAATTGTTTAGTATGTTATTTGTTTATAAATCAATGCAAGCTGACGATGACCTCAGGTCAAATAACACACACATACAATAAATAAAATAGTTTAGTGAGAGATTAAAATAGAAATGCCAATAAATCGTTTTTGTATTTTAAATAATAACAAATACAGTATATAATAATGCGTAATAAAATAGTAAAGCCTCTCTTAAAATTAGTATAAAATCTAACTCTCTAATGTCGGGTATTATAAAGATTTTGATTTAGAGGAAAACCTAAGCTGGGAGCTATAAAATATAAGTGGCTGCCCACTGACAGTTGTAATCAATGGTGTAGTATAAATAAATTACCTTGACGCATGCACATACAATGGTATAAAAGCAATGGTGATAGTGTAACATCATAGAATAATACGTTTATTATTAATTATTATAAACATTATTATTGCATTTATTACCACTGTCTTAAACTCCCGATCAAATTAAAAACGATTTGCTTTCTCGCAGTTCGTGTAAGCTTTGATTTTACTGAACCTAGTTAGAAACTTAAAATTCTAGGTATATATTATTTTTATGAAGAGAATTGTAAGAGAAATATAATTTTTTTATTTAAAATATAATTTATCTACAGAAAAGAGGTAAAAAATTGTTCTAAAGAGTTTCTACTCGTTGACTCATCAACACACAGCGCAAGTCCCTTAATTTTGATGTGTTCTTATGGATGCCTTCTTTTTAAGAACCTTTTTTAAGCACCTTCTAATCTAAGACCTAAGATATAGTTTTCCGAAATTAATTTTTACTTATAATAATCAAAATTTGAATCTTGTCTCTATCTCTTAAACGATAAACTATTGACTCATTTTATGTGTATTAAATAAAATTTTTAAAAAATATTTTGAAATTAAAAATTTTGATATAATTTTTTTTAAATTAATGCAACTCTGTGATTTAGTCAAATTGATTTCTGAACGGATTCGACTTGCTAGCAATTTATTTCATAACAAAGAAACAATAACAAAAACATAGTAAAGGGTACGCTAGAGATATTTTATGTACTCATAGTGAGAGTTTCGACAACGACGCCATTTTTAGACAAACCAGCATTTATGTATTATTTTTAGCACGTATTAAAAAACTTAAATTAAAATTAAACGTAATGTAATAATATGAAGTATATTAAATGGTATTGATTAGTAAAATCAGATAATACGGGTGTGAGTGAAACTTAACTAAGGTACTGGCACCAGTTATGGTCGCTATAAGAGCAAGGTTTACTGTTTTTGTGTTTGACGGGCTTATTTTTTGTAATTATCATGAACTGAAGTTTCTAATAAAACAAGTAACTCTTTATTTAATAAATTTATTTACCAAATTCCGCAAATATAGTTTGTTTTTTTAATTATAGCCTTTTATGTTGTTTACTGGAGAAAAATGTGTAGAAGAAAGAATCGTCAAATTTGAAACAATGTAAAGCAGTTGCTATGATAATATAATAATTAATAAATAAATTTTATCTACTAATAATTAGTTTAAATGTCCTCCATTTTGACATCTATTGCCTGATTGTCATCAAATCACGCTGTAAGACAGTTAAATGTATATAGATTAATATTCAGAAATGGTAGTAATCAAATATCAACAAATATTTCGAATTCTGTACATTTAATTACAAAATAGCCATTACTGGAGTCATATCCAAGACTAGTGCCAGTACCTTATCTACAATCAGTCGGGCTGTCGGAACTCTTACTATAAATATCTCTAATGTACGCAAAAAGGGCTCGCTTTCTGAGATTGCGTGTATATGTGTACGCAACAGGTTGCGCCAGTACCGGATGTCGGCCTATAGGTTTTCACACACACTGTAACAATCGTTGCGGCGCGTTGCCCTTGAACCCCGCGGACGCGCCGTGAACGAGAGCGCGATCTCATAGCAGTCTTTGTTGATCCATGTCGTAAAGTCAGAGTTTTGGTTTGTAGACAGCAGTTATATACATGTATGGTGCACTATTAAAAAAATAAAATGGAGCCAACAATGCGATGTAGTTGGCCGATATTAATCTGAATGGAAGAAATTGTACTTATGATAAATATGTTTCCATTGAGGCAACTAAATGAAAAAAATAGTTTTGTTGAGCGTAGTTGTTCTTGGTCGAAAATTAACTCTCATGCGCGAAGTGTGTTTTCACTTTCTATATAGGTACTTGGAAAAATTGCTTTTTTTAACAAAAAGCAAACGCCTCCAATAGTTTGTAATTTTGTATTACGATCTTAGGAACATTACCTAATATAATACCCTATTTGCAAGATCAAGACTTCAGCAGAAAACACGGATCCTCTATCCCGGAATTCTCGACGCCGCCTCACATAAGAGGACCGTCGACGTATTAATGGAACAATATATGTATATTGTTTATTCAACCGACAAAAAATTCGTAGTTAACGGAATAATTCTATTCCATTCGCCGCATTTAACGTTACCGCGTAATTGAGCGAATTACGTTTTCTTTCTTTTTTCAGAATCTTTTTAACAGTGTGGTATTTCTGAAGAAAAGGGAAATTGCCTATTTCATAAATTCCATTAATTGTAATTAGTAATATTATAATAATAATTTTTATTAATACATCTATAGGTAAAATTCAGGAGGATATGGACTTATTACTATTATTACATACACCCCTGTAATCTGTAATTGTTTTGGTCGTTTTTGGTAGAAAATAACCTTGCTGATCTCGGGGAAACAATAATTTGAGAAAAAAATAGAACATTTATATATTTTTTGTGTATTCTGATGTAAAATTTCTTATGCTATTTTAATCGAACTGAAAGTAAGTATATTTTTTTAAAATATTTGTTGGAAATTAAAAAAATATGTCATCCCGATTACAAATATACAAAAATTTTATCAAAACATTATTGCTGAATGCTGAGGGTCCACTAGAATCTGTTATAGGGGTCTGTAAGCGAGGTTAAGAAACTCTGGTTAACAGGTATAACAAACGACATTATCCAGCTTTATTTTATAACACATAGAACGCGCGCGAACGTTTTTAAAACATTTTATTGTGTGCGTATGATAGGTACCTGTCTAGTGCCTATATCATGAGACTGAACAAAGGTGAACATCACGAATGCTGTGAGTGTATAAAATATAATTAACGTCCTTAATAATAGTGTCTGCCTGTTATGTTCGCGTGTCCAATGGCAGCTAAAGGAGAAATAATTGAGTTATTCAGAAACTAATGCGATCAATTCAATTTTTTATATTTTTTTTACAATATAAATCGATTTTGAAATTTTCAAGAAAACGATTTATGTTATAAATTTTGACTCATTTGCACCTATATTCACAGTATATTCAGTTCTCGGAAATTTTTGATTATATTTTCTATTTTATTTCCAATTTTTTACCAATTGTCCACTTTCTGGAAAGTCAGGGAAAACTCAGGGAAGCCTAAAGTGGCCAGGGAATTTCTTTAAAATTCTGAAAAGTCAGGGAGTTTATTATATCTGGGAAGTCAGTGAAGAAGAAAAAAGTGTATACTCTCACATTCTGGGGGCCTCTCGATCACTTCTTGCTCCCGAGTCTCAAGTGGTCAGGGAATTTTGAATCTGTAGTCAGGGAAAGTCAGGGAATTTTATTTTCAAAAAACAGTGGACACCCTGTGATATTGTAATTAGAGAAAAATATATATTTAATAATAAATTAATTAAATATGGATAATTCCAAATAAAATTCACATACTTTTATTTATTTATTTATTTCTTATTTATAACCAGAAGTTATCCGCAGCTTCGCCAATTAAATAATTATCATACAAAAAAATAAACACTGTTATTTGTTCGGGCATTGCCCCTTTTAGAAATAAATTCTAGTTTTCTGTTTATTACAATTTAGTCACAGTTATTAAATAAGCTTTGATAATAATATATGAAGGAGTAATATAGGTCTGCAAGTGTTACTGATACATTATTGACAATTAAACTGCAAGTGGCACGCCCGCATCTGTAAATGAAAAAGGTAAGAAAGAAAATGTTATTTTTTTATTAATTTTTGGAAACTGCGAAATTAGAAAATTGACAAAAGAACACAGAAGTGTAGTTGTTTATTTTGGCTTTTGAACGGTTTAAATATTAACAAATCCGCGCTGTCCAAACTCTTACTGGAGTGACTGGTCCACCCCCAGTTCACACGTAATGTTTTACGAGCCCCCCTCCCCCAAAGCCATACGTAATTATTTAAAACTTTTTTTCTTTTTAGAAAATATCGGAAATCATCGAACCTGATACAAGATACCCAAATATAGGTTTCGAATTAGTCATTAACTCAATTTACCAAAAATGTGGAGTGACCATCTTTGTCAGTAACCCCACGATGTATTCATTTGCACCAATACACTCACACTGTCACTATTATGTGCGTATGTGTGTTCGTGTTCGCCCGCTAACAACAAATAACTTTATGTCAATTAGGTACATTTTTTTACCACGCCGTATAGTTTGCGTATACACAGCAGTAATATTAACCTGTTTCACCTTGGATTCTAACTTTTTGTTATTTACTTATTATTTTTTAATTGACCTATCGTTTTCGCCTAACAAAAGAGAAATAACAATCGAACTGTTTGAAAGTAATCTTGACTTTATTAAAGTTTAATCTAGTTTAATTTAATTCTGAGTACCAGTAGGCACCTAAAAAATTTATTAAATCAAAATACTTCAGAAAGTATTCATTTATAATGTGCCAAATTTAGATTTTATAATCTGTTTATACTTTGTGGAATTTGGTTAAAATTTAAAACTACAAAAAACGACATATTTTTGGATTGGATAACTTTAATTAAACACTATAGGTACATATATTATGAAGGTTGTGGCGTTACAAATTACAATTATTACAACACAATATGATGAAAACGCTTTGAGAACCATTGCATTCGGTTTGAAGATTTTTTTCAACAAAAACTGTCTAGTCGTGACTGGAGCGATTTATCTAGAAATAAACGTACTCCGTAATTTTTTCAAAATTTTTAAATAAAACAAGCTTTTTTATATTTGTTTAGCGAAATATTTGTTATTTTTCTATTCACGAGGGGGGTTACTCTCTGTGCTATTCTTCGTCCCGCCGCCATTGAGCATATCAATATAAATTGTATGGCTGATTCTCAAAAAAGTAGAAAAATGATTTTGTTATATTGTGGTTTTTTTTTTTTTTTTAATAATGTACAATTTCTTTCGTAAATATAATAAAACAGGGTAATTTTCTGAAGGGTTATAGTGGTCCCCAATATTTTTGACTTTAAAGGGGGTTAAAACAAAAATTCAAAAGTGAGGATATGATAGCTTAGTGTATTAGTGAGGGAATGACAAGCGAAAATGTAAATTTGGTTAATAATACTTTAAAACAATTTCAACAATACACTTCAACACTCAGCCCTTTCGCCATATTTATTTTTTAATGTCAGTATTGCCACATTATAAAAACAATAACACTGCGTTCAGATAGATTTAAAATTACGGTCTAATTTCACTGTTACAGAAATTGTGAGGGAATGATTCGTTTTTTAAGGACATACTTGTACATTTATTTTCTGTTATTTTCTGTTTGTGTTTTACTTACTGTTGTACATTTTTAAATAGATAATATTTTTATAAATGAATAAATAATAAGTTATTAAACACATTCTAGAAAACTTTTCGAAACAAATTAGAAATATATTTAAATTTGGTGGTTGGGACACAGTGAGGGAATGATTTTTGAGGTATAAATTTTCATATATTTTTACAATTTATAATAACTGAAATAAAATTAATATACAATTTGGTACACCTAGTGATGTAGTTTCATATAAGAGAATCTCCTTAACTTTAATTTTCGATCTCGTTTTATAGAAATCAGAAAGGACAACAATTTAGATTTTTTTTGAGAATCAGCCGTATACAGATGGAGAGAGGCACTGAACTTTAATAAAACAAACATAAAACACTAATTAATATAATAATTCCCACCATGAAGCACGTCAAGAGTCATGAAATATGTTCCCAAAACGCCATAACTCATAATTAAACTACGAGTATACAACGTGTTGACATTGTTATACGAATAATACAGTGCAAGGTATATAAAGACAAGACAGTCTCAATAGCTCCATGACCAAACAGCGTTTGCGCGGGAACCGTCACCCAAGGGATATATTCAAATGTTATAAATGTATAATTAGTATAGAAAAAAATGAATTTTTCAAACACAATAATTCCTTTATCAACGAAAATTGGTATAGAGATAGTTTGTAATCTACACTTTAAAAAACCGATGAGTGCGCAGTTGCCATTTTGAAATTATTTGCGCGTAAAAACAATTTTTCGCCCCGATCACCCCTTGCAAAACTATATTTGCATACCTTTGTCGACACACTCATCGGTTTCTTCAAACTATCAACCAATTTTCGTTGATAAAGGAAATATTGTGTTCAAAAAATCTATTGAAGAGTGTGTTCTATTCTTATATACATACTTACCTTGAGACAGTGGTTATATCCTATTCACTTTTTTAATTTTTATTTTAGCTCCAACTATACATGTGAAGTAATTTTCGATGAAAAAATACTGTATTTTTTAGCAGAGGGCAAGGTATATAAAGAGAAGGTAGTCTCAACAATTCCTTGACCAATCAGCGTTGGCGCGGGAATTGACGTCACCTGGGGGATATATTCAAATGTCATAAATTTTTAATAGAATATTAATTACACAAAATTCCTTTATTTATTCTTGTTTTCGTATTTTTTGATATTTTAACAACACATACAATCAAATAAGTACAAATTCGACATAGCTAAATCATAAAGTGCTGTCAGAATCATATAACGTATTGCCAACTTAAGAATAGTAAAAATGATGCTTCCAGAATTGACCAAATTGTCTTTGACAGTTTTTTTATGATTTTACAATGTCGAATTTGTACTTATTTGATTGTATGTGTTGTTAAAATATCAAAAAATACGAATACAAGAATAAATAAAGGAATTTTTTGTAATTAATATTCTATTAAAAATTTATGACATTTGAATATATCCCCCAGGTGACGTCAATTCCCGCGCCAACGCTGATTGGTCAAGGAATTGTTGAGACTACCTTGTCTTTATATACCTTGAGCAGAGGGAACATTTTTATTGCTGTCTGTATATTTCTGTTGTCTAGTAAACTGGACTTCCTCACCAATCTGGGTCATTCTCCGTGCTCAAGACTACAAAAATAATTTCCTCTGTTCAGTTCATTTTCAAGTTATTAAGGCAGAATTTGACTGTTGTATCCTATATAATATTATCACATACATTTGACAATGTATCCGATATAATATTAAATCATTTACAGATGTAGCAAATATACCGAATATGAATTTAAAAAATAAAATTTGCGGTAGATTTTTAATGTTGTAAATAAATTAGCGTAAACTTTTGACTACCTGCGTATTATAAAATATGTAAGCGTGGGGAAAAATATTGTTTAAGGTATGAAATTCTTAAATATTAACTCACTATCTTTGGAAAACAAATTAAATTGCTCAAATTCTCGTTTGTTTATTAATATTTTCAAAATGTAATTCCTTATCCGACTATAGCTTATGAACGGCATAAATAAAGCAGGAAACATAAAAAATGACTTATTAAAAAGAAATATTTTCCCATAATAGTTAACTATATTATAATATACGTGTTTAACAAAATTGTTTTTACGAGACAATTTTATATGTGACCGTAACACAAAAACACTAAATTTTAAAAGTGTCTATATATTTCACTTTTTGCTGCATTTTTCTGACAGTTCCCACTAAAGTATAATAATAATTGTTTAGAGACCTTTACCTACCTGAGCAATTCTTAAAAATTTCAAGTTCGCAAGGTTTACAAATAAAAATTGTTAACAAATCCGGTAATGTTCTCAAAAGATTTGTTCGTATTTTAAAAATATTTTTGTTTTCGGTAATGTACGAACATATGACTATAAGGGTCGATCCAGATTATCGTGCCGGTCTCGGTTCGGTCTCGCTCCAGTAAAATATTCAGTATAATAAATTTAAAGCTCCTTCAGCGCTAAATGCTCCTTTAACCTAAATTTTGAATTTTACAAACGTGATTTGAATCAATATTTAGGTTCTCAATGAAAAATGTACATAATATGCATTGTAAAAACATAGCGCAGAAAATTAAAAATCAATTTAATTTGTTAATAATATGACAGTTATTTAAAGGAGCATTTAGTTAAACTTGATAATATCGGACCTTCGTATTTAAAAATGTATGCATAGGGTTTGTTATAATTTTGCCAAAAAACACCTTGTTGCTGTTTTGTCTAACACGGTATTACACATATATAAACTAAAAACGTATATTTACATCATTGATAAAATAATTTCACAAGATTTTGTGCATTTCGGTGAATGCCATTTAAATATATAAATAGTTTAAGATTGATGTAGATTATGGCCTTGGTTTGAAACAAAGGTACCTTACACGGGGACGTGGATTTTAAACAGGTGTCCTAAAAGTCTGCAAACGGTTGAATAATTCAAGTGGAA
Source organism: Sialis fuliginosa (assembly GCA_961205875.1). Lineage (NCBI taxonomy): Eukaryota > Metazoa > Arthropoda > Insecta > Megaloptera > Sialidae > Sialis > Sialis fuliginosa. The sequence continues at coordinate 14,116,028 of OY540817.1, forward strand.
TAATTTTAAATAAACAAATTATATGGTGCAATTTTATCTACTTACCAGATAAATTCATCAAAATTAAGGTTCATGTTGGGCCTTGTTGCATAAAATTTTTAAATAAGATCTCTTTTTTTACGATATTTTTTAATTCCAGAGAATTACCTAACCAGGGTGTCCACTTTCTGGAAAGTCAGGGAATTTCTTTAAATTTCTGAAAAGTCAGGGAATGTATTATATCTGGGAAGTCAGTGAAGAAGGAAAAAGTGTATAAATTTAAGTTGACGAACAAAAAAAAAGGTCCTCAAATTTTCTTTCACATTCTGGGGGCCTCTCGATCACTTTTTGCCCCTGAGCCTCTAGTGGTCAGGGAAAAGTCAGGAAATTTTATTTTCAAAAAACAGTGGACATCCTGCTAACCGAGCTTCAGCCGGATTCCCAAAACCCTATTCTAGTGTGCCACTTGTGTCAACAAAAATGATCAATACACGAATCCCAAGTAACAAATAAAAATCATTTGTTTTATACCAAAATAAATAGATCCGTGTTGAGAAGAAAATTTTGTAAAACTACGGACAGACAGACACGAGCACAACAGCGATGCCGAAAACCACTTTCTTTACGTTTTGAAAGTAGTAAAATCAGAATCTGATCTTATCTTAAGTACGATTTTTCGACCATATAGATTAGTATGATTAGTTAATAAAATGGCCAAGTACATGTTTAGCACGCACATGATAGGGTTCCGTAGTCATTCTCACTACGATTTATAAAAAATACTTATTTCAAAATGTTTCATAAACTATTTTTGCTACAGTGTTCGTTATAATTTTCATTGAAAGTATTAATTAAAAACTACATTCTAGAATTTTTTCAGATTTTTTGAATTGATAGTTTAGAAATTAGAGTGGTAGAGGTCTGACAACGACATTTAAATCGTGACTGATGGTTTAAAACCAAAAGCTCATACAACGTTTTTGTTGCATTTTAGGAGATTTATCTAAAAACACCCCACTCAATGGAGTTAGTGGAAAAAATGTGAGTACACTTTTCAGTCTATGAGAGAGGAGACAAAAAATGTGTTGACAGCGTTCGTTATAATTTTTGTATCTTTGTGTATCAAAACCAAACAAACCAATTGAGAAATAAATATGTAGACAATTTTTCGACAATACGCACGCCTCTAAACGTTTTTTTATGCATTGTTACAAACAATCACCAATGACATCGAGTACACAAATGATACAAAAAAATGACTACATAAGTTGTACACGAAAATACCTATTTCCATTGATTATACAGCGTACAAGCCAGTCTACCGCTTGTGAAACCAATGGTCATAATATAGTCGTATAAAAAATTACTTGGCCTGTACAGGGATGTCTAAATTCAATTAAGGTTCTGTCTGGTACAGGGATCGGCAACAAGTGATTTTCTTTAAGAAAATCTTATTTATATACTTATTTATATTCCGCGGTGATCTTGATATGAAGATTGGGTTCTGGGTGTAAGCCGCATCGATTTGGTCGTGTTATGTAAAGTATATATCATATATGATACATGTTTCTATTAATTTTAATTTTCAACTTTTTAAATTAATTAAGTTGACACAGTACGCCAATGTTGGATTTAAAATGGCTGTGACATGTTCGACTATCAAAACTGTCAGCACATTTTCAATTATACTTTAATCAAACAATTTTTAAAGAAGTCCGATATGTCCAATCCAAGATTGCGACCAAATTTCGAAATCTAATATAACTATCTCAGGGAAATCTACTTACAAACATCTCCCATTTTTGGAGGATTTAGTTACTTTATGTAAAATTAATAATTTTATCTATTTGAAAGTATTTTGTACATCCCTGTTTTTGAGACTTACGTATTGTTTTAAATTGTAATTTTCCCTCTACCTTTGTACAGGTATATATTTAAAACAATAGACAGAGAAAATGATAAACTCATTACAAGACGTTCTTGGTTGTTTTATATCAGTGGCTACAAACATTTATTTTCTACAATCTACTTTATTTTTAATTTAAATTTAGTTGTACAAAACTTCACTTATATGTCTTATGCTAGATTTTCTAAATACCAAGTCAGTACATACATTTTTTCATACTTTTAGATTTGTTAAATCTATTATAAATTTTAAATATAACAGTCTTCGAAAGCATAATTTGGAGTTTGGACGTATTATTAATTATTCCAAATAAAAATTAACTATATTCACGATTCACCCATAAGTAGGGTGACCAGGTTTAAGTTTCTGAAAACCCTGAGATAAACAACTGTACATAATACGGAAGTGAGGGGGGGGGGGGGGGGGTGAAGGAAGAGACATTATTTTCTCATTGTCAGTTAAAATAAAATTTATATTTTATTAATACTGTTTTAAAAATACACAAATGTATATTTAATCTGAACCGGCGCTAGGGATGGTGTGTTAAAAATTCATATTACCCCCATTCACATCTCATAGTAAGATTAAAAAAAATTTTTTGAATGTTAAATACATAATATAACAAAATAATTTTATTTCTTTTAATTGAATTCATATTTATCACAACATTATTAATTTATAAGCAAGTTATTTTGAAAATAAAGCTCTACAACAAAAGAATAATATTTACCAAATTGAATGCAATATTAAACTATAATGGAAATTGAGGTGAAAATGATAAATTTCAGTAAAATTTTGCCGCCCTCGGTGATTTTAAATAAGCTAACATATTTATTATTGTTATATTTATTATTTTGACAATCGAAATGAAGCAGGTATTGTTACATCAAGTTTATTTTATGTTACGGTTATATTAAGTTGAATTATTAGAAAACCCGGAGAAATTATAACTACACCCGGAGCCCGGAGAGATGGTATTCAAACCCTGAGACTCGGGGTGAAAACCTGAGACCTGGTCACCCTAGTCCTGCCACCAATTTTAACTTTTGTTTCGACCAGTGAAGAAAATTTCGATCGAAATGATTGTAATTATTTTTTAATAAAACTAAAAAGTTTCTGTTTAAAAACGATGATATAGATTTATTATATTTCATTAAATTTATTGTTTCTTTTTGTCGTTCTCAGTATAAATATTTTCTAAAAAAATTCAAAAAATTATTTGACCTGCTGGTAACAAGTCCTATCTATAAAATTAGTATCTAAATCTAATCTTCAGCCCACAAAGAATGTTCGTACTGAATTAATGGAAACAGAATGGCATTACTACGACTGTGGGGAAGACAGACTGGCTGATATGAGGAAGTGCAGTCGATGTAGCAAGTGGTATCCCAGGAGAATGTGTCGGTCTATCAGCAGAAGATGCAGTTGATTTCGAATGCCCTAATTAGAGTTATTATTACTGTTAAAACTATTTACAATGTTTAATTTGACCTCAATTTCCAAATATACATATGTTGATACTTAGATTCATTTTGAAGAATTTAGGCCTTATTATGCTACCGTAGTATAATAAGGCCTATTTGTGTTAATTGTAAAAATGATTATTTTTGTTTTGGTTTTTGATAGAATTTATCTTTTTTTTTGTCTTAGAGTATTTATAAGACTCAGAGAAACAGATTGATAATAAATTTTCATGAGTACATTTATTACTCTTGAGTATTATTACCCGGAAGTACCTTATTAATTAATTTTATAATTTCAAAAAATTAATATTTACAGGGCTTCGAATTGGAACTGAACCGAAAACCGGAAAAACCGTTATTTTTTGCCGGAACGAAAACCGGAACAGAACCGAAATAAAAATATCGGTTTTTACGGTTCAGTACATGTTAAAATACGCGCGTTAACATGATCTTATTTCCCACTTCAATTGTCGTTCGAACTATCATACAAGTACCATAAAATATTCTAAATTATGGTAGAAAAATTTTGTTTTATACAAATATTTTTTTTTAATTAATCACTCGGAGCTGAACCGAAAAAACCGGAAAAACCGTTATTTTTTGCGGAACGAAAACCGGAACCGAACCGAAATATATTTTTTTGCTCGAACCGGAACGAAAACCGAAATGAAAGAAATAACGGTTCGAAGCCCTGATTTATTATATTATAAGATTCGAATGATACACCACTGACATTCGGAGTGCATTTTTGCGGAGCACAATTATAACAAGGGTAGGTAGCGTATTATGAGTCCTCTATCTTACCTTGTCTTAAAATCGAAATTAAAAAAAAAAATTATATGTAAAAATATATATTATATACATATATTCAAATGTAATAAAATACAAAAGTTTTGAAAGGCAACTTGTTGAGAATTTCTGGTGTAATTGTCCGTTCGAGTTTGCTTTTTATTCTTCATTTCGAGAATAAAGTTCATGCTGTAATTCACTATTGACCTTCGTGTTTTTATCTCCCTCCTTTCTGCGGTTTTAGAAAGAGAGACAATACGATACGGAGATTTGGTTCAATTTTAAACAATTCGATTTGTTTAATGAATGTCCACATATCATAGTTTTTTAGTTCAATCAATGAAATAAGTATACAATTTCATTTTTCTCTCTTGTAAAAGAGTTATTTGACTTTTATGACAATCAGTAAAGAAATGATTCATTTAATCAAAAGACATTATCAAGACAGACATTATTAAAAGAATACGCTATTAAAATATATATGAAGTCAGTGGCGTAGGAATAGGGCCCGCAGAGCCTGCAAAGCGAGCGAGCCACGAAAGACAAAAAAAATGCACATACGCATAAAAAATGAATAATAAAATAAAAATTACACAAATAAATTAATAAAAATCTTATTTAAGAAGCCCTGTGTTACAATCCCGTCTTAAGGCCATGTTACAAATTAGTATAGAAATGTTTGTCTCAAGGAGTACTCCAGATCTATTGATTTTGGTGCTAATCGGATTAGGGATTTTGGAAATATTTGATTTTTTGTTTTTGGAAATAAATGAAAATTTGTCAAATTAGTTATTCTACGAATGTGTATTCTGATAAATCCCATTGACATTTTTCATTTATAAAAAATTATTTAAAAATATATTAAATAACATGGAAGTCATGTATGGTTCTCTACACCGATATTTTTTAAGATGAAATTTCATTCATGGCTGATACAAACTCATATTTTTGAGAGAAATAAAACTCTTTTAACTAATTGTAAACGAAAATTATTAACAAAAAAAAGTCACGTGTTTGTGTATGAATGACAAACATGTACGTACGTGTAGCATGAATATTTTGCTGACATTGGATATTGGAAAGAATTCGTTTGAATAATTACAATTCTGAGAAGGGAATAAACTGTATCCGTTACCCCTCGTACATCGACGTACCCTTTTCCAAGCGAAGGCACCAGCTTTGTGTCTCAGGTACACTTTTGAGATTAAAACAGGTGTGGCCTTAACTTATTTATGTACAGGAAACCAATTTTAACCCATTTACACCCACTGTTATAAATTTATAATTTTAGTAATATGTTTATTTTAAAACCGTACTTTCGGGTTCTTAGCGATATGACATATCGGATACGGATTTGTATTCGGATACAGATTTTTATTACTTATAGTCAGAGCCGTCTTTAATCTATTGGAGGCCCTGGGCACATTAGGATAATGGGACCCCTATAACCTTGACAGAGCACTATTTTGTTAGGATAGACAAATAAAAGTAGATAAGCATAAATTAATAGATCAGTGGCGAAGCGTCCATGGAAGCAGGGGAAGCAGTGCTTCCCTTACATTATGGGTAAATTAATACAAATATGTGTTTTCAGTTAATAAATAATTTAAAAATATTATTAGAATATTCATCTTTATGCGCAACTCAAACATTTTAACCAAAAATAGCATTTAATATTAATTTACACGCTCAACTATAAAACTATAATACCTCTACGTCTTATTTTCTTGTATTTTAGTCGATATTTGTATGACGAATTGAAGTTCACTGCAGGAAATTTCACTAAAAAATTTCGAATTTTTGATTTTGTTAAAAGTATGTTTATTGTATAGAAAATTACGTGAAAAGTTGAATGCTTCAAACCGCAGGTCTGTATCTTAAACCGTTCTCGAGATATAGCCTCTCAAAGTTTCAATTTTTTCAAAATTTTGAAGAAAAATGGCCCTAACTTTTGAACGCGTGGTCGAAATTGATTTTAGTTGACGGATTTGGAATCAGCGTATCAAAATCTATATAATGACATGTATAATACCTTAAAACTCGAAAAACAAAAATTCGCGAAAAATCGAAAAAATTCAAAGGAGTATACCTTAAAATAATGTCGATTTTTGGCAAAAATTTTTTTGTTGGATTTTAAAGTATTATACATGTCATTACATAGATTTTGACACGTTGATTTCAAATCCGTCAACTAAAATCAATTCCGACCACGCGTTCAAAAGTTATTCCATTTTTTCTCCAAAAATTTGAAAAAACTAAAACTTTGAGAGGCTATATCTCGAGAACGGTTTGAGATACAGACCTGCGGTTTGAAACAAACAACTTTTCACGTCATTTTCTATACAATAAACATACTTTTAACGAAATCAAAAATCAAAATTTTTTAGTGAAATTTCATGCGGTGAACTTCAACTTGTCATACAAATATCGATTTAAATACATGAAAATAAGACGTCGACTCATTTAGTTACTATATAATAATATAAGAATTTATTTAAAAAATTAATTTAATTTCGATATAAATATGTTTTTTCGGTAATAAATATCGGTTACCGTTTGGTGATATGGGGGCCCCTATCGATCGCGGGGCCCTGGGCACGTGCCCAGAGTGCCCAGTGGGAAAGAGGGGCCTGCTTATAGTACCTGTTTCTGCTCGCAATTTGTCAGAATAGTTCCGGATATTCGATAGTTTCGGATACGGAATTCCGTAACACCCCTACTTTTAAATACGTAAATATCACATTCTACCATATTGTGTTACATTGTTACAATGAAAATCTCATTAAAGTCGGCGCAGTAGTAATTCACTAACTCTTATATTTGTTCACTCTAACCAAATACTAACAAGGGAACCTTTTCAAGTGGTAAAATCGTATCGAGTTCAAATTTTGTATATAGTTAGAGGAGGTCAGGAGTAGTAAGAAAAAAATTATTTTAACTGCGGTAAAACGGTTGAAGGGGGTGAAATACCTCTATGAAAATGTGCAAAATAATCGTATATTTAAGTGATGCTGTTTATTATTATAATTCCGATTTGAAGTACGCTATAAGTTTGATGGCGTACCAACAAGAAATCCCAAAAATACGTCGTCTCCTCTACGTCCCACGTTTTCCATCTCTTTGTGTTTTGACCATGTTTTAACTGACGACGCTTTTTGAAATGTGAATGCGAAGTACATTACGATGAAATCCCTATACTCCGTAGATACTGGGGTGGCTAAATAGATATAACTATGCATCTTTTTCCGGTTTAGGAATAGCATAATCTACACACATTTTTCAACTCGGTTTTACTACATCGGTTACAATAAAACCGGAATAACAGCGCTGTGTAAACGTACTCAATAATAGGTGCAATTCATATATGAGAGCTAATACGTCATCCACGTCTATAACGAGTTGTCGTGGACTTTTAAGTACAACTAGTTAAACTCGACGTAAGTTTACATATCTTTAGTTTAACTGAGCGTATGATTTTAATAATCTTTTGCGCAACATTTTTGTATACTGCTCAACCCCCTGATCAGATAGCGTGATTGAACAACGAAATGCTACTTTCCATCAATGCGTTTCGTGGAGATAGTCACTTTCACTTCTGAATGAAAAATTTAATAATCATAATATGAACAACGACAAAATCCTACGATCAAAAATGAAAACTCTTTATTTAATATTTTCTCTATTTTTGTTATATTCCCCAAAATATCTATAAAAACCATAATTATAGCGAAGGGGCTTACAGACGCGACCCTGTACTTAAGTATGGGTTTGTTATAATAAATTCTCAGCGTCGTTGTCTGTTGGTAAGAGAACTCACATTTGACGGTTGGCTTGGCGTTACCTGTTTGTTACAGTTACAAAGACAGGGGGTTTGTGCGTGTGTCTGTGCGCCCATGTGTGTGTGTGAGTGTGTCAGTTTTCAGGTAGCCATCCCACCTGTTGTTAGCATTTCGACTTGTACGTACATATTGGCAAATGTGTGAAGTAAACAGATTTTTATATATGTACGTTTAAACTTACTACTCATTTTATGTTTTAGATTTGCTTGAGTCTTGATTTCTTTATTTAAGCTAATTTTATTTGTATAATAGTATTTTTTTATGCATTTTTTTTTCATGAATGTTTTATACTAATTTGCAGCGGACTTTTAAAAAAAGAATTTATATTTGCTTTAGGCTTTCATGGTCGTTGGCCATATTTTAATTTATATTAATAAAATAAAATTTAAGTTAATTTAATTTCATAACTCGGTTGAATTGATTTAAAAAATCACGTAGGTATAGATGTTATCAGTGCTAGCCTTAGCAAATCTGGTGCCCTGGGCGAGATTTATTATTCCGCCCTCTCTCCCCCTAAAAAAATGTTAAAAAATCACCGAAAATGTCAATTAAAATTGATAAATTAACAAATATGTTGAATAATTCATATCTCAGCTTAGCGCGATCCTACAGACTCAAACTTTTTTTTAAAATGTAAATAAATATTTTTTTTAGTGATGATAATAGGTAAATTAAAACAGATTAAAAATTATGTTAAATATTGCAGCTTTACTTTCTAGTAATTTTCATAGATTTAAAATTTATTCATGTCCTACTTATGTAAAAGTAAGTAAAAAATACATATTTTTTTGTAAACTGTGTAATATGGTTCATATGATTGAAAAAATACAATAACTTTTGCACAGTACCTAACAAAATATTTCATAATTTTATTACACTTGAAAATGAACGAATTTTCAGTCTGAGGAAAAGTAAAAAATATAGATTTTGTTCAGCTATATTTTTATTTATTTACCGAACAATTTTACTAGTGGACAGTAATATCAAAAAAAAATTGTTTGACTTCTGTTTGTAAAACTACTGTTCTGGTCGTCAAACTAACTAACATTTTATCATATTTTGCAGGATTTTTTCAGTTCAGCTATACAATATAATTATAATCTTTAATTAATATATCTAATAAAGAAATGATATATTATATATATATTTGAAACCCTCAAAATGTTAAACAAAATTCACACCATTGTTCTAGAAGCGCTGCGTGAGTGTTCTATTATTTTATAACGCAACTAATAGATCTTCCAAGATTACCAAATGTTATTTTCAAGTATTAGCATATAATAACCACGCTAGAAACCAGTTATATTCGAGAACCATTAGGCACAGATTGTAGATGCCTGTTTTTTGTGTTGTCTATCAATGATGTATGCATGTAATTTATAAATTTAGTTTACTCGGATGTACCCATATCATATTAGAAATTATAATAGATTTATATTGATTTTCTATTGTGGAATTTTAACAAACATACGGGTTCAAAGCGAATTATAAGGGTGGTTATATCAAAAATATTATGGGTTATATACAGAGATGTATTGAATTATATTTGGGTATTTAAATTCTACATTTTTGTCGATGTTTGTCTGTTGTGTGTAGCCATTATTATTGTATTGTTATTTTCTATAATAATAAGTACCAAATCTAAGTTTTCTAGGTTAAACAGTTCAGAGGTTAGAAGGCTGTACTAGGCGGACGGATGGACAGTGTTAGTTTCATTTTTTTCAATTTTTTGGTACGGTTACGGGAACATTTCAAAAAGTCAGTAGAAAAAACAAATTTATCTCACCGTGTGCATTCTACAATTTCCCATTTGTATCTTAAATTACCCACATCTTCATTAGTTGTCGCAATATGATATATGCTAACAATAAGCTGTAGACCGTATACGAATATTTTTTTAACATGAATGTTAAGAATAGAAACACCTTAAAATTCGCAAATTTATATTTAAATTTTTTTTTGATAGTATTACAATACTTCCATTTCTTTCAGAACATGGAAGTAAAAACGAACCAGAACAAAAAGTACAAATAATTTTTGTTCTGTTTAAATTTAAAAGTTAATTATTGAAAACAAAATAAACAATTGACAATGGAGTCCAAATGGCGGCCGAGCACATGCAAATCGTTCTTACTATTTTTAACAAAATTCTCTTGCACTCAACTTTGTGATCAAACTAATGAAACTACTGTAACGAGACTTACATCTCGTGTAGCCAAAATAATTCTTCTCAAGGCAGTGCTTGTGCAATTAAAAGAAAACATTTTTTGTATGGCTGAAAAACTGAAAACCCGTCGCTTTGACTTGTGAACAATTCAAATTTATTATTTTCCCTACAAAACAATTACAATAAGTTCTGTTATGACCGGCTACGTCCCTGATAAGCGCACATACATAATAACATAAGTAATGTATCTTTGATTGGTCTTGATTGTCTAGCGACGTATGTATGTGTATCGCGTGTCCCACATCACTGGTAAGTTAAGCGCCCATCGACCCCCTTCCCCTTTACGCCCCTAAAAAACATCTAATTATGTGAGTGTGTCACTCGATTGACGACAATGCTCCGGCATCGTCACTCAAATGGTCGGCGTTCACTGAATTTATTTGTTGACGTCGCGTCGCTTCCCATGGTTCTTCAGTATAATTGTTAATCGGATCGATCTGTGATCATAATAAAAAAAAAATTATTGTAAACTCTATTATCCTAATGCGGTGTTCACACCAAAGAAAACAAAACAGCAACACGGTGTTTGAAAACACGTCGTATTTAAAAATGTTGCTGTTTTGTTTTTTCGGTCTGAACACGGCATAACGTTCAGTGATCGAGTTGAGAAAAAACTCCCAAATTGACACTGATGAACCACCTGTGGGACACCCATTATGGTTTTCATTATTTTTTTCAAGAATGTAGGTAATCAGTGGCGCCGGACCCAAAATTTTTCTGTTGGGGGGGGGGGGGACAGTACGAACCTCCAAAATTAAGCGTTCTCAATTTTTTTAGCCTGATTGATATCGTATTATTTATTAAAAAATAAATAGAAATACAGTAGAACCTTGATAGTACGTTTTTAAAGGGGCTGGGGGGACACACGTACTAACGAAATATTTTAACATGGGGTCTTATGGATAATAAAAAAAAAAAAAAAACATACTAAAGCAAAACGTACTAACGAGGTTTCACTGTACTCACTTTTTATTTTTCTTTGTCTCTGACTAGACTCATGGTTACATTTTATAATTTGTTAGCTTTAACATCAGTTTACAAAAATTAAAAAAAGTTCAAGAGTAAAAAAATTACAGAAAACAGAATTTTATAATTGCACGTCACTTCAAACCCATCCTAAAAAATAAACTTTGTTTATCGGTACGGATAAATTATTAAAATCTTAATAAGAGATTCTTTTTGATTATTGAAAAGTATCTCACAAAAATGAAATTAATCTCTTTGGCTTTTAAATTACTTATTCATGTTTTTTATAGTAATATTAAAATTTTAAAATGGAATATTTTTAATACAGCTTTTTAAATTATTCATAATAAAATTTAAAGTACCTACATATTATGTAGATAGGTGCTATATACATTAGTTGAACCCGAATTAAATTATATTTATAAGTATATCAATTTTATCTAAATGTACTATATGATTTCTATAATGAATCCTGACCTATACTTAACCAGATTAACCTATAAGCCAAAATATGTATGTTTAGAACTTTAATAAATATTTCCTGTTATATTTGCAAAACCTTTACATATAATTAATTATTGAAACCTCCTACGCCGGGAAATAAAACAGAGAAATGCAGAATCAACATATTATATGTATATATTTATTACATTTGCCTAGAAACATTTTGCAAAGACACCAAAAACTTATCAAGTAGTAGGCGGTAAAACTGTATAAGCAAAGTAAAGGTACAACAATATAAGAGTGGTCATGTTAATAACATTTCGTGAAGATAATAAAGGACGCCCGAGGTCTTGAACCTAGGAACAAAACGTGTCCTATCTCATTCTTTCAATCGTCTTTTGTCCATTTTGAACCCTTGGCGTCGCTTTACCTCTCCAACGGTCACTCAAGAATGCAGTGTAGCAGCCTTGAGAAAACGAACGCTTGCCCATTTGTATTAACAATGTGCTAGAAAGAGATAAGTATACACGGTGTCCATTTTGAATGGCAACTCTGTCTTTGTTCAGTTTTGTATTTACAGGAGTTTCTCACCGTTTCCCGCCAAACTCAGGTATACACAACAGCCTTTTTAGTTTGGAAATCATAGAGTTATAGTTGTGCTTTAATGTGATTATTTTTTGGAATAAATAAATTAAATCTAGGGGTGTCAAATTATTCATTTTAAACAAAATTTTGGTGTTTAAGATTAATCGAGTATTGCATTTTATTATATATTTATAATTTGTCATTTTAATCGCCTTTTTGCTTAATAACTGTATAAAGACTATAAAAATATTTATTATAGTTTAAAGATCAAAGCAGATACCTGAAACAACTATTTTATTTTTGTGTGGGCAAAGGTACCATATTATGTTATATGGCGTAACCAACTTATTCTGTGAACTTGAAATATAATGCGAATCTTTTATCGTTAATCGATAACCATTTATTTTTAATAGGTTCACGAAATTACTGTACGAAAATCAAATATTTTATTTCATAAATAAAATAATCTTCAGATAATAAAATTTTGTGATTTTTGCAGTATGGTTAAAAGATTCAGGATATTATTATTTTTAATATTTTTTTCTCGTTTTTATAAACGATTTTTTTTTTTAAAAAAAGGTCTCAGAACTTTTATTAGGTAAGTATACTAAAACAATAAAAAATCATGAACATTAAACCCCGAACCATAAATAAATTCAGGTTAATATGATTATTTTATATTGACAACTGGATTTTCAATCTGAATCAGAAAAAATAACAATCAATGAACAAACCACAAATAAATTTACCACCGTAACGTTGAGATTGAAGAAAATAAGTAGTGATGCGGAAAATAAAGATAATTGAAAAGTTCATTCAAGCAATTAGCAATCAAAAGTTCATGTTCAATATTATTTTAAATCATGCTTACTATTTTATGAATTAGTAATTAAATTGACCTTAAAAACGTTCATGTACATTTCTCATTTTATTTTTGTCTAGTTAAAAAATAAATATATAAATACACAAAATATACATAAATCAGGTATTAAATGTTTGAGTTAGATAAACACGTTTTAAATATATATATATAGGCAACTTTATTAGCACTGAAGCAATAATGTACATTGACAAATATTATCGTTTACAAGGCAAGTGTACAATCAGTTCATTGGGAAATAAGTTGTATACCGTGAGGTAGATCCGTGAAGAGCGAGGGGGTAATAAAAATAATCATCCCCTAAACAAATTGGAATGTTTTAAAATTATATACAAATACATCTATTTTATAATTGGATCCACCCGTGTTTCATATATTATTGTAAAAATGCAATTAAGGAGGTTGAGGTATTACAGCACATAATATGATGAAAAGGTTTTGAAAACCATTATATTTTGTGGATTTCAAAATAAAAAAGTTTTTGTTTGATAAATTTATTTATAAGGAATTCGAATTTTATTTTTGCAGAAAAATTTTGAAGTTTAACTAAAGAATTGCATGTAGTTTTATATAAAAGTGTTGATACAGCTGCTATCCTTTTCAATAATTTTCAATACAGTTCCATTCATTAGTTACTAAGTAAGAAAAAATAATTGATTTAGAACGGACTCAGACTCAACCTCTTTAAAACAATAAAGTAATCATGTTTTTTTATTTTATTACAAAATTATATTAATATTGATATGGCACATTTTAAAATAATTTACTTTGATCTGTTTTTTTACATTTTTTTATGAAATTTCTTATTTAATTACGATTAAAGAGAAGCAATTGAAGCTTTTTAAGATAAACAATTTTACATAACAGTATGATTATCATTACATAAAATATTTTATTTTTTTATCAACAATTTTCAGTTCTTTAGTGTCGTGCATGAAAATACTAAATACAAAAGTGATGAACATTCATTTTGTATATTATATATAATAAAAATAGATAAGCATACTCTAAAAAGCATTGAGAGTGAGTAATTATAAGAAACTTATGCTTCGTATTATAAATAAATTTCTTGCAAAATATTTCTACAAGGTTCAGAATTGTGTTACTTGTTGTCTATGAATTTTCTTTGTATTAATTACTGAAATCCAGACTATATAACATATATAGCTATCAGTCTGACTATATATACATCATAGAAATATTAAATGATTTGTTTTTAGTTGCAATCAAATATCTTTAATACTAAGCATTATACGTGGTGTGCAATTGCCATTTTCTGTTACACAATTATTTAGTTGTAATAATAGAACTCACGGTTTTAAATAAAATAAATGTGCAACAGAAAATTGTAAGAGCTTCGCATAGTCTTTAATTTTAGGCAAATCTTTTGTAGAATTTTAGATGCTTGAGCTTGACACTAATTTCTTTGATGCAATACTATTTTTATAGATTGTTATCACACATACAATTTAAGAATAACAAACATTTTACACACATTTCAACAATAACATTTTTTTACATGGATGCTAACGAGAACAAAGCATTAATTTGGACAAAATTAAAACTCTTTTAAAACTTTTTGGCTGCTTCTCAGATCATGACCCCCAGTTTTTTTTTATTGTATATCAGAGTCACATTACATGAGTGTTAAAAACACCATGATTTTTGACTGAAGAATGCAATGTTGAAAATGCTAGACCAAAATATGCACAAGCTGTACAAAGTAATTTTTCTAAATTGAATATTGTAGCTTGTAAATACAAATAATAGAATTAAAAACGTGGTGTTGTCAATGCCCATTTAGTAAAAGTAATTTTTTAAATATAATAAAAAATAAAATAACAAATATTATTAAAATAATTATCTTACTTATTACAGAAACATTAAATTAAAATATGCACATTTGAATGAAAATACTCATTATCATTTGCAGAATAATCCGAGTTAATTGTAAGACAATGTACTTTCATTTTATTTCTTTTAATTTCATACTATACTCAATATGTTTTGCATAAAAATATTAAATATATTGAAATAAAATAAAATAGGTATTCTGAAAATACTACATTAAAAAAATTACACAAATGGAATGTACAGTAGACCTACCATGCTGTGAACACAGTTAAGCACTGTACCTTCCATACTGCGAACTCTCATTCCTCAAAGCCCCTATAAGTATATTTGTACAGCTGTAATTTATAATAGAACTGATTCCACCGGCGTGGTTCACAGTATGGAATATCTACTGGTAGATGTTCTATATAGTATACTGTAATGTATTATTAATTTTTTATTAAATATAGAATCATTCAGTGGTTTCAACTATATTATTAAAAGATAATTATTTTAGTAATATTTGTTGATTAATACATTTTTTTTAAATCTTTGAAAGACCTAAAACTGTTTTCAAAACCATAATTTTCACCCTATTTTTGATGACATATATGAATGTATTATATGGTCTTTAACAAGGTAGACAACAGGGTCAATTCTTTTTAAATTTTATTGTAGTAGGTTCTATGTCTAATAGTTATACAAAAGAACAAAAATCTTATGGAAATACTAACATAAGAAGGTACCAGAAACGTAGCATTGTCAATGCTCATGTAATATGATAAGATTGCCAAAAGATTAATAAGAACAACTGTTTTGTTTACAAAAGAAACAAGACTGTAAAAATATTTTATTGTTAGTGGTATACTACATAAGTGTTGATAATATCTCATTTCTGATTCCATACAACACGTGCATGTATTTTTGTAATATTATATGCCCGGTATTATAAAGAATTTGCATGCAAATTTGCTTCCAGTTAATGCTATCTGCTAGGAGTCAAATTGTTATGAAATTGCTTAAAGCAGTGGTAATAAACGTATAATAATGTAAATGCAATATGGATTTTATGAGGTAAACTTAGCAGCACATATTTTAAGTCGCTGATTGTACTTAACGCACATACGTCAAGGGTATGATATTTACAATTTCATTCGCTGCATCTGTGAGTGTGCTGTTATTTATATTTAATATCTAGCAGATAGCGTTAGCTGGAAGCTAATTTGCATTTGAAAATTTATCTACCAACAGAATGGTTTGACATATTTTATTAGAACAAATATATTTAGCATAAGATCAGTTTTCCAATATTGTATAACTGTTGATTTTGCTGCCAGCAATGTTCATACATACATATATATCAAAAGCAGAACTAGACATGAAAAACGGTTTGCTTGGTCCTTCAAATTACAAAATAAAAATTATAAAATATAATAAACAATTATAAAAAATATACATATACATACACATTTAAAAATAATAACACAGATATGTTAAATAAAATTATACTTTACAGTCAGGGGTATAGTTCTATTGAATGTCATTTTCAGTACGAAAAATTTAATTTTAAGTAAAAATTTTTGGGTATGCCATCATTTAATCAACTAACTCATCTTCTATAATACCTATATTAAATTCTTTTTGTAAATCGAGCAATTGCTTTCTTAACTTCAGAACGGTTGATCTAAGATTTTGATCGTGTTGTTTTATAGTTTGTATTTGTACCAGAGACTGTTTGAAGGGTGTTTGATCTATGACCCACCGTAAGTAAAGCTCAGACCACACTACAAGACTCAGAGGTGCGACACTAGGCCATATAGCTGATGGATTTGGCTCGTACATGGGATTTAGAAGTGATGTTAGAACTTCAGGTCTGTTTAGGTATGACCACAGACTTGTTGTTGATTTTTGTATGTTTAGTTTGATTCGATCAGCTTCAGAGTTGCCCAGGAATGTTCCTAAAATATAAATTATATTATAGAAGCATTTTGGTTTAAAAGTGCAGGACAAATATCAAGAATTAATTCTTATATTTGTCCTGTTTACTGTAAATATAAAGGTAATTACAAGCCCAAAGTTTAATTTTTCATACAGGACATATTTTATTAGGAATGATTAAAATATTAACAAACATAAAAGGAAATATTAAAACGTTACATATTGACTTTTTCTTATCACAATTATTGATTAATATAATATATAACAAGATATGTACAATGAAGTAGATTGATTTTAAAACATACTCACCAAATTGACTAAAGTAGGAATGCTCAAACACTAATATCAAAAAGTACGTTGTGAATTCAAAACTGCAAGGAAACTGATAATGCAGCTGGTGAACACAGTCTAGGAACAGTAGAAACGTTGGTTGGTTTGACTTGGACCGATTTGTAGAGTAACAGGACTTGGCATGTCTCTGACCAAACGGGTGTCCAGCTTGAAGCCACTCGCGCTCAATCAGAGCTTGAAATCTGAAACAAGTTATTAATCTTATTAGTTAAATAGTTTATCTTTTTCTGATGTTATTTTATTCTGTCTCGTGATTGTAACTAAAACAATATTTTCATAAACCGTTGTGTATTTGACTCATTCCATTATATTTATTGAGATATTTCACAAAATGGCATATTTTGTTCCATTCATAGTTTAGCCTAAGTATGGACAAAAAAATGAAAAAAAAGCTGCCATGGGCACCAAAATTATTTATTTCATGTGATTTTAAAACTTGTAAGAAAGTTTTGTGGCAGATATTTTTTTATTTCTAACATTAATAAATTAATGCTCACCCTCTAACAGTACGGCAATCTGGATTAAGAATAACTTGCGAAAGAGAAGTTAAAAGTAGTGTTGCATCCAATCCAGATGATCCATGGACTAAAACTGACACGTTCTCTTGATCTAGACACTGGGCGATAACACAAGCTGCGTTTAGAGATGTTAGAATGTAATTGAGCCAACCAGAATTTTCTAAGCGGGATAACCATTTATCTGAAGTGCAGTTGGTGTCATTACAGGCTGTAAAAATAAACAAAATTATCATTATTTATTAATGTTTATATACAACTGCATACCAGAAGTAGGCATGTAACTTTTTGTTAGATCATTAATATGACAGAAAAAGTTTATTTCTTAATAATAAATAGGATACTGGTCTACAATACACCTGGTGCAATGAACATATATAGATTATGAAGTAGATATATGCACTCTCTATATCTTCTTAAGTCCATAGTAAACTAGACCAATATCATAAATGTTTATTCATCTAAAATATCTGTCTTGAAAAATGAGCAAAAGTAACACATCTGCTTTTGTTATATTTAATTATAATAACCTTCAATTAGTTTTGTAAATGACTCGATCAAAGCAGTACTTCCATTTGTTATCTTATCTAAAGGTTTGTGAATCCTTCTCCATTGCGGGTAATGAGTTTCTAACTCATATCCTCCTCCTTTTGCTTTGCACTGGTTTGCAGCGTTAGCTGAACGTGTATCAATAATATATCCTCTCTTATTCATACCTAGCACTGCATTTAACAGTTTCTCGTCAGACTTACATCTCTTATTATTGTTTGCTAACATCGGTTGTGAGCTGCGCATCAACACCGTACCACTTTCATGGCGATAGCAAATTATCGGAAACCTACCACCTTCTCGGAACCTAGCTGATGTTACGACTGTTTCATCGTCAACAGATTTAGGTACAATTAAGATCTTTCCGTAGCTTGGACAAAGACTGTAATCTTCATTTACATCTGTTATTCTCCAGTCATCACTAGCTAATAATTTTGAATATTCTAATTCAGGTTTGAACATTGTATGCCCGTCTTCTAAGATATTGTACATGGGACGGTAAAAAAAAGGATAGAGTAAAGAGAACTCATTGAGATTTGATAATCGGTCTATTGACGAAACTACATTTAAAAAATTCTCATATGTATTTATTTCTAATGAGATGATACGGAGATCTTTACATTTCAGTACAACTGTGCCACCTGTAGGAGTGGCATTGTTGTTATTTGAAAATGGCTTCTTTTCTACGTGATCGATACTTTGGTGCAGAATCCATAGCTCTTGCATGCCTTCTTTACGCGAAGATAAAATCAGATGGTGGCCAGTGATACAGAGTGTTCCTTCAACTGGATCGTGGAATGGCCCACACATTATTACATTATCTAGTTTAGGTATAGCAATAAGCTCAGCAAATTCCATTGTTACTACTTATTTTTGTTGAATGTTTTTATTAAATGCAAATATTTTCTATTTATCTCCAGTACTAATTGTATACCATTCTGTTTTATATCAACACATCTGGTACCTGATGGTTAGCTGTCAAACATCATTGCACATCATTGACATTTGTAAATTCAGTTATACAAACGTAACAAGTTCAAAAACCCTAATTTTGAATTTTTTTATGAAAAATATATTATTTTTCGATAATCGAATAAATTATGATTGACAAATTATTTTATGTATTTTGTATTGAATTTTGATAATAGTCAGAACCACAAAATAATAACGTCAGAACGACGATGCATAGTTAAAAAAAATAGTTAAATAAAATTAGACAATCGTATTACCCATAGATATAGAGCACGGACCGCGCATTCTGTATTAACATAATGGTGTAAGGCTGTAACATTTCTTCAAAACAGAGAGAGATGTAGTGGCGTTTGGGATAAATTATAGTTACTTCTGTTTAAATAAGGACACGTATATCCCAAACCATTCTATCTCTTTCTTTTGACACGTCTTTGTTTTCGAGTCAGATGTGCGGTCCATGCTCTATGTCTATGGTATTACTGGTTATTTTTATTTAGTTCGTTTGGTTTCTTTTGTTTATGGTTTTGGTATTTTGGTTGTTTGTGTGGTTTGTGTTTGTTTTCTTGTTCAAGAAGAGAAAATTCTGAAGAAAACAAAGAAGAGAATAACATGGCTATGGGTTGACAGTTCATGTTAATGTTATTATTTTTAATATTAATTGGAGATAAACATGTGATAATTGAATGAAAAATTTTATAATGGAGTACTTAAACTGAACTAAATAATGCAGGACGCAAAACGTAACGTTTCAGTTCAAGTAATTGATAGCGATTTTACTTTGCTCCTTCCTAAGGGTAGGTACGAAATTAGACAAATGGAAACCAACCGTTCTAGGTTGAGAAGAGTAGCCGTTGTTTGTGTTTTATTTACTATATCCGGCATTATTGGGTTTGGGTACTTCTGTCCTGACAGAGTAAGTACAATCATTATTATTTACATGTTACATAAACATTATGCTAATGCCATTCCTATAACAGATTTGTGCTTTGACACCGAGGGATTCTGTTAGAGAGTTACAACCGTTAGTTTATCAGCCAGTTTTAAATTCCCAGGTCGGATTAAGCTACGAAGATGTCCTCAACGAGGATTTTGCTTTCGATATGGATTCACATGATGTAATGGTATTTCTTCATATACAAAAGACAGGTATGATACCAATTTCTTTTAGTAGTAACAGCACTTTTACTGATGTGATTTTTTTTTAGGTGGAACATCATTTGGCCGACACTTAGTTCGTGATTTGGATCTAAGGAGACCCTGCACCTGTCCTCGCCGTAGGAAACGATGCTATTGTTTCCGGCCACATTCTAATCAGAACTGGTTATTCAGCCGTTACTCAACAGGGTGGCGGTGTGGCTTGCATGCTGATTGGACTGAGCTGACCGGTTGTGTAGATAAGGCCCTCGATGAGAATGAAGGACAGTCCGCTAAACGGAGATATTTTTATATAACTTTGTTAAGAGAACCTGTTGCTAGGTATTTTTTTTTTAATTTGCCAGAAAAAGTATCAAACTATAATTAATAATAAATTTCAGATATCTATCAGAATTTCGGCACGTGCAAAGAGGTGCTACATGGCGTAATGCACGACACTTTTGCAATGGGAGATCAGCTACAGCACAAGAACTACCACCATGTTATACTGGTCCATCATGGCAAGATGTACAGTTGGATGAGTTTGCAGGGTGTACATCTAACCTGGCCATCAACAGGCAGACTAGAATGTTGGCAGACCTGTCGTTAGTTGGGTGTTATAACACGTCGTACATGCCCAATACTGAAAGAGATAGAGTCATGTTGGCCAGCGCTAAGAGGAATCTGGCTTCAATGGCTTATTTCGGTCTGACAGAACATCAAAAAGTAAGTGTTTTTGTTAATCAATGATTTAATGATCAGATGTCAAAACAGCTAAGTCTGCTTAGGTTTTTAAAACGTTAGTTATTATGACTGGCATTACAGATTAGCTAGCAAAATTTACTAGATTGCAAACACTTTTAAATAGGGTATTAAATTTATATGATAATTCTCTTGGAGTTTTTGACAGATAGGTGCATGTGCAGTAAGTTGATTTTTACCGTTTTTACTCAAAGGTTACTTACTTCAAGAAGATAATCATGAAATCAAGACATAATAGAATTATTGAAATATGCATAAAAATCATTATAATATTTATTATATTTACTAGTAAATTTAAAGTGTTATTTTAGACTATTACTAGTAAACCGCTTTACCGGCATTGCAATCCCTAATTGTTATTATATACCATTTAATCTACACCAGGTATCACAATATATTTTTGAAGAAACATTCAACTTGCGTTTCGCCGTACCATTTGAACAGCACAACACAACTGTATCGAGTACGACGATTAGTAGTTTAACTGCCGAACAAATAAATAAAATCAATCAGTTAAATGCCTTAGACATAGAATTATACTCATTTGCGAAAAAACTTCTGTTCGAGAGATTCGAGCGTATGAAAGCAAGAGACGCCGACTTCGAAATGAGGTTTTCTCATCTGGGCGAGCTGCCCAACAGGGCAAAGGCTACCGAGTTCAATTGGGACAGTGTAATAGAGGACACGCATTCGGTTTAAGTGCATTTTTCATACGTAACACTACACCAAAAATATTTTTATATATCGAACGTATTTAAAAATATCATGTTGTATTTATTCTTTATAAGTTATAAATTTTTAAACCATATAAAGAAAAAGTAATGGGTGAATAATGACATTTCTGTTACTCGTTATTGTAACTGCACAAATTCTTATTGACTGATATCTTTTAGAAAATAATGTATTTCTAAATAAATAGTGCAAAATGAATCTTCGTGAAGAAATCATTAGTTATTTCTTATAAATGTGCAGTCAATAAAAATGTGCTTGATGGTTAAAGATTCAAAGTTATTTCTACAGATGGTTGAAAATTCAGTGCTTATTTTAGTTTTGTGTAGAAAAAAAGTCACATTAAAAAACTATTGGTTTTACAAGTAAAAAATTCCATATCAAATTAAAGATCAAAAAATTCTCAAGAAAAAAGACTACATTTTTTTTGTAAAACCAGCAGTTTTAATTTTTATAGCAACTATAAATAATCATGTAACACAAAATTGTAAATGCACACTAAGCCTTATCTAGTAAGTTTGGGAAAAAAATATTCTTTGCCTAAGCTAAACAAATCAAATTATCAAAATAAATATTTTTCTTGAATTTTCAACCATTTGTATACAAAAATGAATCACTGTCCTGAAAACAAAGATAATATTTTATTATCAAGATTGTATATATTTGATATGGTTTACGGTAACATTATATGCATTTATATATACGTTATATATTAATTTAGTCTTTACATTGTGTTCTCTCTATCGATGAAGTAGCAGATCTCTTAATATTTCAACCAATTCCCAATTTAGTAAACGAATAAGTGATATTACGAATACTTACCAAAGATTGTTGATATTTATGTTTGTTACATAAATATGGAAAGTTATGCTTTTTATATCTAATATATTTTACATCCATTATATATTTTATTTTTGATTACATAAACAGATATTTATTTTGTACTTGTTTTTAAAATTATATATTAAATAATAAGTTTTACACTGCCGTAGGAAACATGAATATTGGACATATACACTAAAGAAAGACAATATTTTTTTCCATTTGAAAAAGTTTTAGTAAGTCTATTTCTTCATTTAGATTTATTGCAATTTAGTTTCATGTATCATGAAACTAATTTCTTAGGTGCTCAATATTTACTAATGATTTTAGTAATTATCATATACTATTGCATATTATGTATAGTCATAACCCGAGTTCTGGCTCCTCGTTTTCCGTTGTTTCACTTTTTTTAATTACCACCAATCCCAGAAGTTGTAGTTTTTGCTTGAAAGTTACGTCTCTTAACACATAATAACATTACTTCAACTAGCAGACATTTTCCAATTATGGCATATGTCTGAAACTGAAGGTGATATAACTATGTGGTATAACTATATATATTTTTAACCCCATAGTACATTTTGTTCTAGTTAATCATTATATTTATACATATTTACTTCATGGCTTATATAGTATTATTAATAAAAAAAAAATGAAAAAACATATTACTTGTGATATTTTACTATTTTATTTATTAACCACCAGTAATATAATTAAACCTATTATTGATATTATAGTATTGTTTTAATAATAACTTTCATTTTACAATTGTAACAACAGTAATAATTTATTTTAAAGGCTCTGAAAATCTAAATAAGATTTGGCAGCATTGAAATGAATTGAGAAGAAAGATAAAGTTAATAGTTTAAAACAATTAATTAGTATTTAATTTTAATGTATTAGATTTTTCCAAGTATAATATATGCACAAATACAACCAATAGACAGGGGCATAGTTACAGAAGATGCAGGGGGTACAATTGCACCCCAACCTGAATAAAAAACTAAATGATAGGGCATTAAATTGTAGATGCCATGTTCATTTACAGTTGTCAAAAAGTC
This sequence comes from Sialis fuliginosa, assembly GCA_961205875.1. NCBI lineage: Eukaryota > Metazoa > Arthropoda > Insecta > Megaloptera > Sialidae > Sialis > Sialis fuliginosa. The sequence continues at coordinate 14,139,772 of OY540817.1, forward strand.
AAAGCGCTATATGCTTGCAAACTTCCTGCTATTTTATAATTTATATATATACAATGAGCATCATATAATTTTATATTATGAAATAATATATCTGTTTATGTAATTATTTTACATGTTTTCATTGAACCGCTTAATGAAAAATGAGTGCTATAAGATCAAATTTCTAATTTTATATTATAGTTTTAAAAACATATAATTATAAGTCAAATAAATTGACTGATTTTATGTAAATTTTATTATAAATTTTTAACAAGTCAATAATGGTGTCAATTATAGTTTATTATATTATTTTATTTTAAATATATATATACATGGGATTTATATATTCATAGATTAATTTTTCCAATTTTTTTTATATATAAAGATGCATGCGTTGTAGGTTTTTTTTATTAATATAATTTCTATTATAATCAACTCATATGTTTTTATTTGTATTTTAATGTTGGCTATGAATGAATATAAGTACATTTTAAAACAGTTAAAAAATTAATTAATATCGAATAACTAAAAAGTAGAAATATTTATTATATTTTAGTTGCAAAATTTCTTTATAGAAAATCAAGAATTTGGCTATATTTTAGTTGCTATTAACTTTTAGGTTTAAGATATGTCTCTTTAAGTTATATTTGTGACACGATGTTAGTTTAGAACACTTCAATCAAGAAGATATAACTTAAACCGATAATTTTAAACTGTACCAACATTAAAAAGTCGACATTTTATTATGTATACATTTTCTTTTGTTATTATCATTGCTGTTAACAATCTTCTGTCTTTAATACTTACAGTATGTATATATTGATTTGTTAGCCAAAATGAATTATTTTCACAGTGTCATACATTATTTATATACCATTTTCACATAACCAAAAAATTAATGTATATTTTACTTACATTCAGGTAGATAGAATTAACTTATACATCAGCAAGGTAAATCAGTGGTATAAGAATTTTATAAAAAAAATGTGAAATAAATATACAAAAAAATTTTTTTGCTATACTGTTTTTGGCACAAACATAATTTTGTATTTGCCGTCACTACATAGAGATGCTTATCAACAATTATTTATGGCCGGTTACAGAACCTTTAGTTATCTATCAGTTTGCTTTCAGATATCTGGCTGTTAATATCAAGTAGCAAGCCTTTTAAAGTTATCTGTCCCTTAATTGCTTGTTAGTTCACTAAACTCGGCCTTTAGAAGGCTAAACATTGTAATCATTTTTAGTTAATTATTTAAATGTTCCACTATACACTGCCTTTTAAAGTTTTGATCTATTAAAAAAAAAATAACATTCATGAAGTTTTTTTTTGTACGTTCGCAAACATCGTAATAATTAATAACCAACGTAACAAAATGATATATGGAAGTTTGACTTACAAACTTTATGATTAATTTTAATAACTCTTTAGTACAAAAATTGATTGTGTTTATTATTGTACTTGTTTAAATAAAATAATGTGAATTCCTAGTGAAATGTCGATATGTATTGTGAATATGATTTAAAACAGGGTTGTCGCACGATTTATCTATATTTAGTTTATTTACACAATTTAATGTTGACTAGGTTTTAAATAATAATGATTAATTCGTGTACTCAAATATAAACAAAATACATAGATTTAATTAGGTTAGTTTTATATTAAAACTATAAAAAGTCGATTGGATAAGTAATAATCAAAATAATTTTCTTGTTTACATATCATGATTAAAATGTAGTTCAGTTTGCTATTATACAAATTTCTAAAATCTTTAGTGTTCTATATTATCATTAATATTTCAGTCATTTAGAAGCCAATGTAATTTAACTCCAATTTCCATTGATTTTGAAACATTCATAACAAACTATTGTATCCTAATTTTATTTCTGATTATTAACTATTGATTATTTAGTCATTGGCTTCTGAGAACATTAGAAAGATATTGATAATTTATATTTTTAATCAATTTTGGTTGTCCCAACTTTTAAAGATTAAGCAGTTTTCTCAGAAAGAGCTTGACTTACAAGAGTATTTGGATTTTTCTAATTTTTTATCATCAAACATAAAAATAATATTCTGCTGAGACAAATTAATTTACTGTAATGTAATGTACAAGTGAGGACTTTCACGTGTTATAAGTATGAAAAATTAGAAAAATCTGAATACTTACCTCTTCCTTTGGTAAAGAGCAAAAACAAAAGCTATTGTTCTTGAGTTGTTTTTTTTGCCCTTTTTAAGGACTTTAACAGAATCAGTAATTTTTCTTAAAATTGCAGTCTAGTAACTGTCGTAATAAATTTTAAATCAAGCTATTCAAACTAGTTATATTTATCTTCAATTGACATACATTTTTTTTGTCAAATTGTAGATACCTTAGTAGGCAACTTTAACATTTTTTCATAAGTATTATTACTAGATATAGGATATTTACATTTTTATTATGGCAGTTGCATATATACAGAATAAAATCAGCTTTCCAACGATATGTAAAAAGTACTTTTTGACAGATCTAATTCTGTTACCAGTCCTTTTAAACGCCACAAATAAATATGTTATCAAAAACCGAATAAAAACCATGAAAATAACCATTGTTTCAGCTCTTTTAAGTCAAGCCGTTTTTAAGAAAATTGCCTGGCTCTTCAAAGATACTATATATATCAGGCTATCAAAACTAAATTTATTTTATTAATAATAGCAAGCTATTCCATATCATTTGCAGGCATAATAAAATTCACTTTATGTAAATATAATACTTACGTAAGTGTGAAATACAAATTTTATAATAAGATGTATTCCATTCATTTATTATTATTAATACCAAATTGTATATGTAATGTTAATTTAAATTAGTTATTTGTAAAATTGTGACTATAGATACATGGTTAAACTAAAATTGTTGTTTGGTCAATATGTTTTAGTATCGCAGCATTGTAAAAAAATTAATCATTGCTTCTTACATTATAGCTATTTTATTATTTATGTACTATAATTTGTGAAAAATTAATTAAAAACAATATATTATTTAGATTCAGATCCACTGATAGAACATTCAATAACATTTTAGTTATTGTCAGTTTTTGGGCTATAAATAAAATAATCATTAAAAAAAATTAATTCATTTTTTTATCAAAAATGCTGTAATGTAAGAAGTAATTTTCATCATTGCATAAGACTATAAATACATAAATTTTTGTAAAAGAAATGTGTTAAATTTTAAATGTCAAATCTTATGGGTGTATATATTATTATTTTTGAAATATTACGATTATTGTTACAAGTGTTTGTAATGAACATTGTGTTTATTTAGTGCTTGCATTTTAGTCAAGCATGTGATTTTGATACATATTTATACATCTCATGGAATGGCTGGATGGTTAAAGTGTGACAATAAAATGGTAAAAATTCATTGAACATTTCACATGCTTTTTTTACATGTACTATATTTTAAAATATGTATATTAAGAACTATTATTAACCGATTATTTTAAAATATACATTTTTTTATAAAATACCGTTTTTTATTTATATTTTTACTGTATACTTTATATCTATAGACTTATCAGCTGTTTTTATTTGGTAAGGAAATGGTCAAAGTACATTATGCAGTCACAGAAAAATTCTAGCAGTCACTTTGAACAAGATAAGATATTGTTCAAAATAATCTTTTAAATCTTCATTTAAAAATAACCTGGACTAACAAGAGGAAGGTCCTTACTCGTATATATTAATTTGTCGCAGCAGTAGCATACACTTTTCAACCATTCTAGAGGAAAACTCGAAAATAAGTTTTTAAATCGTACATACTGGGTTTTCAAAATAAGAAATTATTTATTTCAAAAATTAAGCTATTTGCAGAAAAACTTTTCAGACAGAAATTACTCAGTCCGGAGAGGGCAATATCATGATATTTTTTATTTGTGAATGTTTTTATGATTTTTTAATGCTAATTTTGATTTTTAAAATAGAACCTATATTTTTGTTTTAAGGATCTGATTCTACGTGAAAAATTAAGAAATACCTGACATTTTTTTAATTGGAGGCGATTTTTAAGTTTTTTAGCAAATGAATATATCAGACGTAAGTTTTTCATTTCAAAAATTAACTTAGAGAAAAACTTCTACAACTACATAGAAGTGATAGAAGCTACGTATAATCATACTATCACATTTATAAATGATAAGTACCTAATAAAGATAAATGTAATGCGTCGATGAAATGGGAGTAGTACGTTTTATGCCTGGCTACAATTACATATAGTTCTATATAAAACTCTGCAACACAGCATATATTTATTTTTAATCATTGAGTGATTATTTTTTACTCAATGTTTTTAATAGATAACTCACTAATGTGATGTTTCTTTGTCTTTTACCAATTTTGTGTTGGTTCTCAAGAATGAAGTTACTAATAGATAATAGACATGACATATCTATTACCCACATAGGCAGTAAAGAAAAATGCAATTAATTTTAGAGAAAATTTTTTTTCAGATCAAAAGTACTAGATATATGCCCAAAATATGTAAACCTCCTAGGTTAGGTGACATTCAGATATCTACCTGCACCAAGGTATGTAAAGTACGAGGTAGCCTCTGTATATATGTAAATATGTCATCTGGGGTGCCCAAATGTGGAGAGGGGGAATAATGTGCCCAATCATAACAAATATAGCCTTGTAACTCGGCGCGAGTAGGGGAAAATACGTCATCTGGGGTGCCTAAGTTGATTGGTCAAAAGCTACTGAGGCAACCTGTGTATTTAATAACCTTGCACCTGAACGCTGAAAAAGCTAGCTAGTGATTGGATGTAGGTACAGTTAAAAGTAAGGCAATCTCAGTGGTACTGCTTGAAGTGAACTAAACCAGGAGAGCTGAACGACGTCTACATGGCCTCAGACTTAGAATATACAAGAGATTTAGATAAAGTATATTGACGATAGAAAGTCGAAACCCCATGAGTGACATTTTGACGTATATTGATTTATATAACCATTAAAATCACTATTTCAAGCCGTGCTAAATGGTATGTTCTACATTGGAAATACACTACAGTAAATATTAGATATAGCAAGTTAGAATAACTTAAAATTGTATTTCAAAGTAAATCAATAACACAAACAATTATTAGAATAAATAGTTTTATTTTTAGATCAATACAGTTCCAATAATTATCTTTACATCAGTATATATATACATAACATATATTACAGAAAATTAAAAAAATAAACGTATGAAAAAATGTACAGTCCATAAATTTAATTTTAATTATAACTTACAAACTATTTTAAAAACTTAATACAATATTAGTCAATGTTATATTTTAAGTCAATACAATGTGTATAAGCTTGGATGCACATCGGAGATATTAGTTTCATGCAACTTTAGCGTGTGCCAGCCTTTTTTATATTTATATTAGTGGTGTGCCAGATATCCCTATGTACATAAATAATTTTTTTTGCTGCCCCTGGCACTATAAGTTATGCACAAGCTGTTCACAAATTCAAAATATTTTGGACAATAATTTTGTATCAAGTAATGTACGAATCATTATGGTATCGAGCAGGATGTGGGACTAGCTATTCTTGAACGGGTCAGCCCCTCCCCCCCTCTTAAACTCTGTCTCTCTCCCATTATTCTATTTACATGGAATCACGGGACATAACTGCCCAGCTCGCCCTTCGAAGGGGTCTAATCTGGCACATTACTATTTTCTATATTAATGTACCTACATTGAAACTATAGTTTCACGTTGTGAGATTTGTTGCTTGAAACTAATTTTTTTTTTGGTGTGCAATAGAACTTTATTATAATATTAGTTGCGCGCCAGCACAAAAATAATCTCTTATGGAATGAATAATTTTTCGATAATACAGAATATATAACAACCCAATAATTCGTTATAATTAAGACAAATATATTGCAGAATGATATTTTTTAATTTATTAAATATTCAGACCAGCAATAATTCTTACCTGTTATATGAAATTTAGAACCACAATGTTATTTATAATATGAAATAATTAATTTGGCCCCAAAGCTTACTATAAAAATATGTTTTTTTTCATGAATGTTTTCTAATTATTTTTAATGTGATTTTCTTCTAAAAACTATTTTTATTAAAATGAAAACAAATATTACATTTTTATTGAAGAAAATGACCTCACTTCTAATAAAAATTTTTAGTTTATAATTTATTTCAGTGTTTACCAAACTTACAACATGCATGTACCCCTTTTATCAGTAGGCACTCCATTTTCGATGGAAATAATTAAAGTGATAAGGGAAGGTATTAGTATTATAATACATTCATAATTTATATTTAAATTCTTGACGAAATGTTTGGAAACATTCTTGTACTCCTTAAAATTCTTTCATCACAATTTGGGAAACACTGATTTATTTTGATAATAAATATTGTAGTTTTAAATTTCATAATAAAATATCATATACAATTTATGACTTTTTTCTCAAAATGGAATGTTCAATAATACTTTCTTTTCAATCAATTTTAAAGTGAGAGTAAATAACAACTTTAAATATTGTAATTATTTTAAACGAATTTAACTGATTTTTTACAATGGCTACCGATGCCATTGGACGGTGAGTTTAAAAAATAAAATAATTAAATATTGTTCCTGATGAAAGCCATTCAAAAATTGTAAAAACAATATCATTGTATTAATTAATTATTATATGTCTGATATAGAGCAAAGACAAATTTAAACTAGCATTCGATATTTATTGATACAAAATATATTAATTCATATAAGCTACATTCAAATTATGATATAATGAATACCATAATATCAAAATTTTCGAGAATTGTATGGTATAATTATTTTTGAATGTCTTTCAGGTAAAATGGTGACAGTTTATAAAAGCGACTGCTCCAACATAATGCGTTCAAAACCAATCGGTGGGGGATATGTGAAGTTATCAAGAATTATATCTAGTATAGCACCATCGTCAACTGAAAAAAAATTATTTTATTATAAAACATAACTTTGCCAGACGAAAATTTTTGTTTAGGCTTAATGTAAATAAATATATGAAATTTACCGTAAAGTGCAGGAAACACGGTCCCTTTACAGTTTGTAATAGCGCAATCAAGATCTTTGCCGTTAAGGTAAAACTTAAGCTGGATATGGTCAAATGACAAGCCGATGATATCGCCTTCTTGCGGCACCAACAACGGCTCTGCAGTGGTCGTGTTTGGCGTTGTTGTTCCATTCGCTATTACACCCAGCCGATGCAAAGATACTTTGTTGTGTCTGACCACACCGTCGCTGCTTAGCGTCCATGAATGTTCGTCCATACCTCCTGAAATTGATTGGTAGAAAAAATAACATTGTTTGAACAGTGGTTCCCAACATTTTGAACAAGAAACTACAATTGTTCTAAAACTATGAATCATATAATCTTTGAAAAGATCTAAAAATGTTTATTATTTATCTAGATTTATACATTTCAAATTCAAATCAATATGTAGTTATAGCATTTTAAGTAAAGTGCAACTTAAAGTTAAATTAAGATTACAATTATTTTTGAGTTTACAAAACCAAAATCAACCTTAATCCCAATTCAGAGATTAAAATGATTAACAGTAAGTTTGTGTGTGTGTATTTGATCAAAGCAATCTCAAAAACTACTGGAGTGATTTTTATTTTACACCTGCACAGATGTGTTCTTTGAAATCTCAAAAGTGCTATATATCAACACGGCATGACATGACAGAGCTGAGCAGTAAATAAATTAACTGCACAAGTCAAATAAAAATGAGTACGTAGATCATTTAACCTGTATGCTGGCCTAAACTATAAGAGTTTTGTAGAATTCAATTAGTTCTACATAAAATTTCATTAGACCATATATCTAACTTTAATATTCAAGTTACTGCAGACATTTTTCATATAAAATGATGGCGACATTGCACGTAAAATTTATCCACAATGCGCATTATCTCAGTAATGGTATGATAAACTGCATAAAATCAGATTTAAATAATACATTTATTATCGTAATAAACACGGTAACCAATTTCCGGAAACTGAGAGCATTTTTAGATGTAGACCAAATTTTCAGTTAAGTGTTTTCAAGTGCTCTGATACAATGATGCAACCAGCAGGGGGCCAAGGAGGCTTAACCTCCCTGCAGGGACATAACCAGTAGGCTAGCTGATTACACCATATTATATTATGTGTATAATAATAATAATTAATAATAAATAAATATATATATGGATTTTGGCTTCTGGGTGTAAGTTGCGTCGATTTGGTCGATGCAGCTTACACCCAGAAGCCAAGATTTATATCAAGATTACCGCGGAAGCCTCAAGACAAATATATATATTTCTAATGGTATAGAAATCAAGTAGTAGTTTTAAAAATAAAATGTGCTAGTTCAAAATTAAGAATCATCAATAACATATAGAAAATAACCTTGTGTAAGATTTAAGTTAGTCTGTCGTGTTGCCAACCCTACAGACCATGCGCCTCCTTGCTGTATTTTAACTTCAAAATATGACTTTGATTGTACTAGAGGAGCGTTTCCCAATACGCCGCCTGTACCGCAAACTCGCTGGCCATTTTTTACAATAACGACTTCATAACCTACAATAAAATAAGAAATAAAGTCATATTGTTCTTCACAAGCGTATTTCTAATTGGCTATTCAAGCTGCCTTTACCCATATACGAAGTATCAAGTTCAATTGGATTTTCTTTTGTAACGTGATGTACATTTGGCGTGAAAACAAAGCCGTTTAAACAACTTTTCAAGCAACAAAACATTTTAATATTATATGGACATATAACCTAAAAGTTAATTCATAAATATACTCCTTAATTATGTAAATTACAATTCAATATGTTAATGAACTTGTGTTTACATAAAAAAACACACTTACATTCAGTCTCGAAGTATTGTAAAATGATTTCGTATGGTAAAAAATTATTTTATAGAACTACTGTATATATTCATATGCATTTCTTTTTAATAAAAGTTGATTATTTTATGCTTTGTGGACATTATAGATAATTTAGTACAATAGACATTTCTCAATTTATGTACATATACCCACACACATATTCTTATAATTTGTTCAATACTTCAATAATTGTATGTGAATTTACCATACACTTGACGTTCTTTTTTCTGGTTTTGTACTAGATGGCAGCATAAGCAGTATTTTTAGTTGAAGAACTTTATGATTTTAAAACTGAAGCAGAAGCAGGCGACAGTAGCGCTACACCAGCGGCATTTTCTATCAACTATACATAGAACTAATGGAACTAATGATCAAAGAATCGACTATACGATTACATACAATTATTTTACATTTTCACTTATTTGTTTAGTACTAACATCTCCAACTGTAAGTATAATTGGTTTAACATATTTTCAATAAACAGTATTTATCTATTTTTAGTATACTTACATTTATTTTTATTTTTTTTTATAAATTGTCAACCTTGAAACATTAGATGGAGAATAAAAATGAAGACACATCTGCAGTGAATGAAAGTGGTGAGAACAACTTCAGCCATCTTCCTCAATTACCCGAAATCATCAGCGAGATCACCGGGACAGACCTTGCGACCAATAATGTCGAATCGCTTTTAGATAATGATACAATAAACAATGAAAGTAATCAACCCGACCCAAAAGAAAAAGCTGATATTATTGATAGTTCACAAGATGAATCTGTAGATAAAATAAGGTCAAGAGAATTAAAGTCTCTGATGGCCGCAGTCAAAGAATCCAATTTGGATGTTAATATTCAACATAAACGTAAATCGACACCCGAAGGCTCTAGTCCAAAACATAGTACAAACACACCTACGGAAACATCACAAATAGCTCTTAAGAGAAACATGCGATCTCAAAATCCAGAATTTTTAGCCAAACATCAAAAATTTATCTCCAAAGTGACTTCTGGCATAGATTACCTATCTGAACAAGAAGTAGAAAATGTGAGTAAAGAAAATACTCCCTCTTCTTTAAAAAGGAAAAGAGATAGTGTATCTTCTGCCATTAGCAGTCCTGTTGATGAAAAAAAATTGAAGAAAACCTTAAAAACTGAATTATATCCTACAAAAGTGAGTATATTTAATAATAATATTTTATTTTTATATAAATTAAAAAAAAAAAATGAAAGTAATTCATCAACATAATATACACATTGTATGTGATCTGTGGATATTACGTAAATGTAATTGTTTTTCAATTGTTTATAAAATTCAACAGCTTACTTGAGTTTTTATTTCTTCATCAAAATGAAATAGATACATTCATTATTACTTTGTTTTACTTTTTACAGCCTGGAAAAGATAAGTTTTGTTGGCAATGTCACCGGGAAGGAGTTGCTATGTTCTGTGTAACTTGTCCCCGATCGTTTCATGGACGTTGTCTGAAAACTCAAATTACTAATGTCGGTAAAAACTGGACTTGTCCGGAATGTACTGCGATATTGAGAGCTGAAAATGATATGACTAGGTAAGAATTATCAATTTAAAATTTTAGGTATTTGTTAATTATACCCCCAAAAATGAAAATAGATTATAAGTATATATTCACTAATATTGTTATAATATTAAGTGTACAATATATTTAAGAACAGTTATTGCAGCAAAGATTGAGTCAATGTTTTATGTTAAAAATACTGTTAATTAACATTCCTTACGGTTAAGGGTTAGGTATTAATAATTAATATATTTGTGTAGGTCTCCTGCAATGAAAAGGTTAACTCCAGAAAAACGTCTCCAGGTGCTCCGCTACGCCCTGAAAAGAATGAAAGACACTGGAGGGGTATGTTGTGATGGATATAACACGAATCACTTATTATTATTTTATATTGATTTATTTGCTGTTACAGATAGAACCGTTTATGAATCCAGTCGATACAAAAATTCTAACCGATTACTTGTTTTATGTTGTACAGCCTATGGATCTATCTAAACTACAGGATAACTTGAGAGAGAATATGTACGGTAGTACCGAATCGTTTTTAGCCGATGCGAAATGGATTTTACATAACAGCATCATATATAATTCATGTATGTATGATTTATATTTATTATATATGGGATACGGCAACAATTATATGTTCGGCTATGTGGAGCGACAAATGATTCACGTTGTGCATTAATTTATATGTATGTTAGAAGTATGTGATCTGGGAAGTCAAATTGCTTTCGTGTAAATTGGGATAGATTTGAAATTAAAGATTTTAAAATAAATGTCATTTTAGATACATGCTGTCAGTGTGAAATTTCATGTTAAATTTTCACTCAATTTTATGAAGTAATTTAATAATAAAATATTTCAGCACAATCGAAATTAACTTCAATCGCAAAAAGTATTGTTAAAACATGCAAAATAGAAATGTCAGAGATTGAGACATGTCCTGAATGTTACATAAACGCCAATACTCAACAAGACACCTGGTTCATAGAGGTGTGTTCCCCACCACACATGCTCGTATGGGCAAAACTCAAAGGTAAAGAACTTGAACAAGAAACATATTTACTTAAAAACTAATGACAATTTATTTTTAGGTTTTCCTTATTGGCCTGCAAAAGCAGTAAATACAAATAATGGGTTGGTAGATGTTAGATTTTTTGGTGATCACGATAAGGCTTGGATTCCACAGAAGGATGTTTTTTTGTATTGTAAAAAAGACCCAAATACAACGAAAGTACAGAAACAAAATATTGTTGAATCTATTAAGGTAATAATTTTTTTAATATACATTTTTCATATTTTGATAGCTAAAACATCGAGGAAATATATACGACTATTATTTTGTGTACTTTCACAAAGGAGCATCCATTAATTACGTAAGGCTTTTGGGGGAGGAGAGTGGGCCCGTAAAATCTTACAAATTTTTACATGGAAGTGGGAGAAAGTCCGAAACATTACTTACGCAAATTTCCTTTTTTTAATTAATTATTTTAAAATGTTATGAAACTTTCTGTAAGGAAAATTTAAAAAATCAAGTATATTATAACAAAAAAAAATTATAAAAGAAAACGTCAATTCATACAAACTGGAATGTTTATTATTTTTCATAAAATAAAAATGATGTGTTTGTAATAATTTACCCTCAACAGCCTCAACTAAATATTATGTACTAAAGAACTTGAACAGAGTGGCCACTTTCTGGGAAACTAGAAAAAGTCAGGAATTTGGTCAGAAATCAGAAATTTTTGTAGCAATGCTAAAGCACTGCTGTTCAGCTTAAATCCACTTACGCTTAGAAACACAATTTTCTAAAAAAGTTTCATTGTCACTCAATAAATAACTCTGTTTTCTCTTGTGGTCTTTTTGTATGAGGTGTATCTCACCAATTTTGATAAATTTATAATTCAACTGAATCTGAAAGACATGTATTTTTTTATACGTGCGGAGACAGATATTGAATGGGTGAAAACTACTTTTAAAGTTTTATGAATTTTTCGTTTTACTTCAATAACGCGTAAATTGTACTGTTAAATCATAGGGAAGAACCTAAAAATTCATCTGGAAAAACCAGGGAATTTTTTTCAGAAAAAGAGTGGCCACCATGTAATGAAACACTCACAACAGTTGTGTAAATGATAAAATAATATGTTAATGCCCGGTATTATAAAGGACCTAACAAAATTTGTTAGCTAGCAATTACATTCATATGGGGTATTAATACTGTACTAGTATCTATGGATTAGTTATGGAATTTAGAGCAGTGACACTTCAATTAATTGTAACACAGTTGGCATCTTTGACCGTACAAAATAATTTTCATAACATCACCACTGTTTTAATGCCGTTTGTATTTACCTTCAACGCGTGCGCGAAACTTGTCAAAGTCATCAACAAACTCCAAAAGAACTGTCATATATGTTTGATACCTCAGTTGAAAGTGTTTGTTAGCTAACAAATTTGTTAGGTCCTTTATGATACCGGACATAAAAGAATCAAAGTTTGTATACATTAGAAAAACCAATCAGAGGAAATAAATATATATTTTTGTAATTTTTAATAATAATTGTAAATCACTAAATTTATTGAAATCATTGCAACTCTTACATATCTACAATTTCAGGAGGTAGACCTACACATTGAAAAACTAACCGAAATATATGGTACCTTCGAACACGCTGTATACCGTATCCAGTTTAATCCTGAATCTCTATTGGAACAGCTCAAACTAATGCTTCCTAATTATGAACCTGGAACAATATTAACTTCTATAAAACAAAACATAAAAACAAACAATGACAATCCGAAAAAAATACAAAAATCACCAAACGATACTCTTGAAGGTTATGGCACAGAAGAAGAAGAAGAAGAAGAAGTTAATCAATCTGTACAAAATAACTTTAAGAAAATGGTGAAAGATACACAATCTGATGAATTTGATTCTGACGGATCTGAAATTCCAAATTCAAACGGTTCGTCTGGTAAGAAGTCCTCTCCTTTCAGAGGGAATGTAAGAATGCGAGGCGGTTTCACAAATACAAGTGGACGTTTAAAAGTGCTACATGGAGCTGACGCAGACATGAAAGAGGGTGAGATGGCGATAGAAAGACGCGATAGCGATGTCAGTTCTAAAAGTTCTACGAGTGCTGTGATAGAGAGTAACGGGAACTTGAATAATTCGGAGTCGATGGAGATTACGTTAGGTATGATACATGCATGAATTACTCAGTAGTCAATGTGATCATATCATATTTTTATACATTCACTATTTGTGGTACTAAAGTGCTTGATCTATGAAAATCTTGTAAATAAAAAAAAATATTGTGCATCACTTATTTAACTTGGTGTCCACATTGTCTTTTTTTATAACATGACATTTTGACTCTCATTTTGGTCTTTCTTCAGAAGACTCCGACATGAAAGTCAAAATATCAAGTTACAAAAGACAACAATTACTAATATCAATAACAGTTTGCAAAAGTAAACTGTTTTAAAATATGTGTCATATTTTGATTAAACTATATGGAGTAATATATAATTTCAGATAAATTAGAAGATACCAAGACAGAAACACCAGTCAAATTAAAACCTATAGTTCAACTGAACTCACGTGAACTTCTAAACACTAAAATGGAGTTAAGAATCTCCCCATTAAAGTGCAGCGAATTAAAAACACCTCCAAAACTGACATTAAGTATAGCAGATAAACTGATGAAGAAAATAGCAGAATCTGAAACAAAAACGTGCCAAATCGAAGACACAGAAGTACAAATAACAAAAATTGATTCTGTTAAAAAGATAGACAAAGAAATGGAACCCGTTTGTGAAAAATCAACCAAAAAAAATAATATTTGTGAATCGACGACAAGTAAAGAAGAAAGTAAAAGTGATGTTGAAATAAAAACTAAAGAAGATATGCAAGGAAGTATTTCTGGACAGAAAAGGTCGATTAAGAAAACTAAAAAGAATGTTATAGAAGAAAGTACAAGTGGGGCGAGTTCTTCGAGTAACAGTTTATCAGACTATGAAAGTTCTGATTTCCACAGTCTTTCTGAGTACAATAGTTCAGATGATTTTGATGATGAACATGATGATGTTACATCAAAAGATGAACAGAACAGTCGGAAGTTGCGTTTATCTGATAAAATGCTGTCTAACAAGAATATCACTGTGGTTGATGTTTCTAAAATAATATTAGGTATGTAAAAGTTACAAAACCATACTTTATAACTGTGACTGATTAGGTTTCTATCATTTAAATACAGTATGTGGTTCTTAAAGATTTTTAGGTGAAGGAATTAAAAAAAGAAAATTCACAGAACCCTGATTTGATTTTTTTTTAAATCTTAAAATGTAGGTGTCTCTAAATTTACTGCATTCATTTAAAAATTTTCCCATGAATAATTGAGAATTATTTGAGAATCATTATGTCTTCTACACTAACAATAAAATATAAATGATCTTTTATTACTTATTAAAAATTTAAACCAATAAAAATATATCGTACTTGATGATGGTTTTCTTATAGGTGTTACTGATTCTGAAAAAAACAAACCGAAAATGGAAATCTGTACAGAGAAAGAAACACCACCCGATAAAGACCCTATATCTATCACTAACGAACCTGAAATCAATAGTCTGCATGAGAATCAAACTAAAGATAACGGACGTGCTATGCAAAATGAAGACGACACAACTGAATTAGATGCATCATTAAAAATAAAAGTCGAAGTAGATTCAGATGACGAATATGATTCTAAAAACATCAGATCTTCCATAGAAGAATTCTTTCCTGCTTTAGAATTAAAACCCAGTGTTTTCTTCCAGAAAAACAAATCACATAACGATAAATCTGATTCAAGTGCAAGTAAATCGTCTAACAGTGAATCAGATAGGAACAGTATAGATAACATAACAAAAACAATAGATAATGTCGCTCGAGGTGAAGGGACAATAATTCACAAAAATAAAAAAATGGAACTTAAAGTTATTAGTGTAGCAGATATAAATAAAAAAAAGGCAAATGAAAATAGTAAACCATCGCCTCCTCCTCCAAGTTCTACAACAAAACCTGGTTTCAGTATAAGAAGAGCTATTATACCTAAACCACCACCTGAAATAAAAAAGATTTGGAAACCTGTAACTGAACATAAATTCACCAAAAAAACAATAGATACGAAAGATCGTTTAGCTTTACCTTCTTCTTCTTCATCATCGCAGTGTATGTCGGCGAATTTCCAACATCAGTTACAAAATAATTTCCTCACCGTTCTTACAAATTCAGTTACACAGATAAAACCAAAAACGACGCAAGCATCGGTGAATAATATCGGAAGGAATACCATCACGATAACACCTGCACCTAAAGCTGCGCCTGTTTCAATGATGACAGTGGATCTAGTAGAGAATGTGCAGACTGAAGAGGAGAGAAATGCAGCACAGGGCTTACCGCCTCTTAAGTTAAAACCGGTGGGTCCATTGATTGCACAAATTGAACCTAGGATATCGTCGACGGCAGGACCAGCGACTCAAGCATTAAACAAAGCTAGCCAGAAAGTAAGTATTTTTAATATTCAATTTAAAAATAATAAATAACACAAAACTGTTTGTTTTTCAGCTTGCCGATTACTTCAGATCTGTAATTGTAGAAACACTCAAAGATATCTCACCGGAATGTAATGAAGCTAAAATAAAGGAACTACAGTTAGAATTGGAAGCTATTAAACATAAACATAATGAAGAAATGAATATTTTAAGACTAC
Source organism: Sialis fuliginosa (assembly GCA_961205875.1). Taxonomy (NCBI): domain Eukaryota; kingdom Metazoa; phylum Arthropoda; class Insecta; order Megaloptera; family Sialidae; genus Sialis; species Sialis fuliginosa. The sequence goes on from OY540817.1 coordinate 14,155,969, forward strand.
AATTAGGTAAATATTTACGAATTATTATAGTTAATATTTATACGTACATATTTTATATTACATTGTTATTTCAGCAACTTTACAAGAAACGCATGAAGTAGATAAAAAAAATTCACTTACAAGTTTAAGAAATATATTAGAACAAGAACGAATAAAAGCTGTAGAAGAAGCAAAAATAAAACAATGGTAATGTATAATTTTTATGTACTTTACGATCCATAATTTTTCTTATTATTGTGGAGTTTTAATAAGTATGATATATCATTAAGCTGATTCAAAAAGGACCCTTAAACAATTATGTGATACTTTGGTTTAAAAAATTTACTTATTTGTAAGAAAAATTAACAATATAATACGTATATAAATAACAATGTATAATTCTAAAAATTCCGCCATTGAATAAAAAATAATGAGTAATCAATGATTTTGTATAGTAAGTTATTATTTATAAATTTAATTGTAGGTGTGCATCATGCTTAAAAGAATCAGAATACCGTTGCTGCTGGGATACAAGCTATTGTAGTTATGCTTGTCAGCGTGCTCATTGGTCTGAACACCAGACAAAGTGTTTACAAGGTATTGAAAGTGATCCAGGAACGTCTTCTAACCCTTCATCTACATTAATACCCAAACAAAGTCCTGTGATAAAACCTTTAAAGAATGCATATGTAAGTTTTAATTTGTAAAAGTCAGTAACTGTAAGAATGTATTACTTATTTATTATTTTTATTACAGGTATCGGCAATAACTGTTAATAAAAATAGCCAACAGAAACAGAAATTTGTTGTTACTAAATCGGTAAGAAATATTAAAAAATAACATATTTAGAAAATAAGTATAATCATATATTAACCCTTTGGACGTGAAAATCGACAAAAGTTGATTGTATTTTCTTCCCTTCCGTGCAAAAATCGACTATAGTCCACGACTCGAAAAAAACACCGTTGCACACGGAAATCGACTTTTATTTTAGAAAAAAATGTAAATATCAGTGAAATATTCAGTAAAGCTTCACCCTACCTTTTGTTTATTCATTTTTATATGTAAATTTTACACTGGAACCTCGTTAGTGCATTTTACTTTAGTATGTTTTTTTTAGGTCCCGGTATTCTTCCATAAGACCCCTTGTTAAAATATTTCGTTAGGCCTTTAAAATATTTCAATAGAAATATTTTAACATTTTCGTTAGAACGTTTTTTTGTTAGTACGTGCTTTTCCACCAGTCCCTTCAAAAATGTACTAACGAGGTTTATGTAAAATAAAAATTATATTACATTAGTCCTCAATATATTACATACAAATATCAACTTCCTTATACACAATTTCATGCAAAATTAACATCATGAAAAGAAAATGTAAATAAAAAAAAAATTAGACCACTTTGATTTTTCTAAGGAAATGTGCACATTTTTTAGGAATAAGTGTTTTACCCTATGGTCACGTTCAAATCTAGTAGATTTATATATGGTATAATCTATAGATTTTTTTTTTCTTTACAGACTGGACAATTTACATCAACAGCGCCATCTTTAACATTTGTACAAACAAGTAATGGTGGCATAGATGTTTTGGGTAATACAGGTCCAATTGCACTTGGAGGTAAACTGATAAGTGCAAATCAACTACCATCAAAAATTAAAGGATATATTGTTTCAAATTCAGGTAAATTATTAAAGTCTCTATAGACCATCCAATTTGTAGGGAGGTAGAGTGAGGGTAAATTAGGTACTGTTCTAGTAAATAGTGTTTTTTTATATATAATCATTTGCCTATTCATAATCTTATCTGCAGGGATGTCAAATTGGGTGGTATATATTACTAAATCTTGCAATTTTGTAGTAATTTGTAAAGAAAATAATAAAACTTATCAGTTAATAAAGGCATTAGAATAAGTAATGAAAAATGTCTATATTTAATATATTAATTATGGAATCGGTTGGATAAAAAGAGACCTTCTGTTTGGCGATATAGTACTTTGGAACTATAAACTTTGGAATAGTCTAAAAATGTTTGTCACATAGCCAAATATTATGTTTTAAATTTTCAAATGAATTCATAAACCATGTAGAACCATATACACAGCACAGCATAGAATAATATCATATATAATACAGACCCATACAGACCAAATCCATAGATAACATAAGGAAATATAAAACAATTAGTACCTTGCAAAAAAAATTTTTTAAGCAAATTCTTTATAATGACAAGCATAAGAAAATTTATTTTAAAATTGTTTTCAATATTTATCATTACAAATTTATGTAAAACTTGCAGGTAATGTTTCTGTAACACCTGGTTTAACAGCTTTATCTTCCAAAGCATTAGTAAACCTGATATCTCAACACAACATTACAAGCTCGCACGTAAATATAATTGGTACTACTCAACCTACCACATCTGTATCATCTACAAGTTCTCAACAATTAAATGTCAGCGGAAACAAACCGAGCACGAGTAGCAACAATGGAAGTAACAAAGACGTGCCTGAAATAATGGAAATCGATGATTGAAAAATTGGTACTGCTCAGTGATATGTTGTATAATTTTAAACCTGAAAAACTGATTTTAGGCTGTTTATATTAGTTATAAGATGTGTATTTTGTTATCGCTTAATTATCATGTTTCTCGTTTTACTTTTTAAAAATTAGATTTACTGTTTTTATATTGTTCGGATTAAGTTTTGTTTTGTTTAAAATGACTGTATTATATAAAATAAATATAGTTAGCTATTAATTAAGGAATGTCACTTGATATAACATTTTAAATGTATACAATTTTAAAGCATAAAAGTATTCGTATCCATATAGTTTTTTTATTTTTTACCAATTTTTCTGTAAGTATATGCATAGATTTATTAATTAAAAAGAATTCTATGTGTATAACAAACAACAGACAAAAACTATGGTTATGACTTATCAAATACAAATCCCCTAACCATAAAAATTGTAAGAGTTTAGACTTACACGTGTTTCAATAGCAATGCTATCATCATCAGAGTCTTAAAGACACTAACTTAAAACTAAATACTACGACTATTTACATACCTTAGAAACTACTGGACCGGAACTTATCCTGGAACGGGTAACGTTGACCGTATTGGTCTGAGTCATTACTTTAATAAGGTGAAAAGGTTGGACCATAGGACCATTAATTCCGACAATGGACCCCTATGGTCCAACCTTTTCACCTTATTAAAGTAATGACTCAGACCAATACGGTCAACGTTACCCGTTCCAGGATAAGTTCCGGTCCAGTAGTTTCTAAGGTATGTAAATAGTCGTAGTATTTAGTTTTAAGTTAGTGTCTTTAAGACTCTGATGATGATAGCATTGCTATTGAAACACGTGTAAGTCTAAACTCTTACAATTTTTATGGTTAGGGGATTTGTATTTGATAATTCTATGTGTATAAAATATCATATATTGAAAGGAGAAAAGCGAGAAAAGTTTTTTTTTATATAGATAAAAGAATAAAGGTATGTATCGTGAACATAGCTTAGCCATATTATTCACATACATACATATGTTTAAATAATAAATTGTGTTGTGAATGCGACTTCAAGTGTCACGTATATCACTTGCGCGAAGCATGTGCGCACAGTTCAACTATGAACTGATGTACGCCATTACTAGACGGACTCGGATAACTTAAAATTTAACTAAAATACTATTATTATCGGTTAGAAATTAGTTTTATTTGTTTAATTATAGTTAAATAAGGACTGTGTGTGGTACTGTGCGCTAGTCGAAGTTTTATAGTGCCGTAATTTGACATTGTAGTGCGGTGAACAAGTGAAAAGACGTCAATGTCAGCAGGCGTGTCGGAACAGGTAAAAATACGCAAAATTTGTATTATTTCTACGTCCCCGTATCGTATTTTTATGTCTTAAGTATGTAGAATATTATAAACAAAAGTTTTATTTGGTTTCATGTACGAATTCGGAATTGCAGCGGATGAAAGGACAGGGTAATCAAGGTATGTATTGTTTCTGATTCTTGGTGATATAATTTCACATAAACGCATATAATTTTTTGTATTTTGTACTTTTACAGTAACCAATGGCCCGAAGGAGCAGATAGGAGAAGGAGGTGTGAGTACAGCTGGTGGAGCATCGGAGGATTTTGAATCATGGCGGCCCCAACAGCAAGCGCAAGGGAGCACAGCTCATACACAGTATGCAACCAGTGTCCCTATATCCAGTGCCACAGATCCGTACAGCATGAGCACAGCAGCTGGTAAATAGCTTTACTTATATATAAAGTAGTTAAGAGTTAGGTATTTAACATTATCTGTGTGTAAAGGTTATTACGGCAGTGGGGGTACGTTTCCTTACCAGTCGTTCGGTATGGGAGATGGCACGTGGTCGAATGGCACAGACGCCATTCCATTCCTCGGAGGTTACACGCATGATTCTTATTCTATGGATGGTAAGTTTCATTCATGAATTATAACTTGAAATTGTTATGTAACCATTAAATTGTTTGAAGTTTTTATTAAACAGTGTTGTTAAATTACCTAGAATCATTGAAATACATGAGTCTTTATTTTTTACTCATTTCTGTTTAAAGGTAACTTAGTAATTGTTAAATCATAATTGGAAAACACACTTTTATAGGCATTTTAAATATGAAACCATTCCTATGAATCATGTTAAATTGTAAATGTTATTACTTATTTAATCTGTAATATTCAGAAGTAACATAAGAAATTATCCAGCTAATTAATGACTTGATCAATCATAAAATATGTAAACTAAAGAATTTCAGATCAAAAATAAGTATTTCAGGCACAGAAACATAAAACAGACAATTTCAGACACAATAAATGATAAATAGACAAATCCAAGTACAAAATCCATAAAATACACAATTTCAGGCACAAAAACATAAAATTAAATTTATTTATTCAAGCAATACAAATTTTAAACTTTTAATTTCAAAATATTAAACGAATCTGTTGTTAGCAGGCATGTTCGGGCCATCAACGACCTTTTCTACCGCATTCGGTCAGCCGTCTGCGTTCAACTATTTCCCGGGCAATGGTGACTATTCAACATGGGGCACTCAGCTGGGTCAGCGTAAGCACTATGATGACTATTATCGACAGGATGCAGGCAGCGTATATGCAGCCGCCCAGCCTCAACACGACTCGCTCAAGGCCGTTGAACAGGGTGTCCAGAGTTTGTCGATAGATATGGCATTAGGACATGGAAAGGATAGCAAATCTACGGTAAAACTTGTCAGTATTATTTGTGTTTGATTTTTTATTTGTTGTAAGTTTAATTTTAGTGGAGTATACATAGTAGACTAATTTCAATTAAACTATTTTTTTTTAAATATACAATATTTAAAGATTTAGAAATACTAAATAATGATAAGAACAATAAATAATAAATAAATCATTTATTTATAATAGACCAAGAACAAGTGACCGCCAGACATACGTTATAGTATCAATTTAAATGTTCAACAGGATAACATTATAAACTCTAATTAACAATTGCCAAACACTTTTCACGTGGTGTTACTTCTGCAAGACGCTTTTAAGCTCATAAAATAATGATGTAATTTATGTTTTTGTCGAACATTTTTATGTCTAGCAATCGCTGGCTCTTACTCTGTAAGGAGTGGACTTTTACAAACACTAAAGTAGCTCCGTTCATCAACCCTAAAGCTTTTAGGGCACCCAAAACATAACAGAAACATATATTATCTATTATAATTTTATTAGAAATATAAAATCGTGGCATAAATTATATTTATCATAAAATTTACTTTTCATACTACAATTTAAATACAAATTTGAGCCCCCTTCCATGACTGTCAAGATTTGGAATAAAATATAAAATATTAATAAATGAAATTATAAAGAAATTTTAATACAAAAATAAATACCACATTTAAAAATAACAATTAAAAAGGCAAAAAAAAACTTGGTTTTTATAAAAATCCGCTTAACACATTCAATGTGAACAAATTATTGAGAACATTCATGCGTGGCTGATCAATTTTAAATAAGTAGAAGAACTAAAAAAATATACCACAAAATAACCTAAAAATGAAAATATAAAATTGGACATATATGTATATCGTATTAACTCACTGAACACAGCTACAGTGTTCACCATGTGGCTACAATGTTTGTATGGACACGGGAGCCATGTTCGCTGTGTACAACATGTTAAAATTTAATAAAATCTGTGGGCTTGTCTTACTGGCAATTAAATCCAATAAGGTTCTTCTATACTATATAGAAAACATATTTTTTATCTCTGTAATTTTATAAATACAAACAAATACAAAAAAATATTGTTACAAAGCTAATTAAATTTTTGTGTATTGTAATCAACTGAATACATGTATTATTTACAGACTTCTGAAGTAAAAGAACCAAAAAAGTTAACATGGGCTAGCATTGCAAGTCAACCAGCGAAACCACAAGTCTCTGTGCAGACATCTGGACTGAAGAAAAAAGGGCCTGGTATGCCACCGGGCCCGATAATCCCTGGCAAACACAACATCGATATCGGCACTTGGGACACAGCCAAGCCAGCCCCCCCACCCCCGCAACCCCCCCAGCCTCCAGCACAATTACCGGCGACTTCTCCCAGTGCTGGACAACAGGTATGTCTTGTACTTACAAGTATTTCAAATTATTGAAATGTATTCATTTATTTATAATCTGAAGGTACAAACGAATGTTCAGACACAAGGACCGAACCAAGTACAAGTACAGCAGCACCAAGCACAGATACAGAGTCAAGTGCAGGTCCAGTCCCACCAGGTGCACCAACAGCAGCAGCAACAGAACCAACAGGGGTACCAACCGCATCAAAACACCCAGTCGCAGGTTCAGATGCAGAATCAAGTGGTTAGTTTAAATTTTTATAATTATTCAAAAATTCAAATTATCAATCAAAATAAGAATAAATGTCCAAAAGAACAAATAAATAAACACTATAAATTATAGCTTGTGTACACAATGCAAATATTGTTCAAGTATTAGGTCAATGTTTGAATATGAAAATGCATGTATTTGAATACGCTTCATTACGCTGCATCGCACAAAAAACATCTTTAATATCAACAGATATACTGAGAATTATTGAATTAAGTTGATAGCTGTAACTACAATACCTGCAAAATAATATATATAAAAAATTAATTAATAATGACATTTGAGAAAAAATGGCCACTATCAAGTTTTGTAATAATGGACCAGATGACTTATGCATCCATAAATTTTCTTAATCTAAGGTTGAAAATGTGTTTTGACATTTGTGTTATGTTATCTATAGATTTTAGTCAGGTGAATGTGTAGTTTAAAAGCAATTTAATCTGTAGACTTCATTTTGATTATTAATTTATAATATTCTTAATAATTTTGTTATTTGTTACCTCGTGCATCAGAAAACTTATTGAAATACTTTTTATTCCAGGCTAAGAATGCTAGTGGTCCTGGCTCATCATCAGCATCAATGCGGCCACCGTGGTCTGGGTCATCTCGTGGCCAGGCGCAACTGCAACAGAGAGGGGTTCCACCTACAGGACCTACCATGCCTGCCCCTCTACCGCAGAGCCAGCAGGCCTACATGCAACCCCCAACACATGTGCCACCCCATCTTACACAACCCCCACCTCAGGTAAATTTATTCTTTCCTTTATTTACTATAAAAAACTTCAATTTATTGAAGTAGTTTATGGTTATAAATTACTAAATACAATTATCTGTAGATGATGGTCCAACCTCCCACTGCCCAACAGAGCCACCCAGTACTGGAAGAACTCCGCGTTAAAAACAACTACAACCCCGGTGAGTTCGACCTAAGTGCATCTGGGGCTCGCTTCTTCGTGATCAAGTCATACTCTGAAGACGACATTCATCGCAGTATCAAGTACGAAATCTGGTGCTCTACGGAACACGGCAACAAGCGCCTTGACCAGGCGTTCCGGGAACGGGAGTCGGCCCCTGGAGGCCGCGTCTACCTGTTCTTTTCTGTCAACGGTTCAGGCCACTTCTGCGGGATGGCACAGATGGTCTCTCCCGTTGACTACCATAGCACTAGTTCGGTCTGGTCGCAGGATAAGTGGAAAGGACAGTTCAGGGTGCGTTGGATCTATGTTAAAGATGTACCGAATGTTCAGTTGAGGCATATCCGGCTGGAGAATAACGAGAACAAGCCTGTGACTAATTCGAGGGATACGCAGGAAGTGCCTCACGCTAAGGGACAGCAAGTATTGCGTATTATGCACGCGTACAGACACTCTACATCTATATTCGATGACTTCATACACTATGAGAAGAGGCAAGAGGAAGAGGATAACCGGAAGATTCCGGAAAAGCCTGTGCATCACCAGCAACATCACCATCACCACCATAAGGTAGGTCATTGTATATCATAATTATAAGTATATTATTTATAAAATAATTTTTTTACACTTTCTGTATAAGATAATAATTATTACTATCGCAATGAATATTAAGTGATAATTAGGGGTTTTAAAATAAACAAATAACATTTTTGTATATGTATTCTCTAATAAAGTGAAAAAAATTCAGAAGATATTAGATCGCGTCAAATTTTGAAGAAAAAAGTACGATTGCATCACAAATTTATCTCTCCCTAAAAAGTCCCATTTATACCATGTATAAATTCTATTGAGTCCAGGGAGTTCATGAGATAAACAGTATCTGCACCTGTTACATATTTATCTATAATTTAATTATTGTTTACAGGATATCCGTTTAAATATTTTTATGTCTTAAAGTATTATGTAACTTTTAATTTTCTACAAAATTCATACAGTATGTCCTATACATAAAATCATCTTATATTATCCTTTGTCTAAGGAAAAGAACTTGTGGAAAGCTCTTGGTTTTTTTGAAACCAAATTTTTCATAATACTGGGCATCAGACTAACAAATATCATTTGACGAACAATTTTTTCATAATTTTTCGAAACTATAAAACTGGAAGGAAAGAACCGCCTTTAATAAATTGAATAAATCATCAAGTGTTATATTAGGGTTTTGTATTTTCAGGAACAACGTGGTGGTGAAAACAACTCACGTAGAGGAGGTGGTCGCGGTGGTCGAAATATGAACTAAAAAAAGAACGTAAACTGTTTTGTTTCTCTTTTTACAGTGTCAGCGCCTTGATTTATTTATAAGGGGTTAGTTATGAACTTAACAAATGAAAACAACACACCAGTTTATTTTTTATTAGTATGGCGTGTTAGATTTTATTCGCTTTGTCAGAACACTGTGAGCGTTTTCTACGTATACATTTATTTACAGTTGTTATTTAGATAACGTTCACCGTATCATAAATGAAATACTTGTGGTAATCTTTTTGATTATACAAACGTGTAATATATATTATATTTTTTATTATTATTTTATAGTAGTTACATATAAGAATAACATAAATCAAATGAATATTTTTTAATAAATTTCAAATAATAGCTATACATAGTTTGCTTCTGATAGCAAATGATATACTAAATCGAATATGATTACTTTAAATCCGATTAAGGAGATTACCATGATGGAAATTTCATTTGTTACTTATTTTTCAATGATGCCTATGAATAAATATACAAATTATTATTGCTAATAATGAAAATATCTTTTATTTGTGAGTTACACAGGAGATCTCTTCTACTAATTAGTAAAAATAATAGCTATTACTTACACTAACATTTAAAATTATATTTCATCATAATAATTAAATGTACCCGATAAAATTTTTTACGGATTAAACATTTTATTTCCAAAAAGGACAATATTCAAAGCTTTATTACTTTGGTAAAAATGATCAGATAAAAGTTGAAAAAAGTATATTGTAGCTCAAGATTTATATTTTTCAATCTATTTTGAAGATTTAAGTTTTATTGATTTATTATCACAAAGTTATAGGTTTGTGAAATAAGAGAAAAACAAAAATGTGGGGTAAAAATATGATAAACAAGTTTGTGTGGTATTACTTTAAAGATTGAAGTTTTGTCTTCAAAACCCATTTTGAGATTGTGTTGTGATTATTTTCAACAGTTATTTAAATTAAAGTGAAAATCAAAACTTTGCAAGCTCATGAAAGATAAATAAAGTATTGTATGTATGACATTTACTAAAAACAGATAAAAAGCTTAAAGATGGTTTAATGGTTTTGTTCATATTTGAATTAATCATATTCTTTATTAAAACAAATACAACCAGCCTAGCGTTATCCAAGACGGTTTTCACTATAATATCAAATTATTTGGTGAAAAATAATCCTAAATAAAATTAGGATTGTGAAGCCAAAAAATTTGTCTGTCAATTTTTTTTTACCTCATACACTTTCAGAATCAAGAAAAAAATTGGAATATTTTCCTTTATTTCCAAATTGTATTCTTAGGTTTTGAGAGAAACTGAAGAATAGAAATCTTAAGTTGCAACATGCTTTTTTTTACTTCATTCCAACTATTTTTATCGAAGTTATAGAGCTTTGAATATTACCCATTTTTAGACAAAAAATTTTATCCATGTTTTTTTTGTCGAGTGTACATAAAAATTACATAATATTATGTATAAATAAATACAGATCTTCTACGTAACAAACTTACTATGTTAAACTGTTTTATTATTATCCACTAGATGCCTACTTTTTGCAGTGTACATTTTTTTTGTTATTAAGAATTGTTTATAATGGTAGTTATTATAATTTTAGAGACATTTATGAATATCATGTTTATAGGAACTAAATGTGAACAATTGAAAACAATTATTACACATTTAAATTGATTTGAAAAAAAAAATACTGTTGGAGCACACCAACATCGTAGCAATGCAGCGCAAAATGCGATTTCATCTTTTTCTCGTAAATATATTTATGTACATGTACATACATATGAAAATTTAAGTATAAAAGCAGTATGTGATGTTTTTATTAAAATGGTGTTTGTATTAATAGATTGTTTTATACTATTTTTTCGTAGGTTTGTATGTATATTTAAATATATTTTTGCTTTGCTTTAACTTAACCAATGTGCACATCAATTTGAACGTAAATCGCTGTAAAATCTTCTCTAAATTTTTAATTTAACGCCTACAATGTGTAAAATTAATTTGGTTTAAATCTGTACAATAACATACCTCAGTTCCCAATCTATTTTTAATAAAAGATTTGAATTAAATAGAAATACATAGATCTGTTTGATAAACTCAATAACATGATTATATTTTGGGAATAAAAGGTTATCGATTGGTACAATATAATAATAATAATAACACAGAGAAAATAAAGTAACAAATATTTGTTATTAAAAAAGGCGAATAAATAAATTTTGTAGTCATTAAAATTTATATATGAATGTTTAAAACCGATTTGTTTTTGGGATACATATAATTTTTCAGATTAAACTACTGATAATAGCTTAGTTATATAAATAAATATATTTTAAAAATGAAAAATAAACAAATTTGTAACCTATGTAAAACGATAAGAACTGATTGATTTTTTTATATCTTGCTCTGGGTTTAACAGAGGCAGTCAACCACTTATCAGCGCAGTGCAGTGCCCGTTAATTGTATTATTTTGTTCTTCGGGACGTTCCCGTAGAAACTTGAACAGCAAAAATCAAACTGTGTATTTAAAGAAGTGACAACTCACAAGTGTTCTGTTGTTTGTGATCGAACAGCGTGCTTAGACTGTGTTTTAAAAAACGGACCTCATTTTTATTAAAAACCTGTGGACCCTTTGAAATTTGAACTGTGTTTGCCCGTGTGTGCGTGGACGGTGCTACTGGACCATTGTTGCGACCGTCTCCGAGAAGATGGACGGTTAAATAAACACTATTTATATATTATGGCATTCTTTTTCTCACTTCGAGTGATTCCTGAGTAAAATTGATACTAAGCTTGTAAAAGTGATTATTTTTTTTGTGAACGTATCTTTTTGTTCTTCTCTTTTAATTTTTTTTGCAATCATTTATTGAGCCTATTGTTATGTATGTATACGGGGTGGTAACTTTTGTAATGATTTATATTTTTATTAACTTTAAAATGTTTTGTAAAATATGAAAAATATAAATTGTACATGATTTTAAGTAATTCTGGAAATATGATTATTAAAAAACATAGAAAGTGTATATTTTTATTTTAGTAATTTTATAAATATTAAAATCGTTACCATCCAACATATACAGGGTATAATTTTTAAGTGAAATTATTTGATATTTTATAATAAAAAAAAGATTTTATACAACATATAGGTGTTTATTAACTAAATTAATTAAATAACGGTTATTTTATTTATTTTCCCACCAAGCAAATATATAGTAAACAATGGCAGATACTGCAGGTTCATATGTGTTGCGATAGCGGTCTCAGATACTGCAAATTCAAAGCGAACTTACAGTGCAAGCTGCTGACAGTGAACAGTGAACATTACTTTCAACAGCTAACTTGTTATTAATAATTAAAAATATTATATAATAAACTATATAGACACCCATATATTATTATTATGTCTGGCATTACAGTAAAATATTATGAATGTGAAATTAAAAATTATACTCTGAAATATTATGTTTTCGAAACAAAACTTAAAAAATTATATCTCTTATTAAAAGTGTATCAATTTTGATTTCTAATTAAGTGAGCAAGTCATTTAAAAGATCTTGCTTAATTTTAATGTGCATTACTGCCTTCAGTATATTAAATCATGTCTATAAAATTAGTTCAATTTAAAGAAAATTTTCTGTTCTATAAAAGAAATTTTATTGTGTCTTTCAATACATTATGTTAATAAATATATATATATATATCTGTGAAAATGTTTTACAGAAGTTATAATATATCAAATAATTTTACCATTTTTAATGCATACAAATAATAAATACAAGAATTTATTTAAAAATAATATGCAAAATTATGAATATTTTTTTTACATTGAATGATTTTCATAACTGTTAATAATTGAACATATATTATATGTAAAAATAAATAAAATAACATAATTTGCAGTTTAAAATTTTGATTACTTGTTATTTCTATAAATATTATAAAAATATTGTAATTATTCATGTAAAAGTTATTTTTAATCCATGATCTAATTATTTAAATTCAATTTTCACATTAATTATTAATGACAAAGCCATTTATATGATATTTAATAATGAAATTAAATGGCTGCTTTCTATTGACTTTGATATTATAATTATATATTTTATTTTACATGAATTATTATAAAAAAATCTGATTTTTTAATAAATTTTATCATAGTCAAAATGTAGGAAATACCTTTCTTTTAATTTTGTTATGACAAATTCATATACTTTTTCTGTTTTTCCTTTGCCATGTTTAGACCAAAATTACAAAACAGCAACATGGTGTTTTTTTGATAAAATAGCAACAAAACCTACACATTTTAAATATGAATTGTTTTGAAAACACAGCATTATTAAAAAACTACAAATAAATATTCCATTACTAGCAAAATATAATGTATTCAGAAATTAGATTATATTTTATGTTATTTTATTTAAAATAATTAAAACAAGAAAAAAATTTATTTTATGCAAAGAGCATAATATATGTATAAATAAAAATAGTTGCAACAGGGGGATTTTTTTTCTAAGAGTGATTGTACTTATAAATTTTTTTAATGTGTTGCATATAATTTTTCCTTGTTAAAAATTGTGTTTTTTATATTGTATGTCTCAAATAACACGAATGAAAGTTGAATAGCTGAAAGCAAATGTCATAAATATTTTTCAGAGGCAAAAATTAAATAGTAAAAATTTATAAATGTTATCAATGAATATAATGAAACAAACAATAAATATGTTATTTTTTTGTTACCTTTCATATTTAGAATATGCATCAAGATTTCTATTATACTGTTTTAACTTGCTTATATAATGTGTCTAACCAACGAGTAAAGACCATGATCAACTAGTTGATCGTAGCTTAAATATCAATTAAAATTCTGGATTTTATAAAAAATAATCAAAATATTTTTATTTAATAATGTCCAAAGAAATTCAGGAAATAGTAGACTGCCACATTTTGAAGAAAAATATATATAGCCATTCAGAAACCAAGAAAAGTTTTTATGTTGCAAATCTATAGAAAATAAAATAGGAAAAAAATATTAGCCAATTTATAAAATATTGATAAATACCAAAATTGAAAATGCGTCAGACATTTGGTTTCTGTATAGGTTATATATGAGTCTCAGTCACTTACAAAAGAAATGGAGAAAATTAATATTTTATGAATAAATGCATTTATGCATTCTAATGATTCAAAATATACGTCACTGTTTTGGCAACTGAGCGCCATATAAATCAGATGCATCCTTATTTTTGCCCAGTGAAAACGTTTAATTTCGTTTGTTTTTTTTTTTTAAAGAAAATTGCAATAAACTTCAAGCTTTTTGAAATTATATAAATTACAAAAAAAATATTTTTGATGAAACAGTTCAATTTTAGCATCTTTTAATAAATTTTCAATAAATAATGAAATGATATGGTTTTGTTACAAAACTCCTGACATATTTTTTTTAAATACCATTATATTCATTGTCTACTGTATTACATCAACAGTTAAAAAAATACATTTTGCTTTTAGTTACTCGATTGTTACATAAATGTTTTGTTTCGGATATGCAACCTCCACATCATCCTATTATATGCCGTTCAAGTGTTACTCTGTTAATTCAGAGCTTCTGCTTGCGAGAGAAGCTCGTATGCATGTGACGGAAATAAATTAAATCAATTCTTGTGATCATGCATCTTGTTAGTTGATTTGTAACAGTTTTTATTATTTCTAATAAATGGTTTAAATAATATTTACTTAAGTATGTTGAGAACAATTCACTACATTACGTTCCTTGCTTCTTTATTGCATTTTACATAGATATATTTTAATTGTTCAGAAACCAAAAGTAATTAATTATACAGTCAAATTTCTATTGACATATATCTTTTTTGGTGGAAAAATGAACAGTCAATCCACCTGTCTACCTTTTAAAACTCCTGCACTCTAACAAAATGAACTTTGATTTTATTATTGTTCCCAAATTGCACTTCTGTAGACATACAAGTCCCAGGCATTTTCATATTCGATAATATGAATTATCTCTTAAAAAATATACATTTTACTATAAAATACTTGTAAAAATACATACTGTTAATAACTTTCAGTTTTATTTAAAAATATTTCAGTGTTGACCTCTAACAACATTAAATTTTTATCTACTTTTGTAATTGTCATTATCAATCATAAAAAGAAATACGTATATAAAATATATTAGTATAAAAATATAGATACAATAAAATATGTATATTGAATATTTTCAAAATTCGTGTGCATTCAGATATTTTATTTTTCTAAACTAACCCAATGACAAATATTTTTGGAAAGTTTCTTTATCAGTCAAAATCAATAAAATTTGGTATATAATAATCTATTGTCCGGTATCATAAAGGACCTAACAAATTTGTTAGCTAACAAACACTTTCAACTGAGGTATCAAACATATATGACAGTTCTTTTGGAGTTTGTTGATGACTTTGACAAGTTTCGCGCACGCGTTGAAGGTAAATACAAACGGTATTAAAACAGTGGTGATGTTATGAAAATTATTTTGTACGGTCAAAGATGCCAACTGTGTTACAATTAATTGAAGTGTCACTGCTCTAAATTCCATAACTAATCCATAGATACTAGTACAGTATTAATACCCCATATGAATGTAATTGCTAGCTAACAAATTTTGTTAGGTCCTTTATAATACCGGGCATATGTAATGTCCGGTATCATAAAGGACCTAACAAATTTGTTAGCTAACAAACACTTTCAACTGAGGTATCAAACTTATATGACAGTTCTTTTGGAGTTTGTTGATGACTTTGACAAGTTTCGCGCACGCGTTGAAGGTAAATACAAACGGTATTAAAACAGTGGTGATGTTATGAAAATTACTTTGTACGGTCAAAGATGCCAACTGTGTTACAATTAATTGAAGTGTCACTGCTCTAAATTCCATAACTAATCCATAGATACTAGTACAGTATTAATACCCCATATGAATGTAATTGCTAGCTAACAAATTTTGTTAGGTCCTTTATAATACCGGGCATAAGAAATGGATATTTTTTAGATAAAAAGTCAATCTTAGAATATTTAAATATCTTATGTAATTTGTTGCACCTTGATCTAAGTATAATATTTTTGTACTTCTTGTAAAAGTATTTCCAAACTATCTTCATTAATAGTTACGAATGATTTTGCTCTTCTACTAAAATAAAATACCTCCCCTGTATAGATATCAAACCAAAGAGCATGTATATGTAGCTGAAATTTTTCCAGTCGTTTTTTCAGGAACCCATAACTTGCGATATTTTGCATTTGTTGTAACGTATTTATCTGTGATAACTTATCTTCAAGACTGAACTTATTTTCAGGGTCAATATAAGCCACAAACTTCCTCATTGGCGTTTCAGCTTGAAAAATCAACGGAGATTTATAATCCGTTAATTTCAGTTGTTGAAATTTATCTATACTTGAATATGCATGTGTACATAACCATGATCTTAATGGTGATATTCGACGGTTATCCTAAATAAAATTAAAACATTATTATTTTTATTTTCATCATTAATAAAATAACTTACTTGTGAAGCAAATTCACTATCTTGTAATTTATACAACAGATTCATAGCTTTACAATCACTGTGCCCGCAGACAATGATATGTCTAATATCGTTAATAATGCAACCCAACTCTAAAGCTGCAGGTTCATTTGTTGTAAGCTCATCAAGGAAGTGTTGAGAGTGTGGTATAAGATTACCAGCATTACGTACTAAAATATGTATATCCAGTTAATACATTTATTAAATTAAATTATTGAATTAGTTTACCAACAAACATGTCACCGACACAAGTTTCAGTGAATCTTGTAGGTATCATTCTACTGTCCATACATGTGAAAAATACTGCTTTAGGCTGAAATAAAAATTAATACTTTATGGAAAATATAAATAGCAATTTAAATAACAATAAAACAATGGCGCCATTTTTTAAATCAATTATGCGCAAAATGTATGCGCATGAGTGTATTGACAGATATGGAATGTTGACATATTACAGCTAGGTATTATGTTTTTAACATTTTTAATTGATTTTTAAGACATATCATTACCGTTGGATTATCTCTAACTTGTTCAAACTGTTTCACCATTGTCTTCATGTCTGTTTGACGATATTTTATTATTCCTCTTAAGATTTTATCCATTTTAAAAAAATATTTTTACTTGAACATATTCTGCATCCCTCACTGAACATACTCCAGTAAGGTTCAAAGTTG
The DNA here is from genome assembly GCA_961205875.1 of Sialis fuliginosa. NCBI lineage: Eukaryota > Metazoa > Arthropoda > Insecta > Megaloptera > Sialidae > Sialis > Sialis fuliginosa. The sequence continues at coordinate 14,173,325 of OY540817.1, forward strand.
AAACATAATCATGTATGTGTATGTATGTATGCTTGATACATATATTTTGAGCTAAAATAGGCAGGATGCTAATATCTCAAATTATCATTGAAAATATAAGAATAATATATGTTAGAATAATATATATTTATATAATACCTATATTATTTTAAAACAACTAAATTCTAAGATCTAAAATGTGTAGGTAAAAAATAAAAAATAATGATTATCACAATCCAAATATAAGTAGTTTATTATAGTAAAATAAATTGTTTTAACAAGTTACTTCAATATAAAAATTCATACATTATTATATCTGAGGCAAAGATAAAATAAAATTAATATAGAAAATAATGAGAGCATGTAGAATATTATACAGTACACAGTCTTATAGGAAAAATTAACATTTTAACGTTGCCTTAACACTTCTGCTGAATTTGTAACTTTCTCTAATTTTTCAAAATGTTTGCGGGCATTTCGAATGTTGATCAACGTTGCTTCAGATGTTATAGTTGGGTCTGACATACAGACCATTACATATGTATTGCTTGTAAACATATCAATGAAGGCTGCGAATGAAGAATTACGAACTTCCATTGACTGAAACTGAGCTGCTAATTTTGAACAAGATAGTTTAAATTGTTTGATTATATTTGATACCTAGAATAAATTAGAATATAAATAAGATACTTCGTTTTATAATTAACTTTGATCGTTTACTTTTTCAAAACGATGGCCATCGCGATGAGGTTTTCGTTGACAATGAGATATAACTAAAAACGTAGCACGTTCGAACAGTAAAACTTCATCTGCATCTACAATATTTGCAAATTGGTGTAAACTATTTTCTAAGGCCTTTACATTAGGGATGAGCATATACACTATACTAGACCATGCCCTGTACAAGGTTTCATCCCAAATTGAAGTTCTAAAAGCAGTACATTCCAACGGTTTTGATAATCGCTTCAAATCTTCTTCTCTTTCTTTGAATATTATATCACGTTGATCTTCAGCAACCAGATCCATTTTGTGAATTAAACAAAATATTCTTGCTTCTGGTGAGTTTTGTAAAATCGCTTCTAAACATGACTGGTAATAATGCATATCTTTATCTAGCTCACGGCTTTCGACATCAAAAACGTATATTAATACTTCAACATTACGAAATATGTTATCTCTTTGTGAAGCAAAATAGTTTTCCATAAAGGCTTCTTGCCCACCACAATCCCATAAATTGAGAACTAAATTTCCAAGGAATCGAACATGCGAATGCTCAACGTCAACTGGAAAATAAATGTTAAGTTATTCTGTGTATTATTATACTTATGTTAAGTTCATACTTGTTGCACCAAGTCGGCGTGTATCCCTCGCTATGTAATTGGCAAATATTATAGATCTCATACTGGTTTTGCCAGAGCCACTTTTGCCCATTAACAATACCTAAACAGAATTTAATAGATTAATAATGATTTCATATGAATATTATAATAATTAGTCTTACTTTTTTCTTCATATTGGAAACTATAAGTAAGAAAACTTATCTTAAACGAAAAATTAAGTGAATTTTAAAAATTAAGTCAAACGTCCGATTGACACAAATCATGTGACATTTCTTCAAATGACACTTTGCAGTCTTTGCAGTTCTGTCAACAAAAATTAAACAGTGCTACCAAAAATAACATTAATTTACTAAAGAACCAACTTCGATGCCAGTGTATTATACAATCGTTCAACTAAATTTTAAAGAATTTTTATGGAAGTGACATGTCAAAAAATATATTGTCCGAATGTATTGTGATTTCAATTATAACATGATGTTCTATCTCTTTTTGAGTGACATTTGGTCTGGCAATAAACAAAGATAGAGTCGTGTCACATCAGTCGAGGCTTAAAAGCGTTTACAATGGTGGTTATGGCAGTGCTCCTCGGCACATTAGTTATAGATTTTATAGAATCTTTATGGGAAATGTATATTTGTTAAAACCTTTTTCGGCTTCCTAAGTTGTGTTAAAGTGTTTTAAAATTAAAAGTAGTGCATATATCATTAATGTAAGTAAAAATATCTTGGTTTTTCTGCCGTAATGGAGTAATGTATTCTTGCATGTTCTGTGGCTGACGCATAAGGCCCGCCCATAATTCAGATAAAAATTGGGGGAGAGTAATTATTTTCGTAGAAAAGGGTTTAAAAATAACTTTAAGAATTCTGTACGGAATGTCATGGAATTTTCATAGCATTTAATGTCTGTCAAAAAATTTCCAGCAAGTAATATAAAGTTAGCTGCAAACGATTTTCATTAATTTCCAAATACCAACTTTTGAGGAAAAACCAAAAGTTGAAAGTATGAAAAAATATTTTCAGTACCGAAATGTCATCAGATGAGGAAAAACCGCCTGCACCTCCAGTGAGGCTAACTTCTAACAGAATAACAGACCGTAGCGATAGTTCCTTGGCAGTCGACAGACCTTTACCAAAGGAACCGGAGGATGCGGAACGCAAAAAGAAAACATTGAAATCCAAAATGAAGAGCAGTAAAATATCGGTGCACCACAGCTCGGACAAACCGAACATCTCGTACCCGACTAACTTTGAGCACACCGTTCATGTCGGCTTCGACTCGGTCACTGGAGAGTTCACGGTAAGTCTAGAGACAGGCGTGTTAGGTATGCGTGACATTGTAACTACTATAGGTGCTTGTTTTTCATTAATTTTATGTAATTATTTGTTTCAAGCTGCCTTTGAAAGTAAGTAATGCATGTGTTTCCTGTTTAGTTGCAGTAAGATTAGACTGTGACAGTGTATTTTCCCTTTTACTTAATTACTGTCAACATTCTAAGGCCAAGGACTTTCATATATATACAGGCATATTATTTTTTTAAATATTTCCTTGGTCTTTTTTATAATAATTATGGTTTTTGTATACTTACAATAATAATTTATATTTATTTCATAAAATACACATAGAATCATTATTTTCTTAACATTAGCTACATTTAAACATGAAATCATAGAGTTTATATTAACAATTATAATATGTTATTATATTCTATATATGAATTGTGGGAATAAATTTAATATTTATTATTCTATAGCTGCATGTTCACTTTAAGATTTTCATATTTATATTCTCTATTAGCATAATGATTAAAAACTTTTTTAATGCATATAATATATTTATCTTATCTTCTATGCACTTCTTACAGTATTTCTATGAATAAATTTGTCATATGATATACCATACATGTAATTTAAATAATATACCACATGTAACACTGAATAAATTTTTTAATTAAATAAGTTATTTAACTGTACTGAATATAAGATAAATAATAACTATTTTAGATTAGCAATAAATTACCTGAATTTTTCTATAACGTATCTTTATTATATTTTCGTAGGAGGTCTTTATCTTTAATATTTTATTAAACATATCTGGTTTTAAGTATACTCTATATGCATGCCCCCCTGCCCTCTATTATTATGTTATATTTAAATAATTTGTATATGAACTTTATTGAATGATATGTCACCCTTACCTAAAACATTTTTTTTATTGTTAAATGGTACTCTTCTATTTTAAATTGCATTCTATAAATGAGTTGTTTAGAAATGAAACTGAATCACAAATCATGTTATAATTTTGTACTATCGTTTGATCATTTATTTATGTGGTGTCTTCAAGGGTTTAATAAATTATACAACAATATAACATTGCACTTATATTATTTATTAAATGTGTATAAGACAAGTGTGCTGATTCATGCCAAAACTTACACTATTCTGCACAAGTTAACAATATTATTATATTATTATTTATTTATTGTTCTAACGTAGTACGTTCACAACTGTACCACGTTTACATTATTTATATTAATATTTGACAATTTATTAACAGGTTTTTAAACAAAATATAAACTTCCTTACCATAAATGCATATTTTATCAAAAGAAATGGTTAGATGATAGATATTCTTTTAATTTCTCTAAAAATAAATAATTTGGTCTGTTTTTGGTAGTTTCAGAAGTCATATTAAAATGACATACAACAATTTTTGTTTTCAAGATCATTCAGTTAATTTGTCTAAAAGGCAGTATTTTTCATAAAGATTTATCAAAATTGAATAAGGTGACTTTCAATCGAAACCGATACTTTTTTTACCACTAACGTAATGAAAAGTAAAAAACACAAGTTTTATCAGTTTGATGAATAGCTGACTTTAAAAAGCACCTATTGTCTTTCTTGGTGCAAATACAAACACAGATTTTGTATTGATATTTTAATGAAAAACAGGCTTCATATAAACATTAATTTTGTAATTTGTTTGTTTGTTTGCTATTTAGATAGAGATAAGCTATTGCTTATATATTTGACAATTCTTCAAACTCAATTCAATCTTTGTTATGGCCCACCAGTGAGTCGCAACTCACAAGTTAATCAAACAGTAATTTTATATAAATAGAAGAGTATTATTTAAGAATATGTATTTATTCTGCAATGCTGTCCTTAGTGAGTTGTTCTTTACGCATGTATGCGCGTGTAACACTAGCATTTGTCTGTAAAGGGAATGCCTGAGGCGTGGACCCGTCTGTTGATGACCTCCAACATCAGCAAGCAGGAACAGAAGACAAACCCGCAAGCCGTCCTAGATGTGTTGAATTGGTTTGACGCCAGTACCAAGGAGCCACCTAGTTCCAAGTACATGACTAAAGCGGCAGTTACCACTACACATTCAGGTTATTGTTTTAATTTTTAATTATTTGATATATTTATGATATTGAGTTTGTTTTTATCCATTAATGTACCATACATTTTACATTGTAAGATATTTTAGCCATTTAGAAGCCAAAAGCAATGCTTTTATAAATATACTAACAGAAAGTTTAAAATAGGATCACAAACAGTTCTTTTGATTGAATGACATTGAGATTGGCTAATTAACAATACCTTATATTCCAATACTGGCCTTTAATAATGATGTAATATGATGGTTGAATTACAAAATAAAATTTATTAAGAAATATAGCCAGTATAGGAAATAATCATCATTTTTTATAGTTTCTAATTGGGAGTTCTACAGAAATCTACTTGTCCAGTATTAGGAATAGATGTTTCATATCATATTAGACTTATCTTCAAACAGAAACTTTACATACAGGTTCATCATTGAGCCGTGTGTCTAGCTCATCCCCGAGTAGCACAACTCCGACTGAGGCGGAAGGTCATGGAGGAGGCAGTGGCCACACCTCACATGTACCACTCTGTGAGCCAGAAGATGAACCTCCACCACCCCCAGTGGCATCACGACCGGAGCGCACTAAATCTATTGTAAGTAATTTATAACAATGTAATAATTATTACTGCATCTGTTAAAATAAAATACAAATATTTAATATAAGAAATATTATTTACAAAACTTTCAATCCCAAGTACACAAAACCGTTAGAAGAAAATAGCCATCCTGTGTCTGCCGCACTGGGTACACCCCACAACCTGTCTCCGATACACACTGCGGCCGTACAGACTCCCACCGTGGCTGTGGCAGTTCCGAGCACTACACCTGTGGCCCCTGCCCCCGCCCTTGACCGCAACAAGAACCAGGCTGCGGTGCCCGAGACTACCAGAGCGCAACCTGCCACTACCACAGACAAGCAGCGCAAAAAGAAAATGTCTGATGAAGAGATACTGGAGAAGCTTAGGACTATTGTGTCAGTCGGGGATCCTAATAGGAAATATACTAAAATGGAGAAAATTGGCCAAGGGTAAGTGAAATAAAAAATTATTAATTCCACTTTTTAATAATTCACTGATCTGGTTGGATCATTGACATGGCTGGACTGATTATACGTCAAACATGATGGCTGAAATTGAATATTTCCTAACAACCGAAACTGATTGTGCGCATGTATCAACAGATATTCAAAATTCAAATTTATCAAATTTATTTGTTAAATATATAAATAAATACATACAAGTTCGATTGTATATCAACTACAATACACTTATTTAACATGTGAATACCTGTAAGTTACTTTAATTATCAAATCATAATTGAATAACTGAATAAACAAACATAGATGCATATTAACTGTCGAATCTGAATTGAACAATTGAATAAACAAACTAGAAACACGTTACATACCTACCTCTATATTATATCAAAATTTAGTTCAGTATTGCGTCTTGCGCATGCGCAAATGGATAAGATACTATTACGAAGTAACATGAAATTTAACCATCCGGTTTAATAGTAATTCCATAGGTATCTACTATCCAGTTAAATAATACCAGATCAGTGGGTTAGATTGATTAGAATGTCAAAACAACAGTTCTGGTTGGAAATTATATTTTTAATATATTCCAGGGCCTCAGGAACTGTCTATACAGCGATAGAAACATCGACAGGAATGGAAGTTGCTATCAAACAAATGAACTTGTCATTACAGCCTAAGAAGGAACTCATTATCAATGAAATATTGGTTATGAGAGAAAATAAACACAGTAATGTTGTAAATTATTTAGACAGCTATCTCGTTTCAGAGGTATGTAAAAATGTATAGTATTTTATATTATTTATAACAGACTTGAAATTCAGAAGCCAAAGTGACTAACTCCACAAAAAAAGCAATAAGTTAGACCAGTGTCTCTAAAACATAGTGCCATAAAATTTTAGGTTTGGTAATTTTTTATCTAAAAAACTTTAATTTAGTGAGTGCACACTCCTTGATTTTTAGATCTTTAATGAATGGATAAAAACATATTGATAGAAAATCACATAACAGTACTAGGCCTTAAGATAATTATTGTTTCAAACCTTGGTGATTCAAAATATTCTGTTATTTGTGTGTAGGAGCTATGGGTAGTAATGGAGTATTTACCCGGAGGGTCGTTGACGGACGTAGTGACTGAGACATGTATGGATGAAGGGCAGATCGCTGCTGTGTGTAGAGAAGTGCTGCAAGCGCTGGAGTTTCTGCACTGTAATCAAGTCATACATCGTGATATCAAGTCTGATAATATTTTACTGGGATTAGATGGTTCTGTTAAACTAAGTGAGTATTATTTTGTTCTATAATAAATGTTAAAATGTTATTGTGTGCCTGGAGTAACCCTCTCCTATTGCTTCTTAATCGCTACACCATTTTATTATGTTAATTAAGTTCATAAAAGTATTGTTTGTATTAATTTTATTCCATTTGTTGTTTTACAGCTGACTTTGGTTTTTGTGCACAAATAAGCCCAGAGCAGTCGAAACGAACTACAATGGTCGGAACTCCTTATTGGATGGCACCAGAAGTAGTTACACGTAAACAGTATGGTCCAAAAGTAAGTAACCTGAATTATATACAGGCTGGTCAATAAGTAACTTAAACAAATAAATATTTTTAGGTTGATGTGTGGTCGCTGGGTATAATGGCCATAGAAATGATCGAGGGAGAGCCACCGTATTTAAATGAGAATCCTCTGCGTGCTCTGTATTTAATCGCCACGAATGGCAAACCTGATATAAAAGACAAAGATAAATTATCACCTGTTTTCCAAGACTTTCTGGATCAGTGCCTCGCCGTCGAAGTTGAGAAAAGAGCTTCAGCTCGTGAACTTCTTAAGGTAAAAATATCTTTTTTTTAAATTCCCTTTGCAAAATTTAAAAAATGCACCAACAACAAAATTTTAACATAGTTGATTAGGGTCTCTTAATATTCTTAGTTAAAGTCAAGGAACGTCTGTATAAAATTTTACGATTGTAACAAATCTCTATTAGGCTTCTAGTGTTTCAAATAATGTTCCTCATACTTCTTATTTTTTATCAATATTATACATTTTTTTCAGCATCCATTTTTAAAACTGGCTAGGCCATTAGCTAGCCTAACGCCATTAATAATGGCAGCTAAAGAAGCGGCCAAGAGTCACTAGCGATCGTAGAACGCCACCTTCGGAACGTGTGTTCAACCAAACCTAACGTGAAACCGGTTGCGCTGTAAGCGACAGATAGAAAATGTGTGCCTAACTTCACAATACCGAACACTCGTTGCATTTAAATAAATAAATAAATGTTTATGATGTTTACTCTAAGTCTTAGAGTGTAATATGACCTGTTCATAGATTTGTTTGATAGTTTATACTTTATGCTTCGAGTATAAGTTTGCTTTATTTATTAAGAAATCATTATCGTGATTTTATTTGTTAGGCTCATTGCACACTGAAGTTTCATGAAACACATGGCTGAAAGCTGAAACTATGTGAAAGTATCATAATCTTAATGTGAATAATGTACAATATTTATATTATAATTTTAAGCAGTTATTATTTTTGCTGCTTTCACATTTTCTGGTGTGCATAGGGCTTTAAACTTTTCAAAATCAGACTAATATTTATTGTATTTAATATTTATTTTGTTAAATTAATCAGAATTTGTAAATATTGGATATATTTTAAACAAGGACGTGAACCGCTACAAATTTCAGTTTAGCATTTTTTGACAGTATGAACAGTTTTGTGAAATTATACTAATATAGTCTTTATTTTGTACATAATTACAATTGTAGGTATATAATTATTAATTCGGCAAATATTTCACAACACAATTCTAATTAGAAATCCTTAATTTCAGTTTTTTAAATAAACTATTTGAACAATAATATTTTTTTGCACATGGAGCATTTTTTAAAGATAAATTTATTCTTTATCTTCAGATTTTACATGTTGAAACTGTAAAACTTATTTAAAATACAGATCTCTCTGTCACTACATTCACAGTTTCTGTAGTCTTATTAAATTGCTCTTGGTACCTAATGAAGCCAGTGGCTTTCTGACTGTTTATCACATTCAGTAATGCAAGTAACCTTTTTGTTATATTTACTCCTTTGAATTTGTTGCTTTGATTTTCTTTAACTAACACATAAAATTAAAAACGACAGATTTGTTGTATCTATTCAAGGTCCCCAAGACATTCAGAGCTCAATATTGTCAAGATTCTATTTAAATGCTTAAATAACATAATTCAAAGAAATAAATATTAACAAAGGGCTGCTTGCATTAGAAAACGCCCTAAGTGAAGACAAAGTGCATTCCAGATTATTATTACATCGAATATTTTTTACATACACAATGAATTTGTTTTCTATCAAAGGTCTGATCCGTAAAGTAACTTGTACTGTTGTTAAAGAATTAGAAGTCTGAAGTGTTCTAAAAATTTATAATATGATTTGTTTATAAAAAATAGAAAGCTTAAATAACATTGGTATTTCCAATTGGTGAACGTTTGGTTCACGTCCCTGTTTTTTTTTTAAGTATTACACTTTTTAACGGAACACATATTTTATTAGTAACTTGAATGTAAAAAGTACAAATAATCAAACAAAGCTTTTAATAGTTAATAGACATCAGAAATATGGTGGGAGGAATTCTAACACCAAATGTGCTGTTTTCTGGCAATGTGAATCGTTATAAAACTTTTGTAATATGCAGATATTTCTAGATGGCAGCTTTTATATAGAACGAAAAGAATATCAACGCTGTCTATTTTACTAGTATTTTTTCTTTTTATTGAATATGGAAACTTTATAAAAGAACTAGTCATCATTTTATAGTTCATACTTATTTTGTTTTACATTTTTACTACAGGATGATTGAAAAGATATTTTAAGGATTTGGTAAAAAATTTAGTCACCTGTATGTAAATTTTCATTGTTATAATAAAAATTAAAAACACATTTTTATATGAAAAAATTACATATTAGCAATCGAAAAGATATTCTATATTATGTATAATATTTCATTTAGTAGGTATTTAAAGTTTTTTTTTAATGATTTGTGACAATAATCAATAAGTTTGAATGTATATGTATTACATTAAAGATTGTGTATTATTATTATCGAATTTATATGAACGAAGTAACATATACCAGTATTGCTGTTTTTTATATTTATATTTAAATATTTATTTGAAAAATAATGATCATACTTTTTGAACTAAATGTTTTTACATATCATAAACCTTTAATTAAAAAAAATAATTAATAAAAATAACTTTCCAAAGAGTTTTTTATTTTATAATTTCATATTATTTTAATCATGCAAGCTTGAGCACATTTAAAAAAAAAATTATATAATCCTTTTATGCAGCAATAAAGATCGAAATATCTGCATAGAAAATTTTGTAATTATAATTAATTTTTACGCTTTTTATATAGGTATATATTTTTTATTCATTTTTTGTATGTTTGTAATAATACTACGTAGACAAATATTTCTAACTTTTCATTTTATTTATTTTGTCAGGGTCAATCTTCGACTGCATTCTTTTGACAGTTTAGTTGAATCAATTAAGACTATTGATTGTATCAATGGCTGCTGATGAGTTAACTGCAGAGGAGACACAAAGAGTCCATCATGTGTAGATAACTAATGTGAAATTTTGTATCCTATGAAATTAGGTCATTAGCTGCCTTTAGTTATGCAAATATTTTTTAATAAGTTCTTAAATTTAATGCTGTTCTCTTTGCTCACAACATAATATGCTTTAAGGCTCCATTAAACTACAGCTAATTTATTTTATAATTAAAAGACTATCATTTGTGATTGTATAAATTTCCAATATGATTATGCTACTCAACATTTTTGTCTCATTTGTACAAATAATTGTGAAACTATAGTTTATTTACCGAGCATTTAGCTTAATAGTTTTGTATATTTCACTCAATAAAAAAAATTGAGTATTTTCTTCCCTGAAAAAAAGTATAGTAACTTTGGTAAAAATAATTATAGAAATATATTAAAAATTTAATTATTTTTAAATCTTTAATTTCTAATTTCTTAACTTTTATTTTTTTTATCATTATTTTATTTTTCTTTTAATTCGATCTGTGATTTTAATTGACCATGTCATTTACATTTACATGTTCTAATTACAATCATTTTTACCAGTATTACTGAATGTAATATATGAAAAATTATACCAAATTTTTTTATTGGGTGCATTTAATTTTTTATAAACAATAAAAGACATAATTTTCAATAATCATCAAATGAGACAAACTTATTGTTTCATAAAAAAAAGATAATTAGTGACCAAAATAAAGATTATTATTATATTAAACTCTCGCCATTTTATCAAATAAAATATAAAAAAAGTTAATAAACCCCTTCCTTGAAATAAATCTATATGAAAAAAAATCTAATAATATCGATATCCTATTAAATAATATAACAAAAATAGTTTTATGAATGCTGCGAAAATGTGTTTATGTATCTAGTTATAGTATTTTTGCACTAGTAAATATATATATAAATATATTAAGATGTATAATTATGAATTGTGATTGATATACTATTATTTAGTTTTTTTTATTTGAAATGATAAATGCGATGTGTTTGCAGTGAGGATCGTATGATTCTACTATAAATATAAATCTTTTTAATAGACCGATGTTTTTTATTTCTTATTTTATGGTTTCTTTTATCTGAGAGAATAATTAATTTTTGTCTAGGACATTTTTAGGGGTATTTTATACCAGGAGGTAGTTAACATTCTTTTTAGAATGTATACTATTTTAAGGATAATCTGGTGTACCACTGCACACTTATGGAAAATGACTTTTGATCAAATTGGCTCTATCTACAAAAGAATATATTTTGTCAACTATGTTATTAATTTTATAGAATTAGTCACTTCAGCTTCAAGACTGTTTATATCTCTGCAGATAATGAGAAAAAATATATGTTACTATCAATGCTCAGAGGAAATTGCAATCAGAAAAATTTGATAATCAACTTTTAACATAAATATCGGTACATTAAAAATAAATATTTTGATTTACGACAGCTCTAGGAGTGCTCAAATTTTATTAGGTTTAATTTTAATTTTAAAAATGAAAAAATATTTTTTTTAAACTCTTTACAAACTCTATATAAATGATAACTCAAATTTGGATATTTAATTTTGATATATGTCTAATACTTTTGTCATTATCTGATATGACTGAAATTTTTTGCTGGCTTAGATCACATTTTTATCTCTGACATTTTAGCATGATAAATCAGTTTATTACTTTCTGAGATTAGTGTTGACAAACAAATTCACAAATTTGTCCTCTTTTATTATGTTAGTTTAGATTTATCCAGTCCCTAATTACTTTTGACCTAATATCAATGCTAGTGCATTTTTTCTATACCAAATCCGCTCATAGTTAGGTAGAAATTAATCTGTCTTTATTTTTGTGTTATTGTTAATTTTTTAAAATTATTTAGATCCAGTAACTGATTTAAAAAATTATTGAAAATACATCTTAATGTTGCTTAGTTATTTTTCTTAATTTTTTTTTATAAAATATATTTTTCTCTTGTATGTGGCCCTCTCACAAACGTTGGTGATTCTTAGATTCTAGGCTATTTAAAAAAATATAGAAAAACTTTGATTAACATAATTTATTCCTATATGAACACAATCAATGATTACAATTTTTATGCAAAATAAATATATATATTAATTCCAATTTCCAACCGATAAAAACCATTTTCAGCATCATTGACTAGCTATCATTTCCTTTACCCTCAGCCACAATGAAATCAATCGCAGCAGAGTTGATACAGAATCGCTTCCTTGTCGGAAGTGGTCCGTCGTCAAACACGTGTCCAAGATGGGCGTCGCATTTAGAACAGGTTACTTCGGTCCGGATACGTTCTGGATGCGACACCAGCAGTAAGAGGTTGCTCCCCACTATTTAGTTTACGGGACACAGATTCGGGAATCGAGAGGTATGACAGTTACAGGATATTGATTTTGTTTTAAGCAGAAGGTATACAAAAAGAAATAGATTTGAGAGAAAAAAGATTAAAATGGATAAGGTAGATTTTTGTTAGTTTTGTTAATAATGAAATGTTTGGGGGTTTAATCACATTTAAAAAAAAAAAAAAAACGTCATGTCGCATGTTAACGGTATAAAGTATAAACATTGTTATTCCCACACAAAAAAAAAAAAAAAAACATATATTTTAGTGGAATAAGGATAATAATAATGTAAAGGAGAAAAGGAAGAAAAGAAAATAACCTCATTAGCTTCCGAGGAATATTCTCAAGAACCAAATCACAACAACACGAATCACAACATGTACAGTATTGAAACATTTAAAGAAAGAAAGCCTCCAATTATAGATAAATCTCATAAAAAACTACAATTATAATACCTGACTATAAAATATAATAAAAATGTTAATATGCAGTTATTTAGATAGCAATTAATAAAATTATAAAATACAAGTGTTGTTTGAACAAACACTAATGATTCTGTATATAAATTTGAAACACTGAGCTATTGGAAAAGAGATCACCTAGGTCCTAGCTGACAAGAAGCAGAATAAGAAAAAAATTAGAATTTTTTTTGTCTTTCTATAATTCATAATACTTTTTTTGTGTTTGTCTAATTTTTTAACATAATTTATAAACTTATTGAGAAATATAAATAATAAAAAAAATTCTCTCAAACAATCAAATCTTAATGAAATAAAATTTTTCAAAGTATTTCTAGAAACTGAATACCTTTGTTATGCAAATTTTACCTGTAAGTACTATACTGAATAAAATTATAAGCAAATTACATGTTAGGTAAAGCATAAATATCTTTACTTAACAATTTTAACGTTATTTAATAAAATAATTAAAATTTTCAAATGCGACTAATTATTAACTTTTTATTTAACTTTTACTAGTTATTGTTGAATAGAAAATTATTTAATTAACCTATTTTCACAATCGAACGAACATAACGTCTAGTAAAAATAATTAGAGACTTGCTTGCAAGAACACAGTTAGTATAATTAAACTTGTTAATGTGAAAATGAAAACACAAAATCAATTAAGGATTAGGTGCTAGGTACATTCAACATAAAGTACAAAAGATTTGTTTTGTAGCAGTTAAGGAGTTAATAAGGATGTGCATTTATTTTGGATTATACTAACAGTCTTATAAAAGTGTTACTCAAAGTTCATTTACTGTTAGATAAATGTACTTTAAACAGTGTTAATAGTTATAGAGAAGTCTTATATAATATTAAAATGGCCAATATTGTAACAATACTATATATGACATCAATATATTTTCATGAAGATCTCAAATTACATGTACAAATTTATTGATAATGAGCAACACTTTTATGAAATATTTCTAAAGGTATTAGTGCTTTTCTAGCTCTTGTGAAAATTAATACAGTTAAATCAAATATAAATAAGTAGGTATAATACAAGCTATTTGTATGCTAATATCCAATTAAAACTAAATTGTAGTATTTATAGTATTAATTACTTTATAATTGGATGTTCATAGAAACTTATTTACATATTAATATAAACTTGTATTACACATTCTATACATACAGTGGTGGATTTACTATAGAAAAAAGGCTCTCAGTTAACTGACTGACAAAAAAATGTACAAGTCTTGTTAACTATCCACAAAATTGCAAAACTTTCTTTTTATTAATTTTACAATCACTTACTAATTGACTAAAAAATAAACTAGATCTTTTTAGACAATATGAAGCTCCCCGTGTATTAGAACAATATCAGGACTGACATTTGAACAGGAAAGCACACTATAGAATCATTTAAATGTTCTAAGGTTTCATATTTAATTAACATAATTTGCTACCAGCATTATACAATATTATACTGATTCTGTAATTCTAATTATAGAACTTCAAGCTATAATAAATAATAATTATTCAAATATAGAGACTAGGAAAATATACGGTATTTGTTTACTATACACCTGCCACTATAAACAATTACTATAAAGAATAAAGTTAATTAAGAATAATCTGTTTAAAAAGGGAAGAAAATCTTATTAAATTAAAATTGTTTTTAAAAGACGTATAAAAGTTAATTTTAGAAGGTACTGAAGATGTGTGTAAATGTACTCCACAGTGTATGTTCATAGCAGCAGGTATATAGTAGACAAGTACCAAATATATATTAATGAGCCCCCAAAGTTCAATTTTAACTAGGACCTCCTTATGTATAAATCCACCACTGATATTAAAGCATAAACATTACAAAGGCATAACTGTAAATTTATTATGTGTAATCAATGTAAATATTTATTTATATTGCATAAAAGAATGCGTGTTTGTATATACAATTCAAATATTTTTAAAACATTCTCGATTTTTTTAAATTGTTGGAATTTTATTGATAAAATATATAGTTATGCCTTCATTACAAAAAAACAAAAATTTTGTTTAACAAAATGTTTTTAAGATTCTTTCTCTTACCCAGACTCGTATCTTTACTTAGTTTTACTTTTCCTTGATCCAAAACATCGTTAAATGCTGGCCAACCACAACCGCTGTCAAATTTCTTATCAGAACTGAACAGCGATTGTTTGCATACAATGCAAACGTAAGTACCGGTTTCAAATGTTTTATCATAACATCCTGACGATTAATGAATGCATTATTTAATTATTTTTAATAAGTATTAGATAAAATATTACCTGAGAATGGTTTTTCTGTACCTCTATCTTGAGTAACATGATATTGCATAGGTGTTAATCTTTTTTTCAGTTCTTCTTTATTGAATTTTTCAGTCATTTTCCCTTCATATAAAAAACAACAGTTACTATTTTAAGAATAAGTCCAAATCACACCCATATCCAAATACGGTTATATATAAAATTTAATTACCTGTTATATGAATTCTTTGAATAGATGTTTGAAATGCACCAGTAATACGTAGAGGAACGAGATTCAGTCTTGATAATTTTTTTACAGATCTACAGACATGCATGCCCCAATTTCACTAATAACAATTTTAAGAAACAGAATTGTATTTAAACTAAGTACTGTCAGATAATAATAGAAATCAGATGGAAGTGGTAAACCATATTAATCAAACGTCATTAATAAAAAGTGCGCGTGCTGAGAATCAAGCGGCACTTATAAACACTTGACATGAATTCTTAAAAAGTGCTTCCTGTTGAGTTTGTGCAACAATGGGCATGACAATCGAATTTTTAAAATTCATTTATAATCGCTTTTGACTTTTATTGAATTTACATATTATGTTGTTAATAGATAAAATAAATAATAATATATATAGTAATCAAATTGTATGACATTTGAATTGATTCATTAAATAACAAGATAATATTTATAAATTTTATTTATTAATCATAAATAATGAATAATTAGTCCGTAAGCGTAATATAAGAAAGTACATCAGGTTCAATGATATTATTTTGATTGATTTGTTTCGGTTTAGAGACAGGCGCTTCCCACACCGGTTCTTTTAATTTTACAACTGAAACCAATAAACTATTTATCGATCTAATAGATCATACGAAATATGAAAATATACCTAATCCACATGGTAGTAAATTCATTATATGAAGCCAATATAGTGAATGTGTTACAAACCGAAATATATTTGTAAAATAAATAGAATTATTATTTTCTTGTTTCTTCGGTGGCCATATGAAGATTATCTGACCAAGTCTAGGTTCTTTTTTTACAGAAGTGCTATTTAAATTGAATTCTTCTTGACTTTGTAACAGAGATTCAGATTCAAGTTTTGAAACAATGGAATTAAACGAATTGAATTTTGTATAATTTCTTTTTCGTTTATTCAATTGAAACGGGATCGATATGTTTTCTATTTCACTCATTATTTTTGTTATATTTTTATGACATTTTATTTTTTTATAATATATAAATAAATTTTTGATATATAATGTTAGTTATGGAAACACGTATCTATTTCTTTGGTAACACATTTATTGTTTTTTTACATGATTTTGTGAGCTACCTATACATACATACATACATCAAACTGCATAAAGAAGGTGGTAAAGTACTTACGGAGTTTTAAAATATAAATACATATAATTTTCATTCTATATACATATCTAATCGTCTTTATTGACCACATCAAATACATTATTATTATCATGTATCTGTCTTTTTTATTTAAAAAATGAATTTATTATTGGAAAATAGGAAATTACACAAAACATTGTATTTTTATACAAAGCAAATGTATTAATAACGTTTAATATTAATATAAATATAAAATGTAAACATGTTACGTTTGTAAACATGATATGTTAAAAATAATTTAACATGTAGCTTGCCTAAAACAGAGAATTTTTCATGTATACGCAAGCACTCGTTCTATTAACATTTATAATAAACAAAAGGTGCATAATTATAACTATTGTTATTTATTTAACCCTTGAAGACACTACAATTAATGAGAATGAAAATGATTATTTATTTCAATTAAATTACTTTTTACCACCAGTACGTAAAAAAAGTTCACAATAGTGAAAATGAGCAGTTATGGTTCTTGGCTTTTCTGCATAAGTCACATATGTTTATTTTTTATTACTACTGTTTTATTGCATATATTTAGTAGATTTTGGTATCTTACCATTTATATTTTATTGCAAAAACAATTCTATAAGGGGGCAGATATGTATTCATGTTATATGGTCTACAGGGTATTAAGATCTATTTTTATCTAAAATAACCCTCTTAACTTTATTACCATAATATGATGCATAAACAACCATAGATGATATATACAAGAATTTTGTCAATATGGGCCACCATATCACCATATATTAAACATATTAGTATGTTTAATATATGATATCACTGAAATTAAGTACTTAGCACAATGATTCTTAAACGGGGTAGCATAGATATGATAATTATCTGTGCAAAAATCTCTAATTTAGTGCACTAAATTTAGGAAGCTTAGATTTCAAAAATCTATAAAAACAATTTAAAAACCACACAGAGGTTCTAAAGTGTCATGAATTTTTTTATTATATATTACGGTTTGAGAACCATTGACTTAGTGTATAATTTGCAATAAATTAACCAATTCTTATAAAAATGCCCTGACAAAAATTTTCCTTAATTTGCCCCTAAATTATAGAAAAATTAAGAATTTTATTACAGTATCATAATAATTCCTTTCCTTACTTTGTAGAATTCACACTATTGCATACATTAACGATTACACTAAACAAGAATTTCAGTTAATTCATTTATAATTTTTGCATAATATATTTTAATTAAATATTAATTTTAACATTGAATTTATTTCTTAATGTACTTAATTAATTTTACTAGTCATAAAAAATATATAACATATAGGTAAGTAAATAATAAATTTTTTTTAGAAAATAACTGGGCCCCTAAATTAAATCAGTTTGAAATAAGTTATAAAATTTTTTGTAAAATATTGAAATAATTTAGTCAACAATTTCACATAATTTTCAACTATTTAAATCATTTAAACCTTTACAGATACATATATTTACATTTCTAAATATCCCTATGGATATTAATTTATTTACAGTCATATACAAATATTGATTTATATAAATTAAAAATTAACGAAAAAAAACATTAATCTAAAAATCTTTGGTAAATTTAGATAAAATGGAAAAATATATAAAACAAAAATCAGAATACACTTTTATCCCTGGTATTATAAACAATGTAAACAGTGTATCAAACTTATTACAGAAGATTTCTAGAAATCAAACCTCAACATTAATTAAGGGAAGTTTACTTGTATGTATTTAAATAGCTACACTATTCTCTTTTAAGTTAATTTTAAAACTGATAGTTGGTATGTTGATGTATTTTCTGATTATTAAATCATAACTGTTAATAAACTTTATTTATTTACAAAAAAATTTTAGGAATGTTGACTCTGAGATTTGTTTTTCACCGCTTGCAGCAAAGAAAACTGCCCATATGTAATATAATCATCAAAGAAAAACGGTACCATAAAAGCTCTAAACAATCTATGTGATTTTTCTGCATCTAAAAACGGCAGAGACTTTAAAATTGTCCACTTACTTTTATGGCTAGCATAATTGGGTTCAAGTTCTGTAGGTTTATTCAAATCAAGATCCAATAAGAAATTACAGTGGCTTATATTAAAGTACAAACTTAGTTCTTCTAAGTTATCATCATTAAAATATTCATGTATTAGTTGTGTTGAATTTTCTGTTTGAGAATAATGTGCAGGGATCATTCCGGCAAATTCAGACTTGATTATTTGAATGTTCCAGTTGGTGTTTGGTAAAAAGAATGAGCTAGGGTACCGGTGCCATTCTTTGCCGATGCAAACGTTTATTTCTTGGTTCTTAGGAAGTGTGTTTTCTGTAGGAAACCTGTTGAGTTCCATCATTAAATCTAATGGAGCATGGTAGTTGCGATACAATGCCAGAATACGAGATAATCCTAAAAAAAATGAATCAATACTCCTCATAAAAGATCAAAATATTTTACCCTGTACACTATAGCAAAGATTACTTTTTTTATTTATCATAATTTAAATTAAATATGTATTAGATATCAAGATTCCAATCTTTAAAATTTTGTTTTTTTGTTTTTATCATAGTAGCAGATCTTTGAATATTGAAATCAAAATCTTTTTTCAGGGTATTAATCAAAATTTGAGGTACCATATTATTAGTTACCTAATATTGCTGATAGCACCATCACAATGATCATTATAAATGACGTTTTATCTAGGTAATGCGATCGTGGTGGTACATTTTTTATAAGACCATAAATTCGGAACCATATTTTCTGTATCACGTCCACTGTGATTGCTCCACATAAGCATATCATAGGGTAAACCGGAAATAGAAACCTGTAATATACATTTATTAATCCACAGTAAAAATAAGGTGCATTTATTTAATGTAATATACCTTTCTTCTTTATGAGGTTGTATAAAGAAAACCACAAGCCATAAATACAACGGTGATAGAGAAAGTATATAAGGAAAACTATAATTTCCTCTTGACTTTGCGGGAATAGCAATGTATGTTATTCCTATCGCTACAGGAGTGAGCAGAGCAAAAACCTACAAAAATAAAATACAAAATGTTGTAATGATTATTAATAGTGGTTTGAATTTTTAATAAAAGCTTAATTATTTACCACAAGAGCGTTAAAATGGTTTAACTTGACGATAGTCTTTGTAAGATTTTATTGTACAATTTTTAAGTATGTATAAAAAATTTACCCATATTATATTAAAATTCAAAAAACCATTAATCAAATAATATGATAACGGTTCTACTCCATACAATTCTGATCCTTTTCCAGCAAGAACATTATACTTTATAATATTCCATGGAGGTAGGACTAACTTTCCATAATACATGGAGTCTATTATAACCATGGGGGCCAAAATAACAACTGCAGATATAACACTCCACTGTATGAAGTCTTTGTACAATCGTCGTAAGACAAGCATATCAATAGCAATTGGTACTCCTAGTAAAGCTGCAAATGGCCAACCTAAGAAAATAAAAATTACGTATTTAACATATCATATATTGTAATTAAAATAAAGTTACGAAATTATCAGATAAGACAAATCATAGAACTATAGAATCAATAGTTGTGCTCAAACTATAATTATGTGAGGTCATGCATCTTCTGAGACAGCAGACTAGGTCAATGGACGCACATGAATATACAAGCTTTAAGACTTTGTGGTAATCTCAATTTGAATCTTTACCCAAAAGCCAAGATTCATTACATGAATACAGTTCGTGCATTGCTACTATATAGAATGCATAGAAGGAACTTGTATATATATGCTATAATTTATGTTCAGAAAACTGTGATTAGGCCCCACAAAACAGTCTAGTAATAATTTTTATTACTATGCATACCTAATAATGATGACAATGCAATGAAAAATACAGCAAGTGGGTATCGCCGTTGCCACCACGCAGCAATAGCAGCATTTGTAGCATACATTGCCCAAGATGATGGTAAAAATGCTGCACTAGATATAAACATTCCAGCAGAAAACAGAAGGAATGCTAGAGTCATTCGTCCAACATTCACTCCAAATTCACGACACACGGATCTAAAAACATTTGTAATAAATGTCTTGTATATTTTAAATTGAAATGTAAACTTACTTATAAAAATATACTTCAGATAAAGCACTCGCTAGTCCTAGTAAGCAACGTAGGAAGTAGAAAATCAGTAATGGATTTGGTTGTAGAATTTTATGATAGATGTATGCAGGAGCTGCGTGTATTAATAGGTAAGTGTAGGAACGTAATGCATATTCTGGACTGTACTCCCATGTTTGCATGCCTTTACCAAACACTAGAAAATGTGCTGGTTCCCAAAAGTTATATGTTTCATCACAGTCCGATATATGTGACCAAATGGCTGCACAAAATCTAGCCGATAATAATGCTTTGAAAGCTGTGTCTCCGCCAGGGAATACAAGACCACCGGTTTCTGGTTCACTCGTTCTAAAAGAAATTAATCATAAATTCGAAAAATTAGCATATAGCTACTGTCGCTTACTTTGGCGCATTTATGTTTTTTCGTGCATTGTCTTTTTTGGCGTCTTTTTTAGCGTCCGAATATTGTCTCTGTCGACTAACAGAAATGTTTTTATTCATTTTTCTCACATTTTTTGACATTACTCTGGATATAATATAACCTAAAATTAGAGCTGTCAAAATGTTTTCTCATTACATCAATGGTGGCGCATGTATATTCGGATAGAACCGGAAAATATCGGGTGTATTACATAAATGACCTCATTGGAAAAATTCTTGTTCGGAAATGCCTCAACTTGATTGGTTGCTTCAAAGTTTGTAACTGCCGTATTCGTACTGATCGTACTTTTCTAACTTGTCGTTAGGCAACTGTAGACCGTTATTTTCAAACGTTTTTAATTTCAAGTTTTTATCACTGTGAAATATTAAGAAATATTAATTTATTTATATTAATATTTGCAAAATGAGTTCCCGAGATGATGATAAACACAAGGATATTCCCAGCATCATAGTTGATGTACAAGGAAACGTGAAATATAAGAAAGGGCAGTTATTCGGAAAGGTGATTACTATTGACAGTTGGATATTTTTTAATGCATATTTATTATAAATATATTTTTATCTACAGGGAGGGTTTGCAAAATGCTATGAAATAATTGACATGAAAACAAATGAGACTTTTGCTGGGAAAGTAGTATCAAAACAGCTCATGTTGAAGCACAATCAAAGAGAAAAAATCACACAGGAAATAATGATACATAAGTCCCTTAATCATGATAATGTAGTAAAATTCTATCGATTTTTTGAAGACACAGCAAACGTTTATATAGTCTTAGAACTCTGCAGACGACGGGTAAGTATTAACAACTCATATGATTTGTTCTGTTTCATTATTATTTTATATTTCAGTCAATGATGGAACTTCACAAACGACGTAATGCCATAACTGAACCAGAGACACGATTTTATATGAAACAAATTCTTAAAGGAGTATCATACCTCCACCACAATCAGATAATACACAGAGATCTTAAACTTGGTAATTTACTGCTTAACGATGACTTAACAGTAAAGATAGCAGACTTTGGTCTGGCGACTCGTGTAGAATTCGAAGGTGAACGCAAAAAGACTCTATGCGGAACACCAAACTATATTGCCCCTGAAATTTTGAACAAAAAAGGCCATTCGTTCGAAGTGGATGTTTGGTCCGTGGGCTGTATTATGTATACTTTGCTCATCGGAAAACCCCCATTTGAAACTGGAAGTTTAAGAGAAACTTATGCGAAAATCAAAAAATGCGATTACAAGTAAGTTTTATTAAACTTTTTCTGTCTATTTTTGATCATTTTTCAGAACTGATTTCTACACTTGTTAGAGTAAAGTGACCAGATTCTAGCATCTCAATGCGGCATATCAGTTCTATTAAAACTGGATAAGAAACATTCTAAAATCAATCTACAATTTGAGTGATTTATAATTGTTTTTATTTATTTACTTTGTATATCAGGTTCAAAGAAATATCGATGCATCGAAAACAGAAAATAATAAATAAATTCAATCCACTTAAACTTTCATTAAATATCTCTAAACAAATAACTATTTTGATTGCAGATTGCCTGAAAAACTTTCACATTCTGCGATACACATGATAACAAAGACACTTCAAACAGACCCTAAATGCCGTCCAACTGTTGATAAATTGTTACAACACGAATTTCTCACTACCGGGTACATGCCCTCACAGTTACCAGTGAGTTGTTTAACGATGGCTCCCCACTTCGACCACGTATCAAAGGTTCCGAATCGCAGACCCCTGACCGATATGAACAATGGAGATGTTTCACCGAGGAAGCTTAACAAAGTGGATCAGGTATTTAAAAAATTAAATTTTGATAAGTTTTATGCATAAATAAAATAAATGTTTTTTTTGGAAAAATTTAAAAAAATTCTAACTTTGATTTACGATATCTTGGGAACTATTAGAGAAAAGAAATTATATTTAAACCGAACCTTTTTGCACTTTTAAGTCATTTTTTGGTTGATTTTACACCACCAAATTAGAATGAATATACTTTGAATAATTGAGCCAGCGATTTTATGTAATTCAAAAAAATAAATTTACTATTATAAAAAATTTGATTTCATGTAACATTAATTGATACTATTTTTACTAAGATGGAACACTTCCTGAAGAATATGCAAAGCAGTGATCAAAGCAATGATTACTCGCGGCAACTGAAAGTGCTGCGCGACCAGCTAACAGAATTGCTACGATTAAAGCCAGGCATGGCCAGCGGGGATCCTCTCGGGGAAGAGATGACAGACCCAGCAGCGCAACCCGTCGTTTGGATCTCGAAGTGGGTTGACTACTCGGACAAGTATGGTTTCGGGTACCAACTATGCGATGATGGTGTAGGAGTCATGTTCAATGATCAGACCAAGCTTATTATGCTTGCAAACGGAGTGTACGTATTATTAACTATTTATTGCATCTGTTGATTGTTATTATAATTATATTACATTACAGAAATGTGCATTACATAACACGAGATAATAGAGAGAGCTACATGACCAAAGACTCGTATCCGTCGACGCTGGAAAAGAAGATGAAACTGTTGTCGTATTTCGAGCGGTACATGCGTGAGCACTTGATGAAGGCGGGCGCACAGGTGGCTGTACGTGAGGCTGACAACCTGTCACGTATACCCCATCTGCACCAATGGTGTCGCACTAACAGCGCGGTACTTATGCACCTCACTAACGGCACTGTACAGGTATGTGCTAAATAATCATATGTAAAAACATATTTGAAAATTTATTTCCTCGATGATTAATTAGTTTATTTTTATTTTATACAGGTAAACTTCTTAGATCATTCGAAAATCATTATTTGCCCTCTAATGGCAGCAGTAACATACATAGACCATCACCGCAACTTCCGCACGTACAGATTTGAAACGATAGAGAAGAATGGATGTTGCTTGTCTCTTGCAAAGAACCTCCGCTATGCACTTGAAAAAATCAATTGTTGGCTTAGCGTTAAAATGTGAAACCAAACTTCTACACTAGACTTCTAATATTCAAGGTAAATATATTGTTTGTTTTTTGGCTTTTAACACAGATTTACATTTAATTCGGTAGCAATTTTCACATCTGTTTTTCTTTATTCGTGTACACAATTTATCTAGTTGACATATCATTAATATTTTCTATACATTAAAACCATCATTATTGAATATGATGGTATTAACGAATTTGTATTTATTGCAGGTATTTATAATATAACCATTTCGTGAACACATACTGATTGATATCTTGTACCTCGTGATGATCTGTGCAATGGATGTTAGTTCACGTCGTCATGGGTTTATTGTAATTTTGTCACAATGTATAAATACTTATAATATGTATGTATATTTTTAGATTTAAAATGCGATTAGATAATTTATTGAAATTTCGTGATTTCTATTAGTAAATTCAGTCGTCATGCATTATATATTTCTTTTTATTCAATTTTATTTATATTTATATATCTACTACTACATTTATAATAAGCTGTATTTTTTTAAATAATAATTTTTTATAATGATATGGGAACTTTTAATTTTTTGCAGAGGGACTGATTAAAAAAACTGATTTTTGATAAATATTATAGAATTTAAGAAAAAATGTGGTATTTTATGTAAGTCATTTTTTATAGATAGAAAAATAATAATAATTATAATATTTGCTTGACTTATTGATATTTCATGTGTGTTATTTTTTTATTTAATTTTTGAAATTTTATTTTATGCAGAAAAATTGTTTTAATGTAGTTTTTTCTAAACAATGCTTTGAATTTGCTCAAAACCAAAACCAAAGCTAACACTACGAATTGTCAAATTTTAGGGTAGTAATAAATATATTAAAGCTGTTATCCTATCTGTAATGTATACCAATCATTCACCACTGCTTTTAGATCACCGATTTCTACATAATGTGTATACTTCAAGTTATTCATAAATACTATACAATTGATTATAACTATCAATGAACTGCAATTTAAAAATACCCTGCAGATAGTGTTTGTTTTGATTTTGGTCTAGAGTAATATAATACCGGACATTAATAGTATAAAATTGTAAAAAAAATTGATTATAATAATTGTAAACTTGTTTCTACTGTTATTGTATTTATTATGCCAATAATATTTTTATACCGTAAACCTGGGATACTTTGACTGAAAAAATATAATATAAGTTTTAACAATATTTATTTGAAGTGTAAATCAAACATGTTACAAGTTGCACACATTATTTGTTTAATCTGTAGAGTTCAAATGAAAAACTTATATGATTTAAACACATAGAAAATGGTGTGCACAGTTTATTAGAATTTTAACAGAAATTGTGTGTATAACTTTTTCAAGATAAAATAATTTAGATTAGAGTTTAGCACTGGCCATGAATTTTTGGGAAAGTAATCCAACCCAATGTTAGCGAGCGATCTTGAAAAGTTAAATTGTGAGCATGCGTCAAAAAATAAAAACAGTTATGCGTGACTGTGCGGATTATATTTTTGTTAGGCCTGAGTCCCTGAGTATAGTTTGAAGGATAAAACATTTTTAATTATTTCTAAAACTATATACTGCAAAAAAAGCTATGCCAAGGTACCCCTGTTTTACGGTCTGTTAAAGTTTGTAAAGCAAAAATAATCAACTTTTTTTTTCTTCAATTACTTACATTTATATGGGCTAAATTACAAAATTTACTGTATTTCTAAACGTGAATAAATATTAGTATTTTTTGCATTTTTTCAACTGACAGTATTTTTAAGTAGGTAGTATTTTTTAATTGTATATAGATAATTTTGCTTTTAGTGCCTTTTTACACTTCAT
Organism: Sialis fuliginosa; assembly: GCA_961205875.1. NCBI lineage: Eukaryota > Metazoa > Arthropoda > Insecta > Megaloptera > Sialidae > Sialis > Sialis fuliginosa. The sequence goes on from OY540817.1 coordinate 14,199,516, forward strand.
ACTGTACATTTGACAAGTTAATATATCAGCATGATTTTTAATAAAATAGAACCCCAATTATCCAGACTAAATAATGATTTAAGAAAAAATTGTGTTCTCCTTATTAAGGAGATGACAATCTTACTGTAATTTTGAATGCATGCACTGTTTATCAACCCTTCTTACATCTCTCGCTGAATACTTCATCACCCCTTATCAAATTATTTGTTTCTTTGCAGTCCGGATAATTGAGGTTCTGTGGTTTGAAGTGTTCATATGTTTAAGTATGTGTATATTTAAACTTATACGGTTACTTATTATTGCACGTAATTTTGTATTGTTACTTTGTTATCATTTATCAACAAATAAAAATAAATTATAAAGTTAATATTTTATTTTTTACATTTATTTCAGTCTTATTGACATAACAAGTATTATAACAACATATGTAAACATTAATAAAATAAACGTATATACAATATTTTTCAAAATTAACAATATATACAGTAATTAATTGGTATAAAATAAAAATCATTTAACACCAAAAATTACATATTATACAAAAATATGTTATTAATTATAATTTCTGCATCTAGTAACTATTCTGTATATAAAATTATCTACGATCCTTGTATTTGACTGCGTAAATTTTCATAATATATTAAGTTTTCTTGATTCACCGATGGTTTTAACTCCTTTCCAGCCATTATAAAATCATGGATTGTTACATCGACAGTTTTGTCATTTTCAGAATATCCTACAAAATTTATTTATTAACATCATAATGAAAGGAGGATGTACAATTTTTTTTAATAGCGTTTTATTGAAAAGCCAGCGGTTGTGAACTTGATAAAAATTTCAGAATATATTATACAAATTATCAAATAAATAGAAATTATATTTACCTGATTGTATTTTTCTTCTTGCTGCACACAGCCACGCATTTGAACAAAGAGCTTGTAAATCTGCACCCGTTACTGCTTTTGGTAAAACTTTTACAATTTCGTCTAAACTTACTTCTGTCATATTGAACCTATGTACATACATTAATATTGTTAATAAAAAATAAAATAAACTGTATATTTAGAACATTACTTCTTTGTTAACGCTTTCAGAATTTGTAACTTTGAAGTGTCATCTGATGAAATACCGACATATAGAAGTTTATCAAATCTTCCAGGTCGTAACAAAGCAGGGTCTATTAGGTCGGGTCTATTTGTAGCACCTTAAAAATAAATTAGAAAGTTCACTCATTTCTTCACTTATCAAAAAAATATTGAAAATAAATAGATCCTTAGATGGTTAATAAAAAAAACTATGAAGAGATTAACTTACCGATTATAAAGATTGTTGAAGTATCATTTAGTCCATCCATTTCGGATAACAATTGTGACACAACTCTGTCCATCACGCCTCCTGAATCACCAGAAATTCCACGATTTGGGGCCAACGAATCCAACTCGTCAAAGAAAATTATACAAGGTGCAGAATCTCTTGCTCTTTTAAAAACTATTTGTAAAATATCATTAATAGTAATTCAATATTATTCAAAAGCTTACTAACATTATTAGCTTATAAAAATAAATTAATTAACTTTCATAAATTGATTAACCTTTAAACTACGGGCACCAATACAAGAAAACACTCCGGATTGTGTTTGATATAAATCATTAATATTTAAAATATTTTCAAAGTATTACTAAAGGTTTTGTAGTTGTCAAAATCAACAAAATGAGACCAAAAAAGTGTTTTCTAGCTAAACATTTGTATTTTTATTTCAACTTTGATAAGTGTGCATAAGGTTAAAAAATTGATAAATAACAAAAATTACACTTGTTTCATTTGGCCCACTATCTAAAAAAGTAACCCACGCTTGGTATATAAGCAAAATTTTTGTTTTGATCTGTAATCAAATTTGCATTTTGTGTCCAACAAAATAGATAAGACTTTAGAGACATCTGTATAATATTTAACATACCTTCTCTAACGTTTAGTTCAGATTGTCCTACATACATGTTTAGTAACTCAGGACCTTTGACAGATAAGAAATTTAAATTACACTCTGTTGCAACTGCTTTTGCTATTAATGTTTTGCCAGTTCCAGGAGGTCCGTATAAAAGAATCCCTTGAAAATAATTTTTATTAGGTATTGTTGAAAAATGTACCTGCACATTTTTTTTATTGATATATTTACCTGATCTTTTAAGTGACGATCCTTTTATTGATTGGTGTTGGTTTAAAAATCGTATAGCTTTTAATATTTCTATTTTAATTTCAGTAAGACCTCCTATATCAGACCAGTAAACTTTTGGTATTTTTGGAGCATCGATAGCATCGGAATAAGCTTTTTGCATTATGTCTGAAATATTTTTGATAATTTGATGCACAATTACATTTTTCATTTTCACCCAAATAAACAATATAACATTATTACTTATTAGCTCAGGCAACATAAAAATTTTTACTGGTGTGAATAGTATAGTACTTAATTAAGTGTTGTGAGGCTTAATATTTTCAGGCATATGTACTGCTTATCTATGCAAAAGCACATTGTTTTTAATAGAACAAATGTTATATATATTAACAGAAAACCGGTATAACGCAATAACAACTCTATGTAAGATTACCCTTAAAAATCAGTTTAAATGTCATGAAAATTGCATAATAATATTTAGTATTAAGATTAAGAAATACACCTTGAAATTTAAATAAAAGTAAAAATTAACAAGTTTTTACTACAACACAATCACTATTATCATAAAGTATTACTATATGTTTAAAAACTTACCTAAAGCATATTCAAAATCATCATTATCGACATCTGATTTATTTGAAACATAAACATTCTTTAGTACACTCAAGATTAAATGTTGTAAATCACCATAAAGGAATCCATTTGTTCGTTGAATAACTTTAATTAGATCAAAATCATCCGATAAAGTAACATTTCTGTCTTTTATTAACCAAGATAAAATTTCCTTTCGTTCATTTTCTGTAGTTTCTATTGTAAATGTTTCCAAAAATATACGTTCTAATTTAGAATTTTCTATCGCAGAATTTGAACTACACATCAGAATAATCGGATAAGTATTATTTGATAATAATGTATGTACTTCGTTTTCAAAAAATGATATTAATCGTAGATCATCATGGTTTTCGTGGTCTTTAAAGAAATTCTTAAGAGAAAAATACATGAAAATAAAATTTATTTTTATTAAAATAAAGAGTGAAATTTTATAGTATAGATGTACACAGCGTTTTTGTAGTTTGGTTGGTTGGCAACATATTAGATCTTCCCTTTTATATATGCGTTATTGCAATATAATCAACGTCACAGGTCTTGTGTTGATTTTTACTTTAATCATGGCTTGTTAATTTGTGCGTTCTTGCAATTTCTTTAAGATAAATTCTGCTAAATGAGATTGAAAAACAAACACCCTCTATCAATTATGTGTAAATATCTTGCCCTTCTAACACAATCGAGGGATTATGATTTCACGTGAAGTGCTACGGTCTTAATAACTACAGAAACCAGTTATATCACATCAGTTAATAGATATTACTTACATAAAAATGATTTATCTAATTTTATATGTATTATTATTGAATAATACATATAATGAATTTTTGAAATATAACTAATAAATCTTATGCAATGTATTGTGGACGCATATGCACCATTGTTTGAGTTTGTATAGAAATCAAAGAATATATAGAAACTGAGATAAAATAATTCAACCAAACTATGAAAACGCTGTATACATAATTTCACCAAAAAAAACTCAAAAGCTATAGAAATTAAATCCATTTTGCTTATGGAAATTGGATTTCAGCAAAATGGTCTGAATTTTTTATATGTTATAGCCCTGATCATCCTGGTCAAAAGTCCCAATGGCACAATCCTCCATATTGCGTATTTTTGCTGCTAGAGGGCACGGTACCTCCATAGTTCTATCACGAGTAACGTAGAGTCAAATTGCAAAAAAGCCATTAGAAAAATCTGACACTCAGGATACTTTTTATCGTCAAGTGAAGCCCAGATTCGGATTCGTCAAACCCAAAAACACATGTATTTTGAGTGTCAGATTTTTGTATCGGCTTTTTTGCAATTTGACTCTATGTTATTTGTGATAGAACTATGGAGGTACCGTGTCCTCTAGCGGCAAAAATTCGCAATATGGAGGGTTGCGTCCATTGGGACTTTCGACCAGAATGGTCAGGGCTATAACATATAAAAAATTCAGACCATTTTGCTGAAACCCAATTTCCATAAGATTAGTGCGGTTCCTTTGATAATAAACAAACTTGCTACTATATCGATGCTTCTTCCACTTAATTTCTCAACTGAAATGGATTTAATTATTTAAGCTTCTGAACAATTAAAATAATTACTTCAAAATTGTTTAGTAGAAGAATACAAGGTGAACATAACTTCGTTTTAAGAAATATGTTCCTCAGTTTAGCTTCCACATGAGCTGTAGTAGATGATACCATATCAGGACATTCTACTTTAATCAAATTAACACCAAAGATTTTCGCTAGCACAACGATAATGTTAAATTTCCCTGACCCTCTTGGACCATTTATTAAGAACACTGGTTTCAAATAATTTGGTATTTTTTCTGTAATTAAAAAAAATCAAACAAATTATGTGTACTATTTAAATCTATCATATATATATAAACTTACTATGTAGTAAAAATGGAATAACTGCAGATTTAATATTTTTGAAAAAATCAGCATCTTCTCCAAAACATAAAGAATTTAAGTAATCTTCAACGTTATCAGAATGTGTCCAAATAAATTTATATGTACAAGCAGGTAAATAACTCTGTATATTTGCAATTTGGGTTAGTTCTGTTTCATTTTGTATACAAAATCCACAGTTAATTGCCTTATTTTGGCTGTTATTTATACCGATACATTTAAAGTACATTTTATTCATTTCATTTCTTAAATATGGGTTTGTATAATAGTATTCAGGGCAGTAAATATCAACAGGGATATTAAATACATCGTTTTTACGTAATAACTTTGGAGTTTTAAAATAATTTTGTAACAATTTTTCAATTAAAACATTATTTATTTCAATTTGATTATTAATGAATGATACTTTTATACTAGCTGCTATTACCGGACATTTATTATATTTTATTTGAGCTATTTTCACTTTATATACTTTATCATTATTGCTGTTAAATATGTTGAATTTAAATACATCTGATACTAGAATACTGTCCGTTTTTATAATCTTTGATGGTAAAATGTATATATACTTTAAAACGTGTACACTTGATTCATCGTTTTGGTCAATTATTATAGATAAAAATAAGTTGTCTTTCTTCTCAAGTTTATTAAAGTTCTTTTCTGATATTAAACCATAGTTTATGTAGTCGTCTATATGATCGATGCTCTCAGTTTTAATTATTTTGTATAAGAAGTTGGATGGAACAGATATAAGTGATAAATAAGGTAAATTATGTTTCAATGATTTTTTGTATAAAACATTCATGTAAATTGGGAATGTTGAGGAGGGATATTTTGGAAAAATTAACTTACAGATATATAATAATAATTTGATTTCTGATTTAGTTATCATTTTTCAGTTATTATTAATTTAAATTTAAATAAAATAACTTATTAGAAAACAAAACTACATACTTGAAAATAACCTAACATTCATGTTGACATATGTGACATTAGAGACGTCAAATCATAACTTGAAGCAAACTTCATTTTATTAAAATCGATCGACCAATAAGAGACAAGTATTTCTATTCAAACAATGAAATAAATAAAATCAAGTAATTTAAAAACCGACGTACTTTATTTATTATGATTAAATATAATTGAATGTACATTAATTATGAAGGTTTATCAGTAGTTATAGCTTCTAAATGTGACTTCTTATGTGACTTTAGTGAAGCTGTTTGTGTAAAAGTTCTGTGACATATATCACATTCATACGGTCTTTCTCCTGTATGAGTTCTCCGATGTCTGACAACTTCATGTTTCGTGTTGAAACGTTTAGAACACAAATCACATGCGTGTGGACGTTCATCTGTGTGAGTTCTTCGATGGTCAGCTAAATGTGACGCCTGAAAAAGTTTCAATTGGTGGTAAGTTTTTCAATTGTTTGCAATTTTAAGATATAATTTATTTACCTGTGTATAAGCCCTGTCACACAAATCACACCTGTATGGACGTTCTCCCGTATGAGATCTCCGATGTTCATAGATGCCAGACCATCGGACAAACTTTTTGCCACAGTATTCACATTCATACGGCATTTCCCCTGTATGAATTCTTCGATGAACGACTAGTGATGATGAACAAACAAACCCACGTCCGCAGAAATCACATATGAACGGTTTTTCTCCTGTGTGCCCGCGACGGTGGATTTCTAGATTCCACAACCTATTTTTAATGACCAAAGTATATTTTAAAATTTAAGTTTTTTATTACTATTATAAATTTTTTAAATGAAGAACAATACTTAATGCACATTATTTTTTTATCTTTAAAATGTGTTATACATGACTTCCATACCTGTTGTATTTTTTACCACACACTTCACATTTTAATTCTTTATTTACAGAATGACTTGCTTGATGAAGTTCTAAATTTCGTAACGTGCTACACATTTTCTCACACACATCACATTTGAACTTCTTTTTGTCTTCTTTATGTACACTGTGATGAATTTTTAAATTTCTTTCAGCTTTGAAGACCTTTCCACATACTTCACAACTATAAACATCTTTACTATCTGTTCCAGTATTACTTACATTTTTTTTCTTTGTCCCAGTACTTTTTATTTTAGTTCTCTTGATTTTAACTTTCTTAATATCTTTCTTCTTTTTATGCTTTACTGTGCCTTTATTTAGGCTTGTATCTTCTTCTATAATTGTATCTTCTAGTTTTATTTTTATATCAGAAGTTTCAATTTTTGGTACATTTTTTATATCATTATCTGTTATATCTAATTTTTCGTCTGAGTCTACAGAATCTTTACAGAAATTAGTAGGTGAACAATTTATATCATTATCATCATCAGAATTATGACATTTATCATACTTTATTTGTCGTAAAGTGGTATCTGAATTAAGAATAAGTAGCCTAAATTTGTGAGTCTCTTTTAAATTATCGAGACATTTTGTACATATATTTGTGGGAAGACCATCGCCTGGTGATATCTAAGAAATAATTTAATTTGTTAAATTTATTTAATGTCAAATAAGTATAAAATATGTAGTGCATTCAGCAAATAATTATTTATATTACTTACATATACAGGAGCACACTCCATTATAACAGATGCTATTATATTTTGTGATATTTTTTCCGTAAAAATATCGCAAATGTCTTGTTCTAACATCATGCAAACTCTGCATATTATACCAGTGTGTCTTAAATCCATAAGTACGTGGTAAATTATATCAATAAATAAATGTCAAAATTCATCAATAAAATGACACTTGCTTAACCATAGACATAGAGCATGGACTGCGCATTTGTACTAACTTGTAAATTTGAGCTGAACCTATTCTATGATTTAATCAAGATGATATCATAGAGATAATATCTATGGTTGATACGTACTTCCGTTATTTATTATTGTACTTCCGCTAGAATATCAAATTAAATTTTTGAATTGTTGCAATCAGTAAAATTCAAATAAAAATATTTTATTTCTTCATAATTGTTTTAGCATACACTTATTTCTCACCACTTTGATGTCGGTTTTTATATTTCATATAATTTTGAAATAGTTTCAGTAATTCTGTAATTTTTTAGTAATAAATGTACGTTAAATGAAAAAAAATATTGTTGAGAATAATTTTGGACGAATTTATTTAAATAATTGTAATAATACATATTGGGTTTTTTTCAGGACAGATAGTACATAATATAATTAAATTAAAGATTCCATAAAACGTTATTTTATATATGAATAAAACTTAAATCTATTATAATATAATAAACAATCAAATATATAATTTATATTTATAATATGACAAATAACTTTTATATAGGTATATGTATATATTTCATCTAAAAGTTAATATCAAATAGTTTATATAGATTAAGTCATACATATTTTTATTAGTATTTACATTATACATATGTATTTATCAATTAGATAGGTAATTGGATAAAAATATTTTTAGAAATACATTTATTTTTTTATATTTAAAATCCATTGTTGATAAATTTTTTAATTTTTTTTGAAGCATATGAAATATATTGATTATGTAATCTTTTTTTTAATTTTCAAATATAATGTCTGTTATAGTTAGAAACCTGAATTCAGTTACATTAATTATTTTTGCCACAAAATTTTATATTCACACAGTAATTTTACTTATATACATAATGTCCCCGTCGTCCCCTATTCATGTTCAATTTTTTTTGCAATAACATTTTTTGTGTAACACTATAATCGCATTGTTATTTCAACATCTTAATTTTAACCTGCAGATGTTGATCTCAGCTAATTGTACCATTAACTGAAGTTTGTACAAGAGTTGCAGTGTGTGTAGGATTTCTTTGTGTAACGCACAAAATAATTGAACGTGATTGAAGTCGTAAGTATATTACCCAACCATCTATTTTATATTTTTTACAAATATTTATTTGACACGTTAATTTGTACATTCCTGTCTTTTTATTTAAAAAAAAATAATTATTTTTGATATATTCCAGCCTCATATTTATTTATTTTATAAAAAAAAATACATAATTAGACTTTGGTTATTAGTTTCTAACATAAAATTTGAATTCAGGATAGATAAAAGTAAAAACAAAATTTTAGGGTCTACACACAGATCTTTATATTTACAAGGGACCATTCTTTTTTCATTCATATGTATTATGTTACATATTGTTTATTTATGTAATCGTTTTTATCAGTTGATAAGCAAATTTTTTGTTAATAAAGGCATTATTATTATAATTATTTATAAATATATATATTTTTTCATGATTTACGGATTGTTTGGATTTTTTTATAATTGTGCGTAATGTACAAATACTTCGAAGATATAGTTTACATGGAATTTTCTAAAGTACAGGTCTCCTCAATTTATTTATAGTGTTTTTATAATAATAGATTAATAAAACAGATAAACAAAACTAAATCGTGAATAATATGTTGCTTTTTTAGAGAAAAGTTAAGATTAGAAATAATTGTAAATAAAATAAAACATTAACTAGTTACTTTATAGTATAACATACATTTTGAAGGCACAGATGAAAAAATATATTAAAAGATATGTAAACGCTAAATAGTTTTCTTAATTTATAGCATAAAATAAAAAAAATTTAAAGATATAAAAAGTGGAAATATAGTATGTTTTATTCATCATATATTTTTGTAAATAGAATTAATATTCCATCTTATGTCTGTACAAATAGTAAATAAAATAACTAGTTAAATAGAAAAGTGTACTATTTTGTTATTTTTATTTGTTCTCACAAATGTATAATTAAATCCTGAATACCAGGTCTACTGTTTGACAACATAGTACTCTGAAATGATCTCAAAACTGTTTAGTTTGGATGAGATCAAATGATTTTTAATTTTTAATTGTAAGACCATTCTTAAGTTCATGTTGTCAAACAGGAGACAATAATCTATCTGGTATATGTTTCATAAAGAAGTTGCAAAGTTTTAATGGTGTAAACTAATGCCAGTTAGTTTTACAATTTAGAAACTTCTTCACCAGGACAGTCCTTAAAGTAGTTATATATTGTTATACAGTTCTTATAAATTTTGAATTCTTAGATAAAAAAATTTATCCTGCTTCTTGACACTACTGTACAACTTTTTTTTATCTGTTAGTATTACATATTAAAATTTCAAATCATTCCCATGAAATATTTATTAGTTACAGCCCTTGAAGTAAAATACATTGAAAAGTATTCAAAGAGTAAGTATGGGTTAATTTAATAATTAATTTAGTCCTTAAAATCAAAAGTGGTTTCTCAGTCATTTATGATTGAAACATTCATATACAGTAGGCACGCATTATATTCAACCTGTATGGGTAAACTAACTTTCCTCCACTCCTTGAAAAGTCCCTCATATGCATATGCATCTAATTGTAAAATAGATATGCGTGCATACATGTGCAGAATATAACTAATAATTTACTTTAATTTCATTTTAAGCTATTCTGAAGTGTGTGTGATGTTGCAAGATACGTTTTTTTATCCACCCGGCATAAATTAGTTTTATGATGAATATTAAATCTTATCTTAAATAACGTTTCCATGCTGTACGTATTGATTATATTTATTAATTACTGATCAGTCAAAATTTCAAGATTTTTTTAAGAAAAATGCTACATTGACATAACTACCTTAGAGAACCACCTTCATGAAGCATATTAATTATTTAATACACAATGCCGATCTAGACATTAGTTGTTTGAAAATATCCTTTTCCATATTTGCCTAAGTATTCTGGCCACCGCTGATCTGCCATTGATAAAAACGTTGAACATTTTTCACCGGACTTTAACGCACCACAACTACATTTAATGTTGATCCTGTTTATAGTGAGTTGTCCAAAACTTATTCGTGATAAGTTTTTCAAATATGGGCTATCATCAATATTGGCGTTACCAACTGGTGGGATCTTCTTTTCATCTAGTAAGATTGCTCTCTCATCTAAACACAGTTTTGTGAATAAATCTTGCAGTGATAATTTTTCTAAATTATGGTATTTATCTAAAAGAAAAAAATATTTTAGAAATTTGAGCAAAGTACGATCGATAAATAAATATTTTTTATTCTAAAAAACTTACCGTCTGGTGATTCTGATTTCTTGAATCTATTTTCTATACATTTCTTATCAACAGGTAAGAGAACCTTTGTGTCTTCGTGCACTGGCAACCAGTATGTTGAAAAAACAAAATCTATAGAATTATCATTCACACTTAATGGTTTCAACAACACTCCAGTTCCGTCAACTTTAAAAACACCTTTTAAACCGTTTCCCATCTCTCTCTTTTCCCTCCAGTATCCATGCTTTTTATCGTACTGTTCTTTTTCACTCTCTAAATCCCATAGACTTTCGCCTTTCAAATTCTTATACATGCTCTCCAATTCCTTTTTGACACTGGTCCTATCATTTTGTTTATATCGCAAGTCACGTTGCTGAAACTTATTACGGGGATTGCTAGAAAATGATTCCATCTTTATCTTTTGATTGTATATCCTCTGTAATTCTTTCTCTGCATTTTCAACATATGAGTTCTTTAAAATATCGCTTGGAACGTCAGTTAAATCATGAAGTAATCTACTTTTTGCATTCTGTACAGTTCTGTATTCATTATAATTGTTGAGTTCATTTAAAAGTTCCTTTTCGCCAAGGACTTTCTGTGGTTCACTCATATTTAAATCAACCAAGTCTGGGTTATTCCGTTTTATGAACTGTAACGGATTGTATCCACTTCTTGGATCTCGATTTAAATAACTTGTATCCATATTTTCATCTTCATACGTATCTTCATCTGGAACTGGTTCTGGCAAGATTGAAAACGGATCTGGTCCATACATTTCATCCGGCCAGGTTTGTTCTTTAGGTTCTGTCACTTCATCGCCTTCTACATGTTTATGTTGACTTGTACCATGTGGATGTTTAGCATAATTGTTCTTTGAAAAGTCTTTGAACAATCCTTCCCCATTTCCTTTATGCCGGAAACTGCTTTTACCATCTTGCGTTTTTGTGTTTTTGTATATCTCAGGCCGAGTTTTGAAAAACTTATGGTCAGGATGGTCTTCGAAGAATTTTTTAGCTTGTGTGATGGGATCTAATGTATCGTTGTAAATATCCGAGTTATTTACTAGAAAAAAGAGGTGTTATGAATATATGTTTGTGAACAAAACTACACATTTTAAAATATTTTGTATAATTCTACATGACATTTTTGTTTTGTTATTTGTTTCCCTGTATTTTTGATTACAAGATGCACAAACTCAGCAAATCCATTTTCTAAACTCGGCAATTTAATTGATTTGACGTAACAATGATATATTAATGTTGACTTGTGATATTGATTTTTATTTACCTGTGCTATAGATTAATATTCCTGGAGGTGATATGTATTGATTCAAAGCATATAGTTTTAAAATTAATGTAGAATTATATCTCAGATTACAAATATCTGCTCGATTTCGTTCCCAAACGGTACTACCTGAAAAAGATGGTGTACATTAATAATTTATCATAAAATCATGTTTTGTTGAAATTTATACTTGTCATAAACTGAAACTTATCAAAAGTTCTGTTAATACTTTGTTGGCAATCTGCTACCCAATATAAAAACATGTCTGTGCTTTTATCATCAAATGATAATGACAGTCCAGCTAATGGAGACACACCACTTTCTTTAAGTGATTCCTGTAGAATCGATTTCCCTGTTTTACCATTTAGAATAATTGTCTGTAAAAAAAAGTGTTTCTTTATTGATATATTGTACGTGTAGTTTAAAATAACTTATTTTACTTTACCTCTGAATAATAATATTCAGGAAATTCAGTCCCAATGTTAAATTTGATCATGAAGTCTGTCACGTTATCATCATTGAAATACCCAGGAATCAATGCACTAAGTATTTCTGAATTAGGTTTTGTATAGTTCCATATTTGTTTGTAGTTGAGTCCGTTGAACGCCAGTACTGTTCCGTTGAATGTTGAAATGATTATGTCATCTATTGTGTCTCCTGTTATGTCTACTAATACAGCTGGCTGTAAGAATCCTTTGTTTTTGTCTTTATAGATTAACGTAGGCTTCTAGAATATATTTTTAAAATATCAATTTCAGAAGTAAAACTGACTAAATCCCCACAAATTGTCTTCTATAATTACCATAAGATCTTTTTTACCCGTTGAAAAACCACTTAACGGTATGACATACAAAGCTCCTGGAGAATCTTGCCCTCCTGTTCCTATCAGCACATTTATACTGATCCCTAACTGTTCGTCTGTAGTGTTTTTTTCAGCAGTGTTGTTGATCTTTCTTATCAACAACTGTGGCATGTAGTAGGTTTCTGCATTTTCCGGTGTTGGTATTTGGACAATCTCTGATCCGGTTTTGCCGGAAATCAGAACTACATGGCCAGTTCTTGTAGTGTCTGCAAATTAAATAATGAATATTTTAGTTTCTTATATTAAAATTTTGTACAATATCATTGATAATTTTTGTATAAGCCAGTGTTAGTAAGTCATAGTGCATTGTTGAAGTATATCCATAAAAAAAAAGAATTTAGACCATTACCTTTCTGTAAAGTATGCGTCACTAAAATATCAACCACTCCATCACCATTTTGATCTGGTATGATTTGTCCAGTATAAATATTTAATGGAAGTTGATTTTTAATTTTTGGTAGTTCCCATAAAACACTTCCATCATGTCCATTTATTGCATGAAATAACTAGAAATATATCAAATATATAATAGATACAATAACAATTATATAAATTTTAATTTTTAATAATACATACCCCTCGTTCTCCCATTATTATACAGTCTGATATTTTATCTCCATTCATGTCAGCAGAACAATCGAGAAAATAAATAGATTGTGATGTCCAGTGTTGCCAAAGGACAAGACCATTGCGTCCATCTAAAGCTAATAGGCCACCTTGACACGGGGACTGGTTAGAGAAATATAATGGACAGAGAAATGGGAATGGCATGGGACCATTTTCTGAAAAATTTAAAATGTATATTAACATACATATAACAAGATTTTAAAATTAGAAATCTGAAAATATTTAATTTACCTGTTCTATATCCAAATATTATGTCTTCGATATTATCCTGATTTAAATCAGCTGTTCTTATAGGCGACTCTGATACAAGTCTGGGGAAAGTTACATTCCATACATTTATTATTTGTATTGCAGAACAAGGCTGTATAAAGTCTACTTTTGATGATTTATAATGTCTTGATGAAAACCATGTTCGAAGTCTTCCTAACGGTAACGGATATAGCGATACTAATAAAACTGTTAATATAATTAAACCTATGGAAAAGAGATACAAAAAAATCATTTTATTAAACAAGTAACAATCTCTTAAGTATTTGAAAAGCAAGTAAAAGGCTATTTATTAAAATAATGGTATGATACTTAGATATATTGTTTTTTAGTTGTTATGACAAATTATTCTTTTACAGAAAGATCTATAAGTTAGTATGTTTATTTGATTTAAAACTGGGTTTCTAAGAAAGTACCCTGGATCAGTATCTTTATTCTATGCCCTTGTCTGAAATTACAATAATTGTAGTTTTTGACTTCCTTTCCTTATCAAATGGTTCAATGGACACAAATTTAAAAACGGACCAGTTTTTGGCTATGAGCTATTAAAGTCATTGTTGCAATATTAATCATGATATTATTAATTGATTCATCATATGAGTGTAAGTTTGTGTATGTACATATGTGTGTGTGAGGATGCATAAGAGTATATGATAATAATGTTACATATAATAACATTGTATAAATTATATGTATATTATTATAACATTTATTACTTACCAAGTAATACAGTAAGTGCAATAAGGGCGTAGCAGTAAAACGCACATCTGATTTTACAAGTAGGTTTTCGGATTCGCATACCCTCCTTGCACACTTTTCTCCGAGGGGCCATAAGAGGCCTCTTGACTCCTCTGTCTTCAAGTAACTGTAAATTCATTATTTTGTTAAAATATAAATATTATGCAAGTTTGTTTCTTGGCTTCTGAGTATCACTCATGATGTTTTAGTCAGTATTTTAGTTAAGAAATAGCGACTGAAATGATAGTATTATATATCATTCGTGAAGTCTTAAATATTGTTTTAACATTTAGTTATTTTGTTATTTCTATGACTTTTGGGGTCTTGCATGAGTTAGTACGTGACCAGTTGCATTTAAAATATTTGTAAAATCAATTAAAACAGCTTTTATAAGTATATATTTAATTAAACTTATAAAAGCTGTTTGATTTTTATTTGTTACAGTATTTTGACTGAAAAATAGTATCATTGCAAAATTGATAAATAGTTCAAAGTTAGTGAGTTTTGGCTTCTGATTGGCTAGAATATTTATTATGTATTCAATATAAAACAAACTATTAAAATATATCATCTATAAAATGATTACCTTAGACCCATTTTTTCCATCTCTTATAAAGACTTCGTCATCAACATCACTAAGATCGTCGTCATCTAAACTATCCCTGACAGCCAGCTTGTCCGATGAACAGTAAGTTGCCATCGGTAGCTTCTGATATTCGTTATGAGAGACCGTTTTGAATTTGTTCAGAATCAGCACATCGGTAAATTCAGCGTTAAGCTCAAGATGTTATCTTGTTAAAAAACTACTTACAATGGTTATTTTGACTTGAACTTTGAATGAAAATATAAATCTTAGTTGTACCTATAAATACCTACAATAACGAATTTATAAATATATCGAATTAATTTTATTATTTTTGATTCTGCATATATCTGAAGATTTAAATTATATTTTTATAATATCGATACTCAATTTTTATACTAATAGAAAGTTTTATTTAATTTAATGTTTGTATATTGATAATTATTGATGTACTGTAGAACTACTTACATATAATTGTTGTTAATTTTCTTATTTAACTGACATAACAGCTGGAACTGAAAAGCTTCTGCACATGTTCTATAATATTGATTTTTTAATCTGTATAGGTATGGAACAGAATAAACAATAATATACATATGTATGTATATTGTATATACATTTGTATCTATACCTACTGTATATATATATATATATATATACATATTAGGACTGGCATATGGGGTGGACATATGTAACAAAATTGAACTTCAGTTTTTTAGTTAAATATTTCCTGTGTGTTTTCAGCTCAAAGTAACTTTAAAATTCCAAAAAAATGACAAAATGTCCAATAAATAAGCTTACAAGCAGAATTATGCTTATAAAACACTGACTTTCTTGATAATTATTTTAAAAATTAATTAAATTAATTACTGTAAGAAATGGGTACAGAAATATCATAAGATATATTATTTTTACAAATAAATAAACGACAAATGCTATATAAAATTATAATTTATTTTAGAAAATATATTTGAATAAAAATAAACATTATCTAAATACATACGATATTGTAAAACCATCATTTGTGATTGAATTTTTTAACATAAATTTTGACTTATTTTGTAAATAAATTAACCCGTCTTCTAATATTGGTAAGGCTATATTAAAATGTTGTACATTAATATCTGAGAGCCAAAACTCTACAATATCAGATAAGTTCGTTTCAAAACGATATAAAAGTTGTACTGCTTTTGTCTGCGACAAATTTATCTTATCTAATAAATCAGAATTATTAGATTGTTCATTTACTTTAGCATGAACTTTCTTTGAACAAATTTGTACATTTTTATCAAAATATAAAACATCTAATTTCTTATCGAGAACCCAAAGAAGTAAATAATTTTTTTCAGTATTCGAAATAAAACATTCAAGGATTATTTTACAAATAAATCCAACAGATTCTTCAATTACATTCAATAAAAATAACTTAAAATCCTGTAAATGACCACATATATTTGAAACATTTAATTTAGACATGCTGTCTTTAATTCCATTTACTACATTATTTTCAGGGTTAAATTTTACAGTACAAGTCCAAAAAGTTATTTTTTCTTTATTGTTTGTACCTAACCATGCAAGACATCTTTTACATACAATAGTTTTATTAAAATGGACAGACTTTGGAACTAAAATTGACTGATTTACTATAAAAGAACATGTACTGTACAAACAGTCTAACGATTTAGGGGAATAATCGACCACTGATGAACCCTCGTGTTTATGGCAAAACCAGTCATCAGGATTGCATGTTTCTGAAGGTAGCGGTAAAACCCTATCAAATTTGATTACTTCTGTTAATGAATTCGTACAAACTGCGCATGTTAACTTACACGACTGTTTAAGAATTTCGTATTTATGTGAAATATCTACCGACTTTGGATAAATTTCACGTGATATATTTATTATTTCTGAATTAAAACTACCATAACTTTTTGTAGTGGGTTCTGTAGAAATCCTAAAAATAATATGTCGATTTTCAATTTGTAATCCAGATAGAGTTTTAGGGTTAAGAATACAATTCTTTATTAAAATATGTTCATTTATGATATCGTTATCGCATATATATTTTAAAATTATACTGTCCATTTCAATATTGACTGATACGTTAACATCTTTCGACTTTACTAATTTTTTTGTTATAATAAAAAAATTACAAAGTTGCAGTCTCGGCCTTAATTCAACCAAAATCGAATCGATAAGTTTTGACATTCTTACGGAATCATATAAGCAGAATGTACATTTATTTATCAATAATCATAATCCGTTTTACAATTGCATGTTCTTCATATTTTTTAAATAAAGAATCATTCTCTCTTAAAGAAAAGGGGATGGTTGCTTTTTGATAGTAATCAGCTGATATTTCAATATTATTTATAATGGTAGATAGTAAGTGAGATTTGCCAGCGTTGATTCCGGGAGCTTCATGTTTTAGAGATGTGAAATGTACGTGTAGATGATAAAACGAAGGCTGGTAATGTAAATAGATACGTTGTTGTGATGATGGTAGATGATATTTATCTTCGATGGTTTTCTAAAAATTGGATTAATATTTAAACAATAGTTGAAGCCAAAGTTTAAACTACATGTTGAACTACTGAATAGGAAATTGTATACATTGCAATTCCAAACCCTTGCAGAATTTTAGAATGTTTTTTATTACTATAGGATTTTATTAAAAATGCATATTTTAATTTATGAAACTTTCCATAATACTTTTGGTACTTGTTAATTACTCTCCCAATAGTAAAACTAGGGGACTATTTTAGTTTAAAACAGGGGCTTATATCTGCTACAACAAACTGTTTTTAAATACTATACACTTCTCATATTGGCACTATACACTTAAAGTTTAGTTATTTTAAAGGAGGATAGTTAAAAGTACCATATTTTTTTGTCAGTTATTTTTTTCCATCACTGCATACACAATGGCACATTTGGAAACATATATTTAAGTAAAATACCAGTAAATAATACACTATCGTAGCACCAATATTTTTATATAAATAAATATAATATTGAACTTACTGTTCCTTTCTCAAAAATGTTCTTTAATAACGGCAAATGGGTAGTATTTAAATCTCTTAATGATTTAATATCTTTCTTCCGAATAAGAGCCAATAAATGTAATGTCTCCAAAGATTTTCCATCCCATTTTAAGTCAGGAAGTAAAATAAAACCATTTTCTTCATCAGAATCTTCAAATACAATTCGTTCCGATTCAGATTTGTGATCCAATATGTTGTATACCCACTATAAAATATATTATGAACAATTATATGGTTCAAATTTATATTTACAATTTACATACCTCCAAAGTGAATTGTTCTTGAGTAATATGAGGTAGAGTTATTGTTTTGTAAAATTCTGCAGTTTCATTGATGATGTGGCTGGTTTGAACTGAATACTTCTCAATATGTTTGTCAGTTGCTGGGTATATGATAGTAGTTTTTAGCCCTAAAATAGATGAACATTTTATTGCAACACAATGTGGAATTTTTAGGTTAAATACTAACCGTTAATTGATACTTTAGGAAAACACTCGTAACTTGAATAAATATCGTTTATAAAATTATTCATTAAAATACTATCACTAGTAAAGTAGCCGTCATTTTTATCGTTAATAACAGCGTCAGTAAAAGCCGTTTTCTCGAAACAGACTAAAGCATTTCCTTCTTTTCCTTCAAACTTTCCCAGTGTCCATACGGTCTTGCGACTGCTATTGTTATTAATTATTTTATGAGGAATAAATATTGATAAGTCTTTTAATGTATCATTGTATTGCTTTTTGTCAATATTCCCATTTTCCAGCAATATTTTCTTTGTTGGAGGCTCAATATTTACTACATTTTTATCTGTGGCGGCCATTATGATTGATTGAGGTGTGTAAATTATAAATTTATTTCAAGGTTACACTGTCAGAAAAGGCGGGAAATGTTAAAAACTTAATTTTTGATAATTTCGATTATGGTAATTCAATAATAGAAACAGATATAGGTATGTATACATTGTACAATCGTATATTAATCTACTAATATATTAATATATGGTACAATGTAATGATTAAAATCAAATTATACAATGAATTTTTGTTATCTTTATTATGTATGTACCTCTTGGCACCCTTATGTATAATCATATATTAATCAATTAATATATGGTATAATGTATGTAGTGTACATAAGAATGGCTAGAACTTGTTATCATGTCAGTCTTTTTCTTGTAAATTAATATTTGTTGTGTTAAAATTTAACTGTTGGTAAATAATAGTTTATAAAACACTAGCTGAACTCCTCCCCGACGTTACTCAATATTAATATTAATAAATGTTTAACAATTATCACAATTTTAGTACATATTTATTTAAAAATCCCATGGAGTATAAAAAAGTCAATAGTGTCTCTAGTCAATACATAATAAAATAAATTTAAATAGAACTAATTGCAATGGTGGCAATATCTATTTATTTACAAATATTAATTAAATGACTTATTAAAATTATTATAATTTGATATATTTTAAAATATAGATATATATTATGTATATATTATATACGGGCTGATTTACAACTACACTAAAATTTCCGGATACATGTTCATATGAAGTTTTTTGCTTAAAATAACATCCTCGATCTACTGTAAAATTTTTTTACACTAGTGGTTTTTGACGGTAAAACGCATGATACGAAATATATCTATCCACCATGGGTAAAATGCACGATTCGTACCGTCAAAACCCCGGCAACCACTGCATTCTTAAATGAATATTTAAATACATAATGTATTACATATTATTATTATACTGTAATGTACTAAAATTATAATTAATTTAGTCTAGACTATGCAATGGTTTTACATTCTTGCAAACATCTTCTCTGCTGCTTCTATAATTTTCAACATAAAATTCAAGCGTTTGTTTTCCTTTCTGTTCTACTTTTTCTTCAATACAAGCAATTCCTTCTCTTGAATTTTCTTCTTCTCTGGTTGTTAATGGAAATTTATAATTTATATTCAGTTCTTTAAGATGAGCAAGAATTTTTTCCAATCTGTTACATGGCCATTTATTATCATTTAAATTGATATTTTTCAGATATTTGTTATAAAAACAAGTAAACACTTCTATATTCATGTCTGTTACTTGATTACGGCTCAAGTCAAATGTTTCAAGAGTGTTTAGTTGAATTAACAATTGATCGTTAAATTCTTTAATTGCGTTACCAGACACGTTTAAGATTCGTAATTGGTTTAACTGATCAAAAGAATCATTTTCAATTCTATCTATATTATTTTCTTGCAAATACAACTCTTCTAGGTTGTCTACAAAATTATTAGATGTTATTTCATTGAGTTGATTGTTGTTCAGATATAGTTTCTTTATACCAGTTTGATCGAAAGCGCTTGGACGTAGACTTTCTATGCCATGATTAGATAAGTCCAATGTTTCAAGAGATAGCAATCCACTAAAGTATTTAGAATGCAGTATTTTTATTTGCATGTCAGGTAAATGTAAGTCCGTAACATTGTCTAAATATGAAAAAGCCATAGGTGTTATCATTTTGATAGGGTTTGATTTTAAATTGAGTTCTTTTAAACTCTTCAGACCATAGAATGCATTTATTGGCAAAAAATCAATACTGTTTTTACTTAGATCTAATTTTTTCAGAGAATCTAACCCCCTAAAACTTTCTGAATATATTATTTCTACATTTTTCTCTGATAAATCTAGCTCAGTATAAGCTTTGAGGCCTTCAAAAAATCCTGCTGATATGTTCTTCAAAATATTATTGTATTTTAAATGTATTACTGTCAGATTATGTAAGTAGTTGAAACTACCTGGTTCGATTGACTTTATTGGATTATTTGTTAAATCAAGAATTTGTAATTTGTCTATATTCTTAAACATATCTTTCTCAAGTAACTCTATGTTATTATTTGAAAGATCAAGTTGTTTTAATCCATACACATTAGCAAAAGCACCAGGATGAATCTTTTTTATGCCTAGATTATTTAGATCTAATTTTTCTATCGATGTAAATGCAAATGTTTCAGTCTCGAGTACCTCGATGATATTTTCATAAAGATCTAAATACTTCAACCCACCTGGAAACGATTTAGGTGCTATTTTCTTTAAACTGCAATTGCGCAAAGAAAATGTTTCAACATCAGCTAACGCAAACGTGTTAGTGTCTAACAGATTTATGTTGTTGTTATCCATTATTAATTTCTTTACTTGGATAGTATTGAATGAACGTTTTTCTAATGTATCAATTTGATTGTTTGATAACGATATCATTTTAAGATTTCTTAAATTATAAAATGTACCTTCATCTAATACTTGTATTTTATTATAATTCAAATTTACAACTTCTAAATATACCAGAGTTCTAAATACTTCATTATTTATGTGTGCAATCTTGTTATTTTGCAAGTATATGTTTCTTATAGCTCTAGTCGGCCTAAATAATTCTATAGGAATTTCATCTATTTCATTAAACTCCAAATTTAACTCTTCTAATTTCCATAGTCCGTAAAATGATTCATTTTCAATATTTTTTATGAACTGATGTCCCAATTCAAGTTTCTTAATTTCTGTGTATTCATTGAATACTTTACCTTCAATTTTTCTAAGTTTATTTCTTTTCAAATTTAGTTCATATAATTTTATTTTAGAGAACGTATCTGCCGGTAACACTTCTAAATTATTACCAGACAAGTCAAGAGTTCTTAGTTGTGGTAAGCCTTCAAATGATTTATCAGTAATTGTTGTGATCAAATTATCATGTAAATATAGTTCTTTCACAACATGTAAATCATGAAATCCTTCATCGGAAATTGTTTTTATTTCATTGTTACCAAGATTTAGTAACCTCATCGACCATAATGTTTCGTTTTTAGTATTAATAAAACTATGACGATCAATCGAAACAATCGAAGATATCATAATATTGCCAATTATAATCTTTGTTTTAACATTTTGAGAATAGCTTGCAAACTCGTCTATAGAACTTCTGTCGCAAACAATCATATCTAACTTAGTTTCACAATTCTGTTGTGAAAAAGGTATTAAACATAATATGAGTAGCACCCAAAGTGAGATTTTCATTGTTGAAATATTTTTTTTCTTTATCACCATTCTGAAACAAAATAGTAGATGCTGAAACTGTTTATAATATTATTTTATCTCTCATTTCCATTTTTTTTCTCATATTGATATTACAGCATAATAAACAAAACCAATGAAACAAATAAAACACATGAAAAAGATATTTCAATTTTACAAGATAAATTTACTAATATAACTTTACTTACTTGTGATACACTTAATATTGTTGGTATGAGAATAGTTTGAATGGTTTCACATAATATATAAAAGTTTGAATGTTAATAATTTAATTATTTTTTAAACAATGATATCTACATGCATCAAAACACTTACAATTATCTATACCTACCTATATATTCGTTAAAAATGCAGATATACTTTGATAAAAGTATATCTGCTATAAAATTGTATTTATATAATTTTTTTTCTGTTCTATCTATCCTGTACATTATTTATTAGTTTATAAAAAAATAAGATAAAAAATAGTAGTCCCTAGTCCCTAGTATTCAGCATAGAAATAAATTTCTTTGTGGTTTCAAAACAATATCACGTGGGTTCAGAGTTTTAACAAAATTTATTAACAAGGATTTTAATTCTGGATTTAAAATAAATAAATAAATAAATAACATTTTTCTATAATTTTTTTTTAATAATATTCAAACAAAATTTAGAAGATGGTATATTAGTTAGGCACTCCTGAGATAAATGAATACCTACAAAGTGAAAATATGAGACCTGGTCCCCCTAACTTTAGCCCTTATATTTATATAACACTATAGCTGTTACCCACGATTTCGTTCGCGTGGATAGTTTAGGTTAGTGAAAACAGCTATATTAATCTAAGATTCATTAATCTATGATTATAGTATGATTACTTAATGTATGATTCTATTTATAAAATAGTTAAAAAAACTGAGATAACAATGGTTATTTATTTAAATTTTAAATAGTATGTAAAAAATCATAACAATGGACATTATGATTAAACTTGATCTTTCTATTGGTTGAAAAAAAAAAATTTATTGTTGCTATAGAAACGATAAAATCAATGTCACATTTTTCGATTTTCCATGCATTTTCCAGACGTTTTCAGTTTTGACTAAATTTGTCAAAATGGCAACATATTTAAGAGATAAACATGTTATATCCAGGCCGAATGATTATGTTTATGGTAATAATTATTAAAAGTAAATTTTATTTGAAGAACACAATGATTAAAATAAGTAACATATTTTTTAGATCCAGTATTTACAGTATCGAGTGCAAAAGATCATTATAAAGCAGTTAGAGATGCAGCTATTCAATCGTTACAGTTTGTAAGCTTAATAAATACCATACAAAAATGTAATACTGTAATAATATTGATTATTTAAGGCGATTCGACCCAATTATTCATCAATGTTTAGCGACTTACCAAAACATCCCAGAATACAATACATAGCTATCGAAGATTCTAATCGGCTACCAAATTTTATGGACACACGATGGAGTGGTTGCAATAAAGAACAAGTAAGAAATACAAGTAAACATATGGATATCATAGGATGTGACAGATATAAATTCTTTCAAAGACCAAAAGTACAAAAATTGCAAATAATCATGCCGATATTGGAAATTCCTGATACTTCAGATAAAACACCTTCACCGCATTCTGTACAAGAGATACCTGATCGTCTCAAGCAGAAAACACGTGCCACACAAACAATGTATAGAGAATCGTCGGCCCAAACGTCACCTTGGGAGCCCCCCTCTAAAGTTATAGATGGTAGCGAACCAGAAATTTTAACGTTGCAATATTTATCTTGGAGTATGTATTTTTTCTACTAAATACTCATCAAGGCACAAACATATATCGTAATGTTTTGTAAAGGAAAATTTAATTTTTACATAAATATGTAAAAATATATCATTGCGCATACAAAACCTGCTATGAGACATTTTTCAGTAAAAAAAAAGCTTTGCAACAGTTAGCAATAATTGTCATGTACTAATGCTTCCCAAAGACTACTCGAAATCTGCTAATTGTATGTAAAATGTATCAAATATTGTTTATTATCCCCTGAAAAATTATACATTTGTGATATAGCAGATTTTACTGCACAATGACGATAAGGGTGTATCATTTAAAAAACAAAGATGTATATCATTACATTAATATAGAGCACTCAGTATAAATTTCTATTCGGTAGTATTTTAGACAATTAACTGCAGACAATGAATCACTTGAATATGCGAGGTATATGCATTTAGAAAATATTGAATTTTTTTAACTTTTAGAACAAGGATTACCGGCAGGGATGTATGAAGTAGAAATGATCGAAAGAGCAAGAATAAAACGTGCGTGGGAAAAGGTAATGCCACCTTTGGTCGATGAAGCATCATTTAATATGCGGAGAAATATGATCGAAGATTTCGAGAGAAATGAATGGGCTTTCCGTGAAGAAGTAAGATTTTTATTTAACTGATTTTTTGTTACGTTGTATTTTTTTACATACCGTTTTATTTTGATAGGAGTTGAAAAAGATCCATGAACTTCGATTGGAGTTGGTTCGAAAAATTCTGGGTCAGATTCATCATGATTTATCTGACAGAGCTCAAGATCGGTTAGCTCGAAGCTGGATTATTAAACAGGAAGAAAAGGAAAAGAAGTTAAAAGCTCTTAATCATACAAAAAGAAGAGGTATTTATTAAAACATTATTTGGAATATTTATTTTTACAAGTTTAAGACTTTGTTTTTGATTTAAAAAACATAAATAAAATACTTTTCTCATACTGATTTTTTATTAATCACGTTAAATGTAATAAATTAACCTTGATCTGTTTGAATTTGTACCACCTGAAGACTTTGCCAGCCTATTTTTAATTAATTTTAGAGTTACGAAAAATCGAGATGAAGCATAAAGGTGATTCTGGTAAATATAAACCAAAGACAGTTATAGATGAACATAGGGACTTCAAATCAGAACTTTATGGACCTATTGAACGATTTGGTGAAAATCCAAAACGACGTTTTGAAGAAATAGTTTCAAAGGATATATTCTTAAAACCGAGTGATGTCAAGGGAGTTGATTTATTACCAAATATTCTAAGTAATATTCATGTTGATGAAAAGAAACTAAAGCTTAAGTACCGTACATTGTGTATCAGAGAAACAAAATGGACAAGGCATAATCTCAACAAGCTCCATATGGAGTTAAAGGGTAATGCTAATTCTATAATTACTTCTTTTACCATCACTAAATCTGTTTATGGTAAATATGTATTTTTAAGAGCTACGATTGTCTTGCGGACCCAAAAAGAAAAGGTCTGGTTTAAGAGTACGGATAACTCGACCTCCGCCTCCACCGGCTACTCCACAACTTGAAAATATCTCTGATGTGGATGAAGAGATGCACCAGGCATCTATATTTATTCAGAAAATTATCAGAGGAAGAGCAGCCCAGACTATAGTAAGTTTGTTTTATTATAAAAAATAATAATTATTTTGATGTATCCCTTATAGTTTAGGCCAGAGTACAAGTTTTTGACTTGCACAGCTAATTTATTCACTACTCAGTTCTTTTCAGGTTTCATCAAAATCAGTCCAGTAGTTTTCTAGATTATCTCAGTCAAACCCACTAACAAACATACAAAAATAATATAGATAACAGTGCTTGGATTTTTTACATGCATTTCTGAAGTGATATTTAATTTTTGTAGATTTGGGAAGCCAGAGATAGAAACCGTGAATTGATTGATGAAATAAAAAGTACCCACGCACTTCAGTATAGTGAATGGGTAAAGAAAAATAATGAAAGCTTTGAAATCAGAAATATGCAGAGGAAAAAAGAAATGAAAGAGTTGGATGTAGGTTTTTCCAGGGGTGTGCTGGAGTTGGTTCGCTTTTGTTTTTTTTTCACACGGCTTCATGCTCTACTGATAAAACCTTTATCAAAAATAAGTGCTGTAAAAGTGGATTTGTTCTATTTTTAAAACTTTTTTTTGGTACTTATGCATTATATCCCTCGCATTTTCAGATGTGTTAGTTTCATGAATTGTATGATTTGATCAGCGCTAATGTAAGTAAAGTGTGTACTATTAGTTTAAATATTTATTGTTGCAAATTCGGTTGCTCTTTTTGGAAACTGCAACAGGGTATTAAAAATTGTGCATAAGGCGTTATTTTTTTTTTCTTAGCGAGCTGGTTGTTAAATGTTTGACAGCACATCCCTGGTTTTTTTATATTAATAAAATAAAAATGGTTTAAAGGATTTTATTAATAATAAATAACATCTACAGGAAAGCAAAGTGACCGATATGTTTAAACACTTAGAGGGTAATACTTTAGCGACAATGCTAGATTTTTTGAACAAGGAAATGTTTCGGCTGCAGCAAGAGCGTAGGGCTCACGCGTACGTGTTGCTTGCGACCAGAGAAAGGAACAGACGTGAAGCTGCGGAAGCCGGTAGAAGACAGTACGAGGAAAGAAGACGGCGTGAACATGACGAAGTATTTAAACAGGTATGTGATTTTTGGTTGTTTTTAAGATTTGCACGTTACTAGTATTTTTTATCTAGGTGGTTAAAATACATCAAGATACAGTTGATATGTATTTAGAAGATATTATTAAAGAGGGAATGGAGGATATAACTGAAGAAGAAGCGACTAAATACATAAAAGAACTAGCTGGTAAAATAGATGACGCAGCTTACGAAGCTTTAAATCGGTATATTTTTAGTATAAAGTTAAATAAATTTGTAAATTGATATAAATTATGTTATGCAGAACTGATTATTTGGAGCAAGAAGAAATGACAGCTGATTTAGTACATCACTTTGTTTTACCCGAAGTTGAGAAAGAATTAGTGAGAAAGAAGTTGCGTAATAAACAACAAAAATATTTACAATTGGCACATTCTATTGTTTATGATAAATTGGAAGAGATACCTATTCCTAAAGCACCGGCTGGTAAATGAAATTAGAATGTCTTTGTTTTTATATCGGTAATTGATAAAATCATTTTTTTGTTTTAGTGAGTAGAGAGGAGAGTATCAAATCAGAGGAAGATAGTGAAAGTTTACCAAAGAGTTTGAGTAGCTCGACAAATCCTTCTGGGTTTGATTCAAAATCATCAGAATCATTAGATGAATCAAAAGAGATTGACGATTTTAGATCAGTGACGTTTGCAAGAAGCACAAGTATGTTATGATATTGTCCATATGATCAATTTACAATATGTCGGGTGGATAGAAAACAGTCTCTTGTTTAGCGATAGTACTTTAGAACTATAAATAATATGAACATTGAAATTACTATCTTATTTTCTCAGAGACATATTTTTTATCCCACTTTAATTTCATGATCATCCTAAGGTCACGTGAATATTACCATCTAATTCTAAAATTTGTACAGTTAACATTTTTATCTAAAACTCGATCCCTTTGATTTATTTTGGTGGTCCGATATTATTATAATATAAATTATTTCAGGTTCATTGCCCCATTCGACTTCAACTGAAAGTTCAGAAGAAGATCTTATATCTCAAAAATCAACTACTTCTACAAGTGAAAGTTTACACGAGATATATTATGACGATTTAGCAAGCAACCAATCCCGTCACAAAGAAGTCAGTATAAAATCAGAAACGATTCTTTGTAGAAGAGAAATAAGCCGTGAAGAACATAAGTCATTCGAATTACAGTCGTATCAAAAGAGTAGGGAGACATTGCGAAGAATAGAATCTACGATACCTTTTGATAATATTGATGAAATGCAGTCACTTAAGAGTAAAGAACGGATAAAGAAGGTAGAGATTTCTGTATCAGAGACCGTAGAAGTCCTGTCATTGTCTGATAAAATGGTATCGAGCACAGAAACACTTCAAGATGAATCTGTTCCGGGAGAAGAAGAGGAAGAAGAAAATTTGGAAATGGAAAATACAGATTTCGAAAATGAAAGTGTGGAATTGGAAGAAACTGAATTTGCAGAGGAATAGAAAAAATATTGGTTTTTATTTTATAAAATAAATTTATTGTTTAATAATATTTATTATCGATGACAACACATTTTGTTATATTTATTTATTAGATATTTAAAACATCGTTATTAAAAATATATACAGTGGAGGTTCTTTTATTTGAACTGATACAAATTAATAACTTGTTTCAGAAACTATGATTATCTGTTGTTTATATTCAATTGACAGATATCTGCCAGTTGAATCAAAACTGGTTTTACAAATGTCTGTAAGCGACCGTAGTTTTTTAAGTTTCTGCAGTTTAACATTAATTATCAGATATCTACCTGTTAAATAGTAGATTAGGTTTCATAAATATTACGCAAATATCCTGATATTTAAAATAACATTTAAACTAAATGATGATTTTTCAAATAAAAAAACTACATTTTACAGCAACTCCACTGTATTGAATAAAATATAAGTAAAAAGTAATTATTCAATTGTACATTACGTAAATAACATGCATAAAAATAATATTACTGTATTCATAAGTATTAAATTTTATAGAAAAATAGAAAATAAATATTTATAAGTAGATATTAAAATTATATTTTCTGGCACATTTTAAAAATAAAATATCAAATAACTTACTCTAAATCAGTCACTGGAAGTAATTTTACTTGCATACGAACTGCTGTATTTGTAGTTTATAAGAAAAAAGTGCATGTTTTGGGAGAAATTATTTCTTTGGAATATTAAAAAATATATTTATATATGTATGTAACTCTTAAAAAAGTTATGGTAAATTATTACTGCAATAAAATTAGATAACATTATATAAAACATCTGTAAAATTACTTATACGTATATATACAATAAAAATAAAGAATTTAAAAATAAATATTTGTCATGTTATAAAATATATCAGTCAAAATGAATAATAGAACCATACATAATAGAAGAAAATCAACAATCGCTGGCATCTGTAGGGGCAATAATATCGATGTACTCTCTTGTACCGGACTTAGATCTCCTTATTACAATATGCTCGGCTTCGGATCCCTCCACTGGACTGTCATCTAGCATTGAAGCATCTTCCAATGAAGACGAATCTGAAATTTATCATTATTATTTAAATACAGTGATCATAAAGTCATTTCATAGATTTTATTTCAGTAAACTTGACTGTTTTGTTTTAAAATATGTCTTTTTTTGTTAGATTCAAATGAATTTAGGTATTAAAACTTACCATCTACATCATTTTTAAACTCAAGCTCTTTCTTCAAACTTAGCTGCTTTATTTCTTTATTCCGGCAATATTCATTGAACTCTTGACAGTTTATCAACTGATACCAACTGAATAAACAAATCAGTATCATAAAAAATAAATTTGCAGTTATTCCTGAAATAAAAATACTTAATAACCTGAAGAAACATATATACGTGTGTATATTTTCAGTTATAAGATGCTCAGTTACCAAAACAATTTGATTAAATATCAAATTTTTTTGGCTCTCGAACGTCTCAAATAATGATATATTTACCGACTATCCCAGATAATATTGGCCAATGGAACATCAAGTATCGCAAACCACTGAAGTGAGCATTGATCAGCAATTTTGCAGAGTATAGTTCAATATAGCGAGACTGTATTTCTATATAAATATCTGTTACGGGGTGTTGCTAAAAATTAAAAAAAAATTGTTTTAAATTATCTGAAGTTACAGTTAATTATAATTTAACCAATGAAATTAAAAAATATCACGATTGATTATTTTTTATAAAATATGGTTCAGTATTATGATAAATTAATGGTACCTCATCTTCTTCATAATCCGAGAAAAGCTCAATCGTTAACGTCTGCTTTTGATCAATGACACCAATTAACAAAGCTGGACTCATTAGGAGTGTACGAACAGCATTCAGAACAGGGTTTCGATATTGTAGAATGGTATGTCGACATACATGCTGGGCAAGAGACCTATCTCTGCTACGAAACTGGAAATAATCAATCCATATAATTTCATATCATACATGAAGTATTCATTAATAAAATACCTGTGCACAAACCATAAACATGCCTAGTTCAGTGTTAGCTGGAGATTCTGGCATATCTAATTCTAATTGTATATGATATGACTGACCCAACATCAAAAGTTGATGACGTTTTGTTAGTTGTACATAAGCAGATGGAAAACTGCATATTCCTTTATGTTTTTCACAGGCACTACAATACAAAAGGAGGACTGGTTTTGTTTGCAACGTTTAAAAACATATTTTAATTATACTTACTTGAACTGAATATGGACAGGTCTAATGTGTTCAACTGTAGGTACGTAAGAGTAATAAAAAGCTACATACATTAATACTGACAACCAAACTAGAGATGATGTAAGAAGTGATAGGACACCACCCCGAAAAAATAAATCTTTAATATCATTAGCTTTTTTAATTGTTTTCTGTTTGAATACATCAATTGTATCACTCACAAAACGTATAATCGGCATTTTAATACGTTCTTGATATATGTTTTGTGGTATTTTTATAATAAATGACATTTTAGAATATCAAAAACGCACACACAAATATCATAAAAATATCTGGGCGGTATGAACATTGATTTTTTTTATTGTTCAAAGTTCAAATTTTGTTTTAATTGTTAACCTTGTCATCATAAAATGTCAAATATCACTAGTACCAATACAAATAAGATAAATTAAAAAAATTTCCTATTTGAACGTCATATAGGGATATATTTTATCTCTATGATACGTTATGTAATTATTAATAAGATACGCGCCATAATTCGATTTGAATAAAAAGAAATGGATTCCATTATTAATGTATTTTAAACAAATAAAATGGAAACATATGTTTACAACTAAAATATTTAAAACATGACGAATAAGATTTAAGATCGTATAAGTATAGTATAAGTTATATTATTACGTAAAACATGTATATAAATTATTTTAAGGAGTTCCAAAAGCAACTCAAAAATAAAATAAAACAGTTTCTAGTTTAAAACAAATGTAAATCTGTAAATTACAATAAATAATTCAGACTATAGGTATCATTAAAACTTTCAATTTAATTATGGCCCTTGACCTCATGTGGTTACTTTTTAGGTCTAGGTTTGGTAACTAATCATTTTTACATTCAAATATCAACAATAAAACAGTTATATTCAGCACGACATACCGTTTTGTAGATATTTTCAAAAAGATTAACTACGTCACTGACAATAAAAAGTCAGTTAATACAATAACTAACGTATTTTGAAATAAATTGTGGTTACTACGTGCAGTATTCATACAAGCAAGTGGTCAGTAAAGTTAAAATGACAATTGTAGGCTTAGTTTGTTTCATTGTTGCGTGCTGCTTGACCCAAAGGTTAAGCTATTTTACGGTATGTAAATAAAATATAAAAATAATAACAATGAATACATTTATATTAAAAATCGACGATTTTTAATTTATATTTTTCCAGTAAACATGTATTATAATAAACCTAATAGTTTTAAAGTCAACGCCCATTTTTAGATTTATTGATAAAAAATTAATACTTTCTATTTATTTATACATCTATTAACATATAAGTAGTTCAGTGAAAAGTAAATTTATAAAAATAAATACAAACCAATTTATACGAAGTGTTTTAAAAATTTTAATTAAAGTTTATGTAAATCAGTGCATTTATAAAACTAATTACCTTTTCAATATGTTGTATGCACAAAATAAAAATGTTGAATAAATATAGCCGACCTTTAAGGTTGAAAAGTTGTTTGAACGTACTATATTTAGTCTGTATTATAACTGGTTTTGTGAATTAGATATATTATGTGCAATGTACCTGTACATTTTGTACTTTCAATTTTTCAATCTGACATTGGGCCGTAACAATGTGCGTTGAGAAGATAAAAATTCAGTAGCGGTACGAAAATAAAAACATGAAACGGCCCACTAATGATTAACAATTATAATAATATATTTCTAATGTTATTACAATGCAAAATGAATCGTTATAGACAAGAATGTACTACCTACAACTAAGAAGGTATGATTTAAGTATGTACGTTTTTTTAAACTTTTTAACTTCATTTTCCATAACAAAAGGTGCCATCTATATTAATTTGCCTATTGCCAAAAAGGTGACACATTAACTAATTTCGTCCTTATTAAACCGCTATACATCTTCCTTAAACTAATTTAAAGATTTCTTCAACAGAAAGCAGTATTACTACTCATACTCCTCGATGGCATAGGTACGGTGGTTAAAGCAGGTCCGATAAACCTTCCAGATATCTCTCTGGACCAATCCAAACACTCCTCCATACAAAGACTGTTCAAACGTTCCCCACTCGAGCACGGCTACATTTCTCTGGATCTCAAGAATCACGGCAAATCAATTCTGGCCTTACAAGCCCACGACAAAGAAATAGAATTGAAGAAACAACTCAATATCTCTCAAGATACATCACACGTCATAGTCCATGGAGATGTAATTCACGTGGTCCATCCTGAAGAACATATACTCTTACCACATACTTCACTAGTACCTGCTCATGATATTATTCATCCTTTGATAGTTCCTGTACATCCTCATATACCTCATATAATCCACCATGAAGATAAAATTCTCAACAGTCATCTAGTTGTACCAGTCACCCATCATGGGGTTATAATAGAAGATCACCATAAGCTCCTGGATACCCATGTGATTGTACCAATAGCACATTCAGACCATACTATATTAGAACATCACGTTGCTCCAGCATTTGTCATTGCACATGACGTTACTGTTCCTGTAATTCATGTTCACAAGGAGTCAGTGATACAGAAGATTCCCCAGGACCATAAGCATCCCCATTCGCATAAACACCATGAACATAAGCACATTGAACACCATAAAGAGTTGGAGAAGAGCGCACATGATAAGTTACACCATCACCATTTCAGATTACCGATTGTTGAAAGCTTGGAGTCGCATGTAGGTCCGTACAGGAAGGTATATGGCGGGTTTGGGGTTGGGCTTCATTTGGGGGGACATGGTGCAGGACATGGGTATTTTGTTGTGTAAATTTCAAGTGTATTTTAGCTGAGAACAATTGTCGACTGTCTATATACGTGAATTTGATTGTTGTTTAATTTCGGGTCTTAATGAAAAAAATAAAAATAATAAATAAAAAAACTAACATTTATTAACCCTTTATTTAGATAATCTCGAATAAGCGATTTATTTCTATACTTTTGTGATTGTATTGGACTTTTTCATATGTAGGTAAATTAATAATTTTTCCTTTTTAACATCTTCAACTTTAAATACTTAAAAGGTCTTTCTATAAACAAGAAATTACTTTTAAAGTAAATCTCGAGGATTTTTATATATGTTATATATGTTCCAGCTAAAAATTGATTATTTATGTTTATTTACAAATTTTTTGTAAAAAATATTAATAAATTTTCTGCCTAAATTGCGTAAGACGAGGTTGATCGGACATTCCGTTCATTAGATACAATGTGTTTACAAAATCCTTATCTAACGGACTGCCCTATCTAAAGGCAACACCCTTAGATTTTAGGACCCATCTAGCTGAGTTCTCTATATCCTAGTTACAAATAAAAAAAAATGCGTACCGCTATGATGTCCAAATTTGGACGTCGCCTCCCGGTCTATGACTATTGTTTAAAAAAATAATAACAAAAATGGTCATCTTCGATTTTTTATTTTGAAGAGAAATTTTGTTTACCTAATACTTTTTAAGATATCAATTTTTAAGTGCAGTGCCGCGCGGTAATTGCTTGGTGAACTCTGTATTGCACTATAGCTATAATAGTTATAATCATAAGAGCAACTCTGCCTTTTTAATGTAAAATTTGTTAAAATGTAATATGTTGTACTAATGAGAAAAATAATATTAAAAAAATGTATATGTACTTTTGTTAAGAACTTATTGTTTGACGTTTTTGAACGGGAAAAAATCGACAAGGACTTAAAATATTCATCTCCTTACATTCTATTATGTTTCTTTAGGACATTGCGATATAATTATTTATTAAAGTTT
This sequence comes from Sialis fuliginosa, assembly GCA_961205875.1. Classification (NCBI taxonomy): domain Eukaryota; kingdom Metazoa; phylum Arthropoda; class Insecta; order Megaloptera; family Sialidae; genus Sialis; species Sialis fuliginosa. The sequence goes on from OY540817.1 coordinate 14,233,747, forward strand.
AATAAGCAATTGTTCATTTTTTTTAAATCGTAGAAGCTTCACGGTTACTCGTAGAACAATTATTCGAGTATAGATACATAATTCCGTCATTTTGTACTTTTTTTTTGATTACAATATGCAAAATACTTTAAAAGATATAATTATTTGTTTATGCGTAATGTGAAATTTTTTCACTAAATTGTAAATAAGTTATAATCCGGAAGTCCTCCATTGCAGGTTTTTTTTGTCACATGTTATTAGAAGCATATTTAAGTGAATAAAACAATAACATTCCTCAGGGAAATTTGTTCACTTCAAAACCACAATTCGATAGAACTATTGTAGCAAGTGCAATACTGCAATACATATAAGAAAATTATAGAGCGATCGGGCGGTGCAGTTAAAAATATATATATCGTAAAAAGTATTGGGAGTAAACTAATCAGTCAAAAGGCATTCTCTTCAGAATAAAATAAGCTATTACATATTATTTTTTCAAAATAATCGAAGCATGAGTATTTGAGTAAATACCCAATTTTAATTTTAATTTTTTATAAACAATGTATTTAATATTTTTACGACAGAAAATATTTTTATATCAGTCTATCTTTTGTGCATAGTTTTTAAGATATTTAACGTTAAAATAGTAGCTTAAAGGTTCAATACATCAAAACTTTTTTGTAAATAACTGTAAAAAATAAATTTAATATTATAACATATCCTTATAAGTGCCTGAAAAACATATTGCAAAATCGTTAAAATTCTCGAGGTAGACCTGAAAGTGATTTTTCATTGAATAACCTTAAATAGTTATTTTATATATTTTAAAATAAACGGTAGAAGTAGTATTTATATTTTTCTAACATTAGGTATAGTACACGATTCTCATATTTATTAAAACAAATATTAAGCGTAAGTCTACTCAGCTTATACTTAATTAATGACGGCCCTGGTTCCTACATCAGTTCTAAAGATTTAAAACAAACTGTACCTACACAAAGGCGTAGTTAGGGGATGGCGAAACTAGCCCCCGTCATGGCTCAAAGCCGGGGGGGAGAAAAATTACCTTATAGGGAAACAAATCTGCAGTAATGGGGGCTGATGCAGGTCCTTGCCAGAGGTACAGCGAACTCTAACTACGCCTCTGTACATACAATTAGACTAAACTCATTTAAAATTAATATATGTATTATAAAACATTAATGTTTGTTCCTAATTCAATAAAACGAATAAAAATACATAACAATATGTGTTCTGTCAATAATAATAACTGTCATATATTTTCCTAGCAGCAAGATATTCAAAATAATACCATTAATGCCCGGTGTTATAAAGCTAACGCTATCTGCTAGGTATTAAATATAAATGAAAACACATTCAAAGATGTAGCGAATGAAATCGTACATAGGATAACCTTGATGCTTGCGTGATAAGTACAATCAACAGCTTAACCACTGCTTTAAAATATCGAGCAATTTCAGAACAATTTGACACCTAGTAGATAGCGTCAGCTGGAAGCTAATTTTTGCATTTGCACTCATGCAAATTCTGTATAATACCGGGCATAAGATAACCTTCATTTGACAAATGTTAAAAAGGTATCTTTATGACATCATTCTAAAAATTTGTTTGCTGTCTTGGTTCTTAATTATTTATTTTATTTATATTTATAACATGTACCTGTAAGTCATTTCAATTTTATAATAAATGTATTTATGTTTATTCAACATTAATAAATAATGTAACTTATTTATTTCTTATTATGATATATTGAAACTTTTTTACCTCATCCTTCCTTCTTATATATTATACTAGCTGGACCCGCGCGGCTTCGCTCGCGTGGACTACGGAATTATTGTTTAGGATTTAAAAAATATATAGTTGAATTAAGTACAAACACGATTAGTTATTATTGTAATAAAAACCAAATAACTTAAATTACCTACCTAACAAAAACGAATTAGAACAAAAAGTAAAAATAATTTTGTTCTATTTAAATTTAAACGTAAATTATTGAAAACAAAATAAACAATTGTCAATCAAAAGAATACCGGCACGCTCCCTCTTTACCGCACGCCGCGACACGAGTCACCATCGCGCGAATAATATGTTCCCGTATGTATATTTCGATATTTTCTAAACTATACGACCAAATTGGATGCTGTAAAGGGCAAATTATATCTACATTAAGTACTTATGACGATGAAATCATTTATTTCGATAAAGATTAATGTTTTTCAGGTCATAAGTCCACGTAAACAAAACCCAAATATTTTAAATTTTATTTGTAACATAAAAGCAATTATTGTGGCTTAAATATAAAAGTTAGACATAGGATGTCGTTGACTTTCTTGTAGATCTTTTGATTCTACACAATTCATTAATACATTATTTTGTTCAATATTGAACGGCTTAGGCAGCGTATTGTAAAATAGTGCGCTGATGGCAAAATTTTTTTCGACTTGATTTACTATTATCGTCACTGCTTAGTTGTTATGTTACCTAACATAACAAAATATAGCCTATAACCTGGGCAGAGAACGTACCTATGAATTAAAAAAGAAACCACGCAATTCTGATGTGTTTAGTATATACCTATATGCAAATGGTTTTACCAAACAACTTGTCTAGTCCTTATTTTTATTTTTGAAAATTAATTTAATCATTAGTACTTATATTTTAATGTAAAATTAACGCACTCTGTTTCTTGTGTTTCGTTTTTTACTTTTTCGTCACATCTCTGAATGTTTTATGAAATTAATTTGTATCTATTTATGTATTTATACTATATAAGAAGGGAGGATGAGGTAAGAAGTTTTGAATCCAGAATGTATCGCTGCTCCCCCTATAGTTTTTAAAATAATTATTTTTATATGCACATCACTAATATAATATGATAATAATTAAGAAATGATAATAATTAAAGTAGGTAAATGTAATAACAATAGACGATTTTTTTCTTTTGGTACATAACAATATTTTCAATGTACCTAACTATTACATGTTTTGTATTTCTTAAAAAAAACCAGAAGAATACAATAGTATCGAAGGTTTTAATTTTCACATGTGATATATATATCATGAAAGTAGTACATATTTTATGATGAAAAATCATATGTACTTTTCTGACATGCATGTAATATTAACTGTCACATATCAGTTTTATTTCCAGATACGGATTTAATTAATATTGGTTATTTAATTTATTAAATAATAGGTACTTACTATTTTTAATTGTAAACTTAAAATGTATGTTGGATTTCTATGACATAGTCAACTTTATATACAAGTATGTATATAGTTTTATCCTTATCTATGTATTTTTTAAACAGACACTGGACACATTTCTTAACTTTGCTATAATGAAATTAAATTTAAATAAACATTATCAAATTAATTGGTACGGGACACTAGTTTGCAATGTTCGACTCGCATTTGACAAATTTGTCCTTTAAGGATTGCACATTTGTAATTTGAGAGCTTCACACCAAAATAACTCCTATAATTAAATTAAAATCAATCACCGATTTATACAAAAATTAATAACAATAATATAATATGCTGTCAAAAATATGATTGTATAATTAAAATATTTATAAATAGGCTGGCTGCAACAAGGTGGGACTAGTGGTACAGTTACACCGGGTCCCGGAATTTGGCTCCCCATTTGATATAGAAAATGAGATCATATATTAATCTAGTTGATTAATATATGATGAGATATACGAAAGCAGGCATGATAATGTTGCTACGACACATACTTTGAAAAAAAAAATCGACGAAAGTAAGACGGGCTCCAACATTTCTGTTGCCGGGCCTGGCTGTAACTTCTAAACTATTATAAGTAATACATATATGATAATAATCTAACAAACATTTTAATTAAAACCATTCTGAAACTTACCTACGAATATATGATTCATAGTTCCAGAGTACTAGTCGCTAAATATGAGATTTTTTATTGTCTTCTAATTGATAGCTTGCTTAGATCGTAAAAACCGTAGCACCGACTCTGATGTTAATACACATCGTCACGTCCTTTTGTTTTTCATGTATGTATTTTAATCGATAACAGATTTTTTGTGATGTGAAAATGTCATTATGTCATAGATATTACATTACACCAGTAGATAGTAGCAATGTACCCGTTGTGACCTTGTCATAAAAAATGATCACTTATGAAATACTTCCATTGTTACATCTAATTGTTGTTTACCGACCATTGTCTATATACACAGTATAATGCAATAATGTTATTAATTTATGTCTTTCGCAGTGACTTTTATGAGGTTATCAATATGCGATTTATAGCTGTTATTATGCGGTCGGAGAGTTTAGATATTCGGGAATCGAGATATTTCATTGTTGGATTTTGAAAAATACGTTATCGTTTTAAACAACGACTATTTGAATTAACGTTTTCAATTGTTTACTGTTGGATTTTATAGCGTTGAATAATCTGGATGGTTATACATGATTGAAATTAAAAAGCAAAATTAATGTACGTCCCATGAGCCATTTTGAAAAACACAATCAACTACACTTTTTTCGATTAATAAAAGTTTGAAATCTGAAAATTAATTAATGAATTACAGAAGCCAAAATAAAATGTATTATTTTCAAAATATTTATTAATGTGTAGTTGATGGGCGTCAGAAGAATATTTTCTCAGGGGATGATGGATTTTTGTTTCTAAAATTTGTTGAATCACTTAAAAATTGTCTAAAATTAGTCTATTAATAGATTTCCTTGAAGGCCCAAGCAGCTGTAATTTTTTTAATGATGTTTTGTTCTGCTTTTGTGACAATAATCAATTAAACTAAAAATATACACTTTAACCACAATAAAACAATGTCACTCTACACGTGTTTCGACTTTACAAGAAGTCATCATCAGAAGCCTAATAGTTATGGTGTATATTTTAGTTTAAGTGACTAAGAAATTACAGGTTTTTCGTTTTTTCAATAACAATAATCAATATTTATATACATAAATGTGATATACAAAAAAAAATAAAAATAAAATATGAATATGGCAATTCTTTTCTTCTGTAATAAGTATTTAACAGTAAAGCGTGCGTGAGACAACGACACGTGAAATTATTATTGTTCCAAATTATGTCATTAACAAAACTTAACCTCTAAAGTCAACTTGCCAGTGAATTTATCACAATAAAGTAATCATTCTCATTAAAAAAAAAACAGATCCACGCGTCATTAAGTGTATGAGAAAAAATATTTAATTAATAATTTCGTTTATTTTTAAGAATTATGCATATTTTATAGTATTTAAACCGTTCTGAAGCCAGTATGATTAACTGTTACTCATAATCAGTGGTTTAAATGAAAAGATCCTGATTTTTCAAGCAGAGTTGGAAAAATTATTAAATGATAAAAATAAAAGAAAAATAAACTAAGTATTTTTTTATGTTTTTATTTATTTAAATTTTTGGGTGCCCCACTGGTTATTAATTAATTATCAATATTTATTCTTTTATTTGTGTTTTTGAACGGATCTTTTTAAAATGAATTAACACTTTGAATGTTAAATAATATTACTGAGCTGTCGGATTAGGACCAAGCCTGCTGACATCTTTGTAGAAAAAAAATTAAATAAAACAGAAATAAAATATCATATACCAATTAAAAACATATAAATATAATTACATAATATTCAGTAACCTGTATTTAAAACAATACTCTGCACTGCAATATCCTAAAGCAAACATTATAAAGAAAATATTAAATTACAGTCAGGTATTATACACACAGACGTGAAGTTGGGCATTTGTAGTTGTACAACTTCCGGTGCTCTACTTCCTGTGTAGCATATGGCGGCAAGAAAATTATTTATACAAGATTCCGCTTTGAAAACTTTAGGTATTCTTTAACTGTGCGGTTTTAGTCGCCAAATTATGAATGTTATCTTTGTTTTTGTTTTATGAACGTTATGATTTTTGATATCTACATAAAGAAAACTTAAGGTACCTATATAAAGTCAAGGTAGTCTCAATTGCACGGGAATTACGTCATCATGGGGATATATTCAAAGGTTATAAATGTATAATTAATACAGTAAAAATAAATTTTTCAAACACAATAATTCCTTTATTAACGATTGATACGTACACTTTAAGAAACTGATGAGTGTAGTCGACTAAGGGGTGCAAAGGTAGTTTTGCAGGAGGTGAAAGGAGTGAAATACTGTTTATACGTGAATAACTTCGAAATAGCAGCTGCACTCACCGGTTTCTTAAAGTGTAGGTACCAAACTATCTATGTATCAATTTTCGTTGATAAAGGAATTATTGTGTTCTTTTTAGTGTACTACTTACTAATTATACATTTGAATATAATCCCATGGTGACGTAATTCCCGCGCCAACGTTCATTGGTTAAGGAGTTATTGAGAATACCTTGTCTTTATATATCTTGGAGAAAACTCTAAAATTAGTAAAGATAACGTAAAATTCACTAGATACCTATATACGTTATGAAAATTAGACAGTAAAATGAAAACAGGCTGGATTTATTGTAACTATCGAAAATTCGGTTTATATTGCTTCCTCACCACATCTGAAAGATACAAGAAGTAATGCAATTATTAAAAAAAAATGTTCTCTGATTTAAAAATTTTAACTAAATATTTAATATTTCCGTTTCAGGTCAAGACAAACACTTTTCGTTCTGTTTCTGTCTGTCTGTGTGTCTGTCCCCTAAATCCTTGTCAGACCCGTCTGACACCACCGAGCCCTCTGCATTTATTTGGTATTTTTTTTTAGGAAACTAAGAGCAAATTTATTACCTTATATGGAATCCTACAAACGGGTATAAACAGAAAGCAATTATTTAGCAGCTTCCGTATCTTACACAGTTTTCAAAATTAGATTTGGTTATCTATTCATGATAAATATACACAGGCTATCGTGATCTTATATGTAGAATTAATTGAACCCAGTATAAGTTCCATGTATGATATTGATATACATTTATTATATGATAGTTTACATAAGCCAGGCTACCATTTCGACTTGTGCATTATTTGTGTTCACTGCTCAGCCTCTTGGTGAGATAGCGTGATTATACATAGCCTTTGTCACTTCTATGATTCAAAGGAACACTACAGTGAAAGTTTAATCAAAATTGATCCAGTAGTATTTGAAAAATTTATTTTTCCTGGACATATTATTTTGTTCAAATTGTTATTTGTCTAATATAGATGTTGGATAAAATGCTTTTCCATTGTTGTAAATAGACATTCATAATTCACTAGATATATACACTTTGTATATTGTAGAATGTAGATATTGTTGAATTTTCTGTATTTAGAATGCAAATTTATATTATTATAAAACGAGATTAATTCATTTGTACTGTACAATGATTTCATTATACGTATGTACAGATTTTGGATAAAAATTTGATATATTGCCTGCAGAATATCCAGTTATATCATGTATAGTACAAAAGGGTTTATATATTATATGAATGTATTAATGATTTATACAGGATAATTTCCATTTAACAACTGTTTATCTCAACTGATTGAAACAGGACGCTGGGGATTGGACAAGAGGAGGTAAATGATTGTGTTGGGATCTTTTGTAATAAACAATTCTAATTGTTTATAGACGAGAATAATCTAGGCTTTGTTATTTTCATGTTTATAGTTGGATAGTTTGGAAGCTATGTATAGGATGTATAATTATTATAGGACCAGGCATTTATTTCGTGCGCTCGGTAGATAATTTTTTTTATTAAATAGAATGGTATATTTTTTATTTTGTTCTAGATATCTTTTGTAATAAAACAATTTTTTTTTTGAGCAATAATTATGACGCCGCGCCCTTTAATATTAAAAAAATAATTTAGGAATTATTAGTTGATTTTATTTGCAAGTTACATATGTATTATGTATATCAAGTAACGTATAATAATATTAACTAATTATTGTTGAAATGCATGTATTTATTATAAAAAATAAAATTATACGTAATTTACATTACTTTTTTATTTTCACAAATTCAAAATTAATTTAGTTTAAAAAATTACATATAATTGTATTTTTTAGAATGTTTTAAAAACACCGTGTTGCTGTTTTGTCTTTTTGGTCTAAACACGGCATAAAAACTATCTTAAGATAGTGAATACATTAAATAGTATTGTCTTCAGAAAATCACGGTCACCAGTAGGAAATTGTCTAACATTTAAAACAGAGGGGGGTTTAGAACAATAATGTGATTTTTAATTTAAACTTAGGTATAAATACGTAAAATAATGTGTGTGTTTCCTCATATGTAAATGTGCATCATACCAGTGCCGTGCTAAATAAAACAGTAGCGGTGCATGTGATATAGCAATGAAGTTACTTACTCTGTTAGTGTGTCTGTGCGCGTGTGTGCTCGCGGCCCAGGAGGCTAAACAACAAAGCAAACGTGGCATATTTGGTCACGGACATGGTAAATAGTTTTATATATATTTATTTCGATATTTTTAAAGTAACTTGCCTATAGCGTATTTTGATTTAATCCAGTTCGTGAAATTTTCTCATAGATGTTAGCTTTAATGAAAACTAATAAATATTTTTAATTTCTAGTGGATTATAAAAAAAATTACTTATTGAACTATATATCTGCTTTTATTATCATTTTTTTAGAATTAGCATTTAATTAAAGCTTAATCGAAGAAATATAACACAACGTAATAATCATGCCTTTGTTTTAGATAAGATAGATATATAGATTCGTTTTATTGTAAATTTATATTATTCCTTAAGCATTTTTTTATATATTTGACAAAGTTAAGTTCTATTGGTTAAGACCCACATTTTAAAATCCCACATGCCTAGGTTATATTAAAAGATTATTTACTCTAGCTTAGCTAACTATGGTAACCCTGTTGAATTTTTTTATATTTCTAATATTTATGTCTGGGAATCATAATTTCAAGATTCTAGCTATAAAAGTTTACGAGGTATTTTGCTGTGATGAGGACAGACACATGGACGACAACAGGGGTTATTTTAAGAAAATTTTTCAACTGCAAATACCTTTTTTTTTTTTCTAGACCCTTTTTACAAATTATAGTGCCCTTTTTTTTGTTCTACATTTATACTTTTTTATATTTTTCTTTCTACTTACTTGCAATTTTTCAACTATACAAATTAACTTTTACAATTGCAGTTTTCATTTTTAGAACTTCAGAAAAAGGTTAAACTACACACTAAAATAACCCCTGAACGAAAAAATGAGATTAACATACGGATTTGATTAAGATCTACGGCGTCAAAAATGTATTGTATAAGTTGTAACTATTACATTTTCACTATTTTTTATAATAAAATAATTATTTTCTAATTTAGAAATTATAATTAGCATGAAAATATTTTTAGTAAATAATTATTGTCGCTTAAATCTAAGAATGAATTAAAAATTCATAAAAAATGCGTACATTAACACTTATAGTAACAAACAATTTATGTATAGAAAAAAAAATTTAAATAACTAAATGTTCGAATAGAAAATTTTCCGAACAAATCTGGCAATGTTTGAATGCTTTTATAAAAAGGATGTAAAAATACTTTTCAGGGCATCGGAAAAAACACCACCGATTCAAACATAAAAAACAGAGTAAGCCTTATTTTAACAAAAACACGTTTCCTTGCAAATGTAGTTCTGTAAACTTCACAAGCCACGTTGTAAAAATAATGCTAATTAGTTCTTGTCACAAAACCATTTTTTTCAGAGGGGGCGGTAGCTTGATGAGGTCGGTAATTGGATGTTACAAAATACGATGCGTTTTTTGTGTCACGTAACACCAGGCCCGGCTTAAGACACATTCTTTTTGCTCATTTATTGTATCAGGGGGCTATAAAAAGACTTGCAAATGTATGTTGGGTATTAAAAAAAAATTCTTTAGAGCAAAAGTTAAGCTAACGCTATCTGCGAGGTGTCAAATTGTTATCAATTTGTTTAGGATTTAAGAGCAGTGGTAATAAATGTATAATGCTTTTATATCGCTGATTTCTACAAGGAAAAAAATATACGTAATAATAAGCGAAAAAATAAAATATTTTATTTTCTGAAACTGCAATAATAAAGACGGTATTGTAATTTAATACTCAATACAACATCAAATTATATTATTACAGTTTCAAACAGTACAATATTATATGTTTTTGCTTACTATCCGGGATAGACAGAAAATATACTGTAATTCTTACAGTATATTTTTTCCGTGTACTTATTGCGCACGCATTATGGTTATTCATATATCCAATACCATTCATTACAACTGTCATTGGGTTGTCATTTATATTTAATACCCTGCAGATAGTGGCAGCTTATTTTACTTCACGCGATTTTAATTAAATTAGATATCTCATAGTCTTTTTTTAATTATGAAGAATTTTTGAATCGCTATATTCGAGGTGTTCAGAATAAAACGTTCCAAATTTTTATTTCGAAAATATTACAGAAATGATTATTTTTTGATAAAAAAAGGTATAATAAAATAAAATGTTGCGATTGACTTAGGTGATGACCAAAAAAGCACTTATGCCAGCACTTACCGCCTCCTTCAAATTTTCTGTCCAGGGCAATCGTCATTTTCGTCATTTTGTAAATATGCATCTGTATGCACTTCTCATAATGTATAATTTAACATTAGCGCATTTACTTTTTAAAATGTATTATGTATTAAAGTTGTTTTCGTAAACAAAATATTTGAACTAACTGTGACAGTGGCGATTAAAAAAAACGTCGATATGTAGATATTAATTTGCCATTTAATTTTGTTACATTAATTAATTTCGTCATGGTCGCCTTGAATGGCAAGTACCATGTTCGGTTTTACATAATAATATGTTACATAATAAAAATATTTGGTATAAGAAAAATAATACATAATGTTCTGTTTCATAAAGGAGCTAGCAAATTTGCACTCTCCAATGTGGTATCGAACTTATATGACAGTTCTCTTTGAGTTTTTAACAGATATTTGCATGCACAGTAAGTTGGTTTTTACTGTTTTTACTCAAGGTTAGTAAATATACTTTACATACCTTTATTTTTACTTCCTATGCATGAAACTATCTGTCAAAAACTCCAAGAAAACTGTCATATAAGATCGATACGCCATTTGAGAGTGCTAGCAAGTTTATGATACTGGACATAAGTCTATTATTGGATGCGCTAATGGTACAGAATGTATGTATATAATGCCATACACAATTTAATATATTTTGTATAATTAACAGGACACCGTGGCCACGGGTCAGGTTATAGAGACAACTACGCCCCAGAAGAACCACCAAACTACAACAATCCACATCCGGTAACGCCAAATCCACATTCTGCACCACATTATTCTACACAGTTCATCATATCTCCACAAGGACCTACATCTCATGTTGTGTCGCCACAGATACTCTCTCCACATTTAGCCACGCATCAAGGCGTTCCTTATCATATATCCTCACCTCACAGAGGCTCACATCACATAGCCGCACCTCAAGGCTTTTCTCCACATTTAGTTCCGTCACAAATTGGTTCTCCACACATAGCCACGCATCAGGGCGTCGTTCACCACGTGGCCGCACCTCAGATTGGTTCTCCTCATTTAGCCACGTCTCAGATTGGTTCTCCATACGTAGCCGCACCTCAAATAGTTTCTCCACAACAGTTTCCTTCTCCACATGTGGCAACATCTCCAGTTGTAACACCGCATTATGGCGGTGCTGGTTTTGTTCCAAAATATTCGTATTTAGGACCGGCGGCATATCCGAGTGGATTTGGTTTTAACCTCGACTACGACCATAGCTACGGATTAGGATATTCCGGACATGGGGGATATTATGGCTATACCGGATATGGAAATTATTAAACCAAATATGAGGGCGTTTTTTCGTGATACAGTTTGAAGCACTACTATAATATGCAATCTAATATTCGTTCTCACAAAACAATGTTTGAAGATACCTCTTGATGATGCTATACCAACCTTCGATTTATTACTTAACGCGCGTATAGGGCGTTAGCTGGTGGTTTCGTAAAGGCAGGGGCTTCACGAGGTTTGTATCTTAACATATGTGATCAAACTAATTTTGCGTCTCGGGCTTCAAAACTTCTAATTGTAAGTACGGCACAGTTGAGAAGTATTTATAATGACGTCACTGTTTGAATACTAATATACTACAAAGTATTCAAGATACGTCTATTCCATATGCATCATGAAAAACGTCTTTAATGATATAAGAGAATAATTTGTGAAAAGGAATATGCGAGATATATTTTTTAAATTGTACTTAATTTGTGAATTTTAATTAATGTATGTTTGATTTTTAGTCTTTAAAACCTAGTTAATAAGATAAAGCCAGTATAGAGGCAAGTTTAGTGAAAAAAGCAGTGTCGTAGTAAGAAAATTTTCTGGAGTGGGGATAAATACATATAAGTTAAATTTTTGGAAAGTATTTTGAACTGATGTTTTCTCAAAACTGAATATTTCGGAGCGGGGCTCCGTCCCCAAATCCCTATCCGTTACTACACCACTGGAAGCAAGTATATAGATGTTTCACTTGCCTATCTTATCATTGTACATTTTTTACTTCTGTGTATTAGATTTATAATTTCATATATTTTTGTATGTGTTTTTTATATTATAAGTATTTTATTTAAATATTTAAAAATACATTTGTATAAAAATGAGTATATATAAAATTTAAATCAATAAAATTTGTTATTTGGTTTAAATTAAAATGATTTTTTCTCATCCTATTCAAGTTTTATAATCGAAATAAGATAATTTAACTTCAAAGGTAAGTAAGTTTGATAAAAATATTAATATACCTGCAATAATTTAACCCGCCATTGGAGGCGTGAAAAATTCTCACATCAGTAGAAACGTTGGGTCAAATTGACCCGTCAGACATTAGAGGCTATTGAAAGCACTTTTTAATTACATAACTATTTCATTATTAAGTAAAACATGTCATTAGATCGCCAGCCTAATATAAATCACATAATATACCCCATTTTTTATTTTATTTATTTCAAAATTATGAAAATGTAAAATTAACTTAATCACAACAATTTTGACAAAATATGTCTGCATGGTTTAAAGTAATTTAAACAAACGCAATACATCCCTGTTTTATTCTTAAAATTTAAAAAAATAACAACCACATAACAAAAATCAACAATCGTCACCACACAAATATTATTAACTTCAATTACATTACTTTCGCCCTACATTGAGCAATTATGCATACAAATCTGCCAACAATGCATTTTTCCGTGTTAATTTTCGTTATTTTTTTGAAAAACTCAATTACGCAGTTAATTACACTTTCAAATTCTCCAAACAAAGAACTGCTGATGAGCGGGAAATTCATCTATTCGCAATTGGTACGCATATAACACGCGTACCCACTGATTGTCTAGTTTACATAATACTGGATGATTTCACATCAAATTATGCATTCCTAAATGAGTGATGCCAATTGCGAAACACATAAAATCACCTACTGAAACATTTGATCGGCGCTGTGGTCAATAATCAAATAATCGAGTTAAAACAATAGGGCGGTTGGCAACAATGACAATCAGTGCGACATGTACCGCCCTCTGTTGTGTAACTCTGTATGTTACATGGTTGTGTAGTGGGGTGAGCTACACACAGATGTCTCTGTTAGTTGTTTTATGGCAAAATATGCTAATTAACGTGCTTTCCTTATGATTATTTTGATTTAATGTGAATTAATTAAAATATCGTTGATTTCATATCAAGTTTTAATTGTTTTATATTAGAAATTTGCGATGTTTACGATTCTAGTGAAGTTTTATTTTGAATATCCGCTATGCTAAAAAATGATCATACAATTAGTATAAGAGTATAAGCAGGCGCGTATACAGCCTAACTTTTCGGATTTTTTCATAATATTTAGTGTATTTTTTTCAATTCTTGAGGGAGAGGTCATGATCCCTTGACCCCCCCCCCGCCTTGTATACGCGCCTGAGTATAAGCTTATTTCGTGTATTTTCTGCAGTCTTTTGTATGGATATTTGCCGATTCTATGAAAAATTTATGAATATTTTCATAATTTTTGTGTTTTAATCATATAGGTATGAAAAAAATAAATATCCTCGAAATACAAGAAAAAAAAATTAAAAGGTATATCATTTGATACTCCACTAGCCCAGATTGCAAAAATAAATAAAAGTTTTTTGTTTGACAACTCATTTTGCTCTCTCAAGTTATTGGTCCATAATTTATTATAATTATGTTAAATCTCAGTTTTCTAAATCAAAAAGTCTAAAAAGGCTGTGACAGATAAACAGGCACAGTGTTGCTCCTTCCGAAATCGTAATTAGTAAAACAAAAAGGAAACGCATAAGAAATAAGTAAAAGTGTATAACATTTATCTACAAACATGTACAGAAACATATTTAGAAATCTATATCAGACATTGTAAACAAATACAATTTAATAACTTCACAATCGGTATAGCAATATATTTTTTTACAAAACATGAAATGTACATATTTCACAATTCAATCTTCAATTTCAATTTATGTTTGACAGAACATGTTTACAATTTTATTTATTGAGAATAAATATGTCTGCTATTTCCGTTGAATATGTGGATCATTGGAACAATAAATTATCACTTTTTAATGTTTGCGTACCAATGAAAGTAACTCGATCTGGAATCTGTGGATTATGTGGTATTTATGATAAATTACAGGAAATTTAAAAAATAACACTTTTTCAATCTTGTCGAAGAAAGTGTATCAACAATATAAATGATATGTGCTTACAAGATTATAATATTGTAAATATAATCTATCTCATAAAAATTTACAAAAGAGAGCTGAGTGCGGGCCAAGGTATATGAAGACAAGGTAGTCTCATCAACTCTTTGACCAATCAGCGTTGGCACGGGAATTGACGTCACTTGGGGGATGTATTCAAATGCTATAAATGTATAATAGAATATCAATTAAAAAAATTCCTTTATTTATTCTTGTTTTCGTATTTTTTGATATTTAATCAAATAAGTACAAATTCGACATTGCAAAATTATTAATAAGCGATTTTTCGTTTTAAATCGGTGTATAGACTGCAATTTTTGAGTAAAGTTCATTTTTTTAAATTTTCATAATTTAATTTTGTATCGATCTGTTAAGCATGATTTTGCAAAAAATATTGCTAAAAATACAGTATTATTTAAGACCCATAATAATATGTATGTTCTTGTTGTTTTTGGTAACAAAATTGTTTCATTTACACAAATATGTTTTTTATTATTAAAGTAATGTACTTTTAATGATCGACTTGACGAACTGATTGTCTAAGTATGGGGTAAAGGGGGGAGGGCGATAAATCTCACCTACGGCGTCAGACTTGCTAAGGTCGGCTCTGAACATATTATGTAGGTATATGTACATATATCGTTATTAAAATAATATAGTAATTTGAATAGTTTGTTTAAAACTGCTAGTATATTATAAAGTTACTACACTCTGTGTACAAATAAACAAATACATCCTTAATCAATTTTTCCACCCTAACAATACATATTGTAGTTCTATATACGACACATAATTGTCTTGTCAAATGGTATGCAGATTCCTAACTTACCAACATAACAAGAGCGACGCTCGTGGCTACAACATTACGGGCAATGGCATGGCGGCGGGCAGTTTTGGTAAAACCAATTACACGTCTCTAAACAACGTTAAACTACAGTATAGATGTGCGCACATAGACCGAATTATGGTCCTTAGTTAACTGAATTTGTTTACGAGTGCATGCATTGGTGCTTTAAGCTAATTCCAGTAATGTATTGCTGTTAAAATTGCATTTAACAAGAAAATAAGAAGAAATACATTGTTTATTTGCACTTACTACGCTACTACCTCTGCTTAGAGGTAGAAAGAGAGCAATTTATTGAGAGTTTACAAAGATTTAAAAACAACTTTGACTTTATAGCGTTGTACAATTGTGTAACGCTCTAAGAGCGTATATAGTATGCTCAGTGGCTTAGCTATATTGTTTAAGAACTTATCTGGAACTTTGGAAGAGGATATGTTTTTTTGAAAAAAATTGAATTCAGGATGTGATCTATATTTCAGAAGAAAGGAATCGGGTTTATAAGGACGATTTAAGGACAGACAATATTATGCGTTATCATAAAATTATTAGTAATAAATGACATGAGACAAAAGGTTGTATATTTGTTGTCCCTTCATTTACTACGATAGTTCGGTTCCATTATAATGTCGCTCCACTTTGTGATAGAGCCACCAATTGATTCTTGGTATACAGTATCGCGTTGGGTAAACGTTTCACCAGCTTTATTCTCTTGTAAAAATGAAAATTTAAACACACCTTGATGTAGGAAGTAATCCTAAGAAAATTAGTTTAACTTTTTATGCTATTGTATTTAAGAATTGAGAGATGGTGGGTTAAAACTCATTTTATTATAAATGGGACTATTATAAGCTATATCTATTGGAATTTTATTAATTTCTTTTCGCCACTCTACGATTATTAGTTCAAGAGATATGTTTCCAGAGTATGGCATATTTCGTTGCATTCATGCTCCTGAGGTTACCCTCTTGTACCATCATACGTCAAAATAACAAATCAGTAATTTTTTTACAAGGAATGCTTTAACTAAAAATAATAATTATTAAATTGATAAAAAAATATCTATTTACTAAAACGAAATTATGAAAAAATTAAATATTTTTAAATGCATTCATACTTTTCATTTAATTAAAGATAATTTCTAGTTATGTGTACCAAAACGTAATAATATCAGAGTTTAAAGACATTTGATTGACTGATCTTACTAAATAACACGTTGCGGCAACGCTTGCGTCGCGAGCTAGTAAAAAGAAAGTGATTCTCTTAACTGCAATATTATTAATATTACATTATATATTTACACGTAATTTCTCTTTGGATTCCGATTATCGTTTATCAAGGTGAATACCCACAGCAGTGGTGGCATGCAGGCCAACTCCAGAGAATCAAAATTGATTAATCCCAATTATGTATTCATAATTGTAACGTATTTTAAAAAATGCTAAAAAATGTGTCGTTTGAATTCCGGAATATGAATTAAAAACTAAAAATTTTTATAAAAAAACTTACAAGCTGTGTAGTCAATCATTCTCTCTAATAAAAAAAATTTTCTGAAAAAAAAACCTCGAAAATTTGATTTATTTTTTGTCAAAGAAATGTGTAGTTTAAATAAAAAAATATTTTTTTTTTTTTAATGGAATATATTATTAGTTATTAAATATATTTTTAAATGAATTATTTGTAATAATTTTTTTGGGATGGGAGGAGGAGAAAAAAATCGCTTAGGGTGCCAAACTCATTGAGGGAGGCCGGTTCTGTTAAAAACTAATTATATTAATAACCCCGAAAGGAAAAGTTAAATTCTAACAATAAATTTTAGTTAAAAAGTTAAAATACTATTTTTCGCCAATTTAACAGTGAGTCGATTTATTTCACTTTCTACATATTTTAAATATTAATTTGATATAAGGTACATATATTATGTTCCATGTTATTCAAAATAATAAACATGGCATGGATCTATTCTCTCTGCCATTTTCAAGTTAATTATTAGTGTTCTATATACATAGGTATTTCAAACTTTATTAATATAAGCTTTGTGGTATGATGCTCCATTGGCTCCATGTTATTCAAAATCAATAATAATGTATAAATGTAGGCTTTGTTTGCACAATGAAAATGGTTTGTGTTTTTGGAGTATATGGTTGTTTTATAGGCAATATAATGCATTTTGATTGTTTTTTTAAATTTCTATATTTTTTTCGGTTTGATACAAAAACTACTTTGACTTGAAAAATGTATAATTAGTTGATGTTTTTTATGTAATAGTATTCATTAATTAATATTTATAAACGAAAAGCACTTTTTATTTGTTTATTTAATTTAAAAAACTTTAATAAAAATAAAAATAAAAACGTTAGGTCGTATATAGATAATATATTATTATATACATAAGTACTGTTGTTTTTTTTAATTCAGTTAATTAATATTTAGAAGCAAAATTACATGGAAAAATGAAATTTACTTTTTATTTAATTATTTATTAATTTAAAAAACTTTAATCAAAAAATAAAAACATAAGGTCGTAGAGAATATATTCTTATATATGTATCTACTGTTATTTAAAAAAAAAAATTAATTAAGCGCAATCGTGGACATACAATTTTTTTTTATAATATTAAATTTATCACTAATTAAAACTGGTTAAATGTTTTGATTTTTACTTGTACCTCGTAGATATGATTGAGATCTATAATTTGAGACCAAAACCCACGTGGTAGCTGCTTTGCGTGTCGAGATATACTGATTTTAAATTTACGCTAGCGCACAAAACTGATCTCAATGCGTTACATCAAGTTTCCGAAATCCCCACCCATAGTATCTGGCTTGAAACACTAGACGTTATTCACGTCAAAAATCAAATGTAAGATACGTTTGAACAAAATTTTCCAACTCATATTTTTTAATAAGAAGATAAGTATGTGTAGTATATTTTAGAGCAGCCAGTTGCACGAGTATTAATCAATTTCGAAAAACACGTGGACATAACCGCAGGAAAATTCTAGTATCAAATAAAATACAGAAACTACACTCGTTTTTTAATTAATCGTAAGTGTGTATGTACCCTAACTGACATAAGTGTAAAGTAGAACATATTTAACAGCTATGCCAACTGACAAAATATATGAATACGTAATTCATTTTTGTTATAAGTGTACAATAACGTTGATTAGGCACAAGTACTGATGTCAATTTGCAGCAGAACGAATCTATAGGGTGTCTAAAAAGTATGTAAGTATTAATTAATGTAAAAAATATATAAAATATTGTAATTATAAAAAAAATCTATATTGAGCCCCTAAGGATGTTTCCTAATCAATAGAAAAACTTGTATGCATCTAAACATATATTTTGTCTAGTATTAGTAAAACATTGATTTTATTCTTCAGAGTGTAGATACACTACATTATTCTGGATGATAATTTAACAAACATTTCGTTACACATTACTGTGGACATCTTCAGGAAAGAAGTTTGAAGATATCAATTTAACATTAACAAGTTTACACTCAGAAGCCAATAATGGTTGAAGTAGCGACAGTAGACAACAATATGTATAATATATAATAGTGGACTCTATTTTTTAAAAATAAATTGGACGGTTATTACCCCTTTATACACTTTTAATGACCAAAAAAAGTCAATTGGCTTAATTTTACCTCCTGGAAGCTTTAAATTACCAAAAAAGAAGGTAAATACGCATTATTTTTTAACATTTGAGACAGATGTCACCTTACTTCAAACTATCTCCATACAGGTAAGTGCTGATCAAAGGGGAGGGACATGGGGGGCATGACCCCCGAATCCTAAAAAATTAAAGCTAATCAAATAGAAAAATGCTTATTAAATTACTAAAGTAACTTTTTTTGACCCTAAACTGTCATTTCTCAGATCATGACCCTCCCCAAATTGGAAAATTAGATCCGTATGATAGGTATACTAATAAATTGATATAATATTGATGATAAAAAAATAAAGTTATGTATACCTACCATATAAAACGAGAGAATATCTATTATATTTAGTTTCCACTGTATTTTCTATGGTACACTCTGTATCAGAAGACTTGTTAAACATCAAGAAAGCACTTTCTCTTTCATAGCGCAAGAAATAAAACTCATCTGGGAGCATGTGTAGTAGGTACCCAATGGCAGTCGACACTTAGCTGACGGTTTCTATTCTTTAAAAGGAAGAATTTTGTTTGAAAGTGAACTAATTTTTTATGCAAATTACATAAAACAAGAACTGTTGTCAAGGGCGTAGCCAGGATTTTATTCGGAAAAGGGAGAGTTGGTTGGCGCAAAAATTGACATTTTACACTAAAATAAATAAATAAATTAATTTTTAAATTAAAAAAGATTTAGTCTAAAATTAATCATCATGAGTCATGCAAATATATTTTTCTTTAATGCCCGTATTATAAAGACTTTGCTTGAGTGCAAATGCAAATTGGCTTCCAGATAACGCTATCTGCTACGCACTGAATATAAATGACAAATTGTTATTTATTCTTGAATCGTACATATGATAACCTTGACGCACGCGCGATAAAAAGAAATCAGTGACTTAAAATAAGTGCTGCCAAGTGTACCTCATAAAATGCACATAGCAAAGGTATACCTACATTATTATACCACTGCTTTAAAATGTCCAGAGCGTTAACTGGAAGCTAATTTGATTTTTCACTAAAGTAAATTATTTATAATATCGTGTTTTGTTTGTATTTGAGAACAGAGTGCAAAGACCATTGAGACTTCTCTGTCACTTTTTAATTTGTCGCAACGCAGAGAAAAATCGTTCAATATTGCCTGTTGTACAATTATACACAGCTGTGTTAGAGCAATAAGAATTGCATTTTTGGCTGCAGGAAAGAACGTGTCGCAGCCAGCTGATTAAAAAAAGTTAATGTTTGAGTTTCCAGAATATAGACTTACGTTAAAGAATTAAATGTACACATTTCTGTATAAAAATATCCTTCTTTAGTCGATAGACTTATTTGCTGATTACTTTTTTCGATAAATTGAAAGATGTACAAATTATCAGTAATTATAATGATTGTCTCTTTTCATGTCGTACGGTGAAGTACTATTGTCCACAATATAGGCGGGGGGGGGGGATGTTGGTACCTCCCCCGTCTCCCCTGGTTACGCTCATGGCTATGATTAAATATTTCTATTGAATGAAATAATCCCCTGGCTGTTTTTGCTAACTTGTTTACTGTTAAGGTCATTAACACTCTATATAGTTATTTAGATTTAATTTAGTATGGTTTGTATACAAACCTGTTAGCTGGTGGTATTTTCTTTATAGATATCAGTGTTACATGCATATGATTGTATTTTCATATATATATTTAGATTAGTAATTCTTGGTATTTTTTACATTCTTGTGCGGCCATATATCTATGTGCCTGTAAGAAATAATGTATGAAAAACAAAATAATTGATGTAATTTCACTTTACACATTTTTTCTTATTTACTACAGTGGCGTAATCAGATTTTTTTATAAGCAAGGGCGCCTATATTATACGGTGTAGCCAGCTGGTCCTCCACTTTCTGCCCCCCTCCCCCCTTTCTCGCTGGGAAAGCCAATGTTTTACTAACAATTTAGATAGCATTCTGCAGTGATTTTGCTTCCTCGCAATATCGAAGATACGAGAAGCTTTGTGATCGTTTTAGAATGGGACAAAAATTGTTCTCCGATTTCAAAATTTTAAATTGATCTTTCCGTTTCAGGCCAAGACAAACACTGTCCGTCCGTCTGTCTGTGTAAAATTCTATAAAAATTAAATGTTTAACCAATTCCAGGCAATTTATCTGAACACTATCGGTTTTTGTTTAAATTTTTCAATAATTATTTACTTTTGGTGAATTTAGCACGAGGAAGCACTGTGCATTTACTTGGCAGATGTTAACATTTGTTATACATTGCGATGGAAATCTTCAGGGTTATTTAAGAATTGCGATGCTCTCTAAATAAATGTTGGCAAATGTAACAACCAAAATAACACATTTTATATCTAGAAGCCATTTTATGTTGACATAATTTTTTTTTTTACTTTTTGCTGTAAATACCTATGCCTATACGATAAAATCATGAGCGACTCATTTTATCGCCTAAGGCAAATATTTCAAGTTTTTCCAGCTCACACTATCAATTTGAACTATTTTTATAACCTACATATGCACCTACGCTGTAAACATTTACATAAATAATACAGGGCGAATCGTAAGTTAGAAATGTCGATATGTAACAGAAGTATAATCTTTCGGTAAGTATACTTAAAACATATGTTTTATAGTCTAATTTGAGGTCATAAAATTTCAAACCATTTTTATGATTTTTTTATAGACCGGCAAACTTTGTTCTGGCCAAAAATAATTTGTTTAAAAATCAGACCATAAATACATATTTTCGTAAATAGTGCTACCTACCGGGTTAATTTTTTTTAAATATTTCATTCCACGTAACAATATGAGTGAAATCGGACCAAAACCATTTTCGTAATTATCTCAACCCCAGCACCATCTACCGGGTCCAAAAAATCTATAAACTTACCGGGGCATCAAACGAACATATGGTGCGAATATGGTTTCGATACGTCCAGTGGTTTAGGCCTGATGAGATGACATATACGCACCAACGTTTTTATATATTAAGATAATTATTAGGTTACAAAATTTTATTTATTATTGAAGTAAATGTTATATTAGTACATTTCATATATTGTGTGTTTGTCTTTATTCTTGATTGAGAACTTTATCCTCTTTGGCATCACTCTTATAATCTTTTCACATGAGCATTAATTTCATCATTATGATATCATAATACTTATATAAGTACCACAAATATCATTTAGTATTTCTATTAGATATTTTTTGTAAGGAGTAATCAAGAATAAATAATTTTTTGGATTACTGTACTTATTATATACAATATTGTCTTATTGATAAACATTAATATATATGAAAACTATTCGTTAGTGTAATTTTAGTAACTAGTATCGCCTATAGAAATTCGACCATTATTTTACCTGCCTTAACGGCGACACACGCACATTGTTTTTTTGTGCACATCTATGGCACAGTACCTTTCGAATGATACAAGTTTCATTCACTTCCTTTTATTATAAATACTAAAAAAACGTACGACAATTTTCGATGTTCACGTATTCAAAACTGCTCTATGGATTTTAAAAATTTTTTATAGAAAAACACTCGGAACACATCCAAGAATCACCCCAAATGAAAAAAAAATCGGCTGCAAAAACATTTTATTTAAAGCCGTCATTTGTACACCGTGATATAGATAAAAACTATTCGTTAGTGTAATTCGAATAGTTTCATTTTATGCATAACAGTCTTTTATGCAAAGAACATAATAGATCTTAATCCAAGTTTGATAATAATTATTAAATAATTTCATTAGTGTTCCGTACCGAAATTGGAAAAAAAGAATACTTGTAGGATCAATACTCTGTCTGTCTGTTTTCTGTGTCAATCACAGCCTTATAAATACTGAATCGTTTGACCTAAGAAGCTGAGATTTGGCACACTTTTAGTGAATGGTGAACCAATAATAGACTGAGTTATTTAAATAAAATTTGATATTTTTATCGTTTTTTGAACGGGACGACAAAAAATATTTCCATTTAAATGTTGAGTAATATTATCATTAATATAATAACACAAGATTATAAAACAATGTATGATTGGTAGAATACTGTGTTTCTAAACAGATGACTTGTTTTATCCATCCTGTATATACAGAAAATCACTTGAAATTCTTAATAATGATACTATCATACTTATTATAATATAACAGTATGTAGACAAACAGAATTATATATCTAAACATACAATCAAATCCTTAAACTGCATCAATTATACATTTATAACATCACATGCATGTCATTGTAATTGTAGACAGCAATTATATTAGAAAAGCGAGCGATTTAGAATCAACAAAACCATTTACATGAATATATTATGATGTGTTGTGATCGCTGTAGGCAGAGGTGGACTAACATGTTATTGCTAATAAAACATACAAAATAACATATTGTGGAGCCCCTAGGAAATAACCTATGGTTCTCTGAGTTTCGTTAATGTTAACTGCCCTAATCGCCCCGAGGCATACTATCCAAATTCCACCAGTTATCCATGTCTGGTGTAGGTTGTGACATACGTTAGCTGGCTCTATATAAAACATTAAACCAAATAGGAAGTTAAAAAAATTGATGATATGGTGCTGTGGAGGTTAAAATAGATTATTTTTAGGTACAGTTTTGCTACCTACAGGATTTGTTACAAATAGCGGCAATCGATTACATGTCTTTGGGAAAACACAAATAGTTTTACAAAAATTAAGGTTTTACAAAAACTTTTATTGTTAATCAAAGACAAGCATGATTCCATTATTAACAATTTAATAAAACAAAAACAATTGAAGATATCAGGTCCTTATTTTCAGTGAATGTTCTGTACTACAAAATGTTTATTTTCCAGGGGTATCAACTTAAAAAACGATAAAATTTATTAGTTATTACAGCTTAAAAAAGTGTCTTTAGACATTTTAATCAGCGTAGCGGATAAACAACTGATTTTTTTTATTTTCTTCAAAATTTAGATTGTAGGGAATTTTATAGCTAATAACTTTTATTTGAAACTTTTTTTTGTATAATCCTTATTTAGACCGCTATAAATCCGTAGAATTTTCTAAACAACATTTGTAACAAATCCTCATGTAAGTAACTGAACTGTACCTAAAAATTCCTATTTTAGGCACTTTTTAGCTTAGACAGCCTGGACTACTACTTCGTGTAAAGAGATTTTAAGAGAATAATTTTACTAAATAAAAACCGACGGAAAACATAAAATGAATATGTATTTTATAATACAAAAGTTGTAACTAGCTTTTTATAGAAATTTTGATGCTCTACAAAAAATATTTTATAGAATTTAAGATATTTTGAAAAAAAAGTTTACCACTACCATATCTACCCAATTTTGATGATTTATATACATAATATGATTATCACTAGTCAAATTTAACTAACAAACTAAGTAGACACGGAAAAAAAAGTTTGTTTTAATCTGAAAAACATGGTTTTAAAAATGATTGCATAGATTCCTATTAATAAAGTTTAAAGAATAACTTAGAACTTTATACAGCCTTGTTTTTTTGATAATTTTATCAAAATGAATTTTTATTTAAAAAATCAAATTTCGATTGATCTATAAACTAATTAACATAAATAAAAAAATACGTTTACTGGTAAAATCAGTTGGGTCTCTAAAAAATTGGGAATTGCGATGTGATTCCATGGACAATCAACCTCTGGCAATATGTATAGGATAATAGGTAGACATTTGCACGATATCTGGAATTTATTATGCATGTATGGTTTAATTGCATGTTGCATGTTAGTAGTGCGTTAGACGACTAATCTAGTCGATACCTGAGGCGTCTGGGAATATAGGGCACCTAAACTAATTAAGATGTAGTATAAAGTAATTTAAATATTTTAATTTTTATTACTTGGATTTTTTTAGATTTTAATGAAGTATTAATTGTAATGTTAATATGAAGAAGTTGTTCACAAGAAAACAACAAACTGTATTAGGGTTATTATAGATTTTAATAATTTAGTTAATATATTAACTAAAGTTATAACTTGAAATGAAAACCCATAAAAACCTGTTGAATGTAATCCAGAGGTAAAAAAACTTTGTAGAACATTTTTTCGTACTCTGAAAGTTTATCGCGACCCTAAAATATCTAATTTAAAAAAAGGTATTTTTCAAACGCGCCATGTTGTGTGACGTCAGCAATAAAAAAACAATTTGTTCAATGCTATTATTATTTTTTAAGCCTAATATTTGCAATTAAGTAATAAAATAAGTATGTCAAAAATATCCGGATTATTCTATTGAGGTGAATTCCAAAATTTGTACGTTCCATTAAAAAGATCAAGATGATAGTGGATATTGAAAGAATTTTTGACATTCTTTCATATTGCCACTATCACAGCCACCTCATTTTTTTTAATGGAACGAACGAGTTTTGGAACTCACCTCGTTGTATTTCTATGAATATTCATTTGTTTTTGCTTGGGAGCAAATTCTTTCTGGTGAACTAGTAAAAATGATGATGAAAAATGAAACTTTTTAAAATCTTCCATACAGTTTTTCTAGTAGGAAAATGGCTTAATTTAACGAGATTGTTATTAAATTATAAAAAAATAGTTTATTTAAAATTAAGAAAATAAATTATATTATTATCCCAGGTAATAGAATTGAATTAAAAAAATTAGTTGATCCTACGATTGACCCAAACAAAATTCATAACATCTATTTTCAAAAATACTATAAAAATCCCCAAAATGTCCAATGTTTTTCAGATTTCTATAGGATAATTCGAAAAAAATTCCTGGTTTTTGAAACTGAGACACCTGTATATGCTTATTTGTATCACTAAAATTTACAGCTCAAATTTGAAATACTTAATAACACAAACAAGTAAATATACAGTGATATTTTATCTTATCGAAACACTATAATAAATTATTTTTAAAACATCTGGATTCCCACGTTCCAAGCCGAATAACTTTGCGGCAGGAAAAAACGATTTCACTTTTAGTTTTAAATAATTTTTATATAAATCATATGTACGTGTGTGTACAATTCTTCTTTGTATTGAAAATATCGTACAAATCGTTCAACCTAAATGTAGTTATGTAAGATAACCGTGTAATTATCGGTGTACATATGTAAGTACATATGTATATTTATGTTATACAGGGTGTGGCAGGTTAAATCCCTCATTTTATATGAATAATTACTCAATCGCTTATTGTTTTCTGTTCTACATAACGTACATTTTAAGACAGGTGTTTTTTATACTCGTAGATAGAATACATAATATGTATAATATAATAAAATAGTAGTGACGTTAAATATAAATAAGAACAAACTTGTTTGTTTAAACGTCAAAATTTAATAAAGAAGAGGAAAACGCAAGCTTTCGATTCATAGAATCATCGTCAGGCTAAAATATAATAAGTAACAATTAAATACAATAAATATAATGCAAAATATTGATATTTTAACATAAGATTTAAATTTGAGAACGATGTCGTTATCTCAATAATATTCATGTGACTACGGAAATGTTTGAAAAAATAACATATCTCTTTGTAACTCAAATAGTTACTAAGGAACGAAAAAATTGATTTAAAAATTAATGACAATAATTAATTATTTAAAATTGTGTTGTAAATATATATTTAAATATGTATTTAATTGTTACTTATTATATTTTAGCCTGACGATGATTCTGTGAATCGAAAGCTTGCGTTTTCCTCTTCTTTATTAAATTTTGACGTTTAAACAAACAAGTTTGTTCTTATTCATAATATGTATATATATATTATATTTATATATAATAATAATATACAAATAATATAAAGGTAGCGATATTAAAATTAACAAGAATAATTTTGTTTGTATAAAATGTCAAGAATTTATTAATGAACAATTACACGCAAGCTTTCAATTTACAGAAACTTGTACTTTTTCATTAATAAATTCTTGACATACTTCATTCAATATGGTTTTATTATGAAAATATACAGCCAGTTATTTCTACAAAACAATACTATGATCAGATATAGATGACTGGGGGAATGGGGAATGCCCTGATGTGATCAGGATAGGAGATAGTTACGAGCCCCAATCACTTTTATTATCTATGTG
This sequence comes from Sialis fuliginosa, assembly GCA_961205875.1. Classification (NCBI taxonomy): domain Eukaryota; kingdom Metazoa; phylum Arthropoda; class Insecta; order Megaloptera; family Sialidae; genus Sialis; species Sialis fuliginosa. The sequence continues at coordinate 14,261,131 of OY540817.1, forward strand.
TTAATTAATAACTACTCTTTATATTCTGGTCTACATACAACCAAAAGTTCATAACAAAATTAAAATAGTTTTCTATACAGGATGTCCAAGATAAGCGTGAAATGTATATGTATATCCAAAAATCCGAAAACACGAAAATTCTTTAAATGGCTATAATTTTTTTTATCAAAGTTGATAGGTACTTTTTGTTTGCGGTTTCTTAAAGCACTTTTTGTGTAGAATTGATTGATGTATTTAGAATTTTACAACGATATGTAACTTGTCATATTTATTTATATGTATTATCTATTAGGATGTTTTTAGCACAATGTATTTTTATAAATTGGAACTACTTATCAAGTTAATATCATCTAATGGATAATTTCTAGTTTTTGATCTGCTCAGTATCATATTAATTAGTAATATTTTTTGCGGAGTCAGTTATTTTTGCTTCTTATATCCTTTAAACCATTTCCCTATCTCGTATAAGAACATCATATTTTTTATGTACACAAGTGGGCCCTGTCATTGTATTTAAATCAGTTTCGTGTTTGGGCCCCGAGAGAAACCAAAAGTGCATTGTCTGATCGACCTGAATACCTGCAAATAACACATTCAGTTTGCATAATTTATTTGTTTAAGGTGTAAACTGTTATATCACAACTACAGATAATTGAATCTCTGTCCAGAACATATACATTATTCAGCAGTGGGCAGATGTGACTTATTGTTTTGTTAAACAATAAAATAGTTATATCTTATTTTTCTTAAGTTTTTTCACCTACTATATGAGTCGTTAAGAAGCTAAAATGATTAAATAATTTGTGTTTAAAAAATAAGTTAACAACAAACTTGTTAAAATATTTATTAAAAACACCTTCGTTCGTTTTGATAATTACATAAAGTACTGAAACCAGTCTTGGATATGACCCCAGTAATGGCTATTCTTTTATTAAACGTACTGAATTAGGAATATTTGTTGATATTTGATTACTACCATTACTGAATATTAATCTATATAACAATCGGCCAATAGGTATCAAAATGGTAGACATTTAAATTAATTATTAGTATAATTTATTTATTAGTTATTATATTATCATAGTAACTAATTTACATTGTTTCAAATTTGACGATTCTTTCTTTTATATCTTTTGTGTCGTAGCACTTATCATTTTGTAATCATTAGCAAGTGTCCATCACTGTGTTCTCATTAATGGTTTTACTTTATCCATTACTGGAGAAAAAAAAACACGAACAAATTAAAACTTTATAATTTAAAATATAAACTATATTTGCTGACTTTGATAATTAAATTGATTAAATAAAGAGTTACTTGTTTTATTAGTAACATGAGTTCATGATAATTACAAAAAAGTAGTCCGTCAATCACAAAAACAGTAAACCTTGCTCTTATAGCGGTCATAACTGGTGCCAGTATTTATATGAAAAATTCCACTAAATAAATAAATGACAATAACAATGTAATTTGAAATGATAATAATTGCTTAAACTATTTAAAAAATCTGCTATTTTGATTTCAGATTTTAAAATTAAAGTCTCGGTTTTTGTTCCATGAAAATATAAATAACATTTTTTGTAGAAGTTATAAAAATGAATTGCAAACCAGAAATAGCCGCTGGCAAAACATTTTTCTCTTAAATTTTTATGTTTTATTGTGATTCAAATGTAATATTTATGCTGTCTGAAAATATGACTTTTTGATAAAAAAATATAGCGGGTATTAATTGTCAGAACAGAAAAAATAACTATTTTTACGTTTATGTATATAATTGGTGAGACAGGCGGAGAGGTTACTATAACATTTATAATAATGATCCAAATTTTGAAAGATACCTATATCCGTATTCAGTATTTAATAATTTTACTGTAAAAATGAAACGCTGTCAGCTATCACGAGTTGTGTATTTAATACGTAACATAATAACTAGAAATTAGATGTAAGTATCATTATACATTTAAAAAAATTGCACATGATTATATATTACTTAAATCTTACACTGTAACTGCAGTAATGATATTTTTAATTACTATAATAATGCATGATCTAAATTGGGTCCAGTACATTTTTTCGTAATAGAGATGAATGAAAGAGTATAACAATAAAGATTAATTGTTGGTTTCTAAACAGGGTTGACAACTAAAAAAAAAATGGCAAAATATTCGATTTAGTTTGGTCAAAAGTTGGTTACAATAATCTTGATAAAAATAGTAAATAAATGCTATTGTTTTCTAAACAGAGGTCGCTACTCACCACTAAGACAAATTAGAGGTTAAATCTATAGCCCCCCTCCTCTAATTGCCTAATTATCCTACTGTGTAGGATTCTAGCAATATACTACAAATATTATAAATCCTTTAGTCTGATAAGTTTTAATGTTGGCATCCCTGTCTAAATTCAAAATAAAAATGAATACAACAGTATGTACATAGTAATTTTAATGATTGTTATTTTATAAACAGGAATAAAAGTTATATTCCTATATATAATTTCTATGGGTGTAGCATGTTTTTATAGTTGGCAACTATGGTTGATTTAGAAATACAGCAATAATGGACGTAATTATAAATAATTAAAGTTATTAATGCGTTTCGTAATTTATATTGTTACCATTTTAATTAATTTTGGTGTAGATATATTTCTATGAGTACCTACTATTATTTGTGTGATATAATATTATTATATGAAATATTATTGATTGGTTCTCATTTTATTAGCTATATTTCATATGCTCTTTGTAAATATTAAAAATATTAATATTTAGAAACTAGTGTAGGTAATATTAGAATAATTTTGTAAGTATTGTAACATGAAATGAGCTACTATGAAAAAATAGAGATTTCAGGAGAGACTGCACTTTTTTTGGGGAAAAAATACATTCGTAAATTTAATATTTTCATATTTATAAAACATATAAAATGTAATATTTTACACGGACCAGTTTCATAGTTGAGAAACGCTGCCATTACCATCTTTAGAATTAATTGTTATGGTTTTTATATTGTATATGAAGAACCAACTATTATAAGTGTTTTAATGGTTCCAAAGAATTCCTATTAATCTCACTTTGTCGTCCGTCTGTCTGTCCTTTTCAGTCAAAGCAAAATATCGTACTTTGAAACCCTTGTGGCATACACCCATGTATGTCTTGACCGATTTTTTTTATTACAATCACTCAATAAAGCTATTTTTAGAATCTTTTATGAAGCATGATAAATATCAACAACTTTTTTAATCACCTAAATATTTTTTGTCAATTTAATAACTTGCATAGCTTCAAATTGCTTCAATCATATATTTATAAAAAATGTAACTGTAATAATAATTATTGTTTGTTGTACTCTTGAGTTACAATACATTAATCTTTATTTTTGCAAATACAGAAAAAAAAATCATTATAGGCCAATCCAGTGGCGTAACTACGTTTATAAATAGGATTTAGATTTTATGTTGTTATAAGCAGTGTTTGTGTACATTAAAACAAAGTAATATGGAACACAAGAGAACATGAAGATTTACCAAATTATTGTATGGTATAGAAAGTAAGAGTGATTTTAAATTGCCAATTAATAATGTATTTTAATATCGAATATTAAGAAAAATAGACCCACTAAATATTTATTTATTTATTCTCTTGGTCCAAATATAAACCATCAACTGTATCTACTGGCCCTCTAGTAAATCAAAGATGATAATTTATTATTTCGAATCACATTAACATGAATACTGTTGCGCCTCTGAGCCCTGTTTCAAATTCAAATACTACAATCTAAAATAACGGATTCAACTATAGATACATAGTTACTTAAGTAGGTTTAACAATATTTTACGATGTGTGAAAAGCCTAAATGCGTTTAATTGTTTGAGGTTTTATTTCGCAACTTTCAAGTATTGGACAATAATAAGTATACGATATTTACATGATGTATGAATTAAACATAATAACATTTAATAATAATTATTTTTGGTCGACTTCCTTTAGAGTTCACCGACAAAAGTGAAACTGTAGCAAGTTGATTTCTCAGAATTTATAGACAATAAATGTATATGAAATGTGATCTCACCGGTTTCGCAATATGCAAACAAAAACTGTTCCTACGTACTCTGGAGTTTCTATATGTTAACATACATATATGTACCTACATACATTTGCAGTTATTGATAACTAGTGTAGAATCTAATTACGGTATATAGAGAATTAATGCTTTTTCAGATACAGTCAACATTTTAACTTCTTGTTCATATTACAAAAATATTACAAGAATATCATATATACCTTTTTTTTACCTTAATTTTTTAATATACAGCCAGTTTTTTTTATTTGAAGATTAAAATTGATCAGGATTCACTGGCAGTTATTGTCCTCGAGTTTGGCCATAAACATCAAAATAATTGAGAAATAGTGAAGAGCATTAAATAAACTATTTTAACACTTAATAAACTATTATAGCATTTATAAATAATATTGAACAGTATTTTTTGTGTTTTGACGATAGTTAATATAAACTAGCGTTAAGAAAATACTTTTTGTTCATTAAAGAAAAAAATGCTCCTTAAAATTGCTAAATGAGTTTTAGGTTGGTCAGATTTGTACTAAACTAGCTGGGCCCACGCGGCTTCGCTCGCGTAGACTACGGAATTATTGTTTAAGATTTTTGAAAAATATAGTTTGTACTGTTATTATTATTATTGTAATAATAATTTATCAATACCTAAATTACCCAACAAAAACGAATCAGAAGAAAAAAGTACAAATAATTTGTGTTCTGTTTAAATTTAAATGTTAATTATTGAAAACAAAATAAACACAAACGATCAACCGAGGGACTCCGAATATCTACCGAGCGTACGCGAATCCAGTCTGATGTACTCGCTTCGATGCGGCACGACACCATACATTTAAGATATTATCTTTATAAATATATTTTAAGATATTTTCTAAACTATACGACCAAATTGGATGCTGTAAATGGCAAACTATATCTACATTAAGTACTTATGACGATGAAATCATTTATTTCGATAAGGATTAATGTTTTGCAGGTCATAAGTCCATGTAAACAAAACCCAAATATTTTATGTTTTCTTTGTAACATAAAAGCAGTCATTGTGGCTTAAATATAAAAGTTAGACATATCGTGTCGCTGACTTAATTGTAGAACTTTTGATTCTACACAATTCTTTAATACATTATTTTGTTCTATATTGAACGGTTTAGGCAGCGTATTACAAAACAGCGCGCCGACGGCAAAATTTTTTCCGACTTGATTTACTATTATCGTCACTGCTTTGTTGTTATGTTACCTAACGTAAAAAAATATAGCCTATAACCTGGCCAGAGAACGTACCTATGAATTAAAAAAAAAAACTCGTAAATCGGATAAGTGGTTCTCGAGTGATAAGGTAACTAACGGACAGACAGACAGACAGACAGACAGACAGAGAGACGTTGAGCTTTATATATATTAAGGATGAGCAATATCATGTATTTATATAATATTTTATAAATCGTACAGACATATTCTTCAGGTTTGACTTATTTATTTATTTTTTTGGGAGGGTGGGGAGAGGGGAGGGGGTAATGGAATAGAGAAAGTAATTTTTTTTATATGCATACATAATACTGTATGACTTAATACAAAAGTTTGAGAACTGCTGACATAAACTCTTCTGGATGTATGTCGACAATCTTAAATGATCTAAACAAGGCCCGAGAACGGAGACCCATTCATAAAAAAACACAGTAACCAAAACGTTTGAAACAAAAACACGCGTACTTCATTATCGACACAGTTTATCTGTACGTGTATCAGATTCTAACAATCTGATTGAATATCTCTATACAAACTATACATACATATATGTAAGTATGTCTCTAAAAATAGGTAACTCTATTGTTACAGATAACTACAACAAATTGCATAATGTTGTACAACAACGATTGGGATAGCCGAAATGACCGATAATATAATGCACTTCCTCTGTTTTGAAATATGTATATAATTATCACATTTACGATTTGAATTTTTTTCAAAAATAAAATTTTGCAAAAAGATGAAAATAATTTTTTTTTGTGGAAATGGTAACTTATATACATATACAGTATAATTATACACTAGTAGTGACGTTAAATATAATAAATAAAAACAACTTGATATATATAATTTCTGACGTTTAGACAACCAATTTGTTTTTACATATACAGTATAGTTATATGTATTTTAATTGATGCAATAAATGGCAATAATTGAATATTTTCATTTAAAATAAGACAGGGCCGCAGAACAGATATCTTCGAGTGTTGAGTAAAAAAGTGGGGAGGTTTTTTTTTTTTAAATATGGTTTTTGGAACAAATTATCAATGAATGCAGTTATACAAATAAAAATTCAAATTAATTTTTTATTCATAAAATCTGACTCAATTATTTCGAATTACATTAAAATGCTTTTCCAATTTCTGGTGGGTAATTCGGCACACGCAAATTTTTCGAGTGTCTAGTACAACATACCAAAGACTAGACTGATGCCGGCCCTGAAATAAGACACTTTTTGACTTTTAATATAGATTCATGATTATGTATATTTAATACGATTTGAAAGGCGATGTTTATCTCACAATCAGTTACTATTTTTTTACGAGTACCTACAATTTATCCAACTGAAATGTCGATTTGACCAATTGTTACTATTTTTTGTACAAATTTAAAATGAAAGTGGTGTGGGTGATTTTTAACATCACTATATTAAAAATTAAGTTTTTATTAGTAGATACAGTTAAGTATCAACTATCAATAAAAAAAAAAAAAAAACGTAAATGTTTCAAAAGTTTCCTTTGATGATGAGTTGACAGAATAGCAGAAGTTAGAAAAGTTTGATTGAAAAATAATTATTCATTCTACCGCATGTTCTCCAGATATTATCCTTTTGAATTAGCATTTATTCCTAAGTTTGGCTGCCGTAATTCAACTGTTCTACTCATTTGAGAAAAAAAACGAATCTTTCTTAACCAGTATCAGTATGGCTATAACCGAAAAAAAAAATATTATTTTTTCCTTTGTGAGCTGAAAAATTATGAAAATTTATTTCGACTTGAAATTTTGCTTCCTGAAATAATGACATTTGAGGTTAATCGTTCAATTAAATCTTGACAAATTATGCCGGGCGTTAAAAATATTTTATGTATTGTTTAGAGTTTCGATGAAGATTTAATGAGTATGTTCTAATTTTGTTATTGTTAATCAACTCTTAGGCAAAAAAAAACATCTTCCTCTTGCTCAAAGTGGTCCAAATCATTGTAATTTATTATATGTAAATTCAATAATATGGATTTTGAGACATTTTTTTGAAACTCCTAGAAATCCCCCCAACCCCTCTAAAAAACAAAAAACAATAGCAATCAATTTTTAAATAAGAATAGCTTTTAACTTCTAGGAAATGAATCTTACAAAAGCATAACAATTCAGTAAAATAAAGAAAGAAGAATATATAATTATCTGATATCTGTTCTAATTTAAGAATCTCACAAAAATATCGCTTAACTAAAAAATACACCTTAACCACAATAAAACAATGTCACTCGACACGTGTTTCGACTTCACAAGAAGTCCTTATCAGGAGCCTAAGAGTTCTGGAACTTCACTTCTTGTGAAGTCGAAACACGTATATTTTTAGTTTATGTGACTAACAAGGGGGAACCCTTGAACTTGTTCTTTCCGATTTTCTTCATATTGAAATATGTTGTAGAGGGGGGTTTCCTAATAACACCTATACCCGGTTTTGGGCGTAGACGGGTAATAGTTTAGAAGATATGATCCAAATAGTTTTTAATGCTGCATATATACTATGCTTATGTCTACAGTTTTAACAAACATTTTGAAAAATAAACATTGAAAATAATTTCATAAGATATTTTACAGAAGGTCTATATATTTAAATAATGTTACTGTGTGCAATTAAAACGCGTAGGTCTATTATCATTACCGCTAGGCCAACAGACGCTTATGTCTACAGTTTTACCAAATAGGTATATATACAGCATTAAAAAATATTTTGGATCATATCTTCTAAACTATTACCCGTCTACGCCCAAAACTGGGTATAGGTGTTATCAGGGAACCCCTCTCTATAACATATTTCAATATGAAGAAAATCGGAAAGAACAAGTTCAAAGGTTCCCCTTGTAAGTAACCACAGTTTTTCCGTTTTTCCAACTTATATGTATATAACATAAGCCAATATTGTTTTTGCACGTGTTGTATTGTATTTTAACCAGAAATGACAATAAACCAGAAATGTACAAATAAAAGAAAATTCCATACTAATATGAACACAAAACAGTTATAATGTTTTTGACATGTTATGACTGCAGGCTGGTTCAAAAACAAGCTGCATTTATACATATTTGTTTGAAACGAATTAGAAACTATATACGTGAATGTCACCGTATTTAATTAATTGAAATTGTTGTTTTATTGGTGTTATTCTCTTTTTAAGACATGCGTGTATTTGACATAATAATGATGCATTGTACAGAGGTTTAAGTAAAAATGTATGTAGCTGTTGAAAATTGTATATAACATAAGTATACTGGATATGCCTGTTAGTTGTTTTGTAAGTGGGATGTTTGTTTAATCATGCATTTTGTCGTCAAAGTCCGTGTTTAGAAGTTAAAGTAATTTATATTATTTTACTTCCATGTTCTGAAAGAAATGGAAAGAATAATTAATTTGTTTTTAATGTAGAGCTGCCGCGTCGAAAGGTTTTTGTTGTCCCAACAAAGATAAATATTTTTGACACCCCTAGACCTAGACTTCACACTAAAATATACGCAATGAAACGGACATTTGAATTGAAGACGTTTTTTATTGAAACTATAAATATTATAAAAAAAACCAATTAATTTAAAAAAAATTCAATGTTCGCAATTGCTACCCTTAATAATTATTTCTGAAAATTTAATTTTAATTCATACCAAAGTGTTACATATAGCCGTGTTTTCGATATTTAATTTTTCCGGTTTTATTAGGATCCCAGTTTCTATAGAACCGGTATTGGAAGCCTTAATGTATGTTTATAGTGATCTCATTTTATTAAGAGCATTAAAATATTCAAAGTATTTATCTATATTTATATATTAAAGTATAAATGATATTAAATTTTCTAAATAACGGTTATTGGTGCATGTTAATTAGATATAATAATCGTTTCTGTTTGTTACGGAATGTTGACCAAAAAGTATTGCTAAAAATATTAAGTTTCTACGAATATATGCATTTTATGCATATAGTGACATGATTATTAGGCGTGAATGTCAAATTTGGATGCGATGTTTGTCTTTTTTAATTGAATGAGGTTGAATAACGGATATGATGATCACAGCAGTGGTGTATTTAGTAAATTTTATAAATGATTTTTATTTAATTTGATTTAGGTATGTATCAAAATCTGATTTGTGTTATTATTGATTAATTCTGTACCTATAAGGCATAAGCTACGCTCTATTATTGGTTATACTGCAAAATACTTTAGGAATGTTAAAAAACGCATACATGCAAACGCGGTAAATACAATACTGAAATGAATTGCATTTCCTATAAACATTTATATAATTTAATTATGTATTTTTGAGTATCTATGTAAAGTATTGTAAAGATAAATACAAATAAAAAACGCGTATTTTTTTTCAAAAAGTTATATTGTTGACAAATAATTGTTGATTGTTGTTATTTGATTCAATTGTTGAATTTGATTATTTTGTGATTTGTGTTTTGTATAATAAAGATAGTGAAGAATAAATTGGAGAAAATAAATTTGGTCGTAAGTGCGAACCGTCGCAAATCGAGGACTACTTGTACTAATATTTTTTCTGAAGACATAAAACTTTATAAAATTTATAAAAAATTTTTTTTTTACTTAAATCTAATTTTTGGTTGTTCTAAACATACCAACAAATTCATCAGAAACCGCTCCTGCTTGTCGAAAAATTAAAAACTTAAAGCATCCATGAAAATGATATTAGTTAGCTTCTAACACGCGCATGTTTAACTTCACGACAAGTTTAGAGAAAAAAAAAATGTTGTTCCAGTGATTGAACTTAGTGTGTTTGTGTTGTTGATAGTTTTGCGAATATATTTGAATTTTGCGCTGTGTTACTGATATGTTATTGTTGCAAACGGCTGAAAAACGTTGAGAAATCTGCACTGCTTGAGAGATTGATAAGATATGTAGAGTAGGGGAAAACTTCAGAATACGGAGTGGCAGTTTCAAGATTTTTTTAATTGAAGGTTTGTAATAATGTAAAGAAGTACGTTCAGTTTTCAGAATTTTTAGATTGCAGTGGTTTTTTTAATATTGAACGTAGTTTTTAATTTAATATTATTTGCAGTGAATTTAACAGGCATATTCAAATATAGCATCGTTTTGAAATAAAAGTATTAATTATTATTGACAATCACTTCAGACAGAAAAAAAACTTAAGCCGGCATCTATTCGTTTCGTTAGCATCAGAAATACGACCGTTAAAAATATGTACTTAGTGGTTTGAATATTTTTGAGTTATAAGAAAATATCTAAACACTTAGAAAATTACAAATTCGTTTAATTATTTATTAAAAAACAATAAACAATTAAATAAAGACATAAAAAATAATATATTTGCACGACAAGTTAAGAAACAATAAGATAACATCGAAAGTGAAATTTATATAAAAATTATACATGCAAAATTAATTGCCATTTAATATCAGAAAAGAGTCTATACAAAAACATTTTTGGTTTACAATCTTGATTTAAAATATTGACTACAACGTCATAGGTGGTTATATGTTATATCGAACTTCTAACGGTTATTTTTTTTAGGTATATGTAGTTGTAGAACAAGTTTATCAGGTGTTTTTTAATCAAGGAATCTTGTTTCAAATATTTAGGGCTAGTTGTTATCCGCGACTTCATTCGCGTGGAATTTGTATTTTTGATCTAATCATTTTTTCGGGATACAAAGTAGTCTATGTTCTTCCTCAGGATGCAAGCTATCTCTCTGTCAAATTTTTATCAAGATCGGTTCAGCGGTTCAGTCGTGAAAAGGTAACAAACTGACAGAGTTACTTTCGCATTTATAAAACATCTGCTAAGTAAATGCATAGTGCTTCCTCGAGCAAAATTCACCAAAGGTGCTCAGATAAATTGCTTAGAATTGGTTAACCATTTAATTTTTATATATTTTTACTAAAAAATATTAGTACGAAATTTTTCTTAAAACGCACGTGATTATTTTTTCGTATATTTTTAATTTTTTGACAATTTCAATCTAAATCTAAATTTATGCAAACGTCAAAAAGATATTTAAAACGTCAAAATGAAATTTAAAAAGCCAAAATGACATTTAAAAAGCCAAAATGATATTTAATATGCCTAAGCAAATATCAATTTAGAAGAACAAAACACTAATTTTTAAAATAAATTGAGATAAATCTTTGTAAGGTAATATTTTACAACAAACGTTGTAGACCCATATTATAGGAAATTTAATGGTCTACAAAAAAATACTCTATAAAGCCAGATCCACCCATCCGACCAAGTTTCAACAATATCGTTTCAATGGTTCATGAGTTATGCGTGTGACAAGGATTCAGGGGACAGACGGACGGACACACACATGGACAGACAGACACGGAACGAAAAGTGTTTGTCTTGACGTGAAACGGAAAGATCAATTTAAAATTTTAAAATCGGAGAACATTTTTTTTGTCTGGATTGAAGTCTAATATATAACAAAATAATTATTAACATCATTATAGAATGGTAATAATTTATTTGATATTAGCTTTTGCCCGCGGTTCCACCCTCGAGGACTACACATAATAATAATATAATATGTATATGCATGAATATGTCGAAAAATTTGAATTTTCTATTTTTTAACAGCGAAAAATGAAAATAGCTTAGAAACTACTTATATCGATTCCAAAAAAGTTTTAAGTTCCAATACATATAACACATCAACATTGTTGCTAAAATTAAAAAAAATGTATAAAATATGTCAGTTATAAGCGGATAAACCTACTGATACAGCGACGTTGCGTTTTTTTAAAGGTAGAGATAAATTGATTATATTAGTTTGACATTTAATTATTTTTATTTATTGATCGTGTCAGAAGATTAAATGCAATATTTATGAATAGAAATTGTTTATAAGGTTATGTTTATTTATTTAATGGAGTCAATATTAATTACTTTTTTTATAAAATATTAACCAAGGATTAATAGTAAGGAAACTTTAATTGATTTTAAAGGGTTGTTTTAAGCGTAAAATAACCTTACGTAAGGTCGTATATCTATAATAAATTGTTGTCAAGTTATGATTGTTTTTAGGGGAGTCATATTAGATTTTCAATTCGGAAAAATTCTCCGATCGATGATTTGTGTAAAATATGTATTTGCAGTTTACAATTGATCGGATAGTAATTTTCTTCCGCTTACATACTAATAATAATCCTAAAAAGTGTCTGAAGATTTATTTTTAATGTACCTACATATATTGATTAAAAAAATTATAACAGTTTTTATAGAATAAAAATAAATGCAAGTGTTACTTAAATTTTGTTGATCTTTTTCGTTTTTATATTTCTTATAATTTTAAATGTACCTAAAGTAATGAATTACTTTTATGTCATAATTAAAAGTATTAAAGTATGAAAAAATGCTAACATTTTTTACACGGACTGTTAAAGATGACGGTTAAAAATGGAAAAGTGGGTCCCTTTATTTCAACAATAAGTTAATAAGTTTTACTCCATGTCCGTCGCCCCTTCTGAATTGGCACCCCGAGCAGTCACCCAGCCTCCCTCCCCAAAAAGGACTGTTATAAATTAACAAAATAAGCAACGAATTTTAATAAATATAAAAATTTTAAACATCAACCATTCTTTTTTCCAAAGCTTACATGACTTTTTAATATTGCACTCGAGTGATTGTTGTAATTTTGGCTGACGCCTCGACTAACAAACATTTTTAGTTTTCCATGGCAATTGTGATTTTTTATTCAATAATTAATAAAATGCGTTGTATCTTTGTTATGAGTTGTTTCATTATCGAATATACGAGAAGTTTTGCGATCATTTTTTAAAGAAAATGTTCTCAGATTTCAAAATTTTCACTCGATATTTCTTTTTATAATTGGATCACAATGGGTTCTCAAAATATTAAATAAAAACTAATTTTAATAAAATATTTGATAGTCTGTAGTCTTCTCGTGAAGAATTGCCGGACACATGTTTATAAGAACTTTTTTTGAAATATTTTTTTCGATCAACTGTTCAAGTTTGTTCCATCTGATATGACTATTTACTAATTTATTATTGACTATTTGATTAATAATTAAAAAAAGAATAATGAAACTTCATTTTCTGGAGGTCAAAGAGACAATTTTTTTTGTCGATTTTTAATTTTACCTGTATTTGATAAACGAGCTTTTTTTATTTGTCTATATTAGTTATAACATGCTACCTATTATTTTCTAGTATATAAATGTCTACCGGTCAGACATAAGCACGCAAGCACAATCTATAATATTATTTTTATACTAAATTTTTAATAGCTTCTTGTCCAACCTTAAATCATAAAAAAATCATTTACTTACATTATAATTTGAATTCTTGTGCGATATTAAGGGTAAAAAGTAGCTAAAATTAATATTTACATATTCCTTTTATAAAAAATTCTATTGTGTAAACGTAATTGGAAATCATAAATCAATTTTACTGCCTCCAAGATACAAAAAGATCATACCTCGGTCATTAAATGTAAAATATGTAACTAATTTAAATTGATTGAGATAGGAATTCACATATTGAAAGTTGAAAATAAAGCAAAATCTATGAATAGCCTAAAGAAGGAACAATTACTGCCAATGTAATATCCTGTCTTTTATAATTGCTAAATATGCACATCGGAATGAATGAAATCACTATAATTATGTGAAAAATTTAAATTAAGAGATCATTTGGTTGCTGTGTAATTGTAAAATTCTATTAGTTTGTATGGATTTATTATTAAGAGTGAAAATTGTCAATACCTACCTATATTATTAGTTCGTATATACGTGAGAAGTTTTAAATTTGTTTTTAGGTGTTAATTTTTATGGTACAGTTGATTGGACATATATTTTAAAGATAATATAGTAGTTTCTTATTGCAGAAATGATCGAAATTTCTACTTTTACTTTTAAAATTTGTTTTAGTTCAAATAAACAAAATGAAACATAAAAATAATGTGTTTGTACGAAAACATCATTAAAGTGCAGATTCACTGAAGAAACCAGAGCTGTCATTGTACTCACAATCAGTACTCAATGTCAGTGCAGAAGTATCAATAAAGTGATCATTTTCAAAAATAAAATATTATAAAATTATACAAGTCTTGAGTTTTTCACGGTGATTTTGATATGGATCTTGGCTTATGGGTGTAAGCCGCGTTGATTTGGTCGTGTTATCGGCCAACGTTGCGTCACACATTGCAGTGGACATCTACAGGGCTCTTCTAAAAGTGCACTGAGGCAATCGAGTACCGTGGTTAAAAACTGGTTTGGGCAGCTCGGACCCTTTAGAAGAGCCCTGAAGATGTCCACTGCAATGTGTGACGAAACATTGGCCGATAACACGACCAAATCGACCCACTTGCAACCCCTCAGGGGTTGAATTATGGGAAATGCTGAAATACGTGTTTCATTATCTGCATTGTATTTATTTTAAGTTTCAAGTAAATACAACCAAAAAATATTTTTCCCCATATAAACCTTTACACCTCATTTTACCCCCGTAGGGGTTGAATTTCCAAAAATCCTTTCTTATATTATTATAAAAGGAAGACATCCCTGAAATTTCACTTTTTTAGGTCCAGGGGTTTCGACTCGGCGATGATGAATCAGTCATTACTCTTAATCCATTAACTAACATAATCAGAGTTTATGTAATACAGCATGAGAATATAACTAGAAACAGTAAAAAAATATATGAAAATATCTAATATATAACCTATTTCGTAAATCAAATGTCAATCGAATGCAATAGTTAGTATTTGTAATACCTAAATGTATACTATATTTTATCTAATGGCATCAATATAATATAGGAAATAATGTTCACATACTAGAACTAGTTAAGTATATAAGCTGCAAGAACCAGTAATGATCTTAAATATCCGGTATTAATCCACATATTATGTAAACATATCTTATAATAGTTGTAGATTTAAATAGCAACGGATATTAACAGGTTCACAGGAGGCTTTGTGACCATGCATAGACGCCATCAAAATATTTGTATCGAATCGTATGGGGGAGGGGGGTAACTTTTTGTTGTCTTAAACCTAGTCAACTTTTTTTATTGTATTAATTTTTGAGAGAGGTTTTATGGTCAATAACAATTACTTTAAAATAGATTTTGCGATCATGCCAATGATATTTCTATATAAGAGCAGTAGTTATATTTTATAATAAATTTGTGTCAATATACAATTAAGGTAGAACTTTATAATATAATTATAATACTAATTATTATTATCGATTTGCTTAAAATTTAGGGTGAGAGAAAATAAAATAAAAATGCTTGACAGCGCCCATGATTTATGTTGTCAAATGATGTAAAGAAATCTTTGTTACAAAATACGTATGCCAATCATTTACAGGTTCCTGTTTTTCTCCTCTACTTCGCAATAGTTCTAGTTTAATGTATTTTTAATTAGTAAGTAGAAAACTTTAAACAATATAACTTTATTTACTTATTTTGGTATATATTACTATATTACATAATAAGTTAAGTTTTAATTAACATCGATTTTGATTATTTCGTAAAGAATTAGAGTCTTATACACTTCTTGTTGGCTTTATATGTTTTCTATAATAATTATGAATTTTTTCTAACATAACGAGAGATGTTCTGAGTGGCTGACAAATGAAAGCTTAGCGGGACCGAAATGTGTAAAATTTTAAGGTTATCTTTTATCACTAAGCAGTGGCGTAACCAGAGGTGGCCCAGGGGGGCCTGACCCTCCAGAAATTTTTTCCCCACCCTAAAATAGCCTGGTTACGACACTGCCACTAAGAAATTTATCTAAATTTAACATATAAGGAGGGAGGGGGGAGTGTTGTTTCAAGGAGCATGTATACATGTAACATTGAAATATAAGGATTTTCCGAAATTCAACCCATATTTCTGGGTATACAGGATTTTTGTATGATTAAAAATAAATAACAAAAAATGAAATTGTAAGTAGGGATATGTATACGATCAAGAATCTTTTTAGATAAATTTAACCAATTATATATATATCCATAAACTACAACATAAATAATATAAATCAAATACTATCCCCCATAATACAGGTTCGTATATATGTATTTCCTAATTGAACACAGAAACTAATTTGTCTATTAAATTTGTGTTATAAGAAAATATAGTAGTTTCCTCATGTTCGACATTTTTCATATTAATATGAAATTTCGTACCGATTTGTATCTTTGACTTAATTTAATATATCAGCTCGTGTTACGTAAGAGTTACATAACTGATATAAATGAGATGTTCAGTAACGCTATGCATGGCGAGTTGATACATTCATAAAACACTAGCTGAGTTATTACTATCACAGTGTGAATTTAACGTCGAAAACTTAAAATTAAAATTAATCTTGGAAAGGATCATGTAATATGTGATTTGCAGTTTTACGTGATGATATTTTTTAAACTTTCTCTGGGAATTAAAAAAATAATTTATAGGTTTTATATTTTTTAGGATACTCCTACTTGATGTGTACCTTCTAAAATTCTTGCCTAATACTTTTAGAGACCTTCAAAGAAGCAAAAAGAAACCTAGATTTTAATTTTTAATAAATACTTTTGTGTCCAATGTTCAATGTAGTGTTTCCAAATTCCCGAGAATTTTTTAATCTTTGAGAATCGGGAACAAAAAAATGTTTTCCCGAGAATTATCCAATATTTTTTTAATGTATATTTGATATAAATGTAGTATTTCTTCGATTCTAAAAGATGGATTTTTGTACCATATAGACGTCTTTAAAATTTTAAACCGAACTGCGTCTTAGAATCAAACTAATAAGGTATTTAAATGTTGTGTTTTTATGGTTCTAGGCAATCTATTCGAATGAAATTTCTATCTGAACTAATTTCCGGATATACGTTTTTGACTTTTTTTTGTTTGTTTGATTTAACTGTGTAATTAAAAACTTAATTGAAAGAAGAAAGGATTCCGCACTTTTCTTATGGAAACTGGGTGAGAAAATGATAGTTTGTATAATGCTGATCATCATAATTTGATCCTATAAGTTGTTGATCAATTTGAAAGAAAAAGTATTCGGATAATTCTTTTAGATTTATTTTTATTAAATTCAATTTAAGCAAAATAAATAATTAGTTAACTTTTTAATGGCAAATATTGTTATAGTATAATTAAGTATTTTTTCTAAACTTTTACCACAATATATTTCCTTGTTTATTTTTCGCTTTGATATCTTTTCATCAAATAATGTGAATGTGAAAGCGATTGTGTTAATATAATTAGGAGTTTCCTTCGGTTCTTATTTAGATATAGCTATTGATTGAGATGTTTGATTGAACCTGATAACATCTATTGACATAACAACTACATGTGTACTGGGATTATTTGTTTTAGATTAAGAAAGTGTGATTTTCTCACTCTTGGAAATATTTTTCTTTAACGTATTTTCTATAAATACAATATACCTACAAATACGAATTATACGATAGCTAAATCGAACTGATTTTTTATTTTTACAAATAACTTACATACATCAATAACAATATAAGTATAATTTTGTAAGTTTTGTTTGTACATTGAAAATATTTTGGATTTTTTTGTAAAAAATTAAAAATTAAAAATAAAATTTTAGTTTAGAGTAGAGCTACGTCACACCTAAATTTCCGGAAAAGGGTAACTGTAATAAATTTACTTCCGATTGTAATAAATTGTAATTAATTTGTAAAAAAATGTTGAAAAGGGTGTTATTGGATTGGGCTATGAGTAACTTTAGGGACATCTATATTGTGGGTAGTATTGAAATTAGAAAATTGGTAAAAATGAAATTAATCTGAAAAATAAGTTTTCCTCATATCTATTAACACTGATTAAAATTTTTTTTATATGAGTAGCTTACAGAATTTTACCAAAAAACTCAGTGACGTAACAAAGATTTGTTTTAGTGGTGTGGGGACATTTTTTAAGGAGGAGGAATTAACATGTATAACATATATACATTTTTATTAAACGGTATAACGATTTGGCCCCTCCCTAGAAACAACAACCTGCCCCTCGTTGTCTACGCTGCTGAAATAAAATTGACGATGAATATTATTTTAATTATTTTTATTTTTGTGGGTTTGGTTTGAATTTTGAACAATTTGCCTGTAATTGCAAATATACATATATAAATTATTATTAAATTAATATTATTATCGAAAGATGCGATGAATATTAAGTGCTACAATAATTATAATTATATGATTATTATTAATCATATAATAATTATTATGTATAATTAGTTTCCATTATATTTGTATCAAATAATATATTCTATGTTTATTTAATTTATTATTTATTAGCTACTAGCTTATATTAAAATAAATGAATCTGCACATATATAACAAATACGAACATTGCTGTATACATCAATTTATTCATGTAGGTATGGCGCCGGTATTTTTTCCAGTCGAACAACCCTGTAGTTACGCCACTGGAAAGAACATTAATTCTACTGCATATTAATTGTCAGGATTAGTTTATTTTATCGTTGATAATTTTAGGCTGTATGGAAAATACATACTTGTATAATGTAAAATTATATTTTAATAATGTTTATGTTTAATTATAGCTAGTTCAGTTACAGTAATTTTCAAGCAAAAAAATCACAATGTTCAATGGCATTGTAAAGAAAATTTTAATGTAATATGTGATTTAAAAACTTGGCAATGTTTCATATCTTTGAGGTATGTGTAGGCCTTTACATTAAAAAAATGTTGCAGGGCTTATTTTAGTGTTCTAAAAATGAAAACTACAGTTGTAAAACTAATTTGTGTAGTTGAAAAATTGTAAGTACAAAGAAAAATATAAGTGTAGAGCAAAAAATAAATATATAAAAAAGGTATTTGCAGTTGAAATTTTTTTTAAAAATAATCCATGTATTGTAGTAAATAATTATCCAAGCAAATTTTGTATTGACACCATTTTCCATAATCTTAATATATAAATAAGGCTATAAAATAAATATTCCTTACCTTTTATTCATCCTATTAAATTCGCATCATTTTAGTGTAGACAACATTGAATTAAAAAAAAACAAAAACAAAAACATATTTCAGTTCAGAAAATCTGGTCACTTTATGTATTTAAAATACCTACATATATCTATCCAACAATATTAGCACTGCATGAATTTCAATAAATAAATAATACCTTTTTAATGTTTCATATACACTATATGCTAATTATCGTCCAAAAATATTCGAGTGTCATTATTACACTTATAATAATAATAATATTAAATGAATATCTAATGTAATTTTCTCGCGAAAATAACAGAGCACATTTTGTGTTTGTTGTTTTAGCTTTCACTGAATTGATTAATAACGATTTTGATCGATAGTGAGCAAACAAAAATATGTATTTGCTGTATCACTCTGTCACAAGAAGCTCGATATTCAGGTAGGTAGCAACTGTGGGGTGATCAAAAATAGAATAAAATAATTTTGCTTAGTAAATATTTTTTTATAATGACTTAAAAGTTTTATTTAGTATTTATTAAAGTATTATTATTATTTTACATAATAGTCCAGTACATTTAGACGAAAAATAGATGTGTCTGGGGAAAAAATCGCAATGAGCTGAATTTTTGTATAAAAAATGTACTTACAAATATACATGACATATAGTATTAAATAGTTTTTCTGGTAATATTTAATGATACTGTATTAAGGTAGTATTTTGTATATGAATGATTAGAATTGTAAGACAAATAATATCGGTAAATGAGTACGTAAAGCAATACGAATGAGATGTCAGAAGAGGATGAAAACCAGCTGACAAGAAATATATGTATATATAAAAATATAAAATAATATCGGCGGTGTCTTGAGTCAAACACGATAACTGCAAAAATTTGACTTATCAAGAAATCGATTTGAAAATTTGATGTCTATCTTTTATTGAGAAATTGTTAAATTACCATTTATTTTAATGTATTTTGTGAACGAATACAGAAGACGATACGACAAATAAAACACACAAAACTAAATTGATATAAGAATTTGTCAGAACATTGCCAAAATGTATGTTATTATGTTATAACCAACACCTTCGATATGGTTTTAGTAAAAGTTTTTTTGTTTTTTATTGTCAAATAAAAATATGTAAACAAAATACAGTCCAGTTGAGAGTAGTAGAGTCATTTTTTACGGCCCTGTGTAACGTCCAAGCCCCCATTTATTACGTCCCTGTGTACAACAATCTATTTCTGTAATTATAAGAACGCACACGCCCTGGTATTTCGTTATAGTAATTGTTACTGTATGAGAATTGCAATCAAGGAGCTTTATCTTCAAGTTGCAGAATCACAAGTTATTTATAAGATGCAGATAACATTATAGCTGTTACATGGAGTGATATAATTTTTCAGATATGAATCACGTTTGTAATTTGTTAATTTATTATCTATCTTGTTAAGTGCAGGACAGGGGGTCTTTAAACTTTATTGAAGTATTCATATAAAAATCATTAAAGATTTAACTTACTGACTCTTTTTTTATCAACATCATGATTTATCGATTTTTTGTTATACACAGAAAAATTTCTACTATACAATGTAAACTAACAATAAACAAACATACAATTATCATCAGATGGAAAATTGTCCTGGAATGATCCGGACAGGAGACACTTATGAGACCCATGAGTCCTAGAAATGCCTAGAATAATACACGCGGTATTAAAACTACCTTATTCTATAAGTATGCATCGGTATTCATACTTTGTAGCATAAACATCAGTGTAAACTGCACATCTCTACTTTACACCTTTATATGCATTTATTACATAATGTCCCAACTGGCTGTAACAATGTAAAATACTATTATTAAGTTAATAAAAAATTAATAATAAAAATGTAATATTATTTATGTTACTAAAATGATATAATATCGTGTATAATCTAAAGATTTAAGAAGCTAATAACTAATAATAACAAAAAAATTATATTCAATAACTAGGTTAAATATTCATTAAGAAAAAAACAATTTATATTTTCTAATAAAAATATATACACATACTATACCTATTGATATGATATGTTATTATTAAAAAAAAACAACATAAAACAAAAATCAGAAGCAAATAAATTTCTAATCATTTTCTCGATGAAATGAAGTTTCAATATAAGAAGGTAAAATAAAATTATAAGCATAATAAATTTTATTAATTTAGGCAACTACCTAGGGCCCCGAAGTAAAGGGAACCCTGAGTTGAGAAAATATAACATTTTTTTTTATGTGATAAAAAACGGGGGCCCGAATTTGAGGTCCCCACTGCAGAAATACATACTTTTTTTCACATGTTATTAAAAATATTCTTGCGTGCCACCAGTTTGGCACGCGTGCTTAAGGTTATCGATCGTTTAATTGCATGACAGCACTTAACTTGCAGTATAAACGTCACTTAGGTACTTCTTTCAAACAAACAACTGTATCAACAAAACAAGCTCTTTAAAAAAAATCACAAAGTGAATTTTAAATGGCATTTCCTTTAACAACCATCTCGACAACAAATAGTTTGCGAAACGCTGCTACAAAAAAACACGTCTAATGACTGTACACAGAGGCGGCGCCAGGGGCAAGGCCCGGGGCCCGGGCTCCCGCAAGGCGTGGTCGCGAGGAGAAAGGATTTACCTCAGATGGGCCAAGCGAAAGTGTATAAATACTTAAGATCTCTCGTACAACATAATTGTAACAGTCTTTCACTCGATCTGGTTTTAACGGTATCTCGGGACAAGTTCGAAAATGCGTGCGGTGAGTGACACAACTGTCTTTAATACATACATGCACACACATACTCACACACACACACACACATACGTCTAATAAAGTGTTTATATGTGAATAGCCGGTATATGTGCGATACTGCAGTGAATTGTTAAAAAATATATATTTGATCTAGAATTTTTAATTTTTGGTATCTTGTTATTCTTATCATTAGACCAATTCGTTGTTGCAAACAGCTACATATAAAATAAATTATTTATAGAGAAAAAATTATTTAATTATGATAAAAATGGTCGTTTATGAATAAAAAATATTTATAGTTTCAATGATTTTTGCAGAAAAAATTTGAAAAAAAATATTAAGTTTGAAACTGTAGCTTTCGAAGTTTAGAAAAAATGATACATTTTTTTGATAATGAATGGAATTTAAATTTATAAGAAGCATTAGAAAGTAAAGATTTCAATCATTAAACTTTTTTTTAATTTGTATTCGATCATTCTTCCCTTAATTCTGAATTTTTTATATTGCTCTTTATATTTTCAAAAAGACTTAAAAATGTCCATTGAATATTACGCAGCTTATATCCAAATTATCGTTAACTATGGAATAATTAAAGCATTTTTTTTTTTTTTTGATACCGCATAATTTTGTACTGAAATATTAAAAAAAGAAAAAATGTTTTGAGACAGACTTGAGTTATTAAGTAAAAGATTTTTTTAAATTTATCTCCAGTTAAAGGTTTAGGAAGGCGATGTTTGATTTAACTTTATAAAATTCGCAAAAAATATAAGTAATTTTTATTATAATATAAAATTATTACTTTTCGAAAGAAATATGAAAATTAAATTTTACTCATTGTCAGATTAATATTACAGTTGTTGATTTTCCTTGCTTTGTATTAACAGCTAAGTTACGCCTTTTTGGATGGGTTATTTGTAGTTATTATGCTATCGGGTATTGAAGTAAAAAATTTAATCTGCAAAAAATTATTTGTCTGGTGATTAGAATAAAATAAATAAAGTAAATAATATGAAAAATTATAAAAATCTTTTTATGAAAAACTTCCATATCATTTACAATTTACATTATTTTGATTATGTTATATAATGTATCACAATAACTAATTTAAAAATCAGGTGATTGATTGAAGTATTCAATTATAAAGGGTACTATTTTTAATTAAAAATTAAAAATTAATCTAGTATATTTTCATACCGAATAACTAAAAAAAAAACGTCCGTTATTTATTTAGAATTAATAATGAATCATTCAATTTACTTATAACAGCACAACCCAGTTTATTTTTTTAATAAACAAACACATATCTATTTAAATTCACTCTGTTTCGCTAACTTCACAAATTATTTTCTGAAGTTTATTTTTATTTTTGTATCACTATTGTTATACTTTCGATTTTTAAGTTGGTACACAAAAGAATGAAATGGCATTTCTAAATTGAAATTTGTTCGGGAACAGTAAATTATTTTTCGTTTAGTACTAAATTCTTTCGCTGAATTATTTAGTGTTTTATAGCAAGAACGATCTATTCTAAAATAATTACTTTTCTTGTCACGATAGTACGTTGTTCCATTTCTATTTAAATATTTCTGTCGTCCACATTAAAGAAAATAAATTATAAGTAAATTAGTAAACTTAAAAAATACATCAAAAATAATATTATTTATTATGAAAAATAGATGAAATATGGAGTTAATGTCTTTGGTTTCTGAATAGTTCTTAGGGATATTATTTTTCAATATTTCAATGCCATCTTTTATATATAAAAAGCTATTGTTAAAAATCGAAGGAATTTGCTGATATAATAAAAAAAGTGTCAACAGCAAAAAATATTAACGAAATCCCTCAAGACTGTCTGAGTTTTCGCAGACAAAACACAAAAACATGTCACTGCTTTCTAATTACATCAAAAAACAACACTACTGCTGTCTAATTACTTCATCATGACAAAATCGATAAAGGATATATAATGTAGATGTATTTTTTTTAACATCAATACATTTTTTTTGGTTATTTTTGAAGAATAAATTAGTAGGTAAATTAATTTTTCAAAAAAATTTAAAGAGATTGAAATATTCTACATTTTTTCAATTAATGAATTAATTTATATTTCTTTTATTTATTGGGTCAGCTAGTTGTGCATTATTTTAAAATATTCTAATGTAAATAATATCATAAAATTAAAATTATTTGGTAGTTCTAAATTTTTATATTAAATATAATATAATACGGGTAATACTTACATCAATAATTGTCTGTTAAAGTTGAGAACGCAGATTGCAGATATGTTTCAAGTTGAGATATTAATTAAATTAAGAAACTCTAAAACATTTACTGTTATTTTAATTTTATTTATTGCAGAAACTTAATATGGGGTCAGAATCCTTACATATGCAATCTTGATTATCAAAATCAATGTTTTTACTTTTCTGAAAAGTTATATTTTAATTTATGAATTCCAAGAACTCGTTGATGTAATTAACATTTGAATTGTCAAAAAATTAGTATTAAAATATCGTAAAGGGTCAAGAATTACGTCGATACTGTATTGTTCTGATGAGGGTATAATTTATTCCAAAAGAGTACCAATACTTAACAAAAATACGCAGGATGAATAAAACATGAGGAATATTGATTCTACATCCTAAAAATTATCTTTATGAAAAAAATTTGTTTACCATATTTTGATTATTGCCATTTTTTTAATGTTTGTTTATGCTTCAGATATATGATGTTGCTGGTACAATTTATTATCTTCATGTCTATGTAAAAATATCATGGAATGGCACAGTTAAAATTTCGAATCATATTAAATTTTTGATTTAAGCATAAAAAATTTGATATAATTAACTCGTACGATAATTCTAAAATCACATTTCTAACATTATTTTTCTTCAGTTTCTTATTGCGCTGTTCTATTATATTTTCGATGGATATAAACAGAATAAAAATTATTAACAACTAAAAAAAGGTCATTTATCTAAAGTATGATAAAAAATTATTAGTTAAGTTGTGGCAAATAATTATCCAATTGGAAAATATTTTTCATAACGTTAATATTTTATCGTCTTGTATATATTAGGTGAAAAATTAGTGGCATCGTTATTAAACAATTGTTTTTTTTTTGCACAGGTTTACTTGATACTAGCTGTAGCGTTCACAGCTGCGCTCGCAGCCGATGAAGAGACTGACAAAAACAAGCGGGGAACAGTTGGAGGTATTGTTTACGCGGGCAAGTCCGCGCCGGTCACTGTCACCGCAGCTCCGGTCGTTACTAAAACTGTTTCTCCTAATGTAGCGTTCTCGTCCAATACTGTCTACGCAACACCCGCGCCTGCGTTTGCAGCTAATGTCGCCTACACCGCAGCCCAGCCTGCGTACACAGTTGCGGCAGCACCGCAGCAGTATATTCACGGACAACAATTTGGTAGGTCAAAAATAAAAAATTTAAAAATATTTACATCACATCTTAAGTAAAATTTTCATCGGCACCAATGTCTAATTCAGGGTATTTGCACAAGCAAATGACAAAAATATTTTCGAAGAAAAAATATATTTATTTTGACTAACGTTTTGCTAGAAATTACAGTGGGCGTCTTCGGGGCATTAAGATCTATACAAAAATAAAATATTTTAAAATTTTATTGACGCATTAGTCATGGACTTTATTTTATATGATTTTAATATATACATGAATAATTACAGCGTATGCACCGCAAGCAGTTAAGATAGGCTACGCTCAACCAAACTACGCACAACAAGTTTACTCGCAGCAACTCGTCCAGCCAGCAGCTACGTACGCAGTTTCTCCAGCGCAGCAACATTACATACAACCACAAGCCTACACATTCGATCAGCAACAAGCTGTTAAAATCGGTTACGCTCAACCAGCTGCTGCGCAACTTTACGCCCACCAACCTGCATTGACAGTTGCTCACGCGCAACAATACGCCCACCAACCTGCATTGACAGTTGCTCACGCGCAACAATACGCCCATCAACCTGCATTGACAGTTGCTCATCAAGCACCCGCTTACACTTTGGCCCATGCACAGCCGTTGGCAGTTGCACAATCCCATCCACAGTTGACTTACGCCTTACATCAGCCACAACAGATCCAGTATGCTGCGCCGGCAGCTGTGAAGGTTGGATACGCACAGCCAGCTTATGCTAAAGTCGCAGGAGTTCAACAAGTCAATTATGCAGCTCCAGCTGTAACTAAGGTATTATGGTTTTTTAATGTACAAAGCAATTCATAACACTTTTCTATGATTAAATATATTTATTTGTGATTGTTGCAAATTTTGAAAAGACAGGGAACAAATATTTAAATGGGAAAGGCATTATACAAAATATTAAAGTATTATTAAAATCTTAAAAATGTGTTACAATAAAATAACTTAATTCTCCCGAAAATATTTATATTTTATTATTTAATATTGCCTTCACTGTCATTTTTTCGGGGAAACATTGTTTATTTTCAATTAGTTGTTTAAATATGAACCTGCTGAAAAATATTTATGATATTGCGTGATGTGAATTGTGAATAATAATCTAGTATTTTAAAGAAACGATGTGAATAAACGTTTTTTAGTAAACGTTGAAAAAACTATAAAAAACTGTTTATTAAATTTTGTTTTTCTATCTATTAAGCATTAAAAATCTATGCTAGGATTGTACACTGAGACAAAACGGAAATTTTTCGTGAGGGAGCTACAGACCCCTAAAGATTTTGCTTAAAACTTTTAATTTATTTTTAATAGGTAGTATAACAAGGTATATTTTTGTGTATTTTGTAGCATATAACCATATAAAATTGTCAAATATAGGAAAAAAATTAAAAACAAAAAAATACTAGCTAATAATCATTGGTTGATACTGGAAATCGATAATACTTATAAATACTAAATTGGGTGTCAAATTTAATTACTGTATCGCGATGTTTTTAGGCAAAATTTGTGGGGGTCTGTAGCTCCCTCTTGAAGAATTTCCGGACACATGTTCATATAAACTTTTTTGCTTCAAATTTTTTTCTCGATCAACTGTTCAAGTTTGTTTCACCTGATTTGACTCAGCCTGTATAAAGATTCGTTTCATAAAAATAATTCCTTTTTAAATTATAGATATCTGTTTCGATAAGTATTTTTGTCCACTATGTAATTAAAAAATATGAAATATTTTCTTCAAAATTCAAAACGGATTAACTGATATATATATTTCAGGTTGGATACGCTGCACCTGTAGCATCTGCTCCCCTCCACTACTCTCCAGCGGGATCCGTATCCCAGTTCTCATACAGCAGTCCTAATGTGAGGTACGGTTCCTCCGGGATCGAGTTCCTCAAGGCCGGCCATGTCGCCACAGCTCCGATTGCTTACGCTTCGGCTCCACAACCGCTGTACGCGCCAGCTCCATACGCCAAAGTAGGATACGCCGCTCCAGTTTACTCCAACTATGCTCACTAACAATATGACGGTGCTGGATTTAGCGGAGGTTGTGAAACAGCAGCCTCCGACGCTTTTGGGGATCATAACTGCTCCGATCGTTGCCATTTTGCAGCATTTGCTCAAGTTCGGGAACACAGTTGCCGGTATTGAGATCGCTGTGTTGGTTCTAACGGAAATTGGAGTCGGATTGTTGAAGGGATTGTTAAGTGTTACCATGTATATTGGTAATTTGTTTTGAATGACTTTAATTAACTTTTAAATTTGTGCGAAATAGGTATAGGAGATGAAGTTATTTTTTTTTGGACTGGCCTAAAAATCATCTTAAGATTTTGTATAAAATTGAATTAGCATGGTAGTATTATTGCATTAAAAAATGATTTAATTTAAAAAAAAAAAAAAATAATTTGTTCAGTTACGTCTTTTTTCCACCAAAATAACTTATTTTTAACAGGGTGACCATTTTATATACATTTTTTTCATTAGACTTGAATTGGCCCTAGAAAAAATGTCTTTATTTCTTGTACTGTTGATATTTCGATTATTTTAAATAAGGCTTATTTCCTAATGATAACTTTCATATCATTGCATTTGAACTAAAAATATTTAAATTAGAATTATAATTAATAAAATCAGTATTACTACTATAAGAACAGAAACTAATATAACTAAAAATAATTGGTTTAAATAATATAAAAAAAAATTAAATCACTGAAAAAAATTAACATAAAATAAGATTAGTTAAAAAAACATGAATCCTGGAAAATACTCATACTGTTAGGCTGACTAAGGCTTTCGTTGTGATTTATAACTGTTTTTTTGACTTTTGGGTGTATGTAGTGAGTTATTTGAATTGATATGAAGAATATCTATACCCAGAAGCCAAGAAATGATATGTTTCCGAAATGGCAAATTATCTGTGGAAAGTATTTTTTATTATAATTTAAGATTATTTATTATCATTGTCTACATCTTTAACAAATATAATTAATCTATTGTAAAAATGAATAGGCTAGTCTTTTATAGTATAGTTATTTTTACTCATAACTTAATTTTAAGATTTTTGTATGATCAAAAGATGTAGCTGATTTACAATAAAGTTTTTGCTATTAATTTTTTTGTATTATTTATTTTTCAGATCAAAATAATATAAAATATGTATTTTAAATTGATTTTTACGATAAAATTCAAACAGATATCCAGTTAGTACATTTTATAATTTTTTTTAAATCATTGGAGAAAAATATAAAAAACAATTTATTGAACCTTAAAAATATATGGTTACCGGTTATCCCTGAAAAAGTTCAGGGTTCGGGTTAATGAAAAATACGGATTTTTTTGGGTTTGGGGTTGGGTTCAGGTTCAAAAACTCCTTGATTGGGATCCACAACAAATTTTGAATTGAAATAATGAGAACTATTGGTATGGCTAATATATAAATAAATACATACAAAATCGATCGAATCTCAACTACAATATATTTATTCAACTCGCGAATACCTGTAATTATTTAATTATCAAATCATCATTAAGTAATTGAATAAATAATCATATATGCACGTCACATATCTTTATACTATACTAGCGCATGCGTAAAGGGATAAGAGTCTGTTATGAGCAGCATGAAAAGTAACCATATGGTTTAATAGTAATTCCATAGAGGTATCCACTATCCAGTAAAATCATACTGGATCTGTGATGAAGATTTTATGAACGTATGCAAAATAAAACACATCAATGTAATATAAGTATAATAGCTTTTTATTGTTTTGTAGTTCACAAAAGGTAGACATTTGAGTATTTTTTTTCAGCACTAGTAAAGATTACAGCCATGATCTACATTATAAACGGCCTAGTTTTTCATTTATTTAAATAAATAATATCATCTATTTAACAAATAAATAAATTATTTTAATTATAACTCTAATTAGACTAAAATTATTTTAAGCGTAAGATTTCATGTTCATTGTATTCAAAAACATTTACTGTTTATAAAATTTATACATTTCCGAATACAATAATGACCGAAAAAGTGCAAAAAGGTTTAAACATTAGGCTATAGAAAGGGGCTCAAAATGTTGAGTAATGCAAGAAGAAGTAAATCCTTGATGTACTCACATTTAAGATCTATAGCTGAATGTTGATCATAGATTTTGCAAATACAATAATAGAGCGAATGTTTTATATGGTACAGTATGAGCAAGATTTAAATATGTACAAGAATTATTACAAGAATGTTTTGATTATAAATTTACACAGGAACAAAATATCTAAAACATACGTTATAACAAAAAATATTTATTATTTGTTACCAGGTATTATTATATACAGACATTCATGTACTATACCTAAATATTTCGCGTATAAATATACATTTGTAACAGTTATTTCAATTACACAAATAAATTACATTCCCACATTTATATAGGTTTTTAAAATATAAAAATCAACATACTTTAAAAATAAAAAGTTGTTCGCTATATTTTCAATTTTAAAAATATATCTGTGCAGAATATAATTTTGGTGTTAATTTTTATGAAAAAACAATTTAAATTAATTACAAATATATATCTTCTGCGGTTTTAGGAAATATTTACTTTTAACAAAAATATTAGCATATATTTTAACTATTTAAAATTTGCTCCTGAGTCAATTTTTTATACATATATACAAGATAAAAGTATATATACTTTATACATTTTAGTGGGAGCAATTATTTGAAATATAAAATCTAGTTTCGATATTTCTTAAATGAGCATTTTATTTTGAAATATCGTTTTTTTAAAGTAAAATATATATCAGTTTTATGGCTTACCATAATATTTAATTAAATACATTTATAGAAACAATATATATTATATCTATTTTTATAAATAAAAATTGAATATTATAGAACATTTATAAATCCACAATAAGTAAGATTATCACAATAAACATAAGCCAATAGTAATTATGAGCAAAATATACATAATTTTTTGAGTTCAATAAGTCAGTGTAGAGGCAAGAAATACAAATGGGTAAGTGATTTTAATCTAAAGAAAAAAGAAAATAGGGAATTTAATGTAAAAGACTGTGATAAAAAATTACCCATGCTGTTTTTCCATTTTCTTTATAAAAGAAAAGTATTTTATAAAAGAAGTGGTATGTTTAATATAAAATAGAAAATATAACGAAAATAGAAATACGAAAAAATATTAAAAGAATTTTTTTAAATTATTCAGTTCTATAAACTGTGCTATAAATATAGAAAGAATATCCTAGTCCATATTTTCAAATAAAAGTAACGATACCTCGTTTTTATATTTTTTTCGAGTTTTCAGTGAAATGAGTTCCTTTTGTTTATGGCAAGTGAAAAACAAAGAAATGCGCTAGAGATTTAAATATAAGATAATTTATCGTGTTCCTTAAATCACGGGTAATATTGTTTAGGCTTCAAGAAAGAGAAAACTGCAGTGATGAAAGTTTTTTGTTTGTTGTTTATTTTTTAAAACAGAAAAACTTTTGTGAGAAGTTATATTATCATACCGGGTGTTTTTTAAAGACTTTCCAGCGGATTATTTCCAAAATAACGAAAGTTTCATGGTTTCGAGGGCGCTAAATAGTACTAAATACTGAGATAAAATAAACAACGTTTGTTTGAAATTTCTGGATTTTAAATAATTTTTTACTCAAAAACTACACATTTAAAAAAATAAACGCACGAGGTAAAAATTGCTTAGATTTAAGCAAAGATTATCACACATGTTTTTTAATTGGTATTTTTTTTTAAATTTAAGAAAATTTTCTTTATAATATATCATATGAAAAATAACCTTAATCATTTTTTACAAATATTACCTATACAAGTATTGGTTTCATTAAATTAAATAAAAAAATAAATAAAATTTAATCAGTTACTCCTTGTAAAAAATATTCCCTGCATAAGCTATTACTAGAATGCTTGGAACCTGTGATTATTATTTGCTATATCACAAATATTAGACGAGTTTCTGATACCTAATCGTAAATTAAATGGCTGACTACATTTTTGTCGATATTTTTATTTTAATACGAATTTTTTTGATTAGTAATCTTAAGAAAAAGAAATTGAAGTATGGTGATAGGATAGAAAATCTTATATAGAACTAACTTAAAACTTTACTTAAGAGTAAAGTCAGAATCGGATTGTACTACAATTAAAACGTGAAGGAAATTTATATAAAATACTCTTTCGATCATGATATTTTTTTTCAAAATATTCATCTTAGTAAAAACTTAATTTGGTGCCAATCGGATCAGTGTTTTTGGAAATATTCAAATTTTCGTTTAACAAAGTATTGTATAAGTGTTTTATTTCCGCATTCAACTTTAAATTGATGACAATTTTTTAACAGGTTAATTTTCTTGATCTCGTCGTTTTCGCTACAAAACAACATTTTGAAAAATCATTCCACACGACACAGTTACAATAATAGGTTTTATATTTGTACAATAATATTTAACGAGCAGCAAAATAAATTTTATAAAACATTGTTTGAAATGTAGGAAAACACGAAATTCAAACGTACTGTTATTTTTTCATCAAATACTATTGTTTCAGCACATAACAACTGTTATTGATTAACGCAAGTTTAAATAAATATACAACACTGGATTTAGGTAAGGTAGCTTGGAATATATACGTTCTATATATGTATTTACATGAAAATAATTCATTTTCGATTAGGTTCACTTACATTGCAAAGTTTTTATATAGAAAATATTGAATATTTAAAACTCAGTAGGTCCTATTGTATATTTTTTATTGTTATGGGTACTGATACAAAAAGTTTTTTTTTTCTTTTTTATACTTCTAGTAGATACATGAAAGTATAGTAATGATGAAAATTTTTATAAATCAAGATTTTGATGGAAATATCTATTATTTGACCTTCACTGCATATATCTATTTTAAATATTGTACTAATATAAAAAAATGATAAAACAATGGTGATATTTTAATATTTATGATCTATATGAGATAAATTCTGGTAGTAATGAAAAATATCGTAATACCAGAAACGAACGTAAAATCTTGTCAATTTTTGAAGTCATTTTGAAACGGTTTGAAATAGGAAAATATGTTATAGGTAAATCAAAATAAAAGTTGTAGTAAATATTATAATATAATATTATATTATAAACATGATTATGATTAGGTATAAGTCATGTACTGGCCAAAGCAGTTTATTTATTAATTCGAGTTAAGTAAAACCCACCATACTTAATTAAATTAAACGAAGAAGTTGTCAGAAAAGGAGATAGTAAATTATTTTTATATAAAAAAACAAAACCCGATTGCGCTAAAACATGTAACAAAATTGTTATAAACAAGTTGTTTTTAAACGGAAGAAGTTTAAAAGAGAAATGCGACATACCTTTTTTTCTATTCAACTTTTTCCTTTACGGACAACTTGTTTATAACTTTTAGTCGTCATGTTTTAGCATAGTCGGGTTTTAGTTTTTTAAACTTTTATTTTAATGCATTTTTTAGATCTATTAACAAGCTACCTACAAACTAGTTTATTGTTTAATAGCCTTTTATTTTGCTTATGGTTTTTCTCCAGTAACGGATAAAATAAAACCAGTTATACATAAGCACGCAATGATGGACATTTGCTAATGATTACAAAATAATAAGTACTACGACACAAAATACTGATATAAAAGAATAAATCATTAAATTTGAAACAATGTAAAGCAGTTGCTATGATAATATAATAATTATTAAGGTAGTTCTCATGCTACAGTACCAACAAAAAGTTACGCTCATTATACCATAGTAAAATATCGAAAATAATTGCGTTGCTACAGAGAATTTTTGATCAAGTCTATACCCAAAGCCGTCTATACAGATTATTATAAACACAATCATACTATGAATATATTTTCATTATTTTATGACTAAACGCTTCGACAGATTTTGATAAAAAACTACCAAACAGTAAAGGGTTATTATTATGATATGTGATAAAAAATTCAAAATGATTGACGGTTTTGTTTTTGAAATATAATTAAATTTCAAATATGAAACGGTCAATCATTTTGTTTTTGAAATACAAGGTCAATCATTTGGAATTTTTTATCACACATCAGAATAATAAACCGTTATTGTTTGATAGTTTTTTTATCAAAATCTATCGAAGTTTTAGTCATGAAAATGGACATAATACGAACTTAATATAGCGGATACGTACAAAAGTGGCAAACTTTAATGACAATTATCTCGAGTTTAAAACGGTCGATCTCTTTAAAATTTCACGATTGGATAGATATCATTATTCTTTTTATGCCCTGATTTTTTTTTTTAATTCTATCGAAATGACGTTTGCACGAGAACTACCTTAATAAATAAATTATACTAATTATTAGTTTAAACGGCGACCAAATTGACACCTATTGGCGGATTGTCATCAAATCACGCTGTAAGACAGTTAAATGTATATATTTAGATTAATATTCAGAAATGGTAGTTATAAAATATCAACAAATATTTCTAATTCAGTACATTTAATTTAAAAATAGCTATTACCGGGGTCATATCCAAGACTGGTGCCAGTACCTTATTTTCGATTAATTTAATTAATAACCAAACGTCACTATAATTTTATCCAGAACTACAAAAGTAGCTTAATGCGGTACTGTCATAAAGCACCCCATATGTTTACGTATTTTTCAAAAATTGAATATTTTTACGATCAAAGCGATCGTCGTTGGGTTTGTTTGTCATTTGATATTTACATTACAGCTTATAAAATGGCGTACAGCTGATAAAATGTTTGGGGTTTGGAAAATGTTAGGTGATCAGATTTTTTATTTTATTTTAAATTTTAGACGCGTATGAGGGTAGTTGTTTTCAGTGCTTCCATATAGATCTTTTTGTGCGGCTCACTGGGTTACACGTATATGGGTATTTACTTGATTGTTTTTTCTTTTTGATTCGTTAAACGGATTCGTACTTTCCAGACAGATTTTAGAATTTTCTAAAAAGTCATTTGTTCATTTATATCTATATAATGTGTTAGTTGTTTGAAAAGTTTGTAACGATTTTAAAGGGTATATCTCAAGACGATTTTGACGTAAAAATGAGCACTAATATGCAGAGATTTTTTACTAACAATTCGAAAGTTATTTTCCGGAACTAATAATCGTAGGGCAATAAATAAAACGACAGCATATTTATATTTTGTATATTTTACCTAGTCCCATTTAAAATAAAATTTTAACCCTCTGTTTCTCAATCCTAAAATACAGTAGCATAAAAAAATTAAGCCAATTTCCATTAAAAAAATTAATCTTAAAAAAGTTACATTACTACGTTATACCAGTGGTGAAGCGTCCATGGAAGCAGGGGAAGCAGTGCTTCCCTTTCTTTATGGGTAAATTAATACAAATCTGTGTTTTCAGTTAATAAATAATTTAAAAATATTATTAGAATATTCATCTTTATGCGCAACCCAAATATTTTAACCAAAAGTCAAAAATAGCATTTAATATTAATTTACACGTTCAATTATAAAACTATAATACCTCTACTACGTCTTGTTTTCTTGTATTTTAGTCGATATTTGTATGACGAATTGAAGTTCACTACTGGAAATTTCACTAAAATTTTTTGAATTTTTGATTTCGTTAAAAGTATGTTTATTATATAGAAAATGACGTGAAAAGTTGAAATTTTCAAACCGCAGGTCTGTATCTCAAACCGTTGTTGAGATATAGCCTCCGAAAGTTTCAGTTTTTTCAAAATTTTGAAGAAAAATGGCCATAACTTGTGAACGGATGGTCGGAATTGATTTTAGTTGACGGATTTGGAATCAGCGTGTCAAAATCTATGTAGTAACATGTACAATACTTTAAAACTCGAAAAAAAAATTTTCGCGAAAAATCGAAAAAATTCAAAGGGGTATACCTTAAAAAAATGTCGATTTTTGACCAAATTTTTTTTGTCGGATTTTAAAGTATTGTACATGTCATTATATAGATTTTGACACGCTGATTTCAAATCCGTCAACTAAAATGCGGTTTGAAAATTTCAATTTTTTACGCCATTTTCTATATAATAATAATACTTTTAACGAAATCAAAAATTCAAAATTTTTTAGTGAAATTTTCTGCAGTGAACTTCAACTCGTCATACAAATATCGATTCTTTTATTACATTATTCAATATTTTATCAATTGTCGATCCTCTCGTACCCGCCCTCGAACATATGATTTGTACGAAATTATGTGTACTAACAAATAAATTATATAGCCTCTTACAATAATAACGACAAGTCACAAAAAATGTATTGCATTTAAATCACTTTATAAATATACAAATATGTTATATGTAGAATTCCCGCTGTGTCCTGATTGAACGATAATATATAATTAGTTGACACAATTACACCCCATTCCTGTATTATGTATGGCGGATGATTATCGTTAATAATTAAATATAGAATATTAAATTGACCCGACATAATTTAGCATGACAAACGGGATTGTGATTTAATTAACAGGGCCGTAATCAATTTAATAATGCTATTTTATATTTTGCATGTTATAGTTAAGTACATTAATTAACTATGTGCAGTAGAGATTCGGATGTACGTGATTTAATTGCTTAAAAGTGAGTTTTCAATATCAGTTATACATTATTGTCTTTTTAACCAGCAGGGGTTATGCGTTTGACACGTATATTGTTTGTATGTTTGTATGTTCTATTGTAGTTCTCTAAGCATCAACTGATCTTTATTAGGTTTTTTTTCATATTTAAGCAGATTTTACTGAGTTGGTGATAGATTATATTCAGTGGTTCTTAACCAGTGTTCCACGAAAATGTTACAAGTCCTTCGCGAAATAATAAAAACAATTTAAAAGCAGCGTTACCGATCCCGATTTTTATCCCTACCGCTTACAAAACATTTGAGGAGCTGTGTTTAATCTTATTTCAGTTGTTTTACAGAACAATTAAATGATCAGATCATTATTAGAAGAACGTATTGATCATTACTTTTCTTCTCTAAATACATAAAATTACGATTGGATTCAAAATCCATTTACTGCAGTTAATAACTATGTCGAATTACGAATTTTTATTTCATGAAGAAGAATAGTTAGTTTGTCGACGGATCGTATTGAACTTGAATTTTTGTGCAAGCCGAGTACCCAATTATTTTCATAAAAGCAGACAATTTTGCTTGAGTTTTCAACATTAAAACTAAAAAAAGTGAAAGATGGGAATATTGATAAAAAAAATTGACATTTTTTTCTAGAAATATTAATTTCCTTAATTAATGTATTTTACGAAAATGTTTTGTGAGTAGGAAAAAGTATAGAAGTCATTTGCCAAATAAAACGGAGTTTCAATTAAAATTATATTCCGAGTACATCTCTGTATTTTACAATTGATTGTATATTGTCTATACCTATCTATTATATGTACCCTTTTAGAATTTAAAATATGAATATGCAGACAGAGAAATTTAATATTTTAGCAGCAAATATAAAAGTTGATGTATTGGAAAAATGTAAATAAAAAAACGAGTAAAAATAAATACAGAATATACAAAATAGCAGCATGTAATTTTATACACGAAAAAATATATAACTGCAATCTTCAATAACCATTAGAAAAAATCAATCAATATATTTTTTCGCTGATGGATAGTAACTAAAAAATAATATATTAATTATTCGTTCAGGGTCTTTTTGCATACTTACATAAGGTACTGGCACCGGTCTTGAACAACACCCCAATGGTGGACATTTTTAAATTAAATGTACTAAATTAGAGAAATATTTGTTGATATTTGATTTACTGGATATTAATCTATATACATTTAACTATCTTACAGCATGATTTGATGACAAATGATCATTTTGTTTAAAAATAGTGGAAAAATAAACATCGCGGTTTCTTCAGACTAACAATAAAAATGTATTTTCTTATGTAAATAATTAGTGAAGCGAATAAATTTAACGATTCTTTATTTTATAACTTTTGTATCATAGTAACATACTTATCATTTTATAATCTTCTCATCACTGGGTGTTCATTACTGGTTTACGTTGTTCATTATTGGAGAAAAAACATAAACAAAATAAAAGGCTATAGTTTAAAAAAACAAACTATATTTGCGGACTTTGGTAATTAAATTAATTTAATAAAGAGGAACTTGTTTTATTAATAACATAAATAAAGTAGCCTATCTGTCCAAATAACAATATATCTTACTCTTAATACGTTCAAGACTGGTGCCGGTATCTTATTATTATTTGGTTATTTATCACGCAGAATATGCAAACAACAAAATTATTCAGTATCGTTTTAAATTAATTAACATTAATTTATTTTAATAATAATGAGATAGTTTACACGTTCTGTACACCAAAATTAGACAATATTTGTTAACCTGCAGACGCATATAACTGATATACTTTGAAAACAGACATACACCTATATACGTAATTTTCATTTTAAACAAATACATTCATTACTATAATGTCAATACAGTTTAGTTTTATCTAGTTGCAACTATTGAGATTCCACTTTATACATATAATATGTATATATG
Source organism: Sialis fuliginosa (assembly GCA_961205875.1). NCBI lineage: Eukaryota > Metazoa > Arthropoda > Insecta > Megaloptera > Sialidae > Sialis > Sialis fuliginosa. Next base: position 14,299,234 of record OY540817.1, read on the forward strand.
CAGATGTAGGTATATATTTGTTCAGAGAGTTAGGGTATAAACACGTGTATTTAGTATTTATTTACATTGCTGTTCAAAAGGGGGAATTAATTACTGCTTACAATAATATAAATTAAATAAACCGTTGTTTATCATCAAAAATAACTAAGGTAATGGAAAAAAATTGAGATAATACATTTAATCGTTTATTAATGAGCTGGAATGGGGTGTTTGTTAAATAATGAATTTTTATTATGCAATTTTTTGTATGTTTCGTCAACTTTGTAAATTATATACACGTAGTGTACAGGTGTTCAAAATAAAATGCTACGAATTTTTATTTCTTAAATTAGATGCTTTTAGAAAAGAATTTCAGAGAAAAGTAATTCATTATAGAGGGAGCATTATTATATCTTTTTTGTGGGTGTAAGAGTTTAGATTTACACGCGTTTCAATAGCAATGGATCTTAAAGAGAGTGTCTTTAAGATTTTCATAATGATAGTAATGTTATTGAAATTTGAAACACCTATAAGTCTAAGCTCTGACATTATTTTATGCTTAGGGGATTTATATTTGATAAAAATAGATTTTTTATAGTGTAATTTGTATATTACACATTATTAGTTGACTTGTTACACTGTTTGAAACCGCGCATAAATGTACTAAAAAATAAAAAAAGGATATTCGTACGTTGGAGCCAATAAAATTGCTAGACAAATCCGGATATAACAACTAGCTTTGCTAGAGCTAGGGAGCTTACAATTAGGTTGCGACATTTTTAACAAGTTGCATATTTGAGATCAAAATTTTCATTCACATAAAAAAAGTGAAATATTAAAAAATCGATTATTATTTTTGAGTCGCATATACACGTATTAATAATAAATTTGAAAAACAATTCTCCGAGAATCGTCGTTCAGTTCTAAGTACTTTTTTATTCTTGTTATTTTTCTTAAAAATTTATAGTTTTCAAGTAAAAAATGTTTGTTTTGCTCCATATAATAAAATATCGATATGGAGAACTATACATGATTTCCATGTTCTTTAATATGTTTTTAAATAATTTTTAATATATGAAAAATTTCAATGGGATTTGTCAGAAATAAAAAACATCTGCCAAGTAAATGCACAGTGCTTCCTCGTGCTAAATTCACTAAAACCGATAGTGTTCAGATAAATTACCTGGCATTGGTTAACCATTTAATTTTTATACAAATTTTACTAAAAAATCTTAGTTCGAAATTTTTCTTAAAACGCACCTGAATATTTTTTCATATATTTTTAATTTTTTGACAATTTCAATCTAAATCTAAATTTATGAAAATGTCAAAATGACATTTAAAACGTCAAAATGACATTTAAAACGCCAAAGTGACATTTAAAACGTCAAAATGACACTTAATATATCCAATCAAATATCAATTTAGAAAAACAAAACACGAATTTTTAAAATTAATTTAGATAAATCTTTGTAAGGGAATATTTTACAACAAACGTAGTAGACCCATATTATAGAAAATTTAATTCTCTATAAAAAATATTCTATAAAATTTTCTCATAACATGTGTCGTTCTTGAGATATCTTGAAAAAATAAATATTTTGGGGTGTCACCCCTCCCCCTTACATACGATTTTGATGATTTTGAAATGGGACCGTCCTCAAGCCAGACCCAACTATCTGACCAAGTTTCAACAATATCGGTTCAGTGGTTCATGAGTTATGCGTGTGACAAGGATTCAGGGGACAGACGGACGGACGGACACACGGACACACGGACAGACAGACAGACACGGAACGAAAAGTGTTTGTCTTGACGTGAAATGGATAAATAAATTTAAAATTTTGAAATTGGAGAACTTTTTTTTTGTCTCAATCTCAAACGATCACATAGCTTCTCGTATCTTCGATATTGCGAGGAAGCAAAAATCACTTTGTATTATAAATATTAGTTTTCTATAATGTCAAAAACATAACACATTTCGTTGCATTTGTTTCCAAGGCAACATTAAATAGTGATATATTAATTAGTATTTAAAATTAAAATTTTGAGGGTGATTTTCTCCTCTTCAATAGCTGTTTAAGCACGTACAAATAATAAATGTTCAATTGAGCTACAAATGTACCAAGTCTTATTAATATTAGTTAGATAATACTCGCAACGTTCACTTTTTAGACGAAAAAGTTAGAAAATTTCGAATATTTCCAAAACCCCTAATCCGATTAACACCAAAACCAATAGGTCTGGAGTACTCACTGACACAAACATTTTCTTCAAAAATAATTCAGATTGGTGCATTTTTACAGTAGTTATCGTGAACGAAAGAAAAATCTTCATTCAGACACACAAACACACACACAGACACACGCAGAGCCGCCATGCGGAAATTAACTTTTCTTTAAGTTTTGAAGGTAGTACAATCAGAATCTACTCTTATCTCGGACACGATTTTTCGACGGTAACATGGAAGTAAAAATAAAAATAAATGAACTATATTTATTAGTTAGTTTCGTTATACTATGTACGAACAGGGCCGGCCAAACGGTCAGGCGACCCAGGCGACAGCCTGGGGCGCCAATTTCGTGGGGGCGCCAATTGTTTTAAACTTATTTTCTATATTCTGTTCTAGGGCGTCAAATTTAAGCTGTATATATTTTTTGAATAATAGTTTTGATTTTTAAATTAAAATTGATAAAAACTTATTTGCGATCGGCTATGATAGAAGATAGGTTGAATAATTTGGCTATTCTTTCAATTGAAAATAAAGTTGTAGCAAACCTCAATCTTGAGACAGCAATCGAAAATTTTGCAGACATGAAAGCCAGTAAGAAATCTTTTATATAAATTTAGTTATATATTATTTATCAATTATATGTTATATTATATTATTATATTACACTAATGAATTAATAAAAAGTGTATTTAATGGTATTTTTCATTTTTCTATACATTTTATTCATTTCGATAATTTTCTCACACGTTTTTTTTTTTGTGCTGATAATTTTTAATGATCGTCACTGTAGCGTAGGGGGGGAGGGGGGGGGGCGTCAAAAAAATCTCGCCTGGGGCGCCAGAATCGCAAAAGCCGGCTCTGTGTACGAATATATCTAATTATCAATTAATAGAACAACTAAAATTGTTAATTAGTAAAAATTAATCACTCCTCTATCGAACTCCATTCGTTTAATTAAAAAGCAAAAAAGTGTTCATTACTTAATGAACAAAATAAAAAATAAATGTTTTTTCCAGATAATTTTATTATATTACACAGAATGTAACAAACAGTGAAAATAATTGAGCTAAAATCACTGAAAAATAAAACACTGTCTGCACGGATGAAATAGCAAATAAAGAACAATAAAATCACGTATATAGTTCTGAAAAATTTCATGTATGAAATTCGGTTTTGTGTGTTATAGCCAACATGGCACTAATTAAAAAGTTTAAAGTGAAAGAATCGCGTTAGTTCCACTGTCCATAGGCGCCGATAGTATATATTTTAAGAAATCAAAATTTTCTCATCCAGTTTCTTACTGCCCTAGTTAAAATTCTAAACTCGGAAATATAAATAAGTATAAACTATTAATATTCTTTATAACTTTTACCTAACACATTTTTATGAACTAGACTAATTTTTGGTCTCCGATTTCAAAATTTCTATTTGATCTTTCTATTTCAAATCTTATGATATTTACAATAACGAGCCGGTCTCGGTCTGGTCTCAGTTCAATCATCAGTACTAGAATGATAGAAGATGAACTGAAGTTCCTATTCACACTATGGGTACAATCCATACCAGGTTCGATCACGCTCCAGTAAAATATTTTTCGATACTATATTGTATCGGAGCGTGATTGGACCGAGATCTGACCGATATCTATAGTGTGAATGATTTCATTGTTTATTTATATTTGATTGGAGCGAGACTGGACCGAGACCGGCTAGATAGTCTGGATCGATCCTAAATCTTTATCAGATAATTGAACGGAATTTAATAAAACTTTTTTAGTTGGGTCTGGCTAGTAGATAATCCTATAAATAATCAAAATCGGACGAAATTGTGATTTAAACTTTTGTAGTTTATTAGAATTCCATTTGCAAAAAAAATTACTTTATAAGCAGCAAATGGATATGGTTTCAGTTTTCATCTAAAAGTAAGTAGGACCAGATGTCAACAGAACCAATTCGTTAAAAAACGTAAATTGTAAAGGTAAATAAAGTAATAAAAATGATTTAGGAATGGCACATTAATGGTACATTAAGGACGATTTTCTAAAAGTCGGCGCCTATGACGCCGTTATTGAGAGAGTGACTTTTTATTTTATATCACAGTCTTTTACGTAGGTTTTACAAATATCAGAATTATAGTAAAGACATTTTGATAAATTTGAAGCCTTTTTCTATTTCCGCCCTAGTTCTTTGGTTAGCTAGCGGTTGAAAGTGACTTTGTAAAGGTAAATACATATATATATAAGACCACCATAGAATTACAATTTAACTAGAAAGAGTAGAGTAGCTACGAGAAGTAGAAAACATATACCATTTATAATTTTTATTCCACTATGGAAATTAAAAACATTGTGGCCTTTCTTATATCTGCCTCTAGATTTAACAGTGATTGAGTTTTCCAGTTATATTCTATTTCTATGAGGGACGTACATTTAAACATATATTTTTCTTATATTTTTATGAGAAACTGTTGTTTAATCAATTTTTATTTGATTATGGATCTGGTTTTCTATAATTTTGGAATATGTGAAGTAAAACGAAATGTTATACCTGTATTTAAATGCAAGTTTTAGATTTAAAATGATATGTTATTTTTCTTATTTATTATTTTATAGATTTTTTAATAAATTGAATTTTGTTTATACCTGCCGTTTACAGATTTACTGTTTGAATGATTTCGATTTTGAATTATTAATATTCGATATAAGTAATATCTATTCGTATGTATACAGGGCGATTTATTTATGTAAATTTAAATATTGTTTTTAGGTAGCCTTTCTCTTCTTTATGACTTTATAACTATGACGTTATGAAACATTTTTTTCTCTTTACTATAACAAAACATATTTGTATTTAAAATAAATTAAGTTAATTTTGAATTATTGAAAAGTAATCAAATAAATAATTAATAAATAGGCACTAGATGACATTTTAATCCCAATTCTTTAAATCTCGTTAAAACATATATTTTTTATATTTTTAATAATTTTGGCACTTTATATTGGTTTTAAGCATAACCTTTCAATCAATAGCCTACATTATTAAATATGTTAAATTATTTTTTGAATAATTGAACAATACATAGTTGTTAAATATTTTTATTTGACAAGAAAGAAAAAAATATATCTTTACAATGATACCAACCTGACCAATTTGACATTTAGAAACGGTTTCATGACGTCATATTAAAAAAAACTGCCTAAAAAGTGCATTTGTATTTCTCATTGAACTTTTGATTAACCATGTATATATATTAATTTTTTTTATTGTTGATATGAAAGACAAAACATTTTTTATCGTCCAAAAAAATATTTTATATTGAAATAATGTCAGAAAGATAACATATCAATGCTATATGTAAAAAAATTAAGAACGATGTATTGCATCTAATAAAACTTTTTTACTTATCAACAAAAGATATTATTTTGTTTACTAATTATGAATGCAAATCTATTATTTGATTAGTGGTTTATTCATGGATATAAAATACTGCAGACTCTTTTCAATTTATGACCAATAATGATAATAAATATAAAGTTGTCAAGAGGAAAATTTCTCTGTATCCTACTTTTTTACATTTTGACGCCTAAAGCTTTCATGGCTGATAAAGCTATCTATGAAAACAAAGCTTGTTGCAGCTGTTGAAAAATAATCTAACGAAATGTTGGGTAAATAAAATTTTAATTATTATTATGTTGTTTGTGCAGATTTTTCAACTTTCTAATATAAAAAATCTTATGGCCATAAGTTGTACAGAGTCTGTATTGATATATTTTAATACTATTAATGTGCGTTTAATGATTACATTTACAGTTTAATTGTGGTTTGATAAGTATATTGCTCTATTGGATATGGGTGTATTTCATTTTGAAACATTTATTCTAGAATTAATCTACTTGTATTATAACTGTATGTATGTATGTATAGTCCGATTTACAAAAATTGTCTTAAAATTTATTAGTAGTCGCTTGCTCGATATGGACTCGGTACTATTAAAAATAAATTAAAAGACATCTTTTGTGGATCGTACTTTATATGAAGTACTATTATATTATATGAATATTGTCATAAATTGGAAATAATTTTAAACTACAAAGTAATTATTGCTGTGATATACAATTCTTTAAAAAATATAAATAAAAAATGCGATGACGAAATTATAACAGTAGTATTATAATATTATATTATTCCCTACCTTTTATTTGATATGGATATATTTATTATAAATTAATATTTTCTATTATTATAGTTCTATTTAAATTGAAATGAACTGTTGATAATACGAATTGTGTTAATAATAATTTCCCTTTAATAGTTTTATTTTTAAAATTTATTCCACTGTCAGTTATACACATGTATACAAATACCGATTAAAAATAAAATGAAATTAAAAAATACACATTTTGATATGTACCAATACGGTCCCACACATTTATTTATTTTATTTTGATATTAAAAAAAAAAACATAGACAATATTGATTTAATCAAATTTATATTTGATTTTGATATTTTGGTATTATCAAATTGTTTTATTCTTCTTTTAAAATTTATTATTAATTTTTTCAATCAATGTTAGATACACTTCTCATTAAGAATGGACTTTTATAGTTATATTAGTCACAACTTTTTACTTAAATTTAAACAATTCCCTGTATTTTGAAAAAATACACTGAAAATTAGAATCACCCACCACATGTCTTAAATAAACCAATTAATTATTATTTACGATAAAATCCAGCACCTGAATAACCAGGCACTGCGTTGGACTACGCACCAATTCGCATGATTTTCTTGAAGGCTTTACGGAACTCAGGATTGAAGATGGTGTAGATGACCGGGTTGACGAAGCTGTTCATGTAACCTAGCCACGTGGTGAGGAGGAAGGCCGCAACACCGGGCTGACAGTTCAGGTTCAGCTTGCTGCACGTCGCGTCCATGATGTTGCACGTGAAGAACGGTACCCAGCAGATCAGGAATGCGCCTGGAACAAACATTGTATGCTTAGAACGTGTTGCTATTTACATATGTGAAAGAAATTGCTACACGTACACTTGTCGAAAAAACTCAATCATTTTTAATCACCGTTAAAATCCTTAATATATATAAAGCGTAACGTCTCTCTGTCTGTCTGTCCGTTAGTGCACTTATAACTCGAGAACCACTTATCCGATTTACGTGTTTTTAATTCATAGATATGTTATCTAGTCAGGTTATAGGATATATTTTGTTACGTTAGGTAACATAAGGAATAAGCATTAACGATAATAGTAAATCAAGTCGGAAAAAAGTTTGCCACCAGCGCGCTCTTTTGCAATACGCTGCCTAAACCGTTAAATATTGAAACAAATAATGTAGTACAGAATTGTGTAGAATCAAAAGATCTAAAATAAAGTCCACGATACCATATATGTACATGCGACAGAAGTGCCGCGTCTGAGCGGAGCAGAGGGAAAGATTCGCATGCGCTCGGCCGGCATTCGGACTCCCTCGGCTCGGCCGTTGTTTTTTGGTCGTCAATTGTTTACTTTGTTTTCAATAATCAACTTTTAAATTTAAACAGAACAAAAATTTTTTGGACTTTTTGTTCTGATTCGTTTTTGTTAGGTAATTTAGATGTTGATTAGTTATTATTATAATAATAACATCGTGTTTGTACTTAATTCAACTATATTTTTCTAAAATTCTAAACAATAATTCCGTAGTCCACGCGAGCGAATTCGCGGGCACAGTTTCTTATACATATATAAAAACTTCAAAAAGAATAAATAAATAGTCCAGTGTTGAAGACACAAATAAAGAAATTAATTCAAGCGTATTTCTGGAATTAAGTCGATTAATGTGTCTACATTTAAATAAATAAAAAAGTTCAAACTGATAAGAGGAAGCTTCTTATCACTTTAAACTTTTTATTTTATTTTAGTGTACACACATAAACCTATTTAATTCCAGAAATTCGCTTTTAATTGTTTGTTTGATTAAAATCTTTTGTAACTCCTTGGACTAAAATTATTTTGATAAAGACTATATTTATACTTATTTTGACTAATTACTACCTTTTCTGGCCCTTGAAGAGGGCTATGACTAATATCTTTGACCATAAACTTAGGTAATATATAAAAATGAAAGATTTTAGTTTCAATGGGGGGTTGAAAATATTTTCGGTAGATATATATAGTACATTTTTTATCATAAAACTCTATCTTTAATAGTTTGGGTGTAAAAAATAGTAGACGGGTGGTCTGGAACACCCGGTATAATAATATATATTATATATAATAATAATTTTCGGTGGAATAACTTTATTGTGCTAAAGAAGATGAAGAAAACTGCTATGTGCTAATGCTTCCCAAAGAATACTGATAGTACCTATGATTGAAAAATCTGCTATTTGAAAGTAAAATGTATCAAGTAATATTATTACATTTTTATTGTTCCTGAAAAAATATATGTATGTCGTTGACATAGCAGATTTTGCACGCGTAAAATTATGTTGAAATTATTTTATACAAAATAGTATAACAAATTTTGATTTTTAGATATTATAAAGGTGTGTTACTTTGTAACAACATCCATCAGTCATTGTATCAAAAGAAAAAGAAAGATAGATCACATCAACTTGACCTCAACAAAATCAATCATTGATGAGACGTCAGAATGCAAGAATATTAATTTATTAAAACAAAAAATATGGTTTCTAAAATCGGTAACTTTTACGTGTTAAATATTTAATTAATAATAAATTAAGTTACAATTGAAAAGATCGACTTATGGAGTAAGTAATTATTTGGCACAGTATTTAATAAGTTTTAAAATATAAAATGTTTCCGAGAATTCCGTAAAATTTCTAAAGTAAATAATCGAAAATGTTTTCAATATAATATCGAAAGGATTTTAAATTATAAAAGTTATTGGCATCAATGAAAAGTATGACTTTTATCGAATACAAACTTATCCTTATTCAATCAATAATGAAACATCACAAGACAAATTTAATTTTACAACTCAATCAAAACTTTTCAAATTTTAAGTAATAAATCTTCTTCAGAAATATATTCTAATAAAACATATAAAGTTAAGTAATTTCAAACAAAAAGACGGAAACAATCGGACACAAAGCCTTTTACAACAACGAAAAGTGATTATTTTCCGCAATTTTATCAAGATTGTGCACCAAAAACGCAATAAAAAACAATTGCAATCCATCAATCATTTGCACACAATAACGGATCGAGGTGGGCGACGTGACCGCAAAGTTGGCAGCGCCGATTCCCGTTGCCACATTCGCACTCTTGATACAGATTACAAGTGACACTTTGTCGTTTTTGGCTTTATATACTGCTATTCTGATAAGGCTAAGGGAAATAGAAAATAGTGAAACAATGACATCTCATTTCTTTCTGCTCCAACACCAATATAAATAATTTAGTGTTGGAACAAAGATTTATTTTGCATGTTATACATAAATAAAAATTGTGTAGGGCATTAGTATAACTGTACATTTTATATAGGGTGACCAGATTTTAGTTTTTGTAAACCCTGACATGTAAATGAAGACCCTTTTTGTTATTTTATTTGTCCTTTTTATTTTATTTTAAATAAAATTATTTCAATAATTATTTTAATTTATATCCACGGAGCCCGGAGAAACAGTATACAAACCCTAGGACTCCGGGTGAAAACCTGACACCTGGTCACTCTAATTTTATATAGGGCTAGTTAAATATATCGACCAGGCGATTTAATTGCGTAAATATCTAAGTATTATATTTAAAAATGTCATATGTCCGGTAATATAAAGAATTTGCTTGAGTGCAAATGCAAATTAGCTTCCAGTTAACGCTATCTGCTAGGTGACAAATTGTTACGAAATTGCTCGATATTTTAATACAGTAATAATAAATGTATAATAATGTAAATTTTATGAGGTACACTTGGTATGAGTTAAGGTTATGAGTGTGTTGTCATTTATATTTAATACCTAGCAGATAGCGTTAGCTGGAAGCTAAATTGCATTTGTACTCAAGCAATTTATTTATAATACTGGGAATTATTTCTAGAAAAAGTTTAAAGGGAATTTAAATAGTAAAAGTTGTCTGAAGGAACTTTTTTATAAATGTTCAGTACCCTTTCAAAAATATGTATTGTGCATATTCCATACTTACCGACGCTAAAGAATTTTCACTTGAAAAATAATGACATGAAAGTGTTGTAATTGTTGAAAAAAAAAACATAAATATTATTAGTATTAATCTAATTTAATATTCAAGGGTTTAATTAGGTACCAAAATTAGAAAACGACAAAATTAGGTCCCGACTTCTGACTGGTTCATATAATTTTAATACTATTGTTTATTTTCCATCTGTGCTAGGTATATCAAAATAAGTTTTTATTACGAAAAAACAAAAATAAAAATGTATCTTATCTTTACGACTGAAGAAGGGAAGGGGTAATTTAACAGATCTGTTTATATTTGCTAGTATGTATTTGTGTATATTTTTTACGTGTGTATGGAGGCTTGTACACATTGTACAGGCTGTTTATAAATTCTCGTCTCATAACTTTGGCCACTAATACTGTTAAATATAATATAAAAATTGGTTAACAAAGAATGATCATATTGAAAATACAATAGTGTTTTTCTTTTTTCGATATCTTTAAAATTAACGAAAATACAGCTATATGGAATATTTTTTGGGAATCACATCCTTTTCGAAAAAAATGTTTCAGACAAAAAGTTCTTTTTTTTTTCGTAGCTTCTGAAAAAAGTCACAACTCCTCTTCCCATTGATGTTAACCAAGACACCATTTAAAATCAATATTAAATATAACTTTTTATAAATATTTCCATTAAATAGTATAAAAATCAAAACTTCATCGGGATATCTCAAATCGTTTTCGAAATACAATGAGTGTGGCTGGACTTTATAAACTCTCTGTATGTATGTTTGTGTTGTAGGAACAACATAGATGCCAGTGGTTAATGAATACACGTTTCGTTTTACTACGACCCGAATTACTTCCAGGTTTAGTATTTCGACATTAAAGGGTGAAACGGCCAGCACAAAGGGCACACGCATAAGTTTTGTGGTGAGCATTATGCTCATTTGTGAACAACGTAGTCAAATATATGAAACACTCTTCAAAATTATTATCATCGTTATTGTTTTACTTTACTTTAACTGATAATCTAAGAGGGCTAGGTATAATTAGTGAAAATTTAGATGTTATATGGTTGGAAATTCATATTTCATTGGGTAACAAAAAAAATACGTTTACTGTAGCTAGGTGCTGAAAAAAATGAGGTTCTTAAATTGCTCCATCACGTCAGGTTTTTTTTGGTATTGTTTGACTGTATGATTGTTTTCGCCTGGTTAAATTATATAATTACAATCCTGCATGCAAAAATTTGTCCGTATAATATCTGAAAACCTCTTTTTTGCTTCCATTATAAAAAACTATACTCTTTTCATTAGATTTTTGACCGAGTTATAAATACAAGACTTTCAACCACTTATTAATATACTTTATACATTTGAAGTTAAAAGTATGTTTTTTGTTTTAATTACAAATGGTTTAATATTTAATCATGGGTACTCCATTTTCAATAATAATTAATTTACAATGTTCAAATATTATCAAAATGATATTCTTGAAAAACATTAAAACTGCTTGTAATGTTTGTCTTATGTGAACTTTAAGGTATTAATGAAGACTAATGAAGACTTTATAATATTGGAATTTTTTTCTTAATGTTAATATTTTAAGCTGTAGAATCAATTTTTATTCATCCTGTAGATATACGTATGTATATAATAGTATACATATATATATATAATTTTTTTATTGCACTGTAGAATTGGAAATTACTAATTACCAATAAATTCGCAACACAGTTTAACAAAAAAAAAAACTAATAAAAACTGAACATAAGGACAAAATCGGACTAAGACGTTTCTAGTAGCATTTAAGTGGTAATATTAGTGATAATAATTTTACGTGAATTTATCGTTACGGAAGTTTAAGTGTTTTCTTTTGTCTTGCTTGTGCAATAAACACCAAAGTGAGAAAGTATGATAGAGAGAGATGAAAAGTTAATCAGTATCGGACTAGAAAAGTTGACCCATCGGGCAAATATTACTGAACTCTTCCTTATAAATATGTTTAAGATTATTGTATTAAATAACGATAGTAAAAAGGATTTGCAATACAGAACTATTATAATATACTACCACAAAGAGAGAGGGATTTTTTATTAGATAAATACCCCCCCTCCAAATTGTTAGGCAGTTATAATAATGTGGGCGCCTTTTGTTTTTGCTCTCAAAAAATTATAAATTTCATATTTCCCACGTTATATACATTTTACAATGGCAAGTTGAAAAGGTCTTTAGAATTAATTTAATTTAATATATTTCACCAAAGGTTTTCATTTGAGAGGTTTAGAAAATAATAAATTGTGTGTTCAATTCAAAAAGTATCAAAATTTTAGTTAAGTTTTAACAGGTTTATCGTTTGCGGAATTTTTCCGGCAATCCAGTCCGACACTGTAAGATTAAAGTAGAGATTATATGAACATTGCTGTAAGGTACATAAATACTTATAAGTAAAGATTTAAAAAAATACACCTTTAGATAATTAATATAAGATTATCTGAAACTGATGTAAAAAGTAAAGCTATTTTTTACTTTAAAGTGGTTGTATTAAGACCTTTTAAAACTGTTCTCTTTTACGTATATTATCTAAATTACCTTCTTACAATCAGTGAAATATATTTTAAATACAATAGTTTTAAATTGTAATAAAATTTACATACATAATGAAGTGAAAGAATAATGGGGTGTGAAATCTTACAATACGGACTTTTATGTCCGGTATTATAAACTAGCTAGCAAAAATTGCTAGTATGCAAGGTACTTCCAATTGAGGTTTCAAACAGTGGCGATTAGGGTTTGCAATCCCGCAGACTTTTTTTTCCCGCGGGAATTTTGCGGGAAATCTGCAAATCCCGCGGGATCCCGCAGTTTTTCCAAAATTTTTCCAACATTTTTATTATTCATGCTTAAAATTACTATTATTTAGTTAACATGACAATTAAATAATGAAAAATAGTTTCATAGCGGTAACATATGTATGATACGTAAACGTAACACGTACCGTATAGACCGACGTAAAATCCATAAAATACACCTGTGAATAGGAGATTGTCTAATATGTTAGGTACAAGTACAAGATGCTTCGAACTACTTTTGTCTTTTTGTTCGATTATCCATTTCAATTTTTTTAAGTCCTTCGTTGCGTATAAATTAGCCCTTGTTTTATACGTAGGTCGCCTTTTACGCCGCGCTGGTATATACGGTATGTCACGTAAAACTAAACCACTAAATATCATTATTTACGGTTGCATTTTAGGGACAATCTGTTAAAAAATATCGTGTAGATCGTATAGAAGAAGATAGTTTTGAGAAAACACGAATTTTGTGTATTAAATTTTTGTGGTTAACTTTCATTTAATCTGCCATTCTTCTTCTAAAATTTTGTATTTCGTATTTTTTATGTTTTTTTTGTAATCTGCGGGCTGTTCTAGCTTCTTTCCTGAGTCGCGCGAATCCTGGCATGTTTTAATCGGTTGTGCGGTCACATTTTTCGAACGTTTTTTTTTTAATTCTGGAGGTATGTAACCACTTAACTAATCGTGAACAAGATATAATTTATTTCACTAGTTTCAAATTCAGTCATCTCAACCTTAATTTTTTTTTTCAAAATTGTTACCTTTTTTATCCATATTTACGCTTTATAAGTATTCAAAACGCACGCGACCTACAAATTTAATATTCAAAAAATTCCGCGCGGATCCCGCATTTTCAGTGCGGGATCCGCAGATCTCCAAAACGTGCGGGATCCCGCGGGAATGCGGGATCCCGCATTGCGGGATTGCAAACCCTAGTGGCGATATTATGAAAATTATTTTGTACGGTCAAAGTCGCCAACTGTGTTACAATTAGTTGAAGTATAACTGTTCTAAATTCCATAGCTAATCCATAGATACTAGGACAGAATTAATACCCCATTTGAGAGTGCTTGCAAGATAGCAAATTTTGCGAGTTCCTTTATAATACCGTACATAAGAAAAATATTTTTTATGAAGAGTGGCTATCTTAACGAAAAAAGTTTATTGAATCGTATTGCTCCTCAATTTATAGATATGATATAAATGTTGGCCTACCATAATTAAAAAACAAATTGGAATAAGTCGAACAAATTTTGCAATGTGTGACAAAACTTTGGCCAATATAACTTTTAAACTATCACGAGAATCTTAAAGATTGCATTCTATTTATTTTTCAAAAATATTTGCTTTACAACTTTAATTTAAAATTTCTTTCAACGTGTCTACTGAAAAGTCGCCGTGAATCCGGAAATTAAATGTATTTAATCAAAAAAATATAAATTTAAAAAAATAGTAAGTATTAATCACAAAACAGTGGATATAAATTAAAACAAATTTTAATTAATACAACATTTGGTGCTACATAGATTTTTATAGCAATTCAATGTTTGGGTCGATTTGTTTAGTGCTTAAACGCAAGTTGTTTTCCAAACCCTTATCAGTTATTGAATTTTTGTACTTCGATTTTTAAAATTTAATTTAAATTAAATGCTTCTATATGTGTTTAATTTAAAAAATACGAATTATATCAAAAATTAAACTGTACATCTTTCCTTTTCGGTACCTAATCCAATTCTTCAAAATTTTTGTTTTTGAAAATATTTATTTATTATTTCTTCTAAAGATCTCGCGGGCCAGATTGGAATTTTTCGTAGGCAGGAGGTTGCCCACTATTGGTATATGAGAAAGTGAGGGACAATAACCTGATGGTGTAATCTGACATCAGATTCGGGTTATATTAACTTCTATCTTTGATTAATATGAAATTTTATTAATATATGAAGATCCGTAGTCATTTCATATTTCAATAATAATGCAATATTAGGTATTTCTGATACTTACCGAGTACAATTGCAAGTGTTTTGGTCGCTTTACGTTCCTTTTTTGCTGAAGACTTCTCGCGTTTTTTCCGCGACGCTTTGTTGACTTTGTAGATGGTAAAGCGGGCGCTGGCTGATGCTTTTCTCTCTTTCTTGGATCCCATTGACGCCTCTGATGTCTGCTCAGAAATCGTTGATATGGGTCTGAAACAATTAAAAATATTTGTAAAAAATTAATATCTCGAAATTAGTATTTAAAAATTCCAAAGAAGGAATACTAAGGTAAAAAATCGATTTTTTGTTTGTATTTTTCAAAAGAATATGCCAACTAAATATAAATAAATTCTGATAAATGTAGTTATTTTAGAATAGCAGGTATGTACCTTTATAGCAGTGTCTGCCAAACTTTTTTATTTTATGACACATATATTTAAATATATATCTATTACTATTATGGATAAAAATGTATAAATTCTTATTGTAATAAAATAATATATTAACTCTTTCGTGTCACATCTGGAATTTTTCGCGGCACACAGTTTGACAGTCACTGCTTTATAGAGTGTACACGCACAACATGTTATTGTCAGTTTTTTTGACCTTGCAGCATCGATTTTTTATTGTCTAACTATCCAATTAATCTGAAATTTTCAGTAATTTTAAAACTCCGTAGAAGATTTTATTGTTGTTGCAAGCAGATAATAAATTAGACGACGCATTGTGTTTATCTCTACAATAATGCCTATATAGATTGTATTTTATTTTTATTTATTTATTTACTTAGTTTATAATAATTAAAAAAAACGTATTTTTGTGAGCGTTCTTCTTTAATTTTAATTTACAGAAATTAATTTTTAATCATAGATTTTATAAAAAAAAATGTCAAATTTATACATCAAAGTATCATCAAGCCATAACATGGGTTGAGAACAACCATAATATAAAAAAACTGTTTTCGCTAGTTATTGTGGGATGTTATTTCTACTGGTTATTACGTTTTTATTGTCTACTTTCACATTGTTGTAGGATACCGGAGCGGCTTGTGTGTGTGTGTGCCTATGTTTTCAAGAAGAGCACGATGAAATCTTAGTAATAAAAAAGGTACGAAATAAAGAAACCGCATTAAGCTGTTTTAGTAAATGTCAAGCTTATAACGCATACATTTATTATAAACTTTTTGTTTTACTTATTCAGCATAATTTTTAAGTGGCTAGTGGTGGATTGTATGAAACAAAAACTTAAACTTAAGCATGGTTAGTAAATGGACAAATTACTAACCGTGATTATTTTTTTATGTCATGTAATACATCATATTAAAGTTCTGAATAAATTTACGTTAATATGGTCTGAAAACGTACAAATTCATCATAAATACCATTTGAGTCTAATTAAAATTAAAAAAAATAATAATGTACAATTACATGTTAAAAAGACCTTAATAGTATACAAAAGAAAATAATAAATAAAGTATTTTATTATTTTGAAATGATTTTAATTTATGTATTATTGAGGTCTTTTTAATAAATAATTTTACAGTTAATATGCATGGTAATTGAAAAAAGGTATTTTTTGCACCAGAATGTTTTAAATAGAGGCACCAGTCTTGAACAATAACGCAGTGTTGAACATTTTTAAATTAAATGTACTGAATTAGAAATATTTGTTGATATTTGATAACATCAATTACTGGATATTACAGCATGATTTGATGATAATTGATCATTTTGTTTAAAAACAGTTGATAAATATTATCGTGGTTCGACACACTATCAAAAAAGTGTATTTTCTTAAGTAAATAATTAGTGAAGTGAGTAAATTTAACGATTAGTTATTTAATAACTTTTGTGTCGTAGTACTTATCATTTTGTAATTATCTCAAGTGTTCATCACTGGTTTTACGTTGTTCATTACGAGAGAAAAAACAATAAAAGGTTATAATTAAAAAAAAAAAACTATATTTGCGGACTTTGGTAATAAAGAGGTTGTTTTATAAATAGCATAAGTTCGTGATAAT
Source organism: Sialis fuliginosa (assembly GCA_961205875.1). Lineage (NCBI taxonomy): Eukaryota > Metazoa > Arthropoda > Insecta > Megaloptera > Sialidae > Sialis > Sialis fuliginosa. The sequence goes on from OY540817.1 coordinate 14,316,445, forward strand.
TACAAAAATAGGCCATCAATACAAAAAAACAATATAACCTAATTTTGGACATACATCTTTGAAACCCTATTTGTTAATAAAATGCAAAAAATAAAATTGATATTTTAAAATTTCTAGACTAGAATACCTCCTTAAATGTATTATCTGCATTTGCTATAATTAAATTGAATAGAAATTAAATCTGACCATAAAACTAAAACTTCGTTATTGCACAACTTTGAGTTGAATACAAAATTATTATTCTCTTAGACGATAGTAAATTAAATTCGGATATTTCAGTATTCTAGAGCTACTTCTATCACTAAGTAGTTGTATCTTTATTTTTATTAGTATATCGAGAAAACTTTCTGAAGTTTTTTGTATCAAACTATCTTTTCAATACTAGTTTATTTATAACTAGTAAAAAGAGTTTCATTTCTTTATGTTTTCTTTTCTCAACCTGGATAAAGTTACTCGAGAAAGAATTGTAATGCAGGAGAAAACATAATAGTGTCTCGTGATGCCATTATATGAAAATGTAATTACGATTTTTTATACAAATAGTTTTATATATATATATATTTCTCAATTTGACTATCTATGTATTTTGTTATTAATACAGAGAATCCATTTATAATCGATGCCAGATAGTTAAAATAAACAATAAATAGATTTAATCATCATTTCAATCCTGATCAATCATTATGTCTGAGTCATACGTCGTTTTATAGGCAATATAAACCATTTTGTTATGACAGTTTTTAGAAATTTTATCTGTCTACATTGTTTATTCTGATTTGATACAAAAAATATTAACCAATTTTGATGGCACTTTCACTGTGTGAATGCTTAAGACCCTATAATGAGTTTAGGTTATATTATATAGGATGTGTTAAACAAATCGATTTATTTTCCTCTCTCTCGTTACATAATAAGATAGTTTATGACACAAAATAAATTTTACCACAAAGATTACCATGTAGTTTATATTTAAGAGGTACCACAAAGAAGGGTCTTATAACATAGGAAAATTATTCTTTAGTACTAAAGTTGTTACTACTGATTTTTGATAACTGATAAAAAATTTAAGCACGTAATTTCGTAGAGAATATAATTATGTTCTAATAATGCTAGTTATCGGCTTGGTCATTCCTTATCTGATAGCTAGTAGTAGAGTAATATATTGCTATTTAATTGATATTTATAGAAAATTGACGTTAATATGTTGGTTTTCGTAAAAAAAACATATACTGAAAACGCTTATAAGTTTTAACTCAATGCATGTACACCTATATTAACTTATTTTTATAGAGATAATAGTGTAGCCGTGAGAGCCTTTTAGACATACAATTTAATAAATAAATCACTTTGAATGTGTTGAATAGAGAGACATGACTTTTATAGAGATTTTTATCTTCTACAAAATGATTTTCTTAAAAATTTGACATCAGTTTTCATGAATCAGTAATACCAACTTCAGTACTAAAGAATCATTTTCCCATGTTATTTAAATGGGAAACGGAACCCCTCTTGCGGAACTTCTTAAAATTGAACTATACTAGGGTAATTTTTCGACGAGGATTTATTTTAGGTCAAAATTTTACGTATTTCCTTATGTGTATTTTTGACACACCTTTTGATTTACTGCAGACCTGTATTAAGAAAAATTTACAAAATATATCTGAACATTACTCACTTAAGCTCTGTATCTGCAGGTGCACCGTTCCTCTTGGCGTGGTGCCTAAGTCCGGACCTTCTTGGGCTCGAGTCCGGGATGGTGGAAACAGTGTCTGGTTGGCTAGCCGCGTACCCAGAGTCGTTGTTGCCGTTAGCGTCCGCTACGGCCGCCGGTGCCGCGGGGGACGCAAGCGTCGCCACAACGCTGGAAATACTCCTGCGACGTTAATGATGCGTGTGTTGGAAACATTACAATAGTTAGAATATGTGTACGCGCGTTCCTCTACTTACGAACGTTCGTAAGTGAAGGAGTGTCTGAAATATGTATACAGGTGTTCCCTAACTTATGAAAGTTTTTAAATTTTATTTCTTTGTAAGTAGGGGCAGGCATGTAGTTTTTTAGTGATTAATAATGAATGAGGAAAAAATGTACGTGTTATCGAAGTTAATGAGCAGTTATCTGTGTTTAAGAAATATTGATGTTATTTATTTGTAATGTAATGGGTAAAAAAGTTTGTAGAAAATAATTTAAAAAAATTACTAAAATAAAATAGATAGAAGATCGATAATTAATGCTCTATAAATTGAATTTATTGAATAAAAAAATAATTGTCGTTCTGTTTCTGATTATTTTTTCCCATGTTAATCAAATGAGAAAAAGACTCGGTTTGCACCGTTCACAGGTTTTATTTACGAGTCTTAAATTTTGGGACAATTAACTTTTGATCCAATGGGACCGAAAAAAAAACACCCTAATGTATATTGTTACCAAATCTCGTATAGGTATATATAAATAATATTTTTTCTCAGTGTAACTATAGAACTTTAGTAATCAGTTAAAAGAGTTCAAATTATTTTTTTAGGATAATTGTTTTAAACTTTTCAGCAATGAATGAAAAACCAAAAAAAGTTGATTCTGTTGCCAGGCCTGTTAAATGTCATAAAAATATTTATATAGGATAAATCTGGGAGAAACGGGGCAGCGGGTGAGATGGGTCCGTTGTTTATTTCTTGAATCGATTGGTAGAATATATTCGCGACAGTGTCATTTGGTAATGGTGGATATATGTACATAAGAAATAGGCGGTATTATTTTTGTGTTGTTTACTCAAGTATTTTAGTTAATATACTGTGAAATACAAAATAAATCAAAGTTTTTTCATTATTTAGATGGTAAGGTAATGGCACACGTTATTTGATTATATTTTTGAATCAACGTCTTACATGAAGTGTAAATATTATTAATAAATCATGGTAGTGTGTTGTAGTACATAGTATTGCCCCAATAGAGGCATAATATCAACCTGGTCTATATCTCCATGACATTAAGGGGTTACATCTAATGTATTAATTAATTTTTGACAATTTTTTTTGGCTTAAATGATGTATAAACATCTTAAAAATAATATTGAAAAGGAATTATATACGATTTTATTTTTATTTTTAGAGCTCACTTTCCAAAGTGTCACTGAAAGTGGTGAAAAATGAGTGATAATGAGTATATGTTAATGTAAAGGGGTACAATAATTCGGTCTAAAGCCTAAACAGAAGCCAAACCGACATAGTCTCTAGAAAAGTCGGAACTAACGTTTTTAAAAACTGCGGAAAACGTATCTTGGCCATTTTACATTCAATCAACTCGAAATTTTAAATGTTTCTTCTTAGATAGATTATACATAGAAGTACACACGTTTTTACGATTGGTTAACAATTACGGTTTTTATAAACAAATTAAAGTCGTTTTTTTCGTAAAAAAACGCAATTTTTTGTTCAAAGTGATACAAAATTTGCAAAAATCGATATTTTTTAATAAGCATGTGTACTTCGATGGGAAAACTCATGTGAATAACGAGAACAATTTTTTTTTGTTCTGGATGTTGATCCATGGAACTTTTGTTTTCCGCAGTGGAGCACATAACAAAAATGATGCACTCACAGTGAGTGTAGTAACGCTAAATTCACCATTTTATTTTATATTTCATTACAAAATTTTTTTGTATGTTTTGAGACTGTACAATAAACCCTCTCTAAACATTTGATTGCTTTTTTTTATTATTCTAAAAAAAATCCTAAAAAAACTCTCATTTTCTGAAGTGACGATTAGATGTAATCCCTTAATAAGGAGAGACGGATCATTTTTATACAAGGATAAGAAGATTATAATGCAACTACTGTCAGTGAAGATTAGATACGATGTACTAAATGTTTCCTTTGAATACATGAAAACAGCACCAAATACAGTAATAAACGTTGGGAAAAATAATCAGAAATAACAAACGTAAATAAAGAAAATTATGATCATAACATTTAATTTTGTCATAAATGATTCAACATCTAAAATATATTAAAACGGATAATACATTTACATCACTAACATTTGCTTTCATTCTATTTTCATTCTATGGTCAATTTAACCCAAAGTGGTATGGGATAGATGGATCACTTGTGCATTTTAATTTCTTAATTATTAACAAATTTGTCTACGAGTCTCACATTTGTATTATTGAGTCATTTTTTCATTAGTATAAAAATACATAAATTCTTAAAATGAAGGCTATCTCTGGCTTTTGTTTAAGTTAAGCTCTTTGAACTTGGGAAATGCTGTATCTATTAAAAAAATCATCAAAATATAACTTTTGTACAAAAAATATTATAAAATATAAATTAGCTCTTTGACCGAACTCAAAAGATCAAAAAATAATTGTGATAAAGTAGGTTGGTTCGTCAGTAACCTAAGCCTAAGTACAAACTCAGATATTCATGGAATATTATATAAGTAATTATACTCCAACCGGTCCCTCGCCTGATTGAAATAAACGAGATGGCCATTATATTAAATTTCTAATTTAGGATTAACTTTCATTATTATCAGATTATTGATGTTCGGTTTTTCATTTAATAAACCAAAAAAAAAAAATAGCTCGAGTTACACGGATTTAGTTCTATAAATAATTTGTTTATTCTTTTATTCTTTAATATTTAATCATTTTTTAAGATTATAATTTTTTTATACTGTTATTAATATTTTCTATTTTAAGTTTTTACTTATTATATTTATTAAGTATATTTATTAGTTAGGCTATTGATTATACCGGATAAAAAGAGGTAGAAAGGAACAATTGCGTTAAAGGGTTTTTATTGTTTTATATGTTTATATCACAAAGTGGTACTTAATTCACCATTGCATTTTTGAGGGGGGGGGGAGGGTAAACCAGTTACTTTTCAATGTTTTTAGTATAACTCGAAAACTAAGCAGAATTGGACAATTTTACAAGAATATACATGTTGTTTACTGTCATTTATTAATTATATGATAATGTATATGATAATAAACAAAAGTAAAAATATTCGGTTTCACAAACGATAGTTATTTACAGATTATCTGAGTCTGTTCGGAAATTTTCGATTTGAACTATCAAAATACTTAAGCCACAATTCAAGTTATCTTCGTAAAAAGTACATATATGTAAATATACGTTTTTATATTTGTTTGAATGTAACGAACTGTTTGAAAATTTAGTAAATCATTTAAATGTAGTAATATATTTCATAAATCAACTATATCGAAATATAGACCATATTGGAATTCTCGAATTTCTCAAACTATTGATTTAACTGAATATAACGGATATATCAGAAATTTAAGTAGTGCCGTTTTAAGACATTTTGCGGTAATTAGTGTACGCTGGCTTGATGCCATATAAAAAATTCTTAAAAATGTTTCATAAAATTAAAAAATGTTAATTAATAATATTAATATTAATAAAATTAAATATATACATATATTTCTGTACATCGTGTGTGTTTTTTGATAAGAAAAAAATATACTACAATATTTTTACTACAGTTGAAAATGTGGCCTTTGGCGTACGCCGTGCAAATGTACGTTAGAACGTCACTGAATTTAAATAGTTGGTGAAATTAAACACAGACAGTTACAATATATCTACAGGTAGGAGATATAAATATGTATAAATACAGGGTAACTTTGTTTATCGAATCCGGATATTAAAACAATAAATATTAAACTTACGCTGCTTCTTCCACAACAGTAGCCAATATAAACTCTGTTGACTTATCATTAGCTATTATCTGGCAATCGTCCACTGCGTCATCGTCCTCCTCCGCACTCCCGGAGCCAGTGTTCGTGGCGGGCTCGTCCACGGCGACGGGCGCTAGAGGTGCTCCGGTAGCTGCAAGTACCACTGCAGGTCCTGCGGCCCCCGCGCATAGCGGAGTCTCGGCGAGTCGACGCGCACCCGCGTTCTCTATTACCGTACCAGAGGCTATCTGGTACGGCTGAGGGCGACGCCCGAGGCGTTGTTTTAACGCCCGTTTTCTCAGTGCCTGGAAATGAAGAATATTTGAAATCAATAATTAAATTTTTAAAATAAATGTATCTTAATGCATAAAAATCAAAATGTACAGCATAAAAGTTATATACAGTTTTTAAATTTACCTATTAACGCCCAAAAGAAAACTGAAACATTTTTTAACATGAAATTAAGTACACATACAATATATTTAACTAAATATTACAAAAAAGCATTCGAGCGAGTAAATTTGGCAGATATGAAGTCTATTTTGTGTAAGACTACTTTTCTGATATTTTTTTTAGACAAATTACATTTAAAAATCAAGTTATATGTATATTGAAGTTATTCCATATGATTTAAACAAAATTCGAAATCACATGCTTCATATTGGGTAAAATATATTAACTTATCACATGCCTTTATTCATATATAAATAATTCGCAGCAATTAAAACACGTTTAAACACTCATGAAACTAATAAAGTTAACAGATTTTGTTTGTTGCAATACTAGCATCTGATTTTTAAGGAAATATTGTGAATTAATATCCATAGAACTCAACACGAATTAGAAAATAAGGTGTACATGAGTGTCTACGGCGGGCGTTAATGGGCTTTAATAAAAAAATGTATTGTTTAATATTTTGAAGTAAATGGGTAAAATAAATACTATAATAAATTTCTGTACAAGTGATGGATTGGCAACGATAGATAAAGTAATAAATATAAATACAAAAATGACAGTTCAAATTGAACCAATTAAATAGTAGATAATTCATAGGAGGTTGTCATGTTTAATAGTTTTTATCTGTCACATTCTTTTAAAATATATTTTAACATGTCAAGAACTTTATCATATTTATTTTTATTAAATCTGCATGTAGAGAGGTATGTAGATATTCAATTTCCTTGATCATTTCCGACAGTTGAATTTAAATGACATCCACAGACAAAAGTTTTCTCATTATTAATACATACATATATTGATTTTTTATTACGTTTTAAATATAAGCAAGCATAAATATTACATAAATTAATTGTTAGTACTTTTGGGTTTTATTCCACTTTTGTTGTAAGCAACGTTTTCATCAGAAAAAGACCACGAGATGTTGGTCAAAACGTCAAATTTAAGCAATTGGACAACTACGAAAGTTACGTTAAAAAAGTATTAATATTTTTGGACTTTCCTACATTCGTTTAAATTATTTATTAAGATTTACTTTATTTTTATCACAGACTAGACTAATTCAGTACATTCATAGATGATATACTAGGGGTTCTGTCCCTGGGTGCTTTGCACCCCAATCTCGATATTTATAATATAATTTTCGGTTGAAGCTTTTGGCTTCGACCTTGTAATCAAATTTATAATTTAGTATTTTTTTTTTCGGCGCATGGCGACTTTCTCTGTCTAGTGTGAGGCAGGTCATGATTTTGCGAGAAAATTAAATTTTTTTTCGAAAAAACACGTAGTGACTTAGAAAAAAATCACAGCTCACATAGCTAATTGTAAGAAATTAAACCTACACAGTAAACTGGAAGTAGAATGAAGCTACATAACAAAAAATCGGTTCAGATTGAGTCGAGTCTATAAAAATAAAGTGTAAATGCGTGTATATTACTAATTATTTAATTTTTTTAATTGGAGTCTGTAGATGTTATATCTAGTTTCAGTATGTATTAACAAAATTCTAAACAAACAAGCTTACCTTAAATATATTATAATAGAGAAAGACCATAATGATACAGGGTATGTAGAAGGAAGAGAGGCTGGAGTATATGATGAAGTCACTGTTATAGAACAGACAGGCATCAGCGACACGGTCCGGCGTGTTGTTGAGACCCAGCACGATGGGCGAGCCGATGGCCATGGAGATGACCCATACCAATGCGATCGTTAACCATACGCGTCGGTTGTTCTTGTGTTTGGCGTACTTGATAGGCTGCGTCACTGCTATGTATCTGTAACAATAGATATAATTACAGTAATGTTGTGTACTGTCAATGTTACTTATTAGTGTCAAGCGGGGTAAATAAAACACCAAAAAATGGGGTAAAAGTGAAACCAGCTTGCAACTAAAAAACTAATTTGTTTATAGGAGAATTATAAAAACTGACATCATCATTAAAGGTTTGTTAAAGCGACCTGAAAATATGAATCGCCTACAGATTTCCCTGTTAGTCGATGTCAAAACGTGTGAATTAAATTTTAATTCTTTGCACATAACTTTCTGTATAGCTCAGATATTAATTAAAGTTACAATTTCACATTGATATGCCACAAATAAGATAAATCAAAGTTGCCTTTGTAGCTTTTCTTTTAATTTTTCGAGAAATATTTTCCATTAGATGCCTGTTTCATTTTTTCCCTTACCTGTTTCACTTTTTCCCAAATTAAAGGTTAAAAATGAAACATATTATTTTCATTTTTAAAGTCCGTGTTGTATCGTACAGTTCAAATGATGTAAATATTTAAAATGGTTATTCATAAGCGCATCTAGTAGAAAAAATTAAAGTATGAATTTGTATCGTTAACTGTCAAAAAACATGAAAGATTTGTATTTTGTTTCACTTTTACCTCAGTTAACCCTATACGAATATGTATTTATCACATTTTGTAAATATCTAGGTATAAGTACAGTTGATTTATAGAAGCAAAAACGTTGTTGATACAGAATATTTATTGCGTTTAAAGATATGCTATGGCCTCTAACAAACCTCGTTCCTCCCACTAATGTGAAAATGACCAAGAAATTAACACGAAACTTTTCTTGATCTCGTGAGAATTTTTTTCTAAAAGAATATTTTATTTATTTATTATTATTTTTTAATTATAACGAATCTTATATATTTACATTCAATTATTGATTAAATTAAAGATAAATACATTAAAAAGTAAATATACTTATTCTTGATTATTCGTTAAAACTGAGACATATAAATGTGTCTATGTGTGTGTAGATCGAATGGTAAATAATTTTTATTATTTCTTGTTAGATTTTTTATTTTAATTATAATATTGTACAGAAGATATCAAATTAGCAATGTATCGGACACAAATTTCTAGTCGGTAAACCTATTTAATACTGAAAATTTCGTTAATATAATAATATCTTTGAATTTAAACTTTTCAGGTATAATTTTAATTACAACCATGTAACATATAATGAGAAATATGTAAAGTTTTCAGGAGGTAAAATGATTTACCAAAAATACGGTAAAAATGCTATTTTTATGATTAGTATTAGATTTTATTTGTATAATCCAAGTATCCCATGGCTATACAAAGGTGAACTAGAATTTACAGCTGCGGTCAACAAACCATTGAACGCGAGATACCGATTGCATATTACGAAAAATTTCATAGCTCGTGAGAAATAGTTTTACTGGAAATCTAATATTTCTAGTTTCAGTCAAAACGTGAAATGATAAAAATTTAAAAAATAATATTTTTATAGGTTGGGTTAGGTTAGGTTTGACGACTTCTGATCTAGTGTATCATTGCAAGTGTGTGTCTGTGTGTGTGTTAATGTTAGTGAGGGATAAAACGGACGTATCCGGTGGGAATAACTCTCTATATACGCAACGTAACTCGTGTAAATGAATATTAGATGAATTATTAAAACGTTACACATTGTTATATTACTAACTAAATATCACATATGTAGAAAATCAGTTAAGCTTGTTTTAATGTAAAAGAACACTGGTATATTTACATAAATGATGAAATGCATAGGTGCCAACGGGAAATATGCTCAGGAGACCGAGTATTTTTTTGTAAGAGTAGGGAAAGTGAAAATAAATAGAATAATTTATAAAAGTTTAAATTTATTGAAACAGAAATAATATTATAATATAACGATAAAACTGACTGCTTAATACTGAATTTTATATAAAATTAATTTAATAATAAATTATTAAATTTAAATTACAGTTTCGTCTCGATCTAGTCTTGTGGAAATTAAAGCCGTTTTGTCTCGAATACGTCACCAAAACTAAGATGAGATCGAAATTGAAAAAGTCTCGTTTCGTTAAAATCATTGATAGTCTTATGGTGTCATTTCACTCTATCCTGGGTCTCGTCTCGTCCAAATTTATGGCAATCTCGTTACGGAATTGATATTTATATATAATGGATGTCCCAAAATCCACGCAAGATTTAAATTTGTGCGGTAAAGTATTGCCAACGAGAAAAAAAGACAGCGTGACTGCTGACAGTTTAGGGTTATTAAAAATGGAGCGCTACGTTAATCGACAAAATTGTCGTATTTGGGGTTCAGAAAATCCACGAGTGATTGTTGAGAAACAAATGCATCCACAACGTTTGGTGCGGATTTTGGGCTGGAGGCATTATCGGACTTTTCTTCTTTAAAAATGCAGCTGGTTACGCAACAACAGTTAATGGTGCTCGCTATCGCGACTAGCGACATAATAATTCAGTTCTTTGTGACTAAATTGCAAGTTATAGATGTGGACGACATGTAATTTCAACAAAACGGGGCCACATGCGATATAGCCCGAGAAACAATTAAATTACTGCATGAATCATTTCCTGGTCGTGTAATTTCTCATTTTGGTGATCAGAACTTTTTCTTTGGGGTTTTTCGAAGTCTAAGGTTTATGCTAACAATCTCACGACCACTCACGTCTTGAAGGAGGAAATTGAGCGTTGAATTAACGAAATTCAGCCACATCTATGTATGTAGAACGCTCATGGAAAACTTCGACAAAAGAGTGCGTATGTTTCCCGATATGCTATTCCATACATAACCCTATTCTGTATACTTTATAAATCAATAAAAAAATGCAATTTTTAATTGAAACCTGTGTTTTCTATCAAAATTATTTCTTGTGTGAATTTTGAGACACCCTTTAAATATAGTAAGAATTGTAAATTGGATAAAATCCAATTAACAACGAAGTCGATATTATAACTTAATTAAATCGACAAGTTCGCGTGGTATTTGCTTTTATAACAAACAGATTCTTGTTACATATGTATGTGCAAATGTTGTAGTTTATGCAACCGTCGGCAGGTGGTGTGCCGTCCGGTAGAAAATGCTGCCAACATAGTGGTAATAAAACATAGCTCACTGCCATGAATTTATTATAAATCAAACGGCCGTCGGGTTTATAACTGAACTAGGTATACTGTTTGTAAATGCTGTTTGCAAAACTGTTCATGATATTAAATCAGGGCTTCAGTTGTCAGAAAGCTCAAGTATTGTATCCGTATGAACTTTAGTTTCCAGACAGTATTCAAACGTCCAGGGCCGTAATGTAGAGCACGCGGCTGTGGAAGGAGGGCATGATGATCAGTTTTAGAAAGTTTTGAATACTTTATTATAAATCATACATTTATAATTTCAATTAGTGATAACTCTCCTATGTGTCACGAAAATTCGTATTGTGTTATACCGAGAGCTTTCATACAAATGAACAAGAGCAAAATATTATTTGATGAATATAAATAAGTAATACATATACAAAATAAGCAATTCCATAAAAATTAAAAAAAACTTGTTATTGAATTTTTTAAAGTGATTTAAAAAATTCGGGACATTTATAGTAAACTAACAAATAGAAATTCTACTCTTTCCATAACATATGTTTAAATGCTAACACATAAATCACGTGTAGTTTCAGAACCAGGTTTTATTAAAGTAACGAAAAACTAAAAATACAATATTTATATGACAGCATGTTGGTAAAGACGCATTCGTAAAAGTAAAAGAGTACGACTTACAGATAAACAACGTGTGCAAGTAGTGCGAGTGCAACAACAACAGTTGGAGAGGCCATAGTATATATTAAAAATGTAGTTTATATGTATTGTGGAAAAGAGATAGCGAGTTGGGAATATATACTTACATAAGTAGGTATATATATTTCAATTCGCTGTTGCACAATCTTTTGTATGAGATAAATTGCGAATAACAAATTTTTCGAAATAAAATCTTTTTTTATTGAAAAAAAAACCCAGATAATTCACAACTTACGGGGTACTAGGCCAATAACCTTAATAAGCTAATAATTAAACAATGAAAAATTCTTATTTTATTTCTGCTCTGTGCTTTATAATAATTATTTGTCTTATAATAGCTAATCCTGATTGAAAAAAACACTTTATTTTGTGGATAATTCTAGTCCATTATCTTCTTCCTTAGAAATCCGACATTGATGTTGGTATTGTTTTACATCTTTGCAATATGATAGTAAATTTACTATTTAACTATTAAAATAAACTGTTTCTAATTTATCATTTGATTAAATTGAACAAAAAATGTGTTTTAAACCACGGTTATTAAAGTTTGTAAAGGTATACTAGTAGGGGAGGAAGAAATTTTCCATCAGCCTCTCTTGAATTTCGAGTTAAATCATCCTTTGAGATTGCCCCCTACTCTCTTGCCGAGATAATATTTTATAGAAATATTCTACCTCCTTTACATTTATTTTAATTAAAAAATCCTTTCTAGGAAAATATTGTGCGGTGTTGAGGACCTTTAGTTCTAGCAGAAACTACAGGATTGCAAACGGCTTAAATGTATATATATGTATATTTGACATTGTTGGTATATTAACGTTTTAAATTAATTATAAACACAATAGTATAAATAATTGGATATTATTTTTTTCAATTTTTTTCGTAAATTAGACCTTATATTCATCAGATATCGGCATTTTTGATGTATTTTTCTAAACTATGTATATAACGACTTATCGAATAGATAACGAGGTGTGGACAAAAAGTACATAGACTAGTGTTATAAAAAAATCCTTTTTTTATTCATCTACAGTAACTTGATCCCCTTCAAAATACTCCCCTTTTTGCCATTCTTGGAAACAATGTTCCATGTCATTTTGAGTCAACTGTCATTTTCCTTTGAATGGTTGCTACATCTAGAAAATGTTTGCCCCGCATCGTTATTTTCACTTTCGGAGAGAGAAAGAAGTCGCACGAAGCCAAATCCGGGGAATAAGGAGGGTGCTTCATGGTTGCGATGTTATTCTTGGCCAAAAACTGCTTCACTTTCAGGGCTCTGTGAGCTTGCGCATTGCCGTGGTGCAGAATCTTCCTTAAAATCGTGTGTACGCTTCCTTTATAATTCCTAGATCATCAGAAATTATCCGTGTAGTAATACGAAGGTCAGACAGCACCAAATCACGAAATTTTTTCACTTTATCGTTAGCGCGAGAGCTTTTCGGGCGCCCTTCTCTCTCATCGTCTTTCACACATTCCCAACCTTCCCGAAACCGATTCACTCACTTGAAAACTGTAGCATGTTTCATACTCGACACCCCATACACAATATTCAACATTTTTATGAAAAATTCGTTGCTCGGATCTCTCCATTTGGTACCGCCGACAAAAAATGATCCAATATAAAACGACGCCTAATATAACGTATTGCTCCGACGATGCCCAAATTTTTACTGAATGCTCACAACACTTGTACGTGCGACCTCCAATACAGTCATTTACTGATTTACTACAGTGTTGCCACGTTTTCAGAAAAAAAAATCAGTTTACGAACTTTTTGTCCACACCTCGTATATTTTCAACACCCAATATTCGACTTTCTATATAAAGAACACTCAACTTGTACAGTTAATAATTCCAGAGTACTATCTCGTCAAATAGAATTCGTTAGCTTTCCTAAAATTATATAGTATAGTTTTTCGCCAGTAAGTCTATTAATAATCACTTTATAGATAATTCCCTCGGAATTGCAGTATATGATGTAAAACATAGTAGACACACATTCCTAAAAGTAGTGATTTAATTAAAACCATGACAGAAATTATTTCCGTATCTACCACACGTTATTATTAAATACCGTTTTGCTGACAGGATAGGCTAGCTCTAATAGTTTCCCATATTTAATCATCCATTAAATTTTAATTGAAGTAACATTATTAAATTGCACACTAATTTCATTTTGTCTACTACCATATTTGTACTAATTTACTTATGTAACTAATTAAGTCAATACAGATATGCAAGCATATTTAGAATTATCAATAATATAATATTGAATATATATTTATAAACTGGATTAAAATTATCCTTAAAAGTGCTATGTAATTGTTTTTGGAATTCTCATACAGACTAAATGCAGCATCTGAAAAAGTACTAGTAATTTTATATACCATTCTTTCATAGCATCGATTATAGGATATAGTGTAATACTATGGGGAAATGTTACAAACGTAGAAAACATCTTCAAAGTACAAAAAAGATGTCAACGCATTATTGATAAAAAGGACAACGTTATACGTGCAGTCCTCTTTTAAAAAATACTGCTATGGGAGCCACGGGACTTTTAAAAATAGGAGGTTTTCTTCCCAGACAAAAATTAATCTTAAATATAAAATTTCACCCTTCTACGATTTGTCGTATTTGAGTTACAGCGCTACTGACCGACAGACATACAAACATCATAGAATTCAGGGTCAAAATGGATAATTCCATCAAATTCGGATTTCGAAAAAGATACTTACCTAAACTATCTATATGTAGATATATATCATATAGATGGGTATAAGAAAGTAAAAATATAACTTATGCAGAAATATATATTTATGAAAGCACAGTATTCGATAAGAGGTATTCTGACTTGTACTGTAATGACACTCTAAAGCACAGTTACACTTAACAAAAAACTCTATACACTCTTGAATATAAACGTAACAATATTCCAAAAAGGACCCTTAAATTCAAGTATAAATATATTCAATAAAATACCAACAGAAATAAAATTAAGGTCAAAATGGCGGAAGGAAAATTAGATAGAAAATTTGTTGGAAATAATTTATAAATTATTCTTATTTTGTATATGTTTTTATGAAATGTTAAAGTCTTTGTATAATTTTAGTCAACACAAGATAGACCCCCCCCCAAATTTCATGTTTAATCAAGATTACATACGTGAGAGTTGTGTATCGAAAATAACAGGTATTTATTATTTGTATGATAAAAAACAATTAAAAGATATGAATATATTTACTATAACTTTTAAAATATGGCATGATACATGGAAAATTTATGTATTTATAATAACTAGGACTATTAGACATCTACTGATAAACTAAAATTAAAAAGTAGCGTGATAAAATGTTATTTAATGATTGGTGTATTTTCATATTTAAAAAAACATGCTAAATTTAATTAAAAAAAACTAATCAATATTTTTAAAAAGATCCAAAATTATGCAGATAGTATGACTAGTTGGTGAATATTAAATGTTATAGTTAATGTAATTGTTTAGACTAAAATATTTGATAGATTTTAAAAGAAAATATCGGTATGTAGAACCATACATGACTTCTATGTTTTTTAATATCTTTTTAAATAATTTTTAATACATGAAAAATTTCAATGGGATTTGTCAGAAATAAAACTCACCTTTGTATTATATATGTATTTCTAAAACCCCTGATCCGATTGGCACCAAAATCATTAGATCTGGAGTACTTAATGACAATGAGACAAACATTTTTTCCAAAAATAATTCAAATCGGTGCAATTTTTCCGTAGTTATCGTGAACGAAAGAAAATTTTACATCCAGACACAATCAGAATCTGCTTTTATCTCGAACACGATTTTTCGATGGCATTACAATACTTCCATTTCTTTCAGAACATGGAATTAAAAACGTGGAGTTAATAATAATTACTTTTTTTACAATAGAATGACTTAAATACAGCGGTTTTTGGTAAACACATGAAAGGTTATTTCTGGGTAAAACAGTAACATTTTTTTCGATATCTACTTTGTTTCTCGAGATATCTGTATTTTTACAAGCTTGGGAAATGAATAAATATTTTCACAAAATCTAATTTTTGATAGAGCTCTCTGAGTTAGCTTGTTCGACTTTTGGGTGGTGAAACTACAATGCTTAGTCTACATTATGGCAACATTTTTTTTGGTCCCAGAAAATTCCGTTCGACATATTTACTTTATAAATATCACTAGTATTTAATACTTCGACTTATTTTCGAAAATTAACATGACACATCATGACATATCGTTGTACAGTAAAGTAAAACACAACTAAGTGGCCCATAAGTAAAATTACAGTTAGGGCTTGTAACTCGGGAACTAAAAATGATATAAAAATTTTATATACACCAATCAATTCTACACAAAAAGTGCTTTATGAAATCGCGAACAAAAAGTACCTGTCTACTTTGACAAAACATTTTCAGATTTTCGAGTCCAAGCAAGGACAGGATTTTTAGCGATATTGACCGGACTAAAAAAAATTGTTCTCGATGTGCAACACTCCTGATTTATACTATCAAAAACATAGAATTTTGAATTCTTAAAATCATTTGTTAAAATTCACAGCCCCTTTATATAATCATCCTTAATCCTGTCATGCGCAGTTACAGTAATTACTATTTTACTCGCGTCTGTGTGTATTTGTATTGCATATTTCTCATTTATTTTTACATATTTAATTAGAGCTGACGCGACGGAGTACGTGTGCAGTCGGCGCCCACGGAGATTAAAAATTTAATTAAGGAGAGATTTTTTTTATTAAAACAAAACTAATTTCTGACATCTGCGGTCACTGTTTTTGATGTGCAGGCTCGTCTCCGTGTTTAATTGTTGTTTATTTTTTGTGTGCACAGATAAAAAATAAATAAAATAAACGATATAGTCGTTTGTGATATTGTTCTTGTGCTGTGAATGTTTGCTTACTTATTTTTATTTATTTTATTATTTTTATTCCGTGTCGTGATTTAATTAATTATATTTAACGTATTCACCAAAATATCGTGGACTTCATCAGAATTCAAGGTAACTTTACAACATAACAATGAATCTTGATTTTTAAATTCCCAACAGTCCGAAAATAAAAATATATTTTTTTAACATATTTACACTATATAAATACTATATAAATCCCCATGCATTTTACTCTTATCTTGGACACTCTGTATAGGCCGATAAGTAGCTAATTTCTGTGTAATATTAATTTTAAAATTATTGTCATTGAAGCATCATCTTTCTGGCAGATTAATTAATCCAAATAAGCTTATCCAAACAAATGCTGGAAGGCGATGAAATTTTCTATATGTAAATATTTAAATTAATAAATATATATTCCTTCTGAAATTCAAACGAATATAAAAACCTTATTATAAAAATTATACTATCGGAGAAAAAATATGTTTTTCTTATGTTGTCATTTATATAACAGTAACGAAACTTCTTTTAAAATAAGTCTGCGAATTATGTGCGGGAAAACTCATAAAAATTCTTTACTCCAGAAAAAATAAGGTATTCATAAAATAATGTCAAATGATCATACTGGTGTGTAATATAATATAAAATTTTCTACTTTCACTTTATGCTATACTAAATGTAACTTATACTCATCATTACGTCCGCATGAAATAACTTGAAATGAAAATTCGACGTCGAATAGAACAATATCATATTTTATGTATAACATACACTTCACTTGTACAGTCTATTTTATTGTTTTGCAATATTACGTATATTATTTTTTCGGTATGAAATATTTTACATAATATTTTGACTATATATGTATATTATTGAGTCCTTCGTAGGGTTTCAAATGATATAGGCTTACATTTTGATGAGACGAGACCGGGGCGATATCAACATTATTCAAAGATTTTGTTGGGTACCTTGATTTTATGGGATTGTCAATACAGTATTTCAACATCATTCTGAGTTTGTTGATGACTGTAAATAGGTATAAGGAAAATAATATTTATCGTATATTTAAATTAAAAAAATGTTTGAAGTACAATGTCAACAAATATATTATTACTCTCTATAAAAATACTTTTAAATACAAACATAATATATACTGTCTGTAATTGCTGCTACTGAAATTACAACTATATTTGTATTTATAAAAGAAGTTGAGTGCATTTACATTTGTACTTAAATTCATTAATAAGTACTTAAGCTCTTTTATAAAAATACCTACATTAAAAAGTAATTAAGTACATTTATAAGTATTATTTGTATGTTTGTGGTAATTCCATTTTCATAGTTATAGTTTTTACTAAATATCATTAGTATCATTACTGTACACTTAAAAATATTTTTAATTATTTTTTGGTAAGGAATCAGGAGGTATATTAATATGAACTTTAAAAAAAATTCTTTCTAAAAAATATAATTTTTTGTTTTTAAATAATTTGCAATTTAAAACTAACTATAAAACAGAAAATCGATTGTAAATATTTCATTTTTTTAATATTGATTTTGTTTATATAAGAAGAGTTGAGTAGTTATTTTTTAACTGTTATCGTATGAACAAAATCAACTCTATTAAGTACGAAAAGTGTCTAATCGAATTTTATTTTCTGATTTTTAGTTGATTTTAAAAAGCAAAGTATTAAAAAATAGTTTTAAAAAAACAATTAACTTGTGTTTAGTAAAGTACTTAAGTACAAATACAATTATTTTAGTTTAAATAGTAATTCAGTATAAGTAACTTATAGTATAGTTAAATTTATGCACAGCTCAAAATTCGCGAGATCGAGATCATGGTTACTTATTACAGTGAAAATTTGTTCCGAATTAACGAATATAATAAAATAACGCGTAATCATCCCATCAAAAACATTGTTTAACTATTTTAAACTTGATATGATATTTTGTTATATAATATAATTGTAAGAATGGATCTATTACCTGTCTATTGATATCGCCACAAGATTGAATATGGATGATGTGGAACACGTGACGTCCATCGCAATGTAGAAATCACAGACGACGCCCGGCAACGCCCATGTACCGTTAAACTGAAACAATAATACCAACATTAATCAAAACTGTACATAAAAACCTTTCAAAACGACATATATGTACAAGCCGTTCGCTTGAAATATAGTGACATTGTCTATAGTGAAAAATCGAACTTGATACACTACACACCATTGTTATGTGCTTTTTGCTTGACGAATAATAATCAAAACAGTTCTTAAAGTCTTAGGTCATAATATGATAACTGCAAAAATGTGATTTCTCAAGAGAGCGATTCGAAAGTTTGAAGTATATTTGTTTTGTAAAGATGTCATTAAATAAACATTTATTTCAACGTATTTCTCGAATGAATACATGCAAAACTAAATCGAAATAAGAATTTATCAGAAAATTGCCAAAATGTTTACCATATTTTGACCTAATATTAACATAATATATTATTTTCTTGAGTTTTTATTTTGCAGGGTTAGTCATTATGTATGTATATGTTACACTGCCCGGGCATTGTCGACTCTGCTCATTGCTGCTGGGCAAAGTCCGCGGGGATAATTAATTAACGAACTTGGCTCGGTTTTAGGCGAGCATTGTCGACAATGCTAAATCGTCGTGGGTAGTGCTGTATTATGATGTTTAACTGATAACTATCAAATAAAATTGCTTGGTACAAGCTTTAAAATATATTTAGTCGAATATGATTTACGTCAGTGATTGAACGGTACTCAAACAGTGGAACATATGCGACTGTCAAGACAGAATATAGTTGATTTGGTTAAAAACGAGGATTCAATCTCCGCCGTAACGAACTATTTATAAATAAAATAAACGTAGAAATTTCCACAGTTCGTTGCGGTGGAGATTGAATCCCCGTTTTTAACTTAACCAAAACTAACCAACTTCTTTTCACCCCAATAGATAACTAAGGACAATAACGTGTATATTATTAAAGCATCAACTCTGTTCTGTATTGGCAGTCGCATATATTCCACTGTTTGAGTACCGTTCAATCACTGCCGTAAATCATATGCGCACGCAACACTGAAATAGCATAGTACCAACAAACAAAAATATGAAATCTCTGTGTACGTGTTAAACTAAAGTTTCGTCTAAATATATTTTAAAGCTTGTACCAAGAAATTTTATTTGATAGTTAATATCAGTTTAAAATCATAATACATATCTGCTCACGACGATTTAGTATTGTTGATAATTCCGGCTTTAAACCAAGCGAAGTTACTAAAGAAATTTGTTGGTGACATTACCTATGAAGATTTAGCATTGTCGACAATGCCCGCTTGAAACCGGGCCAAGTTCGTTAATTCACCATCCCCGCGGACTTTACCCAGTAGCGATGTGCAATGCTGACATTACCCAGGCAGTGTCGACTATGCCCACCTCTCGGACTTTGCCCGTAACATATATACAAATATACATACATATTGAAAGTACTATATTACATAAGAAGAGAATGGTCATTTTCCTAAACAATAATATACATATGTACATACATATACAGTGTATTCTAAGTTGATTAAGACATAGGAAATTTAACATGGAGACAATTAGAAGTGTTGGTGCATTTTGAAATGCTACCTCGAAACTAATTGATAAATTTTAAATAAATCAATAGTATTTTGTTTTCAAGTTTAATAAAATTAAAATAAACATCCTAGATAAAATTATAATAATATTTTTTGACAGATATAAAGAAAACAAAATACTAATGACTATTTTATTAAATTTTGTGGCGGCATTTTAAAATTCATCAATGATATATCGTTAAATTTGACCAAATGCTACTACAACACTTCTAATTGCTCCAACGTTAAATTTCCTACTTGGAATACACTGTATAGTTGTAGGTATGAAAAACTGTTTTAAAATATAAATATTGTACACCTATAACGTAAGTTGCACAAAAAAATGTCTACGGGTGATATAAACGAATTAAAAATGATCGCAAAGTTTCAATGAATCCAATTAAAAAGTTTGAAAAAGGCAACATTAAGAGAATTATTTTAGATAATATCATTACGTTAATGAAATTTGACGCGAGGGAATAACAACAAATAAACAATTTGAAAATTATACATTCGCTAAAAAAAATGACAAGCGTAAAGTAAGGAGAAGGTTAATTGATGACAGAAAAGATTAAAATCTCACAAATTAATTCAAACGAAACAGGCTGAAATTTAATTTTCACCGTGTAGAAAATTTTGTGCGGAAATTTACAAATGAATTATATTTAATTGGTGTGCGTCTTCACAGTTTTTATTTTCTTCTTTGCTATGTGATAATTATATTTTTAATATTTAATTTGCATAAACTAGAGCACAAGATGGTGCTGCTTTCAGGTAAAGATTCAGCAAATAAAAACACTGTTGAATTTTATAAAATAATTTACATATATTTTGAGAAAAATATGTAATAAACAAATACTTGGTTTGTTATAATTAGAAGTCTTTTATACTTCTAATTATATACACGAATTTATCTAACAAATATGACCAACACGTTCCTTTGAGATGCCTACGGTGTTAACTAGCTCACTCACTTTCACTTTGCGGTCATTCAACACAATTTCAAGAATTTTTCAAATGTTTTTTGGAGTAACTGCCTCATTTGGCCTTTCTGAACATGGTGCATCATTTGTGCTCGTACGGTCCGACGAAACTCAGCAAACCAATATTTTACGGTTGAATTAGTTAAGGCAGATGTGCTGTAACACTTATCAAGCCGTTTATTTGTTTAGACGGTATTTTTTCCATCAAAAAAACAAAGTTTAATCAAAACACGAAATTCACTTTTTCCATGAATAAAAAAATAACAAAAGTAGCGTCACTTCGAAGGCTGTAACTTGAACAAGAGTACAGGAAATGTCATAAAATCTTGACAGTATTCTAGTTAAGGTTGGGAAGCATTGATGATAATTTTTCAGTTAGAAAGCCTAAGATCCTAGAATGAATAATTTTTAAATTGATTATTTAGGGCGATGAATAAATATAGTTTTATTATTAATAGCTATGGTTGAATCAACGCATCATAAAGAAAAAACTGTGAACATAAAATGTACAGTGAAATCTCGTTAGTACGTTTTTTTTTCAACTAAATATATATAATTATAAGTCCATCAATATATTTGATTTTTTTTGATTTACTTAATTTGTATATAAAATGGTGTTAATTAGAAATGATATATACTTTTTACCAATTTTAACTAATTATATAATCAATCATAATTGCGGCTTGAGGTAGTTTTTTTTTGCGCAGACAACATAACACAATCCTATACGATATACCTTGTAAATATAGTTTTAATGTTACTTGGAAGAGTTCATTTCGACCATTAAAATTATGATACAAAAGGGATGAAAGGTTGAAGGAATTACTCCTGAATTTAACACTTTACCATATCTCATCCACCACTCCTAGTTATTCAACACACACATTATGAATGAGTAAATTTAAGTTGTAATTAAAATAGTAACTAACGAGATCCATTCTAGTATGTTAATTGTCATCTTCATCACACAGCGAATATCTACATTACCGCATTGTCCGTCTCTCTTGCGCGTAATTTGTTACCGCGTACAAAAAACGGCGAGCACATCAGTCATCCAACGCCGCAAAACATTCT
This sequence comes from Sialis fuliginosa, assembly GCA_961205875.1. Taxonomy (NCBI): domain Eukaryota; kingdom Metazoa; phylum Arthropoda; class Insecta; order Megaloptera; family Sialidae; genus Sialis; species Sialis fuliginosa. The sequence continues at coordinate 14,338,807 of OY540817.1, forward strand.
CCTGTCGACTATTACGCAATAATTGAGACAATTAGTCAAACGTGCGCATTGTTGGAGCTTATCAGGTATATAAATTGTCTATAACTAAACTGGGCAGGGAAGGATTTAAGAGGATGGGGGGAGTGGCTGGAGCCAGGGCTGCAGAAAGAGGATATGGGTCAAGTTTATTTTCAGTGGGGATACTCGGCCAGAGCAGTACATGTAGAGTCGCATGAAGAAGTGGTCGACCAGTTTTCATTCAAATTCGCTTAGTAGGTTCTTCCCATTTGATTATTATATTAAAAACACAAGGTATGTAAAGTACAAGATAGCCTCAGTACCTTGGCGAGAAAGGGAAATACGTCATCTGGGGTGTCAACATGTAGAGAGGGAAATGATGTGCCCAATCATAACAAATATAGCCTTGTAACTTGGTGTGAGAAGGGAAAAATACGTCATCTGGGATGCCCAAGCTGATTGGTCAAAAGGTATTGAGGCAACCTGTGTATTAACTAACCTTGACAAAAACAGATGTTTCGAGTTTGCTAGATAAAGAAGTACTCTTCGTTTATAGTACTCATATATGTTTGTGCGATTAAATTATTATATAATCTATTGAAAATTGTATAAGTAAATTTTGTGGCAGTAAATATTTGATATTCGAATTCAAGTATTTAAATATGTTAAACTTGATATAAAATTAATTAATGAAATGGATGTATATTTGTATTTTTATTTAAAATAATCTAACTATATTATAAACTCCGCCCTACAAAAAGATAACCGCTGATGTTTGTTTTAATATTTTCGAATATGTTGTAATATATTTGAATCTGTTAAGATTTTGGATAAATTGTATTAAAACTTCATTAGTTTTTAAAAGAAAGTCACTGTACTTAAGTACTTTACCAAACATAAGTACTTGTTCTTCTATGATATTTAAATGTATCAATAAGTAATTGTACCAGTACAATGTAGGTACTTAAATACTTATAAATGTACTTAATTACATTTAAATATTTTTGTAAAAGTACTTATATTTATACTCAAATAATGTTTGCACTTAAGTATATTTTTAATCCTTGTACAAAGCACTTAACTTTGCTTTGTATATTATGTAAAAAGGAATGTATCTATCTCTATACTATATGTACTACTGCAATTATTACTAAACAGATTTTGATCGAACTGTTAGGAAGCTAAAGATTCTAGAATTAATTTAGTCTAGATATCATTACGCTACTCAATCAAGAAGGTGTGCACTTATGTACAATAATCACGTACGGAGAATTGGTTAGTTACCATTGAACCGAATAATAGAATTTTCATTGTTACACACTGTCGAATTTGTGACGAAAGAAACATAGCTCGGTAGAGAAGGTGCATCGTGATGGAATGTGATGCCTACGTTTTGAGAGTAACTAATTGCGTGGGGTATTAATCGATTTCTCGTGAGCGAAGTCGTGGGTAACTCTACTATGTAATAATAGGGTTTTAACTTTATCATATTACTAGCAGTGCCCACGCGGCTTACTCGCATGGACTACGGAATTATTGTTTAGGATTTTTGAAAAATATAGTAGAAACACGATTAGTTATTATTGTAATAATAACTTATCAACACCTAAATTACCTAACAAAAACGAATCAGAACAAAAAGTACAAAATTTTTTTGTTCTGCTTAAATTAAAAAGCTAATTATTGAGAACAAAATAAACAACTACTTATCGATCAAAAAAATCCAAATGCCAGCGCGGCTGAGCATATGGCATACGCTCTCCTCTATCCGAGCGACCGCGGACGCCTTAATGATATTACGATAACATATTATTTATTTCAAGTTATTTGTTAAACTATAAGACCAAATTGGATGCTGTGAAGGGAAAATTATATCTACATTAAGTACTTATGATGATGAAATCATTTATTTTGATAAGGATTAATGTTTTGCAAGTCATGTTTTGCAATGTTTTGCAGAACCCAAATATTTTAAATTTTTTTTCTAACATAAAAGCAGTCATTGTGGCTTAAATAAAAAGTTACATATATGGGATCGCAGACTTTATTTTAGATCTTTTAATTCTACACAATTCTTTAATATATTATTTTGTTCGATATTCAACGGTTTAGGCAGCGTACTGCAAAAGAGCGTTCCGGCGACAAATTTTTTTCCGACTTGATTTACTATTATCGTCTTTGCATAGTTATTATGTTACCTAACGTAAGAATTAAAAAAAAATACGTAAATCGGATAAGTGGTTCTCGATTGACAAGCGCACTAACTGATAGACAGACAGACGGACATACAGACAGACAGAGACACGCTTAGTTTTATATATAATTATATATATATATATAATAGTGTTAAATTCAAATGAATTATATGAAGGCTTCATATTTCAAATTTGATTCACAAATCCGGTACTGAATCTACGAGATCTGACGTAGTTTAATTTCCCTTCTATGACGTTTGGTGTAAGCAAAAAGTACGTTGTAATAATGCATAGTCTACGAGTGCATTGTAAATCTGTGCAATGTATAGTACGGTCTCGGATAGTCGAGATTAATGAAAATAGCAATTAGTGTTCGAGTTGCACCAATCAAATTATAAAGAGCCAGTACGAGTGACGTTGTTAGATACAATAGTTTTAATTCTCACATATATTTTATTAATTTTATTACATTTCATGTTATGAATAGTGTGATTTAATAGTATATTAATTGTTGAAGTCATTTGTATCTAGTATTATAAAGGAGCTAGAAAATTTAGCAAGCATTTTCAAATGAGGTAATAATTCTGTGATAGTATCTATGGAATTTAGAGCAGTGATACTTCAACTTATTGTAACGCAGTTGGCAACTCTGGCCGTACAAAATAATTTACATAATATCGCCACTGTTTTAATACCGTTGGTGTTTACACACCACGCGCGCACGAAAATTGAAACTTAAAAAGAACTGTCAAATAGGACAGGTAAGAAACCTCATTTGAAAGTGCTTGCTAGCTAGTAAATTTTGCTAGCTCGTTTATAAAACTGGCTATTATATTTATATTTTATTTAGTATAAAATTAAAAACAATAATAGCTTGTTTTTAATTTTATACTAAATAAAATTTGACTTTTCTAAAGCATTCCTTTTAGTTAGATAAGGGGGGGGAGTGAGGCTCCTGCACTTAGGCCACTAGGGCCCATTGTGTCCCCATGAAGTTACTAAGACTTTACTCTTTGAATAGTTCGTTTAGTTAGATCAACTTATAATTTTAATTTTTTTTTTGGTTTATGATTTAAATGAACCCACTTTGGGAAACGCTGATTCAGATACATTAATTTTGAAATAGATTAGTAATGGTGAATGGTTACTACATCCTTAATAATAGAAAATGTATATATGTAATGACATTAATAAAAAATAACAAATATATTAATTCTTTTGAAGAGTCAGTTACTATTATGTCTGAATGATAAATATATATAATTTTCTTAAATTACGGAAAACAGTAATATATTATAAGATATATCAACGCATGAGGAAATACAAAAAACGTTATTTGAGCGAAAAAGTATCTTGGGTGTTCATAGAGGTCATTTACAATTCCCTGTGATGTATGAAGAGCTCGCGTTCAAACAGCAAGAAGTAAATTAAAAAAATGAAGAATGAAGAGACGTCAACAAACAAACAAACGAAAAGTAAATTAAAATATCGCGAAAAATGGGTTAAACGATGCAACCAAGTTTTTAATTCGTGGACAATTTTAATATTTATGTAAATATTAACTTTCATAAACAAAAAAGCAAATGAGAAAGTGGACTTGACAGTCAGAGTGTTTTAATTTTCAACGTTGGCAGCAATATATGAATGTATTATGTGCATAGAAATGTATAGGGATACAGTGGTAGTCGATGGACATTTTTTTAAATGCAAAGAAGTACAATAATAAAAATTTACAGTAATGTACACATTCCCATCCAATTCTATCCTAATAATGATAAAACATTCTTAACAATATGATAAAGTAACGAGGAATCATCAAAATTTAATTCTGTTTCACTTAAAAATTTCAAAATTAAAATTTACGTCTCCTTTATTAAAAAATGTCTCAATATGATATTGTTAAAAATAAATCCACTACCCATTTCCCTCCTAAATTTGTGATAATGGAACCATTAGTAAATTGAAATAACTAATCTTGTGAAGTGTAGAGTATTAAGCATTTAAAAAAATATAATTTTCTACATATTTATATACTGCAAACATTATAAAATTATAAATTGAAAATATTAAAACATAAATATACAAAAATTAATAGAATAAGGAGCATTTGAGCATCTCGACAAAGATTTGAAAGACAGTGGGACAAAATTAAAAAAAAGACAACGGGGCATGTCCCATAAATACGGGATAACTATAGATGTCTAGCCACTTTACAAATAAGTACACACTGAAATATACACATTTAACATTGCAGTACTGTCATCAAATACCTACATCTTATTTTTTGTTACATTTAATTTATCTTATTAGCAACATCAAAAACACTGTTTCTAGAGGTAGCCCGCATGTTAGAAGTAGGGTAATTGTATGAATTGTTGTAAAAGATAATTTTAAGTATATTTGATAGTTTTTCTCCTATAAATGATGTATTTTTTTTAATAACAGAATTAAAATAGTAAAATGTAAAGGTTAATAGTTCTTAAAGAAAAACAAAACTGCTCTTTTTTGGTTTTCTCAGTTATCAAATGGAATTAAAAAAATCGATATAATATTTAAATAATATCTCCAAATGGACCAACCAGAACCCAGCATTGATTAAATATATTGTCATCTGAATATTTGTCCATTTGTTGTTTATATTAAGTCCGTTTATCTATAAATAAGGTACTGGCACCAGTCTTGGATACGACCTCAGCAATGGCTTTTTTTCAAATTAAATGTTGAATTAGAAATATTTGTTGATATTTGATTACTACCATTTCTGAATATTAATTAACTGTCTTATAGCGTGATTTGATGGCAATTGACCAATAGGTGTCAAAATGGTGGACATTTAAACTAATTACGAGTACAATTTATTTATTAATTATTTTATTATCATAGAAACTTTTTTACATTGTTTCAAATTTGACAATTCTTTCTTTTGTATCTTTTGTGTCGTAGTACTTATCATTTTGTAATCATTAGCAAGTGTCCATCACTATGTGCTCATTACTGGTTTTACTTTATCCATTACTGGAGAAAAAACATAAACAAAATAAAAGGCTATAATTTTAAAACCAAACTATATTTGCGGACTTTGGTAATTTAATTGATTAAATAAAGAATTACTTGTTTTATTAGTAACATGAGTTTATGAGAATTACAAAAAAGAAGCCCGTCAATCACAAAAACAGTAAACCTTGCTCTTATAATCACCATAACCGGTACAGTACTTCTTCAGATAACGATATGTGTACCAAGGTGTCAACACAAACAAACTGGTAACATTGATAGAATTCAATCGAGCATAAGACTTCTGTAGTTACTGACAACTGTGACATTTATATACGTTATTATACGTTGCGTATTTGATGCGTATATCTTCATTTCATTGTTTATATTGAAAGTGTATACTCTTTTGTACCCTTGGTTGGAGCGCCATTGTATACAGCACAGTTTGAGTAAAAATATACACGTCGACACGTTAAGATTGGTGTTGTAATTTTTAATGTATGCATTAAATTTCATGGCGTTTGCAACATGATTTTTTACTTGATTCAAACGTTCTGTTGATTGTTTTCTGTATTTTGTTATGTTGGCTACATTAACACAGAATTTGTGCTATATTTTATCGTAATTTTTCAACTTAAAAGTTCATATTTTTGTTGTGATATGAGTCGTAAGAAAGCTTAAACGACTAACTTTGCATAAATTGATCTCTGTAAAATTATTATTAATTATATATTAAGGTTATTCGTACATTGTATATAAATTTACATTTGAAAAAAAAAAAATCTTTAATGCCCTCCATTTAAATGGAAAAAAATTGAAAAATGTACCACACTGGGGTTGGTTACATCGATTATTTTACTGTACTTTGTACTATACTTATTATTTTTTAATAACCTGTACAATATTGTATATTCTCATCGATTTGAGGGGCCTCCAAGCGACAACCTTGTTCACCCCCCTATTAAAGTTTCTAACCTATATGTAAGAACTATAAGGCATGTTATTATTATTATGTGAAATACAATTTACAACCATATCACGAAATGTTAATACTATAAACTTTACAACTACTACTACGTGTGTGTATGTGTGTGGGGGGGTGGGTAGGGTGAAGGTGGGGAGGGGGGTAGGGTGAATTTAACTTTGCACACACGTCTGTGAATAAGAATTCCCAAAGAGACACAAAGTTTCAATTCGGCATTATAGTGAGAACACACAATGTAAACTATCTTACTAAAAAAACTTCGATTTGGAAAGAGGTTCAAGGAAATTCTCTGAGGAACTGCAGTTTTGAGTTTATTCAGCGCGTCAGTGAATTAATGAGGGATGGTATTGATACCAGTCAGGGTCGGAGTAAGTAAGGTGTTAAAAGATTCAAATTGTGTTGAATTTTGTTTGAAAAATATTCCAATATGACTAATTGTAAGTAACACAGTTAGTTCGATATTTAAAAATCTTAGGTCAAATTTTCATGGGATTTTTTTAATTTCGAGAATCGGTAACAGGACATTGCATTTCCCAGAAAGATTTTTGTTAAGTATTTATAAATCTAGCTAGACTTTATGTGCCCTTGATACACACATACAGTGTTTAAGATTATTTTCTAAACACCCTTACGTTACTTTGAATTAGAACTGTACCTCAATTTGGATAATAGACATTTGCTAAATGAGATAATTTTATACGCACATTGAAGTCCATTTTATATAAAATTATTTAAAATTAAATATTAAAATTTATAAATAATATGAACAATAAAATAATTTAAATAATAGTGTCCTAGTATAAAGACTTAAAGAAAAAAGATCAGAATTTAGTTTCGTCGGTATTCGAGAATTAAGAAGGAATGGGGGTACTATCAAAATATTAGAAACACTTTCCCAATGGATTAGTACAGTCCTGGACAGAATAATTGAAATGTACGTGTTCAAACGCCAACCAAACAAGTTTAATTTGTAAATTCGTACCAATGTATCTAAAGTATATCCGCCATCGCGACAACGCCTAGAATATATGTAGCTAGTACACTGTTTGTACGAAATTCGATATCGTGTATTACCAATTATATGTACATACGTATGTACATATATATACAAGTACATACGGGTATTATCGTTTTGTGTAACATTACAGCAATGTATGTACATAAACATGCATAGATATTATGATATTGAGACAGATATGGAATGTTTGGAAACCGTAACGAAGAAACTTTAGAATGTATGCACTCGGTATTATGGCAGGGCGCGGGCTTTGAATTTTTTGGGTCACGATTTTCAAATCTTAAATCATGAGCGTGCGTGATCGTGAGTCAAATTAAAACAACCGTGCGTGACTACATTTTTATCATACGTGAGTCCGTGAGTATATTTTGAAAAGAATTTTTTTTATAAACTTATTTGATCTTTTTTTGATATCTGAACTAATAATGCATAGATATAATAATGTTTTAAAACGAATTTTGAAAAATAATTAATTATAATAATAATTAATTGTAATTTTTATCAATAATATTCAAAAACGTTAAAAATCAGCGAAATAAGGCACAAATAACCGAAATTATTGTTTTAAATTTTTGATCAATTGTTTATATTTTATTAAAGAGAACATTCTTAACTATAAAATCCAATAATATACAGGTTTTTTCATTTAAAAAAATGTTATATTTCAATATATCTCTGAAATTCGACATTTAATTGTTTTTTGAGACCGCCACTATTCATCACGGAAAAAATACTGACACTTAGTCCATTTAAAAAATCTTCTAGCTCCAATAATAACACAGTTAGCAACTATCATTCGATTCTGGCGAACACACTGTATATGATTACGCTACGTTATAAAGGGGATGATCAATAGCATTAAAGACCTAAGGGGAAAAAGTTAATTACTACTCTGGTTATGTATTAATTGGTGAGAAAAAATAAGATATATTTATTGTATAAAATACCTGAAAATCGTAATTATACAATATCGTCGCAAAATCACAATCAATTAATTCAAACGTCTTTACAATGATTTACTTGTTGCATGTATAAAAAACTGATTTTAATGCAAAATTGTATTCTCTAAATTATTAGTCCAGTAAATTTTTCTTACAAAAGTGATAATTATTGAGATAATTGCGAAAAATCGCACAGTTTACAAGCTTTTGGCGTATTTCTCTTTCCATCATTAGGCTTCAGTTCGTGATTTTCCTCTATATATAATTTTCTTTTATACTCCTACTTTTGTCCTTTAATTTAGTGTTAATGCGGAATAAGACGACTTGGCGTTACTATCTTTTTTTGTGTAGGTGGGTCGGGGAAGTCAGTGGCGTCATAAACTAAATATTTTGGTTAAAACTTTATTTTTGATACCTAGGCATATGAAGTATCAAAATGTAGGTTTTAATACGGGACTTGAACCGGAATTTATTTATGGTTCGGGTTCGGTTCGGATTCAAATATAAATTTGGGTTCAACAAGCAACTTTTTATTTAATCGATTTAATTTTGTTGTTTTTTAAATTATAGCTTTTTATTTTGTTTATGTTTTTCTCCAGTAATGGATGGAAGTAAAACCAGTAATGAGCACGCAGTGATGGACACTTGCTAATGATTACAAAATGATAAGTACTACTACACAAAAGATATAAAAGAAAGAATCGTCTTTGAAAGAATGTAAAGCAGTTGCTATGATAATAAAATAATTAATAAATAAATTATACTAATAATTAATTTAAATGTCCACCATTTTGACACCTATTGGTCAATTGTCATTAAATCATGCAGTAAGACAGTTAAATGTATTTAGATTAATATTCAGAAATGGTAGTAATCAAATATCAACACATATGTATTTAGAATTCAGTACATTTAATTAAAAATTTATTATTACTGGAGTCCTTATCAAGACTGGTGCCACTACCTTATATCAAAAAAGTAAAATAGTGAAAAATATAGTATCCAGTCCACGTATTCAATAGATATACATATGTATGTATGTATATACATAAGAAACCGATTTTTAACATTTTATAGACAATAGTACTCAGTTTAGTAAGACATACAAACCCGATTAATAATCAAAAACCTACCTGCACAATTGTGGTTTGTGACCGTTGCCATTGCTGGGGGCAAGACTAACGCCGTCAATTTAATGCATAATTACAAAAGTTTCTAATTGAAGTTTTAACAGTTTTAAGACTCTATAAGCGAAACTTTGACAACGGGGCAGACAAAGAGAGACGATGGAAAAAGGAAGGAAACAGAAATCGTTGCCGAAACTGTATGTATGACGTACATTAGTAAATAATACAGTTGTCTTCAAAATTTTATTTTATGTGTGCTTGCATTTTAAGATTGCCTACCTTTTGTTGCAGATAACATGAAATATGTAAAACAAATATATATTTAAGTAGAGCTCTGGTATTAAGAATATAATATCAAAAAAAAGAAAACATAATTCTGCTTAGAATAGAATAAATAATTAAAAATAAAATAATATTAAAATTCGATTAATAATAACAAAGTTAGCAATGATCACTTGGTTCTGGCGAACATCTTGTATATTCATCAACCCTATTGTTCTATTTATTAGAACGCCTAAGTCCATCCACTTGGTCAAAAAAATGTAATGTAACGAAGGTAGCATATAACACATAGATGTGACCTATGTTGATTAAAAATTAGTTAAGAAAATATAATCTATTTTATCAATTCAAAAAACTTTAATACGGTGAGTATTTTAATTCAGACATCATTAGACTGATTGACTTCAAATTTTGTATGCACCATCTCAAATAAATTTTGGGGTTTAAATGTTTCTTTCAATTCGGAGACTGTTATTAAATAATGACAAATCGAAATGACACGTACAGTCTGCTTGACTTTATCGTAATTTAACATTGTTTGAGGACCGCTAGAGATGATGTCATAGACAGTTTTCTTTGAGTCAATGAAAAATGTCTTTGTTAGAGATTCGCGCTTAACGAGATAAGACTCGTGTTGATAATTTCACTCATAAAAGAGATTTATTTGTGTTAATGCGGTGCGACATAATTAAGCTTTGATATAACAAAACGTCACGCCATGTTTTAAACTTCCACAATTGTAATCTGTTTTAATTATATATACTTTGGACTTTTCACTTTTACCTGCATTTGTGGATATATACCTATTATAAAAAGTAAAAACTTATCCTTTAGTATTTGAATTGTCCATATGCTATTCACATAGTTTTAAGATTTTGAGATTCTTGTACACCTGGATTCAACTCGTATCAGACTACAAGTATAAAAATATAAAAATTTTATCAAGACATACACGGGTGTTTGTCATAAGACTCATAAGGGTTTCGAAGTATGTATGTACTACGTGGACTGTTTAAGGCCACTTACAGGTTCATTTTTGAGTGAGGAAATTTTTTTAAAATTAGTGTCATATTCTACTAATTTAGATCTACATTTTGACACCCCACTTGTCTAGATATAAAAATCTATGCTGCTCCATATTTCTACAAAATTTGTCGTTGGCAGTCCCACCAAGAAAGAGGGTCAAATTCCATTGGATTGGTTTTACATTTTAACGTGCCACATTCTTTGGTATAAAAAAATATTTTTTTTGCCTAGCTTTAGCTCCTTAGCGCCCCCATTATTTTACTAGAGGGCATCATTTTGCATGCTCAGTAAAAATTTCAAGTTTCTAGCTTATATAGTTTACGAGATATTTTGCTTTGGCTAAAAAAGACGAATGGACGGACGACAAAGTGCGATTAATAAGGTTTCTACGATTCCTAAAAATAAAATGGACCAATAAAGTGTTTTTCTTTAATTTTTTTAAAAACAGCATAAGGTTTTTGAGTTTTTGTAATTTTGCTAGAAATCGGTTTAAAAACATTTAGCAGGTTTTGCATCTGGACGACTCATTTATACTAGCATTACTACTTCCATTAAATCATTTCTCTACTAGTTGAGTTCAAGCTAAAATACTGGATTAATATACTCAAAATTGCATATATTTTTCCAAAGGTATGTATGTAGATCTTAATTAAAAACATAACGGTTTTTCAGAAATTAATTTACCTAGTTACCATGGTACAAAGATCATAGTTACTTGAACAAACGTCATGAAACTTATACATTTCACTTTAATTATCGCATTTTTTGAAGGAATTATACACATTACATATTCCTTGAAATGTTATCAATGCTATTCACTTGAAAGTGCTTTAAATTCTTGCAAAGACTTAAAACTTCTCAACGGTGTAAAAGCAAAACCACAGCAATGTACAAAAAACATAGCAGAATATTTCTTTCCAACGAACCATTCTAAAAAACCTGATCAGTGTTTCAAAGCCCGATTCAATGGATATTACGTTCGAGGATGTGGATCATCAGACAGCTGCCCTCAAGAGAATAAGGAAGATCTGGAATGCACCGTTTGTGATACAAATGGATGCAATGTAGCTACAAAATTGTCAGTAGAAAACTGTTTTTTATTTTTTATCATAAGTATTGTGAGGTGTATAAGTTAAAATAATAAATAAATAAATTATTATCTTCTTTGTATATTTGTATATATGTGCTTATATTATTTTTCTGTAGAAAAATTATGTTTGCGAAAATATAACGTCTGTAAAATTTATTGATTTAAAATTCACTGGGACCGGAATTCCGGTACACCTATTATTTTAAGTATTTACCTACTTATATAAAGATTAATTCAAATTAAGAAGTTTATATATTTATACCCTAAAGTGTATAAAGGGTTATATAATATTTGAATTTGAATTTAATACTTTATCTTTGAGACAGTTAAAATAAAAAATAATTGCATAAAATTATAAGTGCACCTGGGAAAGTTGATTTGGTGTATATGCATCTCCTATTTATACAATAAACTTGGTAAAGAAAGGGTTAAATTAATTTAATTTGATATTCCTGTACATGATCTTTACCTTTACACTAGTTGCGTCACTGGGTAGGGAGAATGCACATTGTGTATTCTATTAGTGAAATCGAGTTGAATTGAATCTAGAAAATTGTGTAAAGGTTAAGTCCGTCTGTTACCTTGTGGTCACCAACTAATTATACTTCACTGTGCGCACTCGCGTCTTTTCTCTGCCAATTGTTTTGCACCCTTACATGGGCGTCAACTCAATACTTTTCAGGATTATTTCTTGATACAGAAGCAATGATTGAATTAGGAATAAACATAACAATAGAAAATGGGAGATGAAAATATTGTATAAACCTTAATTAAAGTACAGGCACTATAAATTAAAACACAAAAAACATCATTATTACATTAATAGGACATATTTAAAATTTTAGGGCCAAAAACTCGCCTTATGGACCCTTATACTTTGTCATGTATTATTAAAGATTTGGTAATAGTGTACCCCTCTTTCTTACATCATGTGTATAAGAGCATAGACAGTTAAAATAATTTTAAAATTGTTTATAATATATAAAATACATATATGAATGAACAGTAAATAGTTATACTGTCGATTTAATTTGTTTAACGTCGAGACCGTTGACGAAACATGTGCAGTATTGTATTGTCCGCTAGTTAATAAACTGGCGCACATGGTTGCGGCATCCAGTTAATTCGCCTCCACTATTATGTATATATGTATATGTATAACATACATAGTATAGTATCAGTAATGAAACTATAAATTAATGTTCTGTTGTTGTTCCATAATATATAATATACATATGCTGGAAAATATGTTATAATTATAAACGGTAATATATTGTATTCAGTAAATTATAGTTATGTATATAAGCTGCTCAGAAGACAACATGACTAAAAATACACCGATAAACGTATTATAATCGTAGAAAAAAAATGATTATTATTTGTTTTATCTTGTTTTATTAGGTTATGAATTTGTTTAAGTTCTCGTTCATATAAAAAACTTTGTTAAGTTATAAATATTTTATTCCTTGGGCAATTCGGTGTACAATAGCATTATATTGTATCTTATTGTTTAATTAAATGTTTACAATATTATTCAAAAATAAAATTAATATGTATAAGGTACTGGCACTAGTTATGACCGGTTTACTGTTTTTGTGATTGACGGGCTTCTTTTTTGTAATTCTCATGAACTCATGTTACTAATAAAACAATTTTTATTTAATCATGGATAAAGTAAAACCAGTAATGAGCACGTAGTGGTGGACACTTTCTAATGATTAAAAAAAGATAAGTACTACAACATAAAAGATATAAAAGAAAGAATCGTCAAATTTGAAACAATGTAAAGCAGTTGCTATGATAATATAATGATTAATAAATAAATTATAATAATAATTAGTTTAAATGTCCACCAGTTTGACACCTATTGACCGATTGTCATCAAATCACGTTGTAAGACAGTTAAATGCATATATAATAGAATAATATCCATAACATTTTATTAAAAAATAGCCATTACTGAGGTCATATTAAAGACTGGTATCAGTACCTTATAAATATTTGAAAGCAAACATATTTTTGTGTTTTAAATCTTTATGTGCTAGCCTTTATTTATTTTAATTAGTGTAAATTAACTTAAACGTCAAAACTTAATATCCATATAAAAATTAATAATTAAACTTTTTTAGATTTCTCATTACATTCATAGGTCTGTTAAATCTAAAAAACAAATTTAACAAACAAAATCAAAAAATTAATTAAAAGTTATAAAAGAAGAAAAGTAATATGAAATACTTTTACAGAATAACAAATATCTAAAACTATACAAATCTAAACTGTACTTAAAACTAAAAAACATCAATTTTAATGTAGATCTTAAATGTTTTATAACATTGGACTTGTTAAAAAAGTTTTTTCTTGATTTAATTGCTTTCATTAAAAGTTTGCTGATTTAATTCTTTTCTTTTAATTCTATAAAAAATAAGTATTTTTTAAATTACTTGAGTGTACATTACTGTATATAGATATGTATAAGGAATGAGTATAATATAATACACTAGTTTTTACCTGAAGCATACCCGTGCGATCGGCTGCTCTAACACATAAATACTGAATGACATTAATTATTTTGTAAATCAGTGGTAGCTCACTTATTTTCCATGCATATTCTCTGTCCGTCACAACAAATTATCCCTTGTCATCTAATGTCAGACATTATTGTAAAAATTCTTAAAATTTTCGTTAGTTTTTATTTTTGATGTATAGACGTGTGAGGTATCAAAATATTTTTTAATTAGTGGAAGTTGACCCTATTTATTTATATTTAATTTTCAAAAAGATCTAGTCTTAAGTAATTATATAAAGGCCTTCTAACAGTGAAAATCCCTTCAAAATTACAGAAAATTGAATGCTCCATAAAAAAGTTTCTATAAAATTTTCACGTAATATGTATCGTTTTTGAGATATCTTGAAAATATAAATATTTTGGGATGTCACCCATGAGACCGTCCTCAAGCTAGACCAAACCAACCAACCAAGCTTCAATAATATCGGTTCACACACAGACAGACAGACATGGAACGAAAAGTGATTGTTTTGATCTGAAACGGAAAAATAAAAAAAATTTGAAATCGGAGAACAATTTTTTCTCATTTTAAAACGATCACAAAGCTTCTCGTATATTCCATATGGCGAGAAAGTAAAAATGTTTCAAATAAAATTTTTAAACTTATTATGTATATTATAACAGAGTATAAAATTTTGTCCTCAGGATAAAATGAACATAAAATTTTTATTCATATGAATTTATTCGTACCACCCGATGTCTATATTTTTTTTCTATCCATATTTTCGGCATATATTCAAAATATGCCTTTCTGTATAATAATGTATAATAAAATCGCTGTTTTGTTTATTTCAAACAATCATTTATTATCTAAATTGCTTCCGTTGAAATGGAAAACTATATTTTTCATACTTTTTGTAAATTCTTTAGATATTTTCTATCTTTTTTTAGATACTGACAAATAGCCATGTAGTTGTTATAAACAGGATAAATACCGGGTTATTTATAGGACCGTTTTTCAGGATGATCATATTTTTATTTTCATCAATAAAAAAATAACAAAAATGTTTTATATTTTTTTATTTATATGTAAATGTTATTTTATTTTTTTATGGTTGGTAAAAGTTGTAAAAATAGAGTTACATACAACTTTGTTATTTTAATTGGGACATCCTATTGAAAAACTAATCGGATCTAATCGTACAACAAATCCTCACCTATTTCCTTTGAGTCGTTTTTGATAAATATAAAAAATAGTCAAAATGGTGAAAACTCAGAAATAAATTTCCCAGGTAATGACATTAAGTTCTTTTATCTACAACCGTGAAGTTAAAAAAATCGTGTGGTGTCCACATTAGTTTATTTTGTTAGTAGTATGAAGGGTGTTTTTTTTTTTCTCGAATCCATTAGCGTATGTTTTAGCTTTGGATCAAAAGTTAAATGTCCCACAATTTCAGACTCGTAGATCAAACCTGTGAATGGTGCAAACTGAGTCTTTTTCCCATTTGATTAATATGGGAAAAATTACTTTTTTACTTATGCGTGAAAAGCTCGTTAAAAAATTTATTTCTTTTAATTTCTCACAGCGGCATTTTATAGAGAAATACATTTGCTACAAAAAAGATCACAAATGCTCAATTCATACATAGATCCAGTATTTTTAAAGATATATTCGTTTAAACATTATCATAAAAAGTAAAATCCAATTTTTATGATAATTTTTAAATAAACATATCTTAAAGGTTACTAGATTTATGAATTGAGCATTCCATTCTCTACAAAATATTGCTCTTTTTCCCATGTTAATTAAATAGAAAAAGACTGTTTGGAGCGTTCACAGTTTTGATCTACGAGTCTAAAATTTTGGGATAGTTTTCCATAGATTCAAAGCTAAAATATTGGCCAATGAGACAAAAAAAAACACCGTAATGTATATTGTATATATAATATTTATTCATAATTAGTGTATAATAAATTCATGAGGGAACACTAAATTATAATTAATAATTTGTGAAACAAATCATAATTACAATAAACAATATTGTAACAATAAGTTTTGCATATATTTATTAATTAAAGCACCTAATTTCTTGGCCGTTAAAGAAAATTAATAGATAATATTCTTTAAGCCCTTGAGAAATGTGAAAACTTTTGTGCATGTAATGAAAAGTGTTTATGTCCATAAAGGAGATAACTTTGGTTGTAAGAAGATCAATAAAAGTTTAATTCTTCATGCTTTTAAACAGAAAATTTTAATTACATCGGAATTATATTAGAAATTTTATTTAGTTATTGAAATAGAAATAAGTAATAATAAAAATAATTATAAATGACTCATCTCATTTAACTAAATCTGTATCTTTTAAGCCCCGTTCACACTAAGCTAGTATTTTAGTTAAGTGGGGAGTAATTAACTTACCACTAAATGTTTTAGTAACTGAAAAGAGTTCGGACTACACTACACATGTCAAAATGAACAGTGTAAAAAAAATAAATGAATTATTATTTATTTATTTGTAATGGCTATATTAGAAGAAGTGGAGGAAAAAATTAACGAGAGAAAAGCAAGAATAATGTGGATAAGAAAATGGATCAATATGAGAAATACACAAGGAGCTACAAATGTCTTTCTCAAAGAATTAGAATAAAAAGATCCCAATGAATACTTTGTAACATTAAGAATGACGGAGAGTTGTTTTAATTATTTAGTGAGGGGTGGTGGGGGTCGCTACTCGACCAAAAAAATATACAACAAAATAGATTGATTTGACTAAATGATTTTACTAAATTACTCGACTACATTTGTCTGTTCATACACATTTAGTTACTAAATTACTCCCCACTTGATTAAAGTACTAGCCTAGTATGAACTAGGCTTTATAGACACCTAGATAGATTCTAATGCTGGAAAAGTTATCTTCGACACCTGGTATATGGTCGTATAAGAAAGTCAGTATTAAAATACTAACTAAATAAAATTTACATAGTGTTTCAGAATGAACTTTAAATAATTACACTACTTATAAAATGTGTATAATTCTAAAATATGTATATACGATATTGAGGGTAATATCTCAGACTCCGACTGGTATTTAAGATAATGCATTTATACATAGCATGCCTTATAAAGTACTTTTGTAGTTAAATAGTAGTTACATTACATTAGTATGAAGTTACATTTTGTCGCTTCGAAGTAGTAAAAAATGTTAAATGCAAATTAAAGTAGTAAAATTGGATGTACCTACTATCTACAATATTATTAATTAAGAAAATATCCGTTACATATGAATGTACTATCGCTTTCAGAAGTCGTCTGCCACCGTAAAAGTCCGAATTAATTACAACTATGAGTACTATAACGAAGAGTACTTCTTTATTTAGTAAATGAGTGTCTTTGTTTGGTACATGGAGAAATATTATAATAATCAAATGGGAGGAGTCTACTAAGCTTATGTAGTGAATTTGAATGAAAACTGGTCGCCCACTTCTGCAGGCGACTCTACCTACATTGTCATAGTGCTAATAAATATATGTATCTAAATATCTGTTAATGTAGAAAAAGTCAAAATAAAATTTTGTTAATTATTACTAATACATAATCTTTAGAAATGAGGCTTTCGCGGTGAAGATTATTATAATTTTCTTGCCTGAATTATATGCCACATATATTCATGATTTTAATAGAAAGAGGTGACCGAGGGGCCCTTAGAATATGCAAAAGGAAAAATTGAAGACTTTTTTTTTTGTTGATCACAGCTAACAAACTGTAGTCTACTCCTTATTAGTAAAAAACGGGTCATTCAATTCAAAATTAGTAATAATTGAAAACCTTTTTTTTTGCTCTTAGCTTACGCAATTTTTCTTATTTACTTACTTATTCCAATTTTTACGCTGCTAGCCTCAGGGGCCCCGAGGCACTGCCCCGGTGGTAGTTACGGCTCTGTATAAAACAGTGATGGTAAGGTTATTTTATTATATTACTCTGAAATAGTACTCTTTTTATTAATATTGAGAACTGTATATGTAATCAAATTTCCTTTACTTTTTATTCACGTCGTATATTTTCCTTATATAGTCATCCTAACGGATTTATCAAACGATGATAGATATAAAGTTTATGTTTAAATTAGTTTAAGCTTCTACTGAAGTTGTGTACTACATAAAATGGGTACTTGGTTATTAAAACTTGTAAATTTATTATGTAATAAACATCCGAGAATAAAGATTAAAGATAAAGAGTGTCTTCTTAAATTTAAATTTAAATATACGTGTTAATTTTTAAAAATTTTTATTACATATAATAGTAAGCTGTTTGTCATATAACGTATGAAAATTGCAACAGATGAGTTTAAAAATATTAAATAAAATAAATATTTAATCAGGGGCGGCGTACAATGAGGCATAAGAGACTTTTAATTTTTTAAATTTTTATTATGTTAAATATTATGTTTGTAGGTATTATTAAATTGGAAATAAATTTTCTTAAAGTATGTAATTTTGTAAATAACATAAGATATAGTTTACAAGTACTTATATAGTATCGTCAATAAATAGTTTAATATTATGTTACTAACTTTTTTTTATTAAATAACTTATTTTAGAATCACTTTGTATTAAATAAGTATCAACTATTTTATAAAAATGTTGAAAATGTTATGTTATATACATGTTGATTTTAACATTATTAAGTACGCATAACTAATTATATTGAAAATTATAAGCCACATTAATATTTAAACAATAATTAAAAAAACGTTCATATATTCTGCTGTAGATTTAATACTTTGCATCGACGCTTTTAAATAAACACGGGATGTTTATTTAATTTTTATATCCTTTTAATATCACAGCATTAACGTTGTTTTCGGTAAAATCGAAATTTAATTCTTAATTCTTTCAAATAATTTAATTTTGTTATGATAGAAAAAAAATGTTCCTAAAAATTTTCCGCAATATAAATAAGATAGTCAATATGTGAATTAATGTATTTGAAATAGAACTGATTTCTCTAAGTTCCGAATTATACAACTAAAAATTACATTTCAATCTTGTCACGTGAAAAGTGAAGTAATTTCGTGTCGATCTCATTTCGTCCGAATATAAGCCAATCTCATTTCGACGTACAGCCTTAATGTAAAAATATAGGATACGAATACAAATTATTATTATTTTAGTTGATTTATTAGAATTAAACGAACATTTATTAGACAATGAATATTTAATAACGACTCTCATTAAGATCTTCACAATGGTCTTTGAATTATTCATTAAAACCTGAAGAAATTTTGAAGGAATGAACAAACAGAAATTTCCAAGTTTATTTTCATATTTATAATTACTTGAACTCTAATCAAAAATAAATATTTCTGTGAATTGTATCTTTGAGGTTGTATATTGTTAATAAAATATTATATATTAATATTAATAAAATACATTGATTATCTCCATGTTAAATTTTAAATTGTTTCAAAAGACAAATATTCCAATTAAAGTAAGCTAACAATGTCGAATTTCAAAGAAACATGAAAGAAAAACTTTCAATTGTGATTTTCGCTTTGTAAGTACTTATAGTATGTACTAGAGATTTAATAAAATATTCTTTCAAATGTACAGTATGGATATAATATTTCTTACTGTTAAAAATTGAATAAGCTATTTAAAAAATAAAAATAAAATATTAATACAAGTTACTCACTTCTGAATGGGTAAAATTTTTAGTTTTTTCTACCAAAATAATAGTTTAAGAACTCACCCCAATGATTTTATTCTTATTTGGTCAGTTTGTAGATATTTAATCCATTTTTTTCTAAATAGGTTTGTTCAGTACATAATCGTTAAAATGCCGGTGTAGTATAAATGTCTTTTATGATTAATTAAATAAACAAGTATTAATTGTGGATACATAAAAAAATTACATACTTCTATTCGCCGGTAAAATACATTAATTAAACATTTTGAAATTTTATTTATAATTGCAGAAAATTAAATGGAAACAGATTGTTCTGCAAAATTCAGAATTTTAAAAATAAACTTTATGATTTTTAAATTAAAATTTTAGGTTGCTTTCTCCAACATTAACTAAAAACCGATCAAAAGTGATGTCTAAAAAGGTCCCATTTATGTATTTTGCAAGTAAAAATATTGATCCAGTAATTTTAAATAATCGCGGATAGTAAAAAGGATAAAGCTTATATTTATGTAAAATTCTGATAGATTTAAAAAAAAATGCATAAACTATTAAATGTTCTAGTACCCAACATGAGTAATAGTTTGGAATTTTCTATTTATTTTTATTCATTTTAAACGACTGAATTTTTTGAGTGAAATACTGCAAGAAAAACAATTCAACGTTTTTTGTAACCAAGGAAGCTGATAAAAGAGTTATATTTTTTATATGATATAAACATTATTAAATTGTTTCAATCATTACTTTTCTTTATTTTTTGACGTGAATAATGTCAATTGTTTTACTTGATGTAACGCGCTGATATCAGTTTTGCGCGCTAGCGTAAATTTAAAATCAGTATATCTCGACACTCAGAGCAGCTACAACACGGGTTCTGGTCTCAAATTATAGATCTACGAGGTACAAGTAAAAATAAAAACATTACCAGTTTTAATGAGTGATGAATTAAATATTATAAAAAAAACAACAATAAAAAATAAATTTTGTATTTCCACATAAGGTGTAGTGATTTTATAATCAACTCATGCAAGTTGACTTTAGTACTGTGCAAACTTTAATATGCGAAGGCGTATTTGTATTAATGTATTTGACTAGACACTCGTCAATGCGCTGGAAACTTCGAATCGTATTTTATTAAAATTTAAATTAAATATTAGATATTAGATACGCTATTTTGTTTTCAAAATGTGATGTGCATTTTCCGTGGGAGAAGATGTAATTGATATTAGGTGTCTTATTGTGAAAATATATTGTATTTTAAATTTAAGATCGTAATGAAATTTTGGTTGTATTTAAAACGAATTTTGATTATTGTTAAAAAATTGAATACTTGAAGGGGGCAAGATGGGATATTTTATTTTGAATATCGTTCATTTATATTGCCGTATTTTATGTAATTACATTGATTTTTGTTTTATTCACGTGCTAATGATGTTTTTTTTTGTTTCTACAAATAAAGTTTATTATTTCTTTACAATTATATTTTTAAGTTATAATATTTTTTTAATAATAATATTTCCCACAATTCTACCGTACCTATATAAGGTACTGGCACCAGTTATGGCCGCTATAAGAGTAAAGTTTACTGTTTTTGTGATTGACGGGCTCATCAAATCACGCTGTATGACAGTTAAATGTATATAGATTAATGTTCAGAAATGGTAGTAATCAAATATCAACAAATATTTCTAATTTAGTACATTTAATTAAAAAATAGCCATTACTGGGGTAATATCCAAGGCTAATGCCAGTACCTTATTTACCAAATAAAAAAAATGGTAAAAATAATTCGAACCAAATAGTAACTGTTTCTTGAAATAGAAATAATATAATATAACAGTTAGTATGAAAATTGAACTGAAATCTTACAAATATTAAATTTAATGAAATATTAAACCGAAATAAAAAATGTATTTAATAAAATAATACTTGTTTGGTTTCAATTAATTATTCAACTGTAAAAGTAATTTTAAATTACAAAAAATCATTCAAAATAAGTAGCACGGTATATTGTTATAGGGGTTCATTCGGTTCATATAATAATATGTAGGTAGATACATATATTAAAATTAAAAATGATATTGAATGAATTGAGAATAAGTGTTTAAAAAAAGTTAATTATGTATTTATGAATAAAAATTTTATGCTAGTTTCACACTGTTGGAAAAATGCGATTTTTAGCAAGGATATTATTTTTCGTCTTTGAATAGTTGGGTAGGTACTTATATTCAAGAAAACCTGGAGTAATTATCCAGTATCTATAACCTGACCAACGAATTGATAAAAATGATTTTATATAATAATATGTTTCATAACTATTCTTGTAAGGTATGATTATAAATTATTGATTTTCGATGAGTAGATGATTCTTAATTAATTTAAAGAAAATTGTATTTTAAAAAACGAACTGCAGTGACTTGTGACTAACATTTTTTTAAATATAAAAGAATATAAGTATTAAAAATAATAAAACATTTTGTGCTAATTATACTCTGTATAACTTTTAAATAAAACAGTATTTCTTATACAAACAGTAAAAAAAATTAATTGAAAAAGTGTCTTATATTTACTTCTTGTAAATATATACATACCTACATAAAATCATGGCCCTCAGAAAGGGGGTTGACAGGCCTGACGTGCCGACTCAAAAAACATTTTTTGGTCGTTATCAAAAAAATGTCTTAGATTTCTAAGCGGAAAGGAGCTCGCCGAAAATTTTAATTTTAATTTTAAGCAGTTAGTGATTATTGCTTCTAAACTTTCATAACTGATTATTTTTTTATAAATAATCTCTTCTAATTAACTTTAACCTGTTATTAGTTTTCAGTATTGATTTTTAACAACGTACCAGCATAATGCCGGTACTAGTTTTTATAAATGCCAGAATCCTTTGTAAGATAATATAGGAATAAATCACACAAGAATTTATTAACGAATCACAAACTATAGAACGACAAAACTGTCACCCACACAAAGGTGAGACCGTCGTCGTGTCCATCGTCTTTTGTTTTTGTCTGCTATGACATATGTATCTGATACACACACACGCAAATTCATACACACATGCGCATATAAACTACTGTTGAACGAACCTCGGGCAATATTCTAATCAAGAATGGTTTACACTTTACACCAAATAAGATATAGTTGAGTTGAGTTTGTTAATTTTATTAAGGGGACAGACCCAGTTGGGACTTCCAAAAAAGGTCTTTTTAGGATTTTTTTTGGCCACGCATTAAAATAATTAATAACAAATGTTTTCCCACATGAAAGATATGTATTTACAGAAAATATTGCAATTTTTTTATGGCAAAATATTAAAAAATAAGTGGGATACAGAAAATTTGGGAGGGGTCCAAAAACTGCAGTTTTAAAAGTCAATTTGTGTAGTTGAAAATTACAAATATAGAGCAAAAAAAGGTCATTGTAATTGAAATATTTGTACAACAAAGAATATAGGTAAATACAGTTTAAAAATGCAAAAAAAGGTTATTACATTTGAAACACATAAATATACTTCAAAAAAAGGTACATCCAGTTGAAAAATTTCAAAAAGGAAAATGTGCAGTTGTAAAATTTAAAATAATCCCTGCTGTAAGTAACTCAATTCAGATTTGGATATAAAACTATTTTTCTCGGTATTATCTTTAAAATTTCATAATTATATCGATTCTATAAAGTCAATCTCAATTCTAGATAATGTCTCCTAATGTGGAAAAGTAGTAAATGCTAACTCGACTTGATTTGATTAATGTGCATTAACCCTCATATAAAGAGCAAAAAGTAGCAATATATCAGATATCGTCTTTATTCACCTCGACTCGACTTAAATGGTATGTTACCTCGATTTGAGTGATGTGCATTAATTCTTATAAAGTAACCTAACCTGATCAGATATCGTTTTAACTGTATTCTACTTGACTCGAATAGTGTAATGTGTATGCAGCTAGATGTAGAGACAATCTGGAATTAACTCGTATCGAGTGATGCGTATTAACGCTAAGAGCAGAAACCCCCGATTTGACTTGAATGATGAGATGCGGATGCAGCTTAATTTGAAAGAGTGACGGAGGTCGCAGAGCCTGCTTTGATATCAGACGATGTAAGAAATGTTGTGCGGAGCAGAAGTTCTGCTTTCTTATAAAAATATCTATGAAAGTAAGAAGAATGTTCAAAATGTTTTGCGAGGAATGTTGTCTTTTGTAAGCATACGTCATGCCTGATCTTTCAAAAAGCAATTTTAGGTAAATAGAAATCATATTTTTTTATTATGTTGACTCTCGGCCTTCGAATAAAATGTTTGAATTTTTTTCATATATGTATAACTAAAAATTTCCTTGCGAATGGTAAATTGACTGAATTGAATTAGAATTTTTTTATAATATAATAGATACGTACTGTGTAGGTTGTTAAAAAATACATTTTTGGGCAGTTAAATTGATCGAAATTTTTATCAATCAATATGAAACTAATGTAACTAACAAATTAATAATCTACTTTTTCAGAAAACGTAGCAACTTTTTTGTTTCGAATCAGTGTACAGGTTGTAATTTTTGAGTAAACTTAAGTTTTTTTAATTTTTAAAATTAAATTTTTTGTCGATCTGCTAAGTCCGATTTTGTAAAAAAAATATATACAATGTTAATAATAAAAAAATTCTAAGAAAAATCGATTATTTGACAGTTGGCAACTAAAAAATCTTTATTCAGCAACCCAGAAAACCTTTAGTAAGATATTTTAGGGCAAGGGTTAAAGGTTGATGTTTATTTTTCAAACTATCTATTTTTCTTAAATATTTTTTTCAAATCCTTCTAAAAATTATTAAATTCTATAAAATGTATTAGGAAAGGCGCAAATATGTACGATTTTTCACGTTTGCACTTTATTTGCGATCCTATCGCGAAATCCATCAAAACTGTAGGTACTTTTTTGTTCTCTATAAAATTACAAAATAAATAAAAGTGAACTTGCTATGTTTATTTGTTTATGAGATTTCGTCAATCAATCATTTTAGTTTTGATCTGTTACTTACATATATTATATTTTTTCATCAGAATTGTTAAAAAAATGTGCGAGATTATATACAAAAAATGATATTTTCGGTGATTTTTTTTGGAGGGCGGCGAAATAAATTTCACCCAGGGCACCAGACTTTTATTATTCAAAAGAACATGATTTGTGGACATTTTTTTAAATATTCAATCATTAAAAGACCGTTGAGTATGCATAATACTTTAAAAGTACATGTTTAACGTTAAGTACTTTATTTATTATGTTTATAAATATATGTATAAATTCTTTTAACGTCCATGCTATTTGTAATCTGTCTTTTTGAAAGACATTCAGCAAATTATATGTTAATGAATTGTTCTTTTTGCTCATAATCTGATCTGTATATCACGCATGAATGTAAGTATCTAATCGAGATCACAACAATTTAATATAAAAAATATGCCTTTTCATTTTCATTTTGTTCGCAACAATATTTCACGTAATTCATCATCATCATAATTGACTTGAAAAGTATCTGGTACAAGCTACAGTTGAATTATTTGTGTAAAAGTGTTGATGTAATGAAACGTACCCACCTGTGACTTGGTTCTTACGGAAAGAAGTACCTAACATAAGTGATTGTAAAGAACAGCGTAACAAGAATCTTCAAGGTTTTATTCAAAATTTGGCACTACAATATTTACTTTTATTAATGTGATTAATAATTATTGAATTATTTTTTTTCATAGATGTGTTATCATTTTTGTAGAAAATGTAACAAAAATATAATAATTTCTATGATGACAATAAAAATTTTCTGAGATAAATTTTATTTCTGAAATATTTTTATAAATATGATAGTTTTATGTGTGCTGATTAAAAGTTGTAATGAGTGCTACCTACGAAAACCCATAGTTAGATGAAAATATAATACTGCGTAAATGAAGAATAGACTATGACAATATGAGTGGAATAATTTATATATCCATCTATTTAATAATAAACCGAAGACGTTTGAAAAGATTACAACTTTACAAAATATTACCTATTGTACCTTTATTTATTTAATATATTATAAACATCTTACAAAATGTAAGCTTACATAAAATATACCCCATTTCCCATTCTAATTTATTATGAACTAATTTTTACTCTTCTCTAATTAAGATAATTTAATAAACAAATAGACATAATTACTGTTTATATTAATAAAACGTATATGATAAATGATACCAATAAACAAAACACAATTTAATAAAGAAAACACAAAAGATATTCGAACCAACAGCAGCGCGGAGATGTTCGGTATAAGATAAATGCAGGACGAGGCGAGGGTCTCTACAATTAATACAAATGCGTACAAATAAATAAATACTGACAACTAAAACACGAATAGTAAACTCTCCTCGGAACATTTTTCAAGAGGACGCCGAGTAAATGAGGTTTAAAGTTACACAAAGATATCATCATTGTTATCAGTGACAATTATTAATAGTGTTTAAGAAAATAACGACGCGTTTACATTTCTACTGCTTTTGTTAAATGTGTACTGGGTGGGTAAATAAAAATGTTCCCTGTTTGGTGACATAGTACTCTGGAATTATAAACTCCACAAATTAATTTTATGTATTAAAATCAGCGATTCTAAACCTGTGGGGCGTGATAAGACTAAATGGGGAGTGCGAGCAAATCGAGAAAAAATATATTATTAAAAAAATTATTTAATGATGAATTGTGATTGAAAATTGGATCGCAAATACTAAAAGGTTGAGAAAAGCTGTATTAAAATTGTAAATCATTTTGACAGTTACATATTTCATTAAAAAGTTAAATTAATATATAGATCTTTGTTTTTCTAATCGGAGAGAGGGTTCCCTGAAAAATAATTGATCAAAAGGGGTCTCTAGACGATATAAGTTTAAGAACCGCTGCAATAGTGGATTAAAATAAAAAGAACATATATTATAATATAATTTTAAAATGAAATTATTTACCTATTCAATGTACGGTTGTTTTTGATGAACTTTTCTTAAAGGACTGTAACAATTTGATATTTTGATATGTTAATAAACATACATTTATATGTTGATTTTGGTACCAGTGAATATTTTTTTTAGAAAATTTGTTTTGAAAGTAAAATTTATATTTCACATTTTAAATTTTTTATGAAATTCAGTTTGTAAGGTATACAAAATTGTAAAATATTGATATAATAGACTTTGGCTTTTGAGAAAAAAGAAAAAAACTCGCAAACTCCAAATAAATATAAATAAAATCAGGCTATTTCAAGAATACCACGTTTGAGATATACTGTATACAATTATTGTTGGTTTTATTCAAGTTTGTTGCCTCAGTAGCTTTTGACCAATTAGTTTATGCACTCCAAATGACGTATTTTACCCTTCTCGCGCCGAGTTACAAGGCTATATTTGTTATGATTGGGTACATAATTCCACATCTCCAAATTTGAGCACCTCAAATGAGGTATTTCCCTCTCTCACACCGAGTTACTGAGGCTACCTTGTACTTTACATACCTTGAATTTTATTTACCTAAATAAAACTTACAAGCGACGCCACTGTGTGACGTCAGGTACACACACACATGGATCATTTTACTTTGTAACGTCACACACGTCCGCCATTTTCATCACGTGTAATTGGCAACGCCAGTGGTGTGTATTAGATTACCTCTGTGCACCCTCTTTACCCCCACCTGCTTTACTGGCACACGACACAAGAGGGTAAAAGCGCCAGACAGAATTACGCCACGACAAAACCGTCTGCATCGTTGTCTGTTATTATGTGTAGCCACTGTTTTTGCTAGATGTGCATTTTCACCGGAGATGGGTATGGAGAAAACTGATTAAGATCCATTGGCGTGTATTGAGAAAAAAAATCTTTGATAGGTATGGGATAAAATTTTAAGCCTGTATTATACTTGTCAATTATTTCATAAAAATAAAATAGAAATTTCGTGTTTTTTTTTGATGAAATAGTAACAAACTCTATTGCCTGGTATTATTAACCAATTTAATGCTCCTTTAGCGCTAAATGCTTCTTTAATCTAAATTTTGTATATTACAAACGTGATTTAAAGGCTCTCAATGAAAAATGTTCATAATATGCGTGGTAAAAACATAGTGTAGAAAATTAAAAATCCATTTAATTAAATGTATTATGCTTTATTCTGTTAATAATATGACAGTTAGTTAAAGGAGCATTTAGTTAAACTAGATAATACTAGACGTATATTTTATTAAATACGAAGTGTTTTTAAAACTGTTATTGATATTAATTAAGTAAACAAAAAATAATGTTAAATAGGCTCATTAACCTGGGTAATATAAAAAAATATAAACAATATTTGTACTTAAAACTTTAAAGTGCTTTTAGAGTCGATTCAGACTATCGAACCGGTCTCGGCCCGGTCTCGCTCCAGTCAAATATTTCAGTATATATACTGTATCGGAGCGTGATTGGACCGAGACCTGAGCGATACCTATGTGTGATTATTATTTATTTATTTATATTTGATTGGAACGAGACCGGACCGAGATCGGCTCGATAGTCTGTGTCTCACGCACTAATGCTTTCTTTATGCAAGTAGTAAATAAGTATTTGTAACACTAATTATTTCATTCTTGTTACATATATTAGAAAAATATTTTTTCTATTGACTTGTTATTTAATTAACTGATAATAAGTAAAAGGAATAAAATATAAAAATGTCGTCAAATAATAAAACATGAGCCAGAAATTAATTAATTTACGAAAAAGATAAAGAAGATGTAAGTTCATTTTCTCTATCTATCTCTCGAAGAGAGCATTATTAAAGAAGCATCTGTACTCATATGTGAATGTCATGTTGTTTATGAGTATCTGTACACATGAGTTGACATGAGTATAAAATAAAAAAGTGTTATTTACATTTCTGAAGAAACGATGCGTTTGTAGACATTGTAGATATTTTTTTATATTAAAGAATTAAATGTAATTTGTATATAGAAACTAGCCGTGCCCGCGGTTTCGCTTGCTTAAATATAAAAGTTAGATACATGGTATCGTGGTTTAGGCAGCGTATTGCAAAAGAGCGGCAAACTTTTTTCCGACTTGTTTTACTATTATCGTCACTGCTTATTCCTTAAAATATATACCTATACTAAAACCTGGACAAAGAACATATCAATGAATTAACAAAAAAACACGTATTTCGAATAAGTGATATACTTAATAATAAATAAATAATAATATATGTACTTATATAATATAATATTAATAATAAATAATTCATAAGCGCGCTAACGGACAAACAGACAGAGAGACGTTGCGTTTTATAATATTAAAAATTAGATAGTAAAATAAAAGAATAGGTCCTATTTAATGTGAAATTTATCATTTACTTGTATAAAAAATCGCTATTTTTCATTTGTCATCAATGATGATTTCATGATTTGGTATTATAATATGTAAATAAATCGATTTTCGTAACTCATTTTGACAAGTGAACATTTTGATGTTTTCTCATACAAAAGTAGAAAAAAATTATTCAAGTATATATAATAAAAATAATTTATATAGTAATAATTGTTATCATGTAAAAAAGTTTATTGTGTGTTTTATTGTATAAATGATTAACACAGTCTCCCATTGTGTTGATGAAAAACAATCATAAAGATAAAATAAATAAACTGTGACTACATTTAGTGTCTCCATTGCAAAAAATACCGATTCCTCATCCAGTTATATTTATTGTTTCTCGTACGTAATGCCGAGTGAAGATTATAAATCGAATGAAATTTTTTCAGCTATATTTGGGTTCGATTCACAGGGGAAATAAACGTCATAAATATTATACATTTTATCAGCGAGAAAATGTTTTAAATGGTGCATTTATAGATAATAAATAAATTCATTTTTAAATGGATTTCTCTCGATACCAAAGAAACGTTTTGATGTTTCAAATAAAAATTTCAACGGCCTGAATTTTTCGGTAAAGGTTTTTACTATTAATATTTTTTTTAATCCTAAACAAAATAATGATCATAAATATCTCAAAACGACGCAGTTTATGGGAAAATAGATAAATATTTATCAAAATTGGCAAAAGTACAAAATGTTTGTTTTATGGATTAAATAATCTATAGGACTGTACACTAGGGTGTTTTTTTTTTTTTTAGTTTTAGCTTTGGATCAAAAATTAACTGTCCCAAATATCACGTTGAAAAAATTTTTTTTTGAAAAATTTTCAGAGTAATATTTTGCAGAGAATTAAGTGCTCAATTCATAAATCCAATAAATTTTAAGAAATGTTTGTTTAAAAATTATTATAAAAATTGAATTTTACTTTTTATGATAATGTTTAAACGGATGTTTACTGACGTCGATTTTTAAATTAAAGAAAAATTGTAGGTAGTATTTTTATCTATCATTTATGTTCTATTTATTTTTTCGAAAAAACGAATATTTCAAGAAACAAAATTTAATTAGAATTCAAATGGTTCATAACAAAGAAGAAATCTATAGTTTATGTCCTATTCATTTAATATGTTTTAATAAAATAAGAATCACGTACACTGTCAGGATTACGTATAAGAAAGTCCCGTGGCTGCCATGACAGATATTTTTAGTAGCAATTAAAAAAATTATTGATTTAATTAAAATAAAGTTACGAGAAGGATTGGATAAATCTATTTACAAAGTGGAAATTATATTTGCCAACTTTGTTTATTTGTAGGAGGAAGTGGTGTAATTCGATATGTTTGATTCATCCAAAAATTAAAACGAAAAGTAATGGTGAAAATATTTGAAATTAATTTATCGATCGTTTTCAAATCAGGATTAATTTTAATCCTTTTAATCAAATGTTTGTAAGAGGACGATTTATTAACCGTGATTCTTTATTAATTTATGCAATTCATTATAATCATTTTTAACGTGTAGAATTAACTTTCATTATGGTTTAAAAATGGATATTTAACAAATTGTGATTATTTTTCGGATTTTTTAAATTCACTACAGATTTACAAAAAAAACACAATTGGGGTAATTAAAGTATTTAAAAAATCTAATATCTGAAAATTTGAAAAACGACAAAAAGTGTAATCAGTTATTTTGTCTTCTGAAATGCTAATTTATTAGCTTTCTTCCCATATTATGAAGAAATTAGTGAAACGAATCTAAATTTAAGTTTAACGTATATAATATGAAAAAATATAAATGATACCTATCAACTTAATATTTCTACATATTTCTGCACGTATAGAATTGCATATGTTGGTAATAGCTATTCCATGTCATACATCACATAAATATGTGTATAATACTTCAGAGCTGCAAGCGCTGAGTGCAGTGTGGAAATGTACTACACTATTATTATAAAATATATATATTTGTTTCTTTTAGAATAGATATGGTATATTTTTTATAACAATAAGGGTAATTTTTCAGTCTGGTACGATTTTGTTATATGCATTATACTCGTATACAATAGTTATTAAATTAATATATTTTTTAATGAAAATATGTTTGTGGTAAGATAAATCTGACTTTTTCTCAATTTTCAAATTTTGGTACCTTACAGTAGTGGTTTCTAAACTTTATGTTACTACGCGTCCCTTTAAAAAAATCTCATCTCCCCCACTCCTTTATTTTATAAAATAATAAAGACACGTTTTAAAAAGGTATACAATGTATTAATACAGAAATGTTTATTAGTACAAACTTCATTAAATCTAGGTATTATTGAGGAGTATTAAACGATCTCGATATTTGAATTTCATTGCAACTTATGCAAAAAATTCCGCTTCAATAAATATGATGTTACGAATGGCAGGTTGTTTGAAGTGTTATATTCTTCACTTCGATTCAACTAGGTTTTCACTCTGAAACTGTTTGAAGTATCGCATGATAATTCTATCAGTTTTTCCTTTTCAATAGTTGTCAGTCTAAAACTACACATAGTTACGTGACTTTCAGGAACAGGTATTATTTTATTTATATGTAAGGTAGTGGCACCAGTTTTGGCAAGGACTCCAGTAATGGTAAATTTTTTATTAAATTTACTGAATTAGAAATACGTGTTGATATTTGATTACTACCATTTCTGAATTTTAATTTATATACATTTAACTGTCTTACAGCGTGATTTGATGATAGGTGTAAAAATGGTGGACGTTTAAACTAATTATTAGTATAATTTATTTATTAATTATTATATTATCATACCAACTGCTTTACATTTTTCAAATTTGACGATTCTTTCTTTTATATATTTTGTGTTGTAGTACTTATCATTTTGTAATCATTAACAAGTGTCCATCACTGCGTGCTCATTACTGGTTTTACCTTTGTCATTACTGGAGAAAAAGCATGAACAAAATATAAGGCTATAATTTGAAAAACAAACTATATTTGCGGTCTTTGGTTATTAAATTGATTAAATAAAGATTTACTTGTTTTATTAGTAACATAAGTTCATGAGAATTACAAAAAACAAGCACTTTAATAAAAAAAACAACCGAAAACTTGCTCTTATAGCGACCATAACTGGTGCATTTATCTTATACATTTTTTTTTATAATTGTACCTAAATATTATGTTTTGAAAATTACACTTCTGTTAAACTTTTCGCGCATCCCTTTGCACTAGTCCGCGTCTCCCAAAGGAGACAATATTTAATTTTATTCACATGAAAGGAGTATTGTTTGCAAACTATTTCACAACCCTGCAGTCATACATTTCTATATACATATACATGTACACATACGTGTATATTTATGTATATGAAATATAATAACTCTATAGTTGCGACTCTTTGAAACAAACAAACAGTACCTCAGCCATATTTGGCAAATAGACTTTGTGCAAACACTATTACAAACACATAATGTATGTGTGCAGGGGTGGCTGTAATAATTTACAGTTCAATAATATACGTATTAAAAAATTTACGGGTAAGCCTAATGGTCAGATATTACTTTTACATTCAGAACAGTATATTTAAAAAAATATAACTTACAATATTAGCCGCAGTTGTGTTGACTTTTTAGCTCTCCTGACTTATTGACAATAATTGAAAATTAAATCTCGTTCATAATTGGTGGTTAAGCCGCGGAGATTAGAAAGTGAATGTGTAGATGTAGTACAGATGATACATTAATGTATTATGAACATATTGTACTACCGTGCTCAGGTAAAAAACAGTAAATTTCTTTTACTGTCTTTTAGTAATTTTAAAGCTATTAGGTTTATCAGATGATTTTCTACATAGCAGTCATAAAATTAATCATGTTATTTAAATAGAATATTAATTTTTTAAGTTTTTCGAATATATCAAATTAGTTACTTTTCTTGAATATAAAAACAGTATAATCATTTTTCAACATAAAAAGCAGTGACTTTTATAACCTATACTGCTTTTATCCACTGTAAAATATACGTACAATATTTACAATCATACTAAGTTCTTATAATTTCGAAAAGACAGTCTTCAAAAATTATTTACTTCAAATAGATGATACAGTTAATTGTTTTTTATTTATTTTTATTGTAATTATTCTTCAATCACTTCATCATTTTTAAGTGTCATAAAAATTAATCAATAAATGTTAGTTACTATTTAAGATTTTGTAATTCGATACTCATTAGAGAATTATTGTATTACTAACTTTTATTTTGATCTCAATAAAATACATTGAAATAAAACTGAATTTTTATTCTCCATTACTGCGTTTTACCTCAGACAAAAAAAAACTATTTAAATAATTGAAACAGTGGAAAAAAGCAGTACTTCTGTTTTACAGAGTACAAAGGTAGTAATTTACATCTTACTGCTTTTAAATTTCCATAAATAAAAGACAGTAAGTCACTCAATTTAGGAATTTTAAACTAAAATTACACTCAAATGACTTATAATGAAGTCATATAACTTATCATTGGTCGCTAAATAAATTTTATGAAAAAAAATTATTAATTCAGTTTAAAAAAGTCAAAAACGAGTTTTGTTTTCTTCGTTTTTATTCTTTACGCCTTACTGCCCTTTACCTAAGCTCGGCAGTGTACGTATTTATTTATATAAATGCTCGTTGATGGGGCAAATATTTTCACACATATTGTGTATATTAAATGCTTGGAGTAAATGACCATTTCTTGAATTATATTGTTAATAAATAAATGGGAGACTCTGGTCTTCATCAGATTTTCATATACACATTTATTTATAAGTATTTTTATAAGATTTTACACATATATAATAATTATATGTACCTATCTATACTAAGGTTCTAAAAAAATTGTAGACTTTAAAAATCTGATGATCTTATGATCGAAACATAAAATAATATATAAGAAAATAAACTTATAGACCAGAGTATCCCATATTTATTAACAATATAATTAAATGCTATATTCATATACATATTTAGTACTTGGTGCAGTCTCTGAAGAGTTAAATCGGCCCTGCAAGAGTAAAGCCGACTGTAGTCTTACCTTATATCAACAAAACACAACAACAAAAGCTTTGAATTCTCGACCTGAGCCATTGTTGCCCTTCACAAAACTCGTTGCCTTATTGTCAGGGCAACAATGGGTCATAGAAGTTTTGTTTTGGGTACTTTTGTACTTAGATTAAGTTCCGTTGGAAATATAGATTTAATTTGTCTGCAAACTTTGTTTTCCTTATGCGAAAATACTTTTAAAGATATATATTTTTTGTTATACTTTATACTTTGGCCTAGATTTACTGTAATTGTATGTATTTGAATAGAAGAAAAAGTTTGGAAGATGATAATAAAAATGAAGAATTAAAAGAAACTTTTATGCAGTGTTGGATTAAGGAAATAACCAATTAGGTAACGGCTTTAACAAACTGATTGGGATTTAATGAGAATTATATTACATTACAAATTTAAATAATTGCATTTGTCTTGTCTGAATTACAGCCGACGATTTCTGAATTATAATTTACAAATTTGAAGTGCAATTGCAAATGTGTCGTATAGAATATAGTGAACGACCGAAATCGATTTTTGAGCCGAAACCGAAACCGAAACCAAAGAACTTTTATGTTAATTTCATGTTGAGCGTTTCTGCCTGGTCACTAGTTTCTATCTTTTTCTGGTGACTTCTTTCTCACTTCCTTAATCGCTTCAAAAATTACATTCTTTCAATTTCTGGTACATTCCACCAGAAATTCCATGAATCAACCAATCAAAGCTCGTTGTTCCGTTTTTTGGTCAGACGCGAACACTCCCAATGTTCCTTTATTTTTTGTATACCATATTCATCCAATAAAAATGTATGAAAATAAATCTTATATAAAATGTATTAAAAGAAGATTATGCTACAAATAATTATAGCAAACAATTTTCCATTATACCACGAACAATACCCATTTTCTGTATTATTAATAAAACATAATACAATATACTTCCATACAAATTACACATTACATAGCAATATTAACTTGAAGAGAAGGAGTTACTTCAAGACACAGGGACCGGGATCGTATTGGGACACGTCTTTGTCATCTCAAGATTTGAATAGGCCCTTAAATAATGTACTTAAAGTGCACCGAATCAATATACACATTATCTTGAAACTAGCAGGCTAATCCTTGATCCTGCTTATTCAATTTTAATCATATGTGCTCTCACAGTCTAAACGCGAGGTAAGGTTAGACTGTGAGTTGTATAATTCCTTTGTTAAACACTCGATTTCCCTTGGGCTTCAATTGTAAGCGGCGGATCTATTGTTGCGCTGAAATAAGATTTGTTCTCTACTGCTGTATGTCCTTCTAAGCTGTCGACATTGTCATAATAGTGCAATATGGATTTGATTCTATACTGTACATTCGATTTGTTACCATAGACGAGCTTGGAGCTTGTAGATATATGGAAGTAAAAAATACAAAAAGTACAAAGATATTTGTCAAATGATTATTTTTTATTCGGGGCGAGGGAGCGTGTAATGCGAAATATAATGTTAATCGAAAATAATACGTACATATTCGTAAAGAAGAATTTTTGGAAGGGATAATTTATTTGAAATATTAATGAGATTTTAAAACTACAATTAATATTTGTTAATTTAGTAAATCAGTAATATTAACTGTCTATTTTCAAACCATGATCTATATTATTCCTAAACTTAATACAGTTAGTAAATGTTCGATTTACTATGTTTTGCTTCATGTAATTCATTATACATAAGTATTATAACCGTGGTTACGTTAATCATGGTTTGAAATGTGATGTAACACTCACAGTATTACGTATAAGAAAGTCTCAGCAGCTGAAAAAGTTTTCTAATAAAATTGTATAAAAATGAAATGAAAATGAAAACCAATGAAAGTTGTGATATTGATGTAAATAAACCATATTTAAAAAATAAAATCATAAAATGTACAGTTAAAGGGTTTTTGTTCAGTACTAGTTTATAGTATTGGCTAAAAAATAACATGTTACCTGCATATAATGAAAACCAGCAATTCATAAAAAAGCAAAGTTAATCGATTTGTTTACTGAACGATTTACAAACAAGATTGTTAAAGATAAAATATAACACATTTACTGATACGCGTTTTATTACGAAAATAAATCCGTTCATTTCCGTCCAGTGTGTCGACGATGTTGTATCAATATTTCTGGAGCCATGTTTTATGGATGTTTCGATGTACATAGGTTTTGGACTGTGGCTGATGTGATATTTTCTACTTAACCGACCAGCCAAATAGAGCATCAAATCTCATCAGAACAACCGCGCTCATCATCGCTGAGGGTTGGGAAACAACGTTTTATCACGTGATGTTTTTGTGATCAATTTAAAATTGTATTAGAACGTTTGCAAAATATTTATACATAAATAAGAAATGAACTTGATGGTAGTACTTTAATAAATTTTAGGATATAGATTGATACATCCTTAATATATATAAAGCTCAACGTCTCTCTGTCTGTCTATCTGTCTGTCGCGTTAGTGCGCTTATTCAATTTACGTTTTTTTTTTTAATTCATAGGTACGTTCTCTGGCCAGGTTATAGGCTATATTTTGTTACGTTAGGTAACATAACAACTAAGCAGTGACGATAATAGTAAGTCAAGCCAGAAAAAAATTTGCCGTCGGCGCGTTATTTTGCAATACGCTGCCTAAACCGTTCAATATTGAACAAAATAATGTAGTAAATAATTGTGTAGAATCAAAAGATCTACAATAAAGTCCGCGACACCATATATCTAACTATTATATTTAAGCCACAAAAATTGCTTTTATGTTACAAAGAAAATTAAAAACATTTGGGTTCTGTTTACGTGGACTTATGACCTGCAAAACATTAATCCTTAACAAAATAAATGATTTCATCGTCATAAGTACTTAATGTAGATATAATTTGCCCTTTACAGAATCCAATTCGGTTTGCTATGTTAATATAATAATTAATGAATAAATTATGTATACTAATAATTAGTTTAAATGTCCACCATTTTGACACCTATTGACCGAATGTTATCAAATCACGTTGTAAGACAGTTTAATGTATGTATATATAGATTCTGAAATGGTAGTAATAAAATATTAACAAATATAACTAATTCAATATATTTTATTAAAAAATTGCCATTACTGGAGTCATTTCCAAGACTAGTGCCAGTACCTTAATTAACAGTTAAATATTTATTACAATGTTAATCATTTTTAAAAATGGCGTTTATTTTTTTCGTTTTCAAAAAAATAAGCTCATTTTAAAACGATTAACTGTAGTAAATCATGGACTGTTATATACGTATAACTTTAAAGCTACTGGGATGTTCTTTAATTTAAATTATTGCTCTTTTAAATGTCTTTCCCCGATTGCAAGATATAACTCCCTAAAATGTACGTTTATTTCTTAAAAAAATGCACCTGAAGGTAATATCCAATTACATATTCCTATATGAACTGACAAATATTTCGTATACTGCCTTTCAAAGATTAAAACAAAATTTTTTCGTTCCATCATATTATATGCTCCATTAAATTTCTGTATAATCTATACCTACAAAGTATAAAACAGTCTCATGCCGCATCTGTCTGGGTCAGTAACTACTGAATGGATTTTATTTAGGTTTGGTTGTATAATTTGTGGATATTTTGATATAAATAAATATAAAAATATGATAACTAGCAATAAGTGAAATCAATATTAATAGGTTTATTATAGATTAAATTTATATCTCTCGATAACAGCAGGTCCAATGCCCTAGTTTACTATATTTAAAAATTGCAAATTAAATAAAGATAGAGATAGATAATTTTATTGAATGTTTTTCTTGTGATCATTTAAAAATTGTAATAATTTTTTTTTACTCAAGTTAATTTGATGTAAATATTCTTTATTGTTTGATTTAGTTGGTAGATTATCTTCTTTTGTAATACAATACTGAAATATGTGAAGTAAATGATTTTATAAAGAATATCTTTTAAATTACTCGTTCTTTATATTACTGCGCATTAGATGGATTAAATGAAAAATGTATTTCATGTTAGTATTTATTATATTGCAACCCAGCCCTAACAGAAACAGAAGGTCAATTCTATCAAGAAACGGTAAATTATTTTTTAATGCGTTCCCTTTCTTTTCCGTTCCATTTTTTTTTTGATTCCTTCTTTCCGTTTTGCCGAAGTTCTTTTATGTTCGGTATTGATTTTCTTTTGTTTACGTATTAAAATATGTTGAAATTGAATTCTGAATGAAAGATGATTCTATTATCATTGAAAGAATTATTTATTTATTCTTGTCGAGTGAACAGTGAAAATTACAGTGCTCCCTAAACATTCACACATTTAAATACTGCATGAAGAAATCATTAAGGTACAGTATCTTTTATACTTCATTTTATTTTTATATCTAGGCATGTGGAGTATCACAATGTAGATCTCAATTAGTAGAATATGTTATTATTTATACCTATATTTTTTTCTAACTCAAAAATGCACTTTTAAGTGGGTCCAAACACTCCAGGGTTCCGAAGTACGTACGTGGCATACACCCGTATGTCTTGACCAAATTATTTTAATAAATGACTACTTCCCATTGCCATATAATATTACCTAGCACCTCCACCATATTCCACGTCTCATTACACCTTACTTTGTTTTCTTACACAACTAGAATTACTAGTAAAAGTAACATGACAGATAAAATTACGATACATCGTCTATAAATATTTCTCTTTTTGACTCCGAAAATGTATATTTAAAACCTCTGGTTGACAGATAATACTGTGTCATATATATTAACCTTAATTTACGCCCTATATTCTTCAGTTCCATCTGATTTCGCCTCTTAAAATATTGTCAATCTTTGGTTGAAGTCAGTTGATAGAGACTACGACACTTCCCAGCACCTCCACCATTTAAGATACTTTATATTTAAAAAAATGTATCTGTAAGTGGCTCCAAAATAGCCCACGTGTACGAACTTTGGAACCCGAATGGCATACAACTGTGTATATCTTGGTTGATTTTTTTTTACATATTGTCGGTGTAATCTTTACAAACTGAGACTCTCGATGAGATTTTCAAAGAGATATAAATTATAAATACTACGATTTTCTATGAAAAACTAATTAGTTTTAAGAAAATTTTCGTCATACTTTTTTCATCAATTAATAAAGTTTTTAATGATTTTTTATTACGACAGGGAACATATGCAAAAATATTATATATTATTTATTTATGCAGAATACTTCACTCATATACACATACTTACATGCATGTATAAATAGATCAAGGGGTAAAATTTTTGCACAATAATTAGTTACATAGATACGTAACATGCAATAACACGCCACTGCTGAGTCAAGTACCCTTGTAGATTGTTGTACAAGTCTGTACATGGCGACCGCGACGCTTTGAAGTCTCCGCCGTGACAGGGGCGGTTTTTACCTTATTCTCCATAGGGAGTTGACTGCGGTCATCAAGAGGGAGAGTTTGTATAAATGCTGTATGTAGTAGGTGCTTACCTGAAAAAAAAAGTTTTATGTTAATTTTTGAACATATTGAAAGTTCGGACAAAATTAGGAATTTGAAAAGTGAAAAGAGTCCAAAGGTGCTAAGTTCTTGAAAAAAAGTCGAAGTAAATATTAAATTATTAATGTCTATAACTATTTTACGTTATTATTTTTCCGATTAATAAGTTCTTAAAATTGTTTTTAATTTACTAATTACTTAAGTACGCCAGATGTTGTAAATCTTGTTTCAAAGTAAGTAAATCAGCATACAAATAAATTTAATTGATTTTCAAACTTTGTTCGAGACGCTACTGTATGAAAAATAGAAATACATAGTTTTGTGAGTATGCTCTAATATAACGGATACTGTTATTGCGTTTCTGCACTCAGATTTTAAAAGAAAAATGCATTAGGTATAGTTACCTACTACCTACATACATTTATAGCAGCTGTTCTAAAAGCATGAAAAAATTAAATGTGTTATGTATGTAAGTATGTTACCAATATCAATTGATTATTGTGCATTGATATTATTTAGAAGTATTGTGGTATGTTGAGTAGGAAATATTTCACACACCTTTTTAAAAATTGTTTTTTGCATTTTTTTTGAATATTTTCAATAAATTTAATGTTAGATACGTAAAAATGTATTTGTCAAAAAAATTCTTAAAGGTCAATATTTATATTTTAATATTATTAATTTATATGATTACTTCTCATAAATACTAAGATATTGAGGTTATTCTGATTAGAATAGTGTTATACTATTTAGTCTGAAAACTTAATTTCTCCGATGGTTCACAATATTAAATATTAAAATTTGACACTTCAGACTTAAAACAAATATATTTTTAACAATATTTGACATGTTATTTATTATTTTCTATAATTCACTAGGTACGCCGCTGATTATATATACAAGTAAATAAATATTTCTCAAAACACAGGATAAAACCCAATGACTAGGTCCATATATACACTTATATATTCATCGAACACAACGGATAAGGAAATCGAAAGATATTCTGATATAGATAGCATCTTTTTCACTTTAAATTCACTCAATTTTCTTATGTCAAATAAAACACCACGATCTTCCAAAAGTGAAAATTAGAAAAATAAGGATAAAAGGAGTTTATTTAAATCTGTCTGGAAACCTTTTTAGGTGCCTTTGTTCGCCATTGAAACTTTTGGAAGTTGTCGCAGAAGATGTATCAGATTGTGAGACAATTATTTATTAACACATACATCACCGTAGTAAGTGACGTTAACACGTAAAGCGCGGAGTTTGTAATGAATTGTGTACAGCGCTTACTTCTCAGCTACTTGACATAATGACTGGCAGTTCAAAAGTTACTGCTGTTGATATGGATTTCTCCTCTACACGCATTTACAAACTAACATACAAACTAACACACACACAAACATACAAACAAATATGTCCATTGGGTTAAAATCATTGCACTTATTTTAGTTTAAATGTATTTTGAAAACTCGATATAAATATTTCATGCAACTATTAAACATTTTTTTAGTATCTTTCGAAATATTTGTTTTAACTTTTTTATAATAAGATTTGTTTTTTAACGATTGTATTCTATTGAATTATTATTAATAAACTTTAATTATTTTTTTATATCAATAACCAAATTATTTCTTAATGTGAAATGAGATTTGATGAAAAAAGACCTTTTTTGATTAATAATATACCTACATGAAGATATGAATACAAATCAAAATCAATTTAATTTAATTTTAAGCTTCCAACTTTATACGCTATACAAATGAAAATAACAGAGTATATACATCCATATGATGCATGTATACATACATATGTAGAAGTTTTTATTAAATCTTAAAGTTCAACAAAAATAAGATTAGGTTCCAGAAATACATCGAGTTACTTTTCTTGAGATGATAAAAATCAACAAAACATTTCAATATTTGTTTACTTATATTCAAAAACTTCATTGTTGAAATACCTTAGTTTATTATCAATAATAAAATGAACTGATGTAACCACCATAAGACTTTTTTATACCTTCTTTTGTACAAAATATAATTATACTGAAAAATTGTTAAGATATAAATTGTATATAATAATATTCTCTACAACTTGTTCTAAAAGTATGATTTTCTAACTCGCACCGTATCAAAATAATCAAAATCTTAATTACGCACTGCAAATTTTTGATAAATGAGCTTACAAAAAAATAATATATTTCATTTTTATCTACTTCTCAGGTTATTACATCAAAATATATCTGACTATATCACTTTCTTGTCAAAACTTCAATCGAATATTTTCTTTAAACTATTCAACATATCTTTACAATTTTGACAGGAAGCCATTTTGTATAAAAAGTTTGTGGTGTCCATTTAAATATTATATATCATGAAATTTTCCACTGAATTAAGCCAATCAATCAATTAAATTGTAAATAATAATACACCAAAATCAAATAAATCTTCGTCAAAATCAATAAACTTAAAAACAGATATTTCTTCTTTCCTATTCTAACCATAAACCCAAAGATCTAAAGGTATACAATACATATCTACATCTTTATATACTCGTATAAACGGATACATATTTATATATGTATAAATCATGTTATATACACACATGTGAACGTATGTATGTATGTGTGTGCATGGTTTTTAAGATATATCTATCCCAAGAGATTTGCCTCACAGACAAATCTGTATTCGTATTTCCCAGTAAATATCGAGCAGCTTGAAATATCCATTTCTTTCACATGATGTTCGGCTTGTTTTGTGGGTATGTCTTGCAATAAATTGACGGTAATAGAAAAAGTAAATCTGTTTTCGAAATGTATCAATTTGTGTTGTGGTGTCTTTAAAAACGAGATGAAATTTTTAGGGTTTTCGTACAATAACTATAATAATTGAATGAAATGAAATTGTTCAAATTAGAGAAAAGCCATAAATTACGTCACACAAATTTCATGGTTTTTTGACCCCCCCCCCCTTGGCCTTGCCACAGGTTATCACATTTGTGTGACCCCCCCACCTGTTGTGACGTCATACAAATTTAGGAACAATAATTAGGTACTCAAAATCAATGAAATTTTTTTTTTATTGCTGTTTATATTATTTTTATTTATATGAAATTTTTCCATTCAGGTTTGAAATTTTCTCAATAACTTTTCACAGGTCTTGAGTTACTAACAGTATATTAATTTTTCTTCAAATTTTTGCTCTTAGAATTCATATTAAATTCATTGTTTTGTTTTTTAGATGTGACGTCACGAAGCTTGTAACTCCTCTTCCCCATTGTCACACCACGTCACACTTTGTAGACTTCCCTATCCCCCTTAATGTGTGACGTAATTTATAGATTACTCCTTATATTGAAAAATGATTAACATATAAATTATAGACAATATAATTTATTTAAAATATTTCTTTGCTACGCATCGTTTCATAAAAAATAATAGAGTAAATCTAACCGTTTCCAGGCTAGTGATGCCCTTCAAAAATAGGAGGTGCACATTTAAGGTATACCAGAACTTTAAGTTTTGGCTGTCGAGCGTTCACAGATCGAAAAAACAGTCAGAATACTCGATTAAGGGACCCTCAAAACGCGTAATTAAACTATATGATAGTTCCCTTGAAATATCATGAAGTGTTTCACAAGTTTCTCGCACGCGCGGTAAATAAACACCAAAATTTTATTTAGTCGAATAATCGTCAAAGTTTGTAAAAAGTAAAAATTTCAAAATATGTTAAAAGAGATCAAATAATTTATTATATCTTTTTTATATAAAATCAAATTACCTCGAACTATTTTTAAATGTACCTGCTTGGAGTAAAGTATATTTCAAGTAATGTAACTTGTTAAAATCAAGTTTAATTTTATAGAAGTTAGAGCATAAAATAATCTAATACCAGAATAGCAAATTATCGTTAATAAATAATTCAATATGCATATATTACGTTTATTTATAAAACATACTGTATGCAAAGGTATATTTTGTATATACATATGTATGGATGTAGAAGTGTATAGACAAGTATTTCCTCCATTAATTTACAAGATGAAAAGCACAATTTAGTAACAAAGTACGACATTGAAATTGAGTCAAGTCTCGTAGTTTTACTCCTATATTGAGTTCAGTGAAAGTGACAGGGATGTCAAGTATGCCAACGTAATATTTTCTATGTTCAATTTTCACTGCTATAAAAATATAAATCTTTTTTTGTTACAAACTCATTGTAACTACTGTAAAAATAAATACATGTCGATTGTCTTGTGTTTGCAAAAATGAGATTTTTCAGGAGAGAGGTTTTTAAATTAAATAACCATTTATTTTAACGCATTTCTCGAATGAATACAAAAGTACGAAACTAAATCGGAATTAGGGACGATCCACACTAACGTGCCGGTTCCGGTCCGGTTTCACTGTAATATTCAGTATAGTAAATACTGTATTGAAGTGTGACTAGAGCTGTTTATTGTTTTATTGTTTATTTATATTTGATTGGAGCGAGACCGGACCGGGACCGACACGGTAGTGTGGATCGAACCTTAG
Source organism: Sialis fuliginosa (assembly GCA_961205875.1). Taxonomy (NCBI): domain Eukaryota; kingdom Metazoa; phylum Arthropoda; class Insecta; order Megaloptera; family Sialidae; genus Sialis; species Sialis fuliginosa. The sequence goes on from OY540817.1 coordinate 14,383,191, forward strand.
TGATCTTTTTTTTAAGAAAATAGTGGAAATGTCAGTTATCATGTTGTGATCTAATCACCGATAAGATTATTTGTTGTGTTCATTGTACAATATTTTGAAAATTTACAATACATTAATTACGTAAGGATTTTGTTATTTCCCCCCCTCCCTTGTAAGGATTCGTAAGTATAACATACTCCTTATTGTAACTTTATCAAAATTTTGGGCAAACTGTGTTACATGTTCTAATATTAAAGCAACAAATTAATTCGATTTTCTCTTAATTCAATTATTTTTGAATTGGATTGCAGTTTCTTAATGTATATTCTTGTACTCAAGGAAATCAATCTGAATCTATATTTAACACAAATAGAATTATCTGACAATCGATATTTATTTAATATAATATTAGTAAGTAAATAAGTTAATAATAAAGATGAAATTATACGTTATTATATATAATTATACGTTATGTAATGTATGTAATTATTAGAAAATAAATATTATTAACGATTTTTTTATTACAAATCTTATGAAAAACATGTAGAAGTTAAAGAACATTCTCTACTACCAATCATTTTTAATTTTTTGAATAAAGTTTTTTAAATTAATTAAAAAAAATAAAAAGTAAATTTCGTATTTCCACGATTTCGCTTGTAAATATTAAATAATAAATTGTTTTTATGTTCGTACAAATCATAAGAAATAACTTTACTATACAATACTATCATATTGATATTTATATATTTCTTTATTAATAACGGCAACATTTTATGTCCATTTTACAAATATTCAGACGTTTCTGTGTAACAAAAAAAAAAGATATATTAATCCATGAGTCTGACTTTTATTTAACCCAACTTCACGTATTCACGTCAATCCGTCGACTGTGCATTCCGACACAGTCACACACATTGTTTTCTCTCAAAAATGTCGAATATTATTATCGAATTACTGAATACTTATTTTAATGATCTGATAGGAAAAAATGACTGTTTCTAGTGGGTTTTTCATTTACACAGTATCTATTAAATTTTGTAATCCATCATACACATTATTCCAAAGATAGGTGGGGAAGTATGTTAGATAAAACTAATACATCAGTAATGTTGGCGAGTGGCACAGAAGAAAGAGGTTTGATATAGAATATAACTCGAGTACTAAACTAATATTTAATAGATCTAACATACATAATAAAAATAGCTAGCTGATTTAGAGATAGTATAAGTTGGGCATCGATGTAATTTCCCAGTCGGCAATAATAAAATTAATAGTAAGTAATGTAAAGTAGTTTTATACGACAGGGCGGCCAACCTGCAGCGACTAACGGAAAGCTGTGTAAGACGATTAAAGCTTATCAACAGCGCTGCACGCTGTCGGCTATATTTCCAACTAGTGCTGTTAATGGCAACTTAGTAACTAAACAACTATCGTATATAAACGCTTCTACTCAATACAGTAGCGTGTATGGGAACTGGACAATAATACACTAACACACATGCATATAGAGACAATTATATCATCATATATCTGCAGAGTGTTTGGAAATAATTGGTGATTTAAAGTTTTTTAACAGTTTATTAGTCGTGAAAATGGAAAATGAAAATAATTCAAAAACTATTTTTTTCTAATCTATAGTACTGTGAGATGACCTAAATAGCTTTAGATAATTTACTTTTTTGCAATTTGCAATCGGCGATCGAAAAGTTATAAGGTACGTACTGGAACCGGTCTTGGATCATACCCCAGTGTTGGCTTCTTGTTTAATTAAATGTACTAAATTAGAAATGTTTGTTGATATTTGATTACTGCCATTACTGAATCATAATTTATAGACGCTTAACAGCTAAATTTTGTAAACAGATTTAATTTGATGACAATCGGCCAATGGGTGTCAAAATCTGCTTTACATTGTTTCGATTACGATTCTTTATTTTATAACTTTTGTGTTGTAGTTCTTATCATTTTGTAATAAATTAGCAAGTGTTAATCACTGGGTGCCCATTACTTTTTTTTAAATCCATTATTGGAGAAAAAAAACATACAAAATACTATAATTTAAAAAACAAACTATATTTGTGGACTTTGGTACTTACATAAATTGTTTTAATAAAGAGATACTTGTTTTATTAGTAACATGAGATTATGAGAGTTACAAAAAGAAGCCCACCAATCTCAAAAAACTTAAAGTGTCAAGACTGGTTCCAGTACCTTAGTCTCTGCGTGTTATTTATGTAAACAGAAAAATCAAAGTTTACATTATATTTATAGATAATTATTTTAAGATTTATAGTACAACTGTTTCTTGAGTTAAATTTTTTCACATTATAAATGGTTGAATTTCAAATCGCAAGAACTGCTGAAATAGAACAAAAACCGAATCGTTCGAGCCGAAGTTTTTAATGTTTTGTATCTTTATTATTTACATAATAATTTCTGCTTGTTTTGCGCACACAGCATTTTATTAATTATGTCGTAAAATATATCTAGTTGCCAATTGGTTTTAAATACACGTTTTAATTTCAGATATTTATTTAGGTATTTACCTAAAAACACAATTGTATGTTAACCCTAATTAACAAATACTTATTATAAAGTGGGTTCTTTTTGTTAAATTATAATACCCCAAACAATATCTGAAGAAGAAAAAGTGAGAGTTGCACAATTTGTTCTAAAGCCAATATGATTAAGACCTCTTAACAAGAGTCGAGAAAATCACTGCTTTATAAAGGAGCAATAAGCTCATTTGTAGAGCAGATGTCTCCACTGACGCGACTACAATTTCAGCAATAAAATTTTTCACTTTGTTCTCTTATTTTTTCTTTGAAGTTTACCGCTTCAAATGGAAACAAGCACAACGTGCAATTTTTTGTCACTATCAATATGGAGAAATACAGGGTGTGTATTATAAAACATTACGAATTTTTTTTTATTTCGAAAATTAAGCTACTCACAGAAAAACTTTTCAAACAAAAGTTACTCAATTTGGAGATAAAAATATTTTTTTTTATTTGTGTGTGTACACTGTACCAACATACTTAGTGCATTTGTGATTTAAAACAACATTATTTTTGTCTCAAAATTTTTGTATTTTTTACGTGGAGAAATAGGTTTTGATTAAAAAATCAAAGTAGTGTTAAAAAAACATAAAAACCGCCCTAAAATATAAAATATTATTTTGCCCCATCGTCTTCATCAGAACTGAGTAACTTTTTTTTGAAAAGTTTATCTGTGAGTAATTTTTAAAAATAAAACTAATTCTTTTTTTTTTATTCATTACCTATACAAAATCGTAAATATCTGGGATTTTACTTAAACATTATAAACACTATTTTGCCCGAATTTACCTTTAAACCCTAGCAGATATGAAGATAAAAATATCAAAAACCCACCCCCTGTCTACCCTACCATTAGGGGTTGAATTTTCGAAAATGCTATTTGTCTTGTACATTTTTTTCACCAAGTTGCATTCGAGTGAATACAAACAAATAAAAATTTATCATACAAACTTTTCTACCTCCTTGTAACCTCTTAGGGGCAAAATTTTGGGAAATACTGAAATACATTTTTCATTATTTTTATTGTAGAGTATACATTTTAAGTTTCAAATAAATCCGACCAAAAAATATGTTTTCCTATACAAACTTTTATGACCCCTTTTACCCCCGTAGGGGTTGAATTTCGAAAAATCCTTTCTTAATGGGTGCATCATAAAAGAAAAACACCCCTGAAATTTCACGTTTCTAGGATTAGGGGTTTGGGCTGTACGTTGATGAGTGAGTAATTAAGGACAAACTCTTTTATATGTATAGATTTTTGATAAAGAATCACTACGAAGAAAAATGTCTAAAATACTTCTTCATTGACAAAATTTTATAAATACATATAACAAAAAAAGATAAAGCTGTAATTCAGAATAGATTGTATACCATTCATCCTTTCTATATCTTAAATAATTTACCCATACGATTTAAATCTTTATGTTCTTATGCTGAATACAAAATCATGTCTTTTTTGTTGACATTCTTTCCCTGGTACGAATGAAAATTGAATTTTCCTCCTCTTTGGGAAATGATAAATTGAGGAAAATATTATGAATGTAATCAATCTTCCGGATAGTTTTTCTTGTTTTCGTTTCGCTATGTGAAAATACATACTACTTATTACGCATATTATTCATTTTTTACTTCTCTAGAAATATTTCTGTTGTCATTTCTACGTTCTTTTTATATGTATTTAATATTCTCTCTGTGGATTATTATGATAAACATTTTAATGTTAGTTTTGAAATAAATACAATCATAATTAGTTTAAAATTATTGTACTTTGTTTTAAAAATTACCGACATTTATTTTTATGATATTAAGAAGGCAATTTATCATTCATATTATAACGATTTTTTATTTTTTGGCATATTTGTTCTAGTCGTTAATTCAGCAGAAGCCATTTTTATTTATTCTTTATTCGATTTATTAATTAAACAGACATTTACTTTACTCAATTGCATTCAGATCAATCACATATGAGAAATATAATTAGTAGATAAATATAAAAGAAAGTATTTCGACTAGAATTTTTCATGAGAGGAATCTAAAGTCGCATGGGTTTCTCGATAAAAGTATACCTAAATTTGGTATGCCCTAATTACTCCTCCTGAATCTTATGTTGAAAATAAAGGGTACGCCTGACTAACAGTGAGTTGCCTTATGAAAACCAGATATTATTTATATCTTAAAAAAATAATTAATTTCTCTATTAAACAAAAATAACAGCTTGGGTACTGACAGGTACTACACAATTATTTATAGGTTTTATACTACTGTAATTTGAAAATAATTATGTTAAGTAACATCCATAAAATATAAATGGTTTTAATATGTTTGCTAGAAAACAACTGTTAAAAATAATAATAATAATATAATTTTAAGATAAACAATAATAGTTTTTGTTAATAGGGTCATTTTTGTTGTGTAGGTCTACAGTATGTATTTTCATATACTTACCAAAATTTATATTTACAGTTTAATGGTTCATTAAATGGGTCGTAATTTTTAATGACTACATGAGTGCTTTGTTCACAATGTTTGTCCATGTATATTAGGCTGAGTTACTTGATTAGGTATTATATTTCGGTTTAGAAAACACTGACATGGTACGAAAATAGTTTAGTGTATAAAGGATACACTTTCAAAGGAGTAATATTATGCCGTGTTTAGACCAAAGCAGTGGCGTAGTAATGGGGCGGGGGGTCGGGGACGGAACCCCCCCTGAAATATTATGTGTTTTAAAAAAACGTATGTTCTGAGAAAAAATCAGTTCCAAATACCTTCAAAAAAATTAACTCATATGTATTCACCCCCCCCCCCTGAAATTTTTTCTTACTACGCTACTGGATCAAAGAAAACAAAACAGCAACACGGTGTTTGAAAACACTTCGTATTTAAAATGTATAGAGTTTATTGCACTTTTGTCAAAAATACACGATGTTACTGTTTTGTTTTTTCGGTCTAAACACGGCATTAGACAATACAGCATGAAGTTTTGTGTATATAAAAAATGTTAATTAATTATTTTTATTTAATTATTTTTTATATCTGCTTTCAAATGATTTATTTTTAAAAATCAAAAATTAATTTCAGTTCTGCAGTTACAGGATTTTAGAGCAAATAAAAATCGCATTTTTTGTAAACTTTATCCACAATTAAAAAAGTCTTTATAAGATTCGATTTACTATTTTTTTAACGAACTAAGCAAAATTTTCCATTTTCATTTAGCATTAAAAACTCGGTAACTATGGTAGAAATATGCAAAGAAGAAAAACATTTGAAAGATTGAAAAATCTTCCATTCCATTCCTTTTACCCAAATTGAAAATTCATTCAGTTGCTTTACATTTATAAAGTTATGAGGAAAAAATGCATAATTTCTTACTGACATTTGAAAATGTAGTGATTCAGATTCAAAATGCATTTTAAAATTTTATTTAATCTTGAAGAAAAACTTTGTTTTTGCTCAATTACACTAATTCTGTAGAAATACGAGTAAGTCACACAAAAAATAGCATTTTGAAGCTGAAACAACGCTATTGTGCATTATTTAAAATTTAAAAATACGAAAAATAAAACTTATTTTTTAATTTCATTCAGTCTATTTTTGAATAAACACTTATTATCAATATTTCTGGAAATTCCATCGTCATAGTCTACCCCCCCCCCCCCCTCCCTCCGAAACTTTTTTTTACGTAAGAAACGTATGATAATACGTATACAACATTTTAATGTTCTATATCTTTAACAGTTTTGTATATTTTCAGAGCCCAACAAAGTAGAAATTCCCCTTAAATGAGATAAAAATATTCAATATTTATTTTTACAGTTATTTGTCGTCCCTAATACAATATAAATTTGAGGTTTAACAAGTACTTTATTTAAGGAGAATATTTGATATAGAAGTAGATTACAATATGTACATAAAACGTAATAATAAATAATAAAGAGAAAACAGACATATACATACATGCTGAAAATAGAAGATCGTGGTGAGAAATTAAATAACAAAACCCCATAATCTGGATTATAATTCTACAGATTAAAATCTTGAAATCGCGTATAAGAGAGCAAACTAAACATCGGCTATAAAGGTTTCTATATCCTGCCGTTTGGGCTATACAATAAACAACATTATTTTTAATGTATTTATGTATTCACGCTCATGTTCGCCCCACAGCGATATGGAGGATGAGGGAGGAATGAGAAATTATTATGTACAGCCGGCACGTCCTCAGTTAAATGAGAACAAATGCTTTTTGAATTCCCTGAGGCAATGCGAATGCTTGCTTTTGCAAAAGTGTTAAAATAAAAATTTCTTTGTTGATTGTCTCGTACATTTATTTATTTTTTGTTGGGTTGACTATAGACCTGAAACTCAATCCAAAACCCCCACTCAGACACCTATTTAATTTTATTTAAACAAGCGATCTCGTCAAATTTAAATAAGTATCTTGGTGTACAGCCCTAAACAGATTTTATATTAAAACTATTATTTTATGATACAAATAATCAATTATTTTTGACAAAAATTATATAAAACTGTAAGGAAAAGCCGTGGGTTCGACCCTTGAGGTCCACACAACGAAGTGTATGACTATTATAATGTTGATTATTTATTGTTTTCATAAGTTTATTGAATTTTATTAAATTATATGGCAGCAGAGTAATTTTAGTAGAAATTTTTGTAGTAAAAAATAATAAACAATTTTTTCGTGTACATAATAAGAATTTTTCTCCGATTAATATACTGGTTTTTTCAACACAGATAGTTTGAACTAAACGTGAAAAATTCAGGTTCAGATCTCTGGTTTTGAATAAATATTAAGTTCCACAATTTAAGTAGAAAATGTTGATTAAAATATCCACTGTAAAAAATCAAGCTTTGAATTAAAAAATAAAATCAAACAAATTGACTCGATCACAGCTTGTTAAAAATACGCAATCGATATCTTGTGTTATATCGGAATTGCATGGAGCTGTCAATTTTTGAGAGCTCTGATCAATAAAGTCCTTTTACATTTAATTGGATTTAAAAAAATTTAATTATCTTCATTACCATGTACGTCGGAAGTAAGTATACACATAATTTAATTTTTAAAATCCGTTTTTTTTATTCACTGTGAAATTGAAATTCATAGTTGTCAGCAATTTGTTCTTTGTGATAAAAATATGCTTGAATTTGTAAACGCTTAATTAATTCTAAATTTTAGAATTTACCTACTTTAGTTTATTTTTCTGTCTAGGGTTTGATTTCAATGATCGTAATTTATTTCAGGTTTTTTTATTTATATGCATTTGTATTATAATTTTATTAATATTTATTTTAATTTAAAAGGTGATGCCTTTGGAACCGAATGGTTCCTTTTGATAGCCATTGTATGTATAATTTTTAGGTCTTTAAAGGAAAAAACTGGTAAAAAAATAATCAATTTTTTCTTTAAATATATGTACAGGAAGCTTTATTGAAGACAATGATTATTACATGAAAAAAAAACTTAAAAAAATCACGCCCGTAATATTACGGATGTGGTATTTTCACTATCGTTGGTCAACGTATATAATATTACATAACTGGACGTTAAGTGGTTAATCGGCGAATGTGGCATCAAAATCGGGTCAATAGTTTTCAAGCAAAAAAAATACTTAAGTACAAATACAAGTATATTGTCAAAAAATAACTTATCCGATTTACGTGTTTTTTTTTTAATTCATAAAATCTTTGCTCAGGTTTTTGTATATATTTTGTTACGTTAGGTAACATAAGGAATACGAAGTCACGATAATAGAAAATCAATACGCTGCCTATTCGTTAAATATTAAATATTGATATATTTTTATATATTTTTTTTATATATAAGCGAGTGAAGCCGCGGACACAGCTAGTGAGTAATACGACCAGAAATTACGAAAAATATTTATTTTGATTTCAAACGGGAAGATTTTGAAATCGGAGATCCAAAATTTTAATGTCTTCAGAAATAACCACGTAGCTTTTTTCTATTTCTATTTTGTATATGGCGAAGAATAAATCAATATAGAATATAAGATATATCTACTTATTTTATTATGTAATTTTTATACTTCACAATCACAACATATAAAAACTATTTACGTCTTCTTCGTGACTGTATGACAATAAAATAAAAACTTTGATGTGTAAAGTGCGCGCGCTTTATTATCGATCACTAAAATTCAAGTTTTGTTTGAAAGAACATTAAGATTATCCGCGGAATCTTTCAAACTTTGACATTAGATCCTTCTCGGGTGTTTACTGACTAGATAGTTCAATAAGACTTTGTGCCGCTTCGCTATAGAAGAGTGGTGGTATTACAGTGGCTCTAATACTATTATGCCAGTGGTGTACGAGGGTATTGAATTAATAATAATAAAAACAATACTTATTATTTTATTTTTCATATCTTATTGTTTGACAAGGAAAGATATAGGACTCATAATACGCTACCTAAGCATCGTTACCATTGTTTTAATCAAAAATTGCTTCAGGGTCATTCCATAAATAAAAAATCACTTTTCAGGTTAACCTCGAAGATTTTCATGAATTTACAATATGTTATAAAGGCCTTTGTAAGGATATGTTCCAGCATAATTTTAATTATTTATAATAATTTATAAAAAAGTTATAACGTATTGAATTTTTTAGCTAATATTGTATTTTACGTAAAATTATCAAAAGAGCTTTAATACAAGATTATATAAAAAAAACTTTTTGAGACAAAATATTAATTTGTCTATATTTTCTATAAAAAATGAAATTTTTAACAAATATTCATGCTTCGATTTAAATTAAAAATATATGTTACACCTTATTTTATTCTGAAGATAATGTCGTGTGGCTAGTTAGTTTACTCTTAATACTTTTTAACATATAAATTGTTAAGTGCAGTGCTGAGCGACGTGCCCGTATAGGAATATCAGGCTAGCGCTTGGATATAATTTCTGATTTTTTAATTTTTTTCAGATTAAACCGACAAAAGTCCCTGGTTCAAAAGACGTATGGAGGGGTTAATGGGTTGGGGGTAGTGCTTGGTGTGAGAGGGGGAGGAGTCAGATAAAAAAAAATAATACTAACTGAAAATATAAACTAGGGAAACCATGAGTGAAATTGTGACTTAATTTTTAGAAAAGTGGATTTACAAGATTTTAAAAAGAAGGGAGAAGTTTATTGACACCTGCGAACTAAAAAAATTTATTAAAATGGGAATGCATGCTTTTATTCAAAAACAACGATTTTTCATCTCATAAATTTGACGGTCATTTTTGAAATAAAATATGTTATTCAATGATTCTAGTTCACAAAATAGTCACTAGTGTCGTCAGTGTCTCCTAAATAATTCAGAACTGTCCGAGGATAAAAAACACTGTTTTGTGAAAACCATCATTGTGAAATTCTTTTCTCATCAGTTATTTACAAATTCCGTAAGCTTTTTTGGCTGACCTTTCTTTATTTTTGGGAATTCATTTCTTTATACGTTGTTGTGGATTTAAAAAAAATATATTTATAAGATATGAGAACTATTTTTTTTTACTTTTACAAATAAAACCGTCGACGAGTCGAGCTAGTCTATAATATTTTCTTATACTCCCAGGTATTTCTATGGGTATATATTTTTAATATAGGTTTTTTTAATATATTACTCATATTGAAAATTCGAAGAATTTGACATACCGATTTATTTTTTAGAAATAGATATCAACAATTCAAAAGATTTTTCCACTTTTCATGAAAATGCAAAAACACGTTTATTAAAATTGAACGACATATTTCACAGCAAACCATATATATCTGCAATTCATCGAGTGAGACAAACATATCACATAACCACTTTCCATCTTGTTCGCACATATACCTCGTTGATACACTACTTGCTGCATTCTTCACAGGTATTCAGAGGCGGCCATTTTAATTACAGATGCTTGTACAAAACGGTAATGATCTGTACGGTATTTATTGTAATTCGTGAGCTACAAACAGCGGTTTAGATACGGAAAATGTTCTTCATACGTGGATTTTTACTTTTTCTTAATGTAGGTACTACCAAGATCTTTTGAAAATTGTTATTATCAATGATGTCCGGTATCATAAAGGAGCGAGCAAAATTTTGCAAGCACTCTCAAATGGGGTATCAAACTTATATGACAGTTTTATTTGAGTTTTTGACAGATAGTTTCATGCATAGGAAGTAAAAATAAAGGTATATAAAGTATATTTAACCTTAAGTATGAACGGTAAAAACCAACAGGTAGAAAAGTAAAAGCTTTGAAGAGAAACAATAATTTCATGGATTAAGAGTATATATGCATATAATATTTTTATATTAAGAAAATAATGTTTTCGTTATACATATACGAGTATCAAACAAGGATTTATTGACCAAAGTCAACTTTTCTACCCGTGTATGACAAATAAACAAATAATGGCAATTATGGTAAACAGAAAACCAAAAATCTTATGTGAATGTAACACTAACGACTAATACAAAAAAATTAGCTTTCGATTTAAAAGAAATAAAACACCGCAGTAAATTCTTATGGCATATATGTATTCATCTCGTACAATATCTCAATCTCAAGACTCGACATCAATCCTGACCCAGTTTTTACAGAGCTACGGGAATACTCCTGTGTGCACATTTCATAATCAATGGTTACATTAACCCATATATACACTCTGGAATTTCAAATAAACTCAAAAAGAAATACATACGTTTGTATTACACACGTACTGCCATATATGAGGTTTTCATGGAAAATTTAAAATAAATATTTATATAGAATTATTGAGTTGAGTATTTCGTTCGAAGAATCCTCATCACCGATTTACACAAAATTTATATTTTGATTGATTCATATGTATTTAAAGATATTTTTTATTTGTTCATTAGAAAAAATATAAGACATTACACAAGTGAATTCAGAATTGTATTCAGAAATAAAACGGCCAAGTACGTGTCGGACACGCACATGATAGGGTTCCGAAGTCATTCTCACTGTGATTTTTTATATAAAAAAGGGTTATTATTTAAAAAAACTACATTCTGAAATTTTCGAAAATTTTTGAAAAGCAAATATATCGTGACTGAAGGGATAAAATCAAAAGGTCATTTGACATTTTTTGTTGCATTTTAGGAGAAATATCTAAAGATATCTCAATCAATGGGGTAAGTGGAAAAAATGTCAGTACACTTTTCAGTCTATGGGAGAGGGTCCAAAATATTTATGACAGTGTTCGTTATAATTTTCAGTGGAAGTACTAATTAAAAGCTACATTCTGGATTTTTCCCAGATTTTTTGAATCGATAGTTTAGAAATTAGCGCTCTGATAAATATTTCGTGACTGAAGGGTTAAAATTAAAAAATAACTTGACATTTTTTGTTGCATTTTAGGAAACCTATCTAAAGTAAATTATAGTAATTTCTTATACGAAGTGGGGTAATTTAAATATTGAGCTGTGCAAAAAAGAAGATACAGCCCTGTGTATTCATGTGGGGGTGGACACTCTATATAAACATTCAGGGCTGTACATAAGCATTATCGCCAAAGGGGATATGATATTACGTATACGTCTTTTGGGAAATTTAGTAACTTCGATCCAAGTTATGATCGTTTTCTTTAAATATTCATTCCTCTGCAATATTTTTTCGGTGACAAATTTTTCTTTCACGATATTTTTGTTATTTATTTATCAAGTCTAATTTAGTTGAAAGTTTTCATAGTGAAGTATATGACAGTGTGACTTGTTACTGTAAAGTTTTTATAACACTCTTGCTATCACGTTTTTCTTCTTGAATATTGCGAAATTACTATAGTTTTTGTTGGTTTCTGTTTATATTGCTTAAAATTTTATTGAAGTATCAAGCTAAAATTCAGGTTCAATTGCTAAACTCATCTACAATTAGTTCACTTTTTGTTGATTTAATTTCAGATTAAGATTAAAACGTTTTAGCTTCTAAAATAAACGCTAAGGAAATTATTTAAAAACAAACGTAAGAAATAAATTAAATATTAAATAATTTTTTTAACAAGTATTCTACATATAATCTAGTAAAGAACTGTAATATAAAAAGTTAAAATTAGAAAATCGTTTTGACTTGGTATATGAATGATTCATTAGTAAAAATACATATAAATACGAAAACTCGATAATATTTATCTATCTGAACAGCGAGGGTGTCCAAATAAAACCATTAAAGTCAGTTAGAACTTATAGGTAGTTTAAACTTTTTCAGCGTCTGTTATAAGAGGAATGTCTGGAAAAAACTATCACCACTTTATCTTATTTCAGTTGAAAAAATATCGTAAAACACTTTCTTTTTTTTTAGTTATGAAAACAAGTTAAATGGAATTTAAGTATTTGGAATATTTGAATTTGAATAAAATACATAAGAATCTATAGTTTTATGGTTATATAGATTTTGTATTATTTCTATAAAAATTCAACAGTTAAACAAATATATACGTTCTTAATTTTAGATGAATTGAAATACTTTAATCATATTGATGACAGGAACAATGGTATCAAGATAATTACGGTATAAACACCAAAAAAACATTGAAACTTACAATTTTTACAATTTTTGTGTTTGATTTAAAAAAAAATAAAAAAAAGTCAAATTCCACTGGTTTGGTAATACATTTTAAAATGTATGTATACATTAGTAAAAATTTCAAGTTTCTATGTAGCTTATATAGTTTACTAGATATTTTGCTTTGACTGAAAAGGACAGACGGAACGACAAAGTGAGATTAATACGGTTTCTTAGAAACCCTAAAAATATCGCTTTATTACATATATGTAATATTTTTTCTAGGCTGAATATTTTTCATATTATTTAACAAAAACGATTGAAGGTGGTTTTCACCTCATTTCTTTTGAAACATGGAAGTGAAAATTGACTTAATGACATTGGGAACTGATATATTCACATGCCATAAAGAAATAAATTTATTGAAATTATTGTAACACTCAAGAAAAATTAATTTACATATCGCGACATTTATTTTCACAAATAATAGACACTATTGTATAATACCTGCTTCTGTACTTCTTAATGAAAATATCGCATGCACTTGCGCTATAACAGACCGTCGCGTCGTTGTCGTTACATTCACGTATTTTAATTGCACATTTGTTTATTTTTCTACAATTTTCCGTAAGCAGTAAACTGGATTATTAATTTCAATATAATTACTGTATTTTTTTTATTTGTATGTTGCATAATTATAATCTATTATAATTTTATATTGCCTGGTATTATATAGAACATAAAACCAGTGGCGAGGCGTGAAATTTTTAATAAGGGAAGCATATTTTGTCAATCTTCTCCCTCCTATTAATAAAAAACTATGAAACACCTTAAGTTAAATCTATTTATATAGTAACTAAATGATTCTACGTCTTATTTTTTGTATTTTAGTCGATATTTGTATGACGAATTGAAGTTCACTGCAGGAAATTTCACAAATTTTTTTTTGATTTCGTTAATTTATTGTTTATTGTATAAAAAATGACGCAAAAAGTTGAAATATTCAAACCGCAGGTCTGTATCTCAAACCGTTATCGAGATATAGCCCCTCAATGTTTTAGTTTTTTCAAATTTTTGAAGAAAAAAGGCCATAACTTTTGAACGGGTGATCGGAATTGATTTTAGTTGACGGATTTGAAATCAGCGTGTTAAAATCTATATAATGACAAATATAATACTTTAAAATCCGATAAAAAAATTTTTGTCAAAAAACGACATTTTTTTAAGGTATACCCCTTTGAATTTTTTCGATTTTTCGCGAAATTTTTTTTCTCGAGTTTTAAGGTGTTGTACATGTCATTATATAGATTTTGACATGCTGATTCCAAATCCGTCAACTAAAATCAATTCCGACCATCCGTTCAAAAGTTACAGCCATTTTTCTTTAAAATTAAAAAAAAACTAAAACTTTGAGAGGCTATATCTGAAGAACGGTTTGAGATGCAAACCTGCAGTTTGAAAATTTTAACTTTTCACGTCATTTTCTATACAATAAACATACTTTTAATGAAATAAAAAATTAAAAATTTTTTAGTGAAATTTCCTGCAGTGAACTTCAATCAGTCATACAAATATCGACTAAAATACAAAAAAATAAGACGTAGAGGTATTATAGTTTTATAATTGAGCGTGTAAATTAATATTAAATGCTATTTTTGACTTTTGGTTAAAATATTTGAGTTGCGCATGATGAATATTCTAATAATATTTTTAAATTAATATTTATTAACTGAAAACACAGATTTGTATTAATTTACCCATAAAGCAGGAGAAGCACTGCTTCCCTTGCTTCTAATGACGCTTCGCCACTGCATAAAACAAAAATCTTTTCAATGAAATCATTTATTCCGCAGGTTTCCATTAAAAAAAAAACAAGTTGTATAGATTTAATTTATTTGTTTTATAATATTTATAGTTTTGCCCAATGACCTGACTCTAAGCCCGGACCAAATCGTTTCACGGTCAGCGAACTTCAATAAATTATTTATAATATTTTGATAAATTTTTTTTATAAAAGTTTATTTAAATCGAGTGTAGCTATCAGCTAGTGAAGGAATAATCAAATAATGAATTATATTTTAAAGATGTGAATGGATATATTAAAATAGAGTATAATGTATAATTAGTGCCAGCAACGGTTGATGCAAAAATGTATTTTGCACAATTAATATAAAATTAGTGATTTTTATGATATGATAAACAAGTCCAGTTAAAAATAATAATTATCATGTCATTCGGTATTAATAAAATGAATTTAAATTCAAATGATTACTGAATCTAAATCATAAACAGTACCCGATTATGTTCTAATGTTATATAAGTTATGTCAACAAGTCTGGTGATTACAGGTAGATTAAATGATAAAATCCTTATAAAGGAGTAAATTGTAAATTTGATGCCGGAATAGTACCTTAAATGTTATGTATAATTTTACAGTATGTACTTACGAAATATAATATGTGTACACATTGTACAAGGGAAGGTTTAGTGGCAAAGAGGAACCGTTATACATAATACACAAATACACAAAAACTATCAACTTTGTCAACGTAGTGATATAAAATTAAGAACAAATATTTAATATAACTTCTATAAATCTAATACAGCGGTTACCAAACTGTCGATCGCAAGGAATCTGGAAATCTAGTAGTTTTTAATGATTAAACTGCTTTGTAAGTAAGGATACTCATATATACATATATGTAGTACATGTAGCTATAAGGTACTGGCACCAGTTATGACCGCTATAAAAGAAAGGTTTACTGTTTTTGTGATTGACTGGCTTCTTTTTTGTAATTCTCATGAACTCATGTAAATTATAAAATAAGTAACTCTTTATTTAATCAATTTAATTACTATATCAAGATCACCACGGAAGCCTCAAGACTCATAAACTCATGTTACTAATAAAACAAATACCTCTTTATTAAATCAATTTATTTAATTACCAATGTCCACAAATGTAGTTTGTTATTTAAATTATAGACTTTTATTTTGTTTATGTTTTTCTCCAATAATGGATAAAGTAAAACCAGTAATGAGCACGCAGTGATGGACACTTGCTAATGATTAAAAGATACAAAAGAAAGAATCGTCAAATTTGAAACAATGTAAAGCAGTTGCTATGATAATATATGTAACAATTAATAAATAAATTAATATTTGACACCTATTGACCGATTATCATCAAATCACGCTGTAAGACAGTTAAATGTACATAGATTAATATTCAGAAATGGCAGTCATGTCCAAGACTGGTGCCAGAAACCTTAACTAGTAGCTCCCACACTTCTTTCGTTAGGAGACCAATGAAGCAATGATTCAATTTAAAATTAATATTTTTGTTGTTTAAATTGGTAAAGCTGGTAATATCAAGAATAATAATATAAGTGTGGTATATGTTAATAGTTAGTGACGTCACCAATACATTGTCTAGTTAAAAATAAAAATATCCTCGACGCCATTCTGTCGAGTAAATCGCTACTACTAAATTATTTCCTATAGGAAGCACCAAAGAAACAACAATAAATTCAACAACAAAAAAACAAAACGAGCAGTGTGTTTTTACACCTTATCTCAATTCGGGGGTATTAACAAAAAACCTATTTGGAGGTTTTAACAGACAAACACCTTATAGGTTGTCTCCATCAATCTCGAACACGGGTCAGTTGATTAGGATTTGTCTTGAGTGCAAGACATCGAGTGTATGCTAGAGAGAAAGAAGGGTAGAAAGCAGAGGCGTAGTTTAAATTAATCCCTTGAAGACGAATCTAAAGAATTAAACTCATGTACAAAAAGCGACATTTCTAATGATTTTAATAAATCTATATGAGTTTGAGCTTTACAAATTGTATTAAAAGCTGTTAAGTAGTGGAATCATGTGGATTTCCAAGATGTACGACTGTCTGAAATATGAAATAAATATTATCAAGAATTTTAAATGGCCATGAAACTGTATTTTAGAACCCCTTTTATAAAATATATTTTTTTTAAATTTGTTTTTCGAAAAAATGAATACAACATAAATTACAGATAATAATATAAACTACAATTTTGAACCTGACCATTTTTCTCTAATTTGCACTGTTTCAAAGTAATTCGAAAAATTCAAAAATCGTATCCGGTTGAAAGATCGTTTTTAAAACGTTTTATTCCCAGACAAAAATTAATCTTAAATAAAAAATTTCATCCTTCTACGATTTGCCGTATTTGAGTTACAGCGCTTACAGACAGACGGGCACACAGACATCATGGCGAAAATAGTCAGAATGGATTCAGGGACGGTCAAAATGGATAATATTCCATATACATGGGCATAGGAAAGTAAAAATTTTAAAAACACATATTTCTGAAAAAAATGGAACGATGGAAATGTCTATTTTTGTTCGACTACTCCTCATTTACTTAAAAAGCTGTGTTCACTTACGTGCATTTATAGTAAAATCCATATTTCGTTATACATAATATTTATTAATTATTTGACACCTAATAGAAGATGAATAGAAAATATTAGTATTAAATGTTCGATAAACAGTTTTTTTTTTTTAATTTTCGGTTTAATATTTCCTATCCTAATTCGTCTGGAAACAATTTGTTGTGCACGCCCTTGACGAAAGAGGATAGTGCGAAGAAGGAGAACGAAAGTAAGAAATAGAATTAACTTTTGAGTGGCAGTTGCATGTTCTAAGGAACGTGCTAATTCGGTCAGGACTATTAACAGTGGTTTTGCTTCAGACCGTTCTTAGTTCAACAGTGTGAGAATAGAGTGATTGAAAAGTTACTGTATAAACATTAACCAATTAAATAGCTATTAATATAGACATGATGATATAGAAAATAATATAAATGTATATACCATACACTATTTCAACACGATTATCGAATTACGAGCTTTGTATTTAACGTTTGAAAAATACTGCAGCCTTTTATTTTTCTCTTGTACAAAATTTGAGCATGAATTAAAGACAATAGACAAGAAAGTATGAGAAATGTTTATTTTGTATATTTTTTACAACCTTTTATTTAACTTCACCTGTGTTAGTAAGATAATCTTTTTAAAAATTTGTGTTACCCTGATTCGTCTGGCTAAGGTCGATTAAATCTGTTGGGGTGATGTCCAAAACTATAACAGTATTGTGATGGAATCGTCCATATAAAATTGTTATGTCAATTTGTACTTCGAAAGTGTAAAAATATCATTGCACTTTCGATTAAAAATATATTTATTCTAATAACAGTAGATAATTTTGTTAAAATAAGAGTAGGACACTAATATACAACATACAAACAATTGCTAATTTAAAATTTAGCCGTTTTCCAATCGAAACAAATATAATTGTTGTACATTATACATATTTAATCCAACAATCGTTTTAATGTAGAATTGTATCCAAGTACAGAACCCCTGATCATGTAATTTATCACCGACAGGTGTCTCCACTGCGGCTACCGGTCATGTCACTGCCTGTCTAATGACCTTGGGTAGTCTCAAACCGCTACTTGGTGTCTACTAAAATGCGAAAGTAGTGAATAAATGTTTTTACTGGAGAAGGGTCGACTAAAATGTCGGGAGATTTGTATCTGTTCCCTGATTTCACTCTAAAATGTCGGAAGGAATTTTTCTCACGTAATGCTTTTAAAATAAAAATGAAATTGTTGCACTTTACGGATTACTCTCTGTCTACTTTCTATTCATTATTTAAATTACTTTTTTTATTTATTATATCGTCCAACATTTTATTGCAATTAATAAGAAGATATTAATTAAGAATACTTCGAGGCAAATTAAAACGTAGTGTCTTACGGAAGCACTTGGTATTATTTTATTACTTTTCTTACAGAGATAATATAATATTTAATAAATGTCTCTCGTAGGAAGTTATTAAAGATTTTTATTCTATTCATAACGAATATAGTTGTAGAAAAATTAATTGAGAAATAAAAAGTATAATAATATTGAAAGTTTTGAAACTCTGTTAAATAGAACTATATGAAACTCAACAACTGTTTTCTTTTTTTTAATTTTATTTTCATTGTAAAGAATTGAATCCAAGTATGTATTTGGTTTCACAAGTAAACTTTTAAAACTAATAAAATGTTAATAAGCTGTAAAAACTTTTATAATTGCGTTCTGTATTGATTTAGTAATTATTAAGTTTTAAATGATTTTGTTTTACACTACAATGCTCTCTTATATGTATATTATATTATCAAATCTGAAATATATTAGAAATATGATTGTTTTTTTTAAATGATAGATTATTTCAATATTTTCTAAACGTGCCTTATGTGGGTTGTTCAAGATTTATTTCTTTATACTATATAATACTATAGACAACAAATACATTTTATTGTATAAAAGTTCAACATTTTAACTTACACCAGACAAGTTTTCCAAAAACCAAATTAATATTTAATTTTTAAAAAACACCTTGAACAATAAAAATTTAAAGAATTGTGTATATCAACGCAACACAAAAAAAGATCCGTTTGTATTCCTCTTCCTTTGATGTAATACAACATACGTAAAAAGTATTTTGAGATATTATTACAGTTATTGTATTCGTCATGTTTCACTTCTAAACTCGTAACGGAAAATAACAACAAAGTGCTTTTATATCAATTCAAACCCAAGTCACAACAAACATCTTTTTCAGAACGTAATAAGACAGATATTTACCAATAGACGGGTACAAAGAGGATATTATTGGTACGGTAACAAATGGTCAAAGGTTGACCTCCCCTGCAGAGAAGGGGCTGCAGTAATGGTCCCGTAAATTGCCAACCAAAGAGAGCGTTTAGACCAGTAGTTAAACAAACGACTGTGGTTTTTTTGTGTTCTTCGTTCTTTGAACACGTACGGATGCTTTGAAAAACATTATAAAATACCGCATGTCGCGGTTTCGGCGGGCCTGTCTCTATTTTTCATTCGGTTACCATTTAACGTGGTCTTATTTTTATTTGATACTCTTTGCGGTCGTTACCTTACTTTATGTTATTTAACTTTGCACATTGTTTCACTGAAGAAGCGACATTGCAGTTGTGTGGGTCAAGTTTTAAGTAAAAGTACTTGAAATATGTAGCCTATATAATTATGTAATAATTAGAATTTAATTTGTATTTGTTTAGTATCGTATTTTTATTTATGTATTTGTCAGAAACGTAGAATAAATTTTAAAAATCGCTAAACGAAAGTTACCTATTTAGTTCCATACTTTTTTAAGTGATAATGCTTTAAGATGGTATTATAATCTAGGATTTATTGTTTTCTAATTTTAGGGTATTAAAAAACATAAAAATTTGTTTGACAAAATATAAAGAATTTTTTCAAACAAATAAATTACAATTGAATATTAGTTAGTTATTTACTAAATTTCTCGCAAATTTTTCAAATGAGGATTCGATAACAAGATTTATAAAAGAAATTAATACTAATAAATGTTATGTATAAAATTCTTGTTTTCAAATTTGTAACTCTATAGTAATTTTGAGAAAAAATAAATAATGATAAAATTTACCGAGAATTTGATCTTAGTGTTCATATCTACTGTTATATAAATTAATTAATGTGTTTTTAATAGAAAAAACATATTTATACTAAATAAATATAATTGTCTTTGCACTCTTCAATAATTCTGTTCCTCTTTATTTGAAATGATAAGTAATTTAAAGAATTTGACAATTAAAGATGTTTATACTCGTATTTCTACAATACAATCTGAATTCTTAACGAATTCCATGAATTTTGTAAATACTGTTAATAAAATAAATTAATTGAATTATTATTATTATAATATAATTGTATTATTATAATATTAGGAATTTTTGTTGCTCATGTTGCTATAAATATTTTACGTTTACCACTATTCACTGAATTTTTGCCTTTCATTGAAATTTTCTATATAAGCCCGTCAAATTGACGAGTTCAGTAAATCTAGTGTTAATCACGTTAATGATAAGAAAAATCTCTGTTTTGATTTAAATGACTTTAATTTTGATTCCTATACGAATATACAACAAAAATGAGTATGTTTTAGTTGTAAGACCATAAGATTTTCAAAACAGGTTTTCAGAAAAATGTCTGTCTTGTCTGCCGTTATTTTCGACAAACTAGTCGAAAGATTTTTAAAATTTAGTTTTTGTTTCTTACGTTGGGCTTCATGAATAATTTTGTCCAAATTTTTTTACCAAAAACAGATACAAATTAATTAATTTAAAACCCATATCTCTTGTGCGGGAAGTCTAGATAATATATTTAAAATAAAATTATTAAAATATATGGGTAAATGTATTTGCCTCTTGCATTATAAAAATAAAGTAAATATAACTTCTTGCATTGTTCTGTTATTTTATAGCTGAAAAAAATTATAAAGTAATGTTATAATATATTTTTGTATAATAAGAATTTAGAGTTATAAGATAACGATGTGTACTGCATAATATTTATTACGAAAAGAACGTGTCTTATATCCAAAACGCCTGATATATAAAATTCTAGATAGATTATATTAACTAAATTACTTTCGCGAGAAGATAAATACGTTGTTAAAATATTTCTCAGACAGATAAAACGTTTTTGATTTTAAAAACATCGGTGTCTATCAGGCGCGCGTGACACCCCAGCGTTTGGCAAGAAGTCTTCAATCTTTTACACGTCTTTCTCACTTTATCTTGTTAAGTTTTATGTGGTAACATAAATTTCATAGCTGGGAGATAGAAATTACCTACGTACACTTGCAGTTTCCTTTTAAATGATCTTGCGCTCTTTTATACACACTTTTTCAGACGGTAACAGAATAATGTCGAAGATTTTGCACGTGATATTGAAATTATAAATTATGAGTTGTAATAAATGATTCTTGGCTCATAGGTACAAGTTATGTCGTTCTGTTCATTTATTTGGATAATAGAAAAACGTGTTCTATTAGAAATTAGTAAATAGTCTATGATTTTGACTTCTTCCTCAAAAAATATTATTTATTCATACTGACTGTTGCTAATCAAATTTCATACACATTTTTTAGTTCTTTACTTCTACAGTATTGTTATTTTTGGGATTACATGAAAGTAGAATATTTCTTATCTAACTTTATAAAAATAAATTTTATTTTTGACGTTTAATAATTTCATCACATAGTAACCTATGCAATAAAAAACAGGCGAGAATCCGAACAGATGTCAAATGTCAAAAACGTGCTGATGTAAATTACGTAACGATGTGATGAATAAAAACATAAACATTAAGAAGATAGACGCCACAAAACTTATGTATATAAAAAATATTATTTATGAATAACGAAATAGATCGGAAAATTTTAGAATTATGTAGATTATGTTTACCGTCTACATCTGCCGAGGTTGTATTTGCAAGACGAAGTGATACTATGGTTAAGGCTGTTAAAAAAACCGAGCATTTGATATCGAGAATGGGCAAAACGACGTTCACGCCAAACCACATAACAAGTTTAACTTGGTGTACATTGGTTGGCGTTCAGTATTTCTGGGATCCAACATTTTTCGTACATGTGAAAAAACCCGAGAGATCTATGAAGAAAAAATCCAAATCAAACTTTTTAGAATTGGTTAAAATAGCAACAAATTTGGACTTCCATACGTTCTGTATATCTATCATGACATACGTTATTGACTCGGAAATGATAGACGAAATATATTTAAGTGCAGAAGTGTTTCAAGCTACAATGAGGTACCCTTATGTGAATAACAATATTATTCTTTATATCCTTGAATATTTAGATCAGAATATTCTTGATAACACCCAATACGCTCGACAGTATTCAAAAATACTATGCATTTTGCTTACTACTCATCAACTCAAGGATGTAGATGCTATAATCTTAAACCGCATATTTAACTTATACAAAGCAGGGTCTATGCTATGTACAGACTACCACAGTGCTTATTCTTACCTTAAAAAAGGACTGGACACTTGTATGAGGAGTCTTATACAATCCGCTTCGAACAGCGACTTGTCATACATTATTCGAGAACTATCAATATGGTTATTCGACGATGACATAACTGATTACAATTTGTACGAATTCGGAGGCTTAATAGTATTTGCAGCTAAAATATTTGAAATAAAATTCTACAACAACGAGCTTACTTCAGATTTTTTTCCACTCATCGCTAGTATGATTACATCAGTGAACCCATTCCAAAGTCTATTAGGAAACCATGTTTTTCAGCTTTTATTCGACAGAAACGAAAATCTCCAAAACCTATTGGTACCTCAATATTTCAATGAAAATTCATTATACGGAATAAATCGAGCACCACTGTTTGTGGAAGACAGAACGTTCTTAAAGACATACAGAGAACTTATATATCAAAACTTCAATATGTGTATTAGACTACACAGTTCAGATAGAATGCATCTGCAAACAATATATACATCTCTTGCATTATTAATTATAGAAGTACCGTGTGCATATTCAGCATGCATGGTAACACATTTACTAATGGATGTTCAGGAATCGTTATTAAAAGATGATAACATAACTCTAATGAATTCATACCAGATACATTCTACGATTATAAGTCTGATGTCATTGATTTGTTGGATACACGGAGCGGAAGATCTTTACAAGCATGTCGAGATGGTGAAAAACTTGAGGTGTAGGAAAGCACCGTATTTAAATCCGCCTTTATGCATACATCATAGGTTTGGAGCGCATCATATTTTATGGAAGAAGGCGGATTTGTTTTTAGATGATATGGAAGTGAGGTTTGGTTTGTGGAAGTGCTTTAAGGGTATGTCAACGAGGAAGAAGTTTGGTAGCATGGGAAGAAGCAGTGTTGGAAGGAATAGCGTTGGGAGGAGCAGTGTTTTGAAGACTGCTGTCGGAAGAAACAGTGTTGGGAGGAGCAGTGTTGGCAGGAGCAGTGTTGGCAGGAGCAGTGTTGGAAGGACCAGTAGTGGAAGGGTATCGGTTACCAAATGACGTGATGATGTTGTGTTTAATACGGAAGTAAAGATTAATATTAATTATTATGTTGAAGTTTTATTTTATCTTTGTATAATATATGAACTAAATATATTATTTTTATAGCTAAAAAGTTCTTAAATAATATATAGGTTGAGTCTAAAATTGGGCCAACATTCTAAATAAGATAAAAACAAAAAATTCAATCGGAATAATTTTTCAAACTACTATGTTCTCGTTTATATAAAAAAGTCTTGTGCTGGCCAAAGCAAATTTTGTTCAAACATACCATAAAAATTGACTGAAGATTTTAAATAATGTTGGTACATAAGATAATATACTTATATAAATCCCTTAAAATCTATTTCAATTAGACAGTTTTACGAACGAAAAATTCGATTAAATACATTTCAGTCTTTGTTTATTTTTTAATCAATGATACTGAACATTTATTTTTTACAGCGCTGGCTGAGTTTAAGAAACGCTATTTTCAATGTAAAGTGGGCGTGGATCGGAGAACGGGCTGATTTATATGCAGTTTTTTGTTCTGGCATTCACCTACTACAATTCACGTGAGTGTGGGGTTATATATAACAAAACTTATTAAGTTTTTTCTCGTTAGCGTTCTTTCTGAATTCGGTAAGACACAAAATAATAAATTTTTTTATATCGCTGAAGTACTGAATTGTAAAATTAATTTCGGATATTTTTTGTTGACTGCATAGACAACTTTTAATTTATATTTCATAATAGATCGAGGTAGATATTAAAAATTAAGGTATTTATAAACCATGACTGAAATTATAATTACATAAATAAAATTAATTTTTTGTGTATGTATACTAAATAAAAGGAAATTAAGACGTTAAAATTAACGATGAAAGAAAATGTAATAAATTTTGATTAACTTCAATTAAAAACAATGTTTGAAAATCATTAAGGTAAAGAATGTAGGTATATAATAATTTATCATTTATTTTTTTACATAAAAATTAAGAAGACTTTATTATTTAAAATAAAAGTCCAGTAGCTATAAACTATCAAATTGTTACCGATTTTGTATAAAAAAACTGTACAAATTGTTTTAAATCGTTCTGAAATACATATATGCAAATTTAATTCAGTGAGTAAATGGTAGGTACCCATTCTAATAACACACATTTTTTTTTTGATTTTGTGTGGCGCAGAGCGTGGTTTGATTAATTCTACCTGCACTTACACACGCTATGTCACTAATTTCCATCTAAATTCCGTAATTTCAACGCGTTGGCTGTTTAATATTTCAGACAATATTCCATTTAACGATCGTATCATGCATGGTTTTAGATTATGATGAAATACCAACACATTTCACAAGTTATACACATATGTTCGTACCTGCGAGTTGGATAAAAGGTAGGTAAAGGTTCGGTGCGAGGGTTTTCAATGTATCACTTATACTGGATAGCACAAACGGTGATTAACAGTACATAAAGTGTAATTAAATATGTGTTTTTCTGTTCCATAAAACATGTTTCCCTTAAAATGCTCGATTAACTTAACAGGCCACGAATGGCTAATTGAGTCAATTGAGATCTTAGAAAAGTTGTTAAATATGGCGGGTGTTCGTCCGATGGTTTATTTTGACATACACTAAAAGGTTTTGTTTACTAGGTACTCATTTTAATCTAACCATACTCTAACTGATTCTAACTGATAGGTAACTATTTATCAAAAATCAGTGGACAAAATTCTCTTAAAAAAATGAAGATATGTAGTTGTTTGAAGTTTCTCATGTTATAGTGTATATATTGCACTCACTTCGCCAATACATTTTATTTACGATATTACTAAATTGCTCTTATTGTTAGGTTTCATTTATACCGGGTGTTTTTTTTAAACTTTCCAGCGGATTGTTTCCAAAATATCGAATTTTCACAGAAAATGTTTCAGAAAACAAAAAATAAGCATCTTTTACTTGAAACATTTAAAAAAAAGAAGATATTTCTGGATATTAAATAATTTTTTACTCGAAAACTATAAATTTTTAATTTAATATTTAGCCCTCTCGAAACCATGAAACTTTTGTCTGAAAAATTTTCTCTGAAAATTTGTTATTTTGGAAATAATCCACTGGAAAGTATTTTTAAAAACATTCTGTATAACGCGTTAATTGAACAATTAACTAATGCTCGGATATTATTTTTTAGCATGAAAAGTATCAGTTTGATGCTCTGATAAAACAGTTTCAAATAAAACCTTGTCGCCATTGTAGTGGGTGGGGGTGTGAATATTATTTATTTGGAACACATTTATTATATTTTTTAATTCTTCTCTTATAATTATAATTAAATTGAAAACGCAAAAGTTAAATAATCTATTACTGGTTGATAATTTTCTAACTAAAATTGAAAAAATTAATAAAAGGTGATGATATAAAAATGAAATACACAATATGTATCATTTTTCAAAAGTATCTATTTCACAAATTAACATTTCTAATTAGCAAGCATTCGTAAATAAAATTAAAAACAATTCAATAATTTAATCTAGCAACTACATTTTACTGTACATTTTTCCAAGCATTATAAAAATATTCTTTTATTTATGCTTCACATCGTATTATATATATTATATTAATAACGCAAAGAAATAAATTATATCCTGGATAAAAATTATCTCGCTTTACAGCAAAAGGGTAATGCCTGTAATTTAGTGAATTTTTAAATATATTTATTTTTCATTAAATTTATAATTATAATGCTATCTTGGTACATAAATGATATAATCTTTTACATTAGTTACTTAGTTAAGATTTAATAATATAATTTATAACGCATTGTATAACGTTGTTTTATTCTCGTAACAATTATGAGCAGTATTTAATATTTTATAGCTGACATTTATATCATTAATTATTTAATTTTTTTTAAATAAATGTGCATTTTTTACTTTATATATATATGTTATAATAGTATAGGTACATGATTAATGTGAGATTTGAATAAAATTTTATTTTTCCTACAAAATTTCAAATTTCAAAAATAAACATTCATCAAATTTTCTTGATTGATGAGAAAATTATTTTTCTTTTCCACTCTAAGATTAAACATTTTAAAATAAATTTAATTAAATATAACCAAATTTAATTTGTATTTGTGTACTCTATGGCAGCGGTTCTTAAATTTATATGGTCTAGGGACCCCTTTTGAACAATTATTTTTCAGAGATCCCTTCCCCGGATAGAAAAACAAAGAAGGTCGTTAGATACTAATTAATCACTGGTGAATAGAAATGTAAAAGTACTTTAATTTATGCCAAACATGTTTCACGGATCCCCGGCAAAAGTTCAGACCCTAGTTTAAGAACCACTGCTCTATTGAATCTATTGTACTGTTTCTATTGGCTCATCAGCGTCCAGTCCAAACGCCTGAATCTATAAACATGATATTTGGGTGTCTTAAAGGGGTGTAAAGTAAATAAGTTTGACAGACACTGCTCTAAATTATTGAAAAATATTTATGAAGACTATAATACATTTGGTAGTGGTAAAATATTACATATATAGATACGTTTCATTTATTGCGAAACAAAACGATACTAAATCACAACATTTTACGCACCACTGGTAGAGAGGATCTACGGCTATACGTCAGCCAAAATTAGCGCAATGGACAAACCAATTATACGTCAGGATTCGCACTATTCTAAATATAAATTACTAACGTAAATTGTAATGCTGTTGGACTGTGACGTCGCAAATGCGCCAATAATAAATTTAACGACCCTGTTTAACAGTTCATGAAAAACAAAGAGCGCATAAGTACATATTACTTGCACGTTAAAATTAAATACAAAAAGATATTGTGGTATTGAAAAAGTATTTGAAGATTTATGGCACCGTTTCTAAACTTTTGGTGGTCCGCGAGAAGACAAATAATATACATTAGAAATTTTCCGCGACTTCACTAGCGTTTATTTCTAAATCATTTTATATTTATTTTTATACTCACCCTCTCAGTTAATTAATTTACTATGTACTGTTTTTATTTCATATTTAATTGTATCAATATCAAAAATGACTTCGATTTTTATGATCCTTTTTATATTTAAAAAAAAAATCAGTTTTGTATTTTTTCTTAATATGGGTA
Source organism: Sialis fuliginosa (assembly GCA_961205875.1). Classification (NCBI taxonomy): domain Eukaryota; kingdom Metazoa; phylum Arthropoda; class Insecta; order Megaloptera; family Sialidae; genus Sialis; species Sialis fuliginosa. The sequence continues at coordinate 14,411,336 of OY540817.1, forward strand.
TGATAGGCTATGCTCGAATTTAGTCTTAACTAATTCTAGGATCGTAGGTTTCCAACAGTGCAACTTCATCAAAATCGGTTTTAGTAGAAGAAACAGATAGATATATAGGCATTAGACATATGTATATTCAATAATATCTGCTAAGTAATTGCACAGTGATTCATATTTTGATCATTGGTTGATTTTAATGTAATTTAATATGAAAATATTAATCATAATTTTTTAATACAAGACTGATTATTTTCTGCTATTTACACGTCAAAATTTACACAGTTAAATATCAAACAAAAACTATAACGCGTTGTTTTTGAGAATATGTATAATAAAAAAATATTATGTATAAGTTCCGTGACTTTCAAAAGGTTAATTTTGCCCAAGATAGACAATTTAACAAACAAATAAAATAAAATTCAAAATTACATTGGTTTATAGAACCCTTGTTTCTGGTAGGATTAAAATCTTTGTTACAATCATCGACCAAACCTAAACATTCGTATGCAATATTTTTTTCTAAATAAAAATACGCACGCTTAATCGAACGCGGATAAATATTTCTAACGCGCTTTATTGTTGACAGTCGAGAACAAACGGGACACACATACACACATCCACCACACACACACACACACACAATAATGACATATGGTTTTGTGTAACATGTTCATTTGTTTTCGGTCGCGTGCAAAAGTTTGACCACTTTTAATTTATCCCGAATTGAAAAGGGTTTCCAGTTGCATTGCGGTTTCCGCATTTTATATTAAACATACAGTAAATTCCTGGGAATAATAATCAACAGATACCTTAATTGGAAACGTCATATAGACTAAATGGTTAATAAATTATTAAAATATTGTTTATTGGTTCCTCGCAATATCGAAGATACGAGAAGCTTTGTGATCGTTTAATATTGAGACAAAAAATATTCTCCGATTTCAAAATTTTAAATTGATCTTTCCGTTTCACGTTTCGTTCCGTGTCTGTCTGTCTCTCCGTCCGTGTGTCCGTCTGTCCCCTGAATCCTTGTCACACGTATAACTCATGAACCACTGAACCGATATTATTGAAACTTGGTCGGATGGTTGGGTTTAGCTTGAGGACGGTCCCAAAATATTTATTTTTTCAAGATCTCAAGAACGACACATGTTACGTGAAAATTTTATAGAATATTTTTTGTAGAGCATTAAATTTCCTATAATATGGGTCTACAACGTTTGTTGTAAAACATTCCCTTACAAAGATTTATCTCAATTTATACGTAAGAAACAACAATTACTAATTGTAAGCCATTAAGTCTCAACAGTTCTCATCTTTGAAATACGGCATAGTTAACAAAATACAAAGTAAAAAATGCATATAAACAAAACTGGCTAGTGACAAGTTCATTTCAATAGCTAGAGGTAGTTAATATTGAATACAGTGTTGCCATTTGATTGATATTATTAGTTGCGTCCATTTTAAAACATTCTGTATAAAAACTGGAAAGTTCTATATCAATTTCAAAGATTAAGGTTTTCGTGCTGATCTAATTTCTGGATTACTACGTTGTCTAGTAAATTATTCAGAAGAGTTATATTTTTTTTCTGATATTAGTGAAAGAATTTATTTAAATTTGACCTACATTGAATTAATTATTTTGTTTTCTAGAAACTATGTCGTGTACCCAGCACTCCTGTTAAATAGCTAATTGTCTTTTGGCAGGTTTCCCAACTATGTAGTACATGTATGTAATATAATGAGGTTTGTAATCTCCGCGAGCAAATCGCTAATTTTGCAAAATATATTGATTAAACTTCATGTACATACGTAGATTCAGAAAGTGTACATTTACCAAGAGCGGATACAGAAAAGGGAATGGGAGTAATTGTCCCACAGGAGTATTTATTCAGAATAAATTACAGAAAAAATATTCTTACTTACTACTTAACGTATCTCTATTTCCATTAGTTAATTGAGTAAAACTAAACCGATTTACGAATACACGGAAAACAAGGCGGCAAATATATTTTTTCAAAATAGTATGCCTTGAAACGCCAACAATCTTATAATTATAAAATAAAATTTATTATATCTTTGCTAAAAAACCTATTTCTACAAAGATATATATTTATAAATTTTGTAAAAAGATATAAATTAATTCTCAACTACTTAACTGTCTTTGTATAACTTTGACTGAAGAAATATCAGTTTTTAGTATTTTTCTATCCATAGTTAGAATAGATTTTTCATATATTTATTAAAAAAATAACCTCCATCTTCAAAAAACTCTTGGTCCGCCTATGACACTTAGTTAACGTTAGTTATGGGGGTAAATGAGAAGCAATGGTATATGTATGCTAGAATATAATATTAAACTACTTGCTAGAATAATTTATGAATCATTAAAAGACTTAACTTTAATTAGCTATGCGTATATGTCACCTTACATGATAATAAATTATTGTAATTATGTTTCCTATATCACGGATATTTCTGAGCAGTGTTTCTTAACATTTTTCTAAGAAAACTGACACATATTTTAAGTTATTTAATTTTAAAAGTTTTTTTTTTCAAAAATATGCCTCACATTAGAAATGACATTAAGAAAGATTCTAGAATTAATTTAGGGTTCAGTGGCATCAAACAAATATATCAATTCGGGTCATCTTTGTGCTCCTAAAAATGGTCTTACTAAAATTATTTTATCGAGCAAAAAAGGGAAATTTTCAGCGAGCTAAAAAGGTATTTTTTTTTATTTGAAAATTACTTAAATTTGGCATTTATATTTTCTATAATGTATTTAAATAACATTAATTTTTAGTACGTATTATAGGTATTTCGTGCCGCGTGTTTGATACCTCTGGTTTAGGCTAGTTTATACGACAACTGAATAAAATTTTCTAATAAAGTTGTAAAATATTAAAAGTATAATCTATGGTATTTGTGACTAAACCATTTAAGTGTTAGTAGGATTGCCAGTTGCGTGGATATTTTTATACGCAGAATTTGATACATACGCGGACGAAATCACGAAATTTTTTCGTATTTGATAAAATATGTACAATGAAAACATCTGGTAAAATTTTATGTAAATCTGATAAAAAATGTTGATTTTATATTTCAGTTTTGTCCCAAATTTCCGTAATATTACGGCGTATAATTTATTATGGAATCCACTAATATTTCCTTGCATATTATACATACACACATATGTAAATATAAATTCTATTTTACATGAAACATATTCTGATATTATAAATTATGTTTCTAGAAAGGACAACTTTGGGAGCCACACTGAGATAATAAAGAGAAATTCATGTAGAGCCTTTGAAAATCCCATTTTGCAATGCAGATCAGTTATTTCAAGTTACATGGTTGTATATTATAATCCTTTAGAACTGAAAATATTTTTAGTTAAACGTATTTTTAATTTTTAATGTTATACTTTGGTCAATAAATATGTTTTCATTATTATTCTTGATTTATAAAAATATGCTACATATATGTTTATCAGATAGAGGCACCCTAAAACTATTATTATGTATTTTTTATATCCATTTGTATTTAAAATGTATAAAGGGTTTCAAATATAGTTTGTTTGACAAAGACACAAGATAAAAAAGAAGTTCCCAATGGGCCGATCATGGGAGGTTGTTACAAACAAGGGGCCGGGAACAACGGAATTGTTGTGGTAGAATATACATTTATTTAATTATTTATTTTGGTTTATTTATCTACTTTTTTTATTATACATATAAGTAGTACTATTTAGTAAAATTCATAATCTCGTTATAGGAATTTTTGTTCGTGAGTATGGTTTTTAGGTTTTCGGTATCTATATTTTTCTTTTTCAATTTTATCATCATTCAAAAATTAAAAAATAATTAAAATAAATTGAAAAAAATACTTCAAACTATTGTTTCTCTGATTCTAATTTAGCGTTTATAGTGTATGGATAAAAAAATAGAACTCGTCCACACAAGTTGAGGCCCCAGGCAGTTGCATAATTTGCCTACAATATAACGCGTCACTGTGTAACACTTGTGATGCACCTGCGGCACCCCATTTGGGAACATTATTCAATTCAGGGAGAACAAAAATGGAATATCCCCCCTCCTTCTGGCAAAGTAAAATTCCCCTTTGTCGAAGTAGAAAAAAATTTATATCATAATATAAATGTAGCAGATAGGGCTAACTTTAAGAATAACACTAGACATATACATAAATATTTAAACAAAGTATGTTTATAAAATTGTTATTATAAAAAATAATGTTTTTTTTTCACAAGTTTTATAAAATTAAAATCAATAAATTTATGTGTAAATATGTATAAAACTTACATTTCAGGAATGAAACTGTTGTAATAAATATCAGCTTACCTGAAATAAAAATAAATAAATTAATACAGTACAAAGATTGTTATCTACTATATATTTTTCAACCGTAATATTTCTGATCAATATATAACTTCTACCCTATTATTTTAACATTACATAGTTTTTAGTAAAGCTGAAATTTTGAATAAACACATAAAAATGAATTATTAAAAAAAAAACACTTTATATCGAACATAAAAAAATATGTTTTATATTCCTAAGGCTTTAATCTATGTCTTCGTATGATACAAAAACTTTACTAAGAAAATGGGAAATATTTCAAAGAAAATAAAAGAATTTAAAATCACTGAATGCAAAACTATAAAAACAAAAATTCAATTTTCTTTATGTACCCATAACTGTTGGTTTTTTCTTTTTTTTGGATTGAAATTTGATTTTAAGAAATTGTTGCCTTGTTTCTCTTATATACTAACATACAATACTCGACGTTAATATTTATTATAATCAGATTATAGAACGAAATCGAAGTTTTAGATAATTGAGAGGGTGCCTTAAATTCATTTAACGTCACGAGAAATTCCTAAATGCCGATACCTTAAATCGGTTTATATTATAATTATATTATATCATTTTTCAATTTATTTTATTGTTATTTAAAATTATATGCAAACAAACTTTTCAAGTGGTAACGTACCACAGTAAAAGACAGCAAAGGATAAATACTTCCTACCAAAGATTTTTCATGTCAATTGAATGTATATTGTCAATTTTAACTAATTAGATATTTTAAATTTTTACCTTAACCGTTATTTTATAATTAATATACATCGAATTGATACTGACATTAATATACATAAAATATTTAATTTAAAATGAATTAATTATTTCTTGTATCATTTTTCCAATCCGTGTAAATATATACATCTGCACGGATAAATTTGTAATTCAAAAATGTCAGTACGTTGGGGTAATAAATATTTATATTGTTTAAATGATTTAACGGCCAGCATAGTATATGCATATAAATGCTTTTATTTGAGATACCTACCAATAAATTAAAACTAATTAATATTAGAAATCCATCATTAATTCCATTGTGACAGATTTAATAAATTGGCATAATACAGAATGGAATTTTTGGTCTAAATGAAAATTGTATGACAGATTATTATTTCAAATGGCGTAAGTAGATATATCTATTTATTTAATTACAATAAAATATTCATCGAATAATACCAAACTTCAAAAAGTAAGGGATATTTTGAAAAATAATTGTTTGAGCTTTCTAACAATTATTTTCTAAAAAAATGCCTGGTCCTTTAGAAAAGTATAAATCATCATAATAGCTCCAAATTTCTAATTTCAATTTGTGCAACCTATATACGTAGGAGTACAAAATAACAGAAAATATCCCGATGATAATTTTAATTTATTAATAGCTCCACACAAGGTTTCCGTGGGTGCCACAATAGCGATAGTGTGGGAACGAATTGATTATACAGTAGGGACCATATGCTATCTCCACACCACGTGACCCAGTAACCTCCCTTCTCCCAAACCTAACCCCTTATTGCCCCTCTCTAAATCACATAGAGCCTGTTCGTAACTGCTTCCCGCCTGAAATCATAACATGTTCGGTGAGTTAGTGAGTAGCAGTATGTGATTATACCAGTTGTTCTAAATATCTGTACCGAGGCATGATTAGTGCTTCTAAATTATCGAGAATTTTTTATTATCGGGAGTCGAGGAAAGAAATACATTTTCTTTCAGTATTTATATATTAACTTGCTATGTTTAATGAAATTTTAAGTAACACACGATTTTTTTCCCAAGATTTTCTTCAAAATACCTCACCCTCCTTATATTTACTAATCCTAAATATATATAAACCTCAAATTAATCAATTTTCCTCATAAAGAAGTAAAAATAATAAAGTTATTTGCAGTAAAATGCAATAAAATCGGAAATTAAAAATCGACGAAAATTCTGGGAATACCCGGTAGGATACACCGGCGGCATGATTATGTTGGTTGTTCAAATGCTAAAGCGATGAATAGATATGATGAATTTTAATTTATGAAGCTAAATCAATTACAAAAGTAAGTAAATATAAATATCTACTAAAAAATACATCAATTATATGATAAATAAAAAATAGATAAAATTAATAAAAAAAAAATTATATTAAATTTTAATTGTTGTACTTTAAATGCAATAGAGCCCCAAAAAATATTTATATTAATTCATATGGGATAATGCACACGAAAAAATTTATAAAAAATTATATCTGGTAAGTAAGTTACTTTAATAAGTAAAACCGGAAAATAATAAAACTACAGTAAATTCTCTTTAAGATTGACCTTGGGTTGCATAAAGCAAAATTAATCACAATAAGTTAATCAGCTATTTTCAAACCATGATTAATGTTAATTCTAAACTTTATCTCAATTTGTAAATGAACAATTCACTAAATATGATTATTTTTTACCTTATAAAATATATCATAACGCAGTGATTGTTTTTTTTTTTAAATTGACGTGTAATAATGGTTTTAAAACAACTGATTAACTAATTGTGATTAATTTTAACCCTCCGTTAGGTGTGCGGATTACTTGCGTAAGTCGCACTCTTTAAATACTGTATTTGAGTCGCTGTAACTCACGATATCGCACTAAAACACTTCAACTAACTAACTTAGAATATACAAGGAAGTGTTTTTAACAGCTACACAAAAGAGCACGTGTGTAAGTAAATATAATAAAATATACGTATTAGTTGTAACAGTTTTTAAAGAATAGTTTACATACAACCTGCCTAACGGAGGGTTAAGGACTGTCTAAGAACAACGACGTTTTAAAACAGTATAAAAATTATAAATAGAATTTTGTAAATATTTTTGGTTATTTTGATAAAGCTGGTACCTATTAATAAAACATAATTTTTTAAACGTTTAATACGCGTATTCCATTAAACTTTTACCCTAATTATGGAGTTATCTTTCTTGATATTTATTATATTTTTTATAATTATAATTATATTCTTTGAAATTACACCGCAAACATAACACTTTTGAGAATCACTGCATGACACATTACGTAGGTACTAATATGGTGGCGCTATCTTTGGGTATGTGAACCGAACTATGTATATGTGTGTACGCATCCAGGGACTTTGTTAGGTTATTATTTAGGGCATTTGTGACTAAAAATGAAAGTGGAGTATAATAATAAATTTTTACCACGTCGTCGGTGTTCATGGGCGCGTACGAAGCTAGTAATCTGTGTATAAACAGCTGATGTTAGGCTAAAAATACACGCTCTCACTTGTGGGTTGGTTATTGTTAGTGAATGTGGCGGAAGTAGATGCCCTTCCATGCGGATGTTCATGTTTATATTTATATTTACATGTTTATTGATTTAGGATCATTGACATGGCTGGACTGATGATAAGTCAGACATGATGGTTGAAATTGAATATTTCCTAACAACCGAAACTGACTATGCGCATGCGTCAACGGATGTTCGAAATTCAAATTTATAAATAAATACATACAAGTTAAATTGTATATCAACTACAATACACTTATTTAACACGCGAATACCTGTAATTTATTTTAATTATTATCAAATCATAACTAAATAAACAAACATAGATGCATACTAACTGTCAAATCTGATTAACAATTGAATAAAGAAACTATAGAAGCACTTCACATACCTCTATATTATATCAAGTTCAGTGTTGCGTCTCGCGCATGCGCAAATGGAAACGATACTGTTAGAAAAAGTATGAAATTTAGCCATCCGGTTTAATAGTAATTCCATAGGTATCCACTATCCAGTTAAATAATACCAGATCAGTGTTTAGGATGCATTAGAGTGGGGATGGGTAGAATAAATACGACTCACGAGAAATCTACATAGTGGAAATTATTATAAATTATGATTCTTAAACTGACACATATTTGAAAAACTGTTTTGTGAATTTGCTAAATGAGGCGTCATCAAAAGTGACGGTCGTTTTCTTGGCATGCTATTTTCAAAGAATTACGTTGCAAAGAAGATATTGACACCCGGGGCGAAATGTTATGTTATGCACTTTCTCCTCCCAATTCAACAGTGGACCTGGAATAATTTAAAATGATGTGCAAAAAAGGTCTAATATTTGATGTTAAAACATGTCGTTGTTTGTTACTATATGTCCTATTAGTTAAAATGTTTGCCAATCCCCGGATTAGAGTTATATAACGATTACAGTTTATGTAAAATTTAGAAGAAAATTGTGGACATGCAGTTAACTATGAGACACTTTACATTTTAATTTATTAGGAGTTATATGAAATACTTGAACTAATGTTAGGATATTAATAACAAACAATACTAACATATACTATATGTATTTCATACCTGGGTATAAGAATGGGTAAAAGTTTATAACAAACAACAGACAAAAACTATGGTTATAATTCTAACTACAAATCCCCAAACCATAAAAATGTTTCAATAGAAATTTAGGACTCGAATTACTATTGATACACGTATAAGTCTAAATTGTTACAATTTTTATGGTTAGAGGACTTGTATTTGATAACAAAAAGTTGATAAAGTCATCTTAGCAACAGAATGACTTATGTATTTGTCAAAATATATATCAAAATGTTTTTTCTTCTTAATTAAAAAAAATACTGTTATACTCGTACATAATGATGCACGATGTCAAATGGATTGTCAAATTTAAATTGTGCCGCTTCAAAACCTAATAACTTTTTTAACGATTTATTTGAAGTTTGGTAGCCAAACATGCAGAAATATAACTTCAAAGACAAAATGTCATTTGCACACGAATATAAAATATGTCGTATGTATTTTGTGAGAATTTCATAAAAGCGCCTATAATATAGTCGTTTCAATAATATTATAGTTGTAAATATATTGATATTCTATCTTCAAACGAAATTTTATTAATATTATTACTTATCAAAATAAAATAAATCATCAATGCACCCAACCAGGAATGATTTATTATTTTACCTTTGCAAAAGTGATTAGGTTTTTAATGATTTGAATATAACTAATTATTACGCATAGAGGACCTTCAAACGTTCTTAAATATGATGAACCAAACAAAAAAAATAATCCCTTTGTAACAGTGGCATTACCAGAATTTTTTTTGTGGTGGGGGAGACAAAAATATGTAAACAATTTTTTAATTTCCCTTTACATTTAAAAAAAATATTAACAATTGTTTTCAAATGACCTTGTTTCGGTCTTTCAATTAAAAAAAAATCCTAGGTGTAATTGAAAGGATTTTTTTGTTCTTCGCTTCTTAAAATTATTTAAATTTCATTATTTTAATTCAATTTTTACAAAATCGACAAAGGGAGCCATTCACATATGAAATTGTTCATCCCTAGCAGACCCACCTGCCCCTCCCTGTTTACGGCACTGGTTTGTAAACATTTGATATTATTTATAATAATCCAGCGAGTGTTCATTCGTTTGTCTTCCTAGTAAAGATGATTTTTTAAGAATTATTAATGCAAAATTTGTTTTATCTGCTAAACTCACTGTTGAATATTATCTTATTTAAAGCTGTCTATATATATTAACAATTATTTACATACACTGTGATAGATTAGTGTTGACGACCTACAAGTTTCAAAACTAATTGTAAGGAAATGCTGAAAAATTAAAAAAATCATTAAGGCTTAACGTCACGGCAAAAAATAAATTCTTAAAGTCACATTCGTTTTTATGGACTCATGATATGAATGTATATACGAAATCATAAATTCTTTTTATACAAGTATAAATCAAAAACGATCCCCCAGGATATTTATCTGTGTGCAAAATATTAATGCATCATCAAAAAGATGACTTTTTTGTACTGTGTAATGGTTTCGCTTAACTTTGCTATTATAAATGTTGTTGTAAAAATCGAAACTTTATATAATCCGTTGATTTATATATTTATTTAGAAAAGCACTCAAGTTTTAAATATGATTTCTATTTTAATACATCCACTAGGGGCCCTAGTCTAGGGCTGCACACGAGACAAGACGAGTTTTAAAGCTCGTCTCGTTGCTGACAGTTTCGTTTCAATGTCGTCTAAATTAAAACCATCTTCACCGTGACAGAGACCCAGTCTTGGTATTATGTAAATTATTTTAACTAATTAAATTGGTGACGCTAGTTATTAAAATAATTTAGTTGAAATTAATAATTTTAGATTTAACATATAGTAGGGTAGAGCGGGGTAAATATGAAACACCAAAAAAATGGGGTTAAAGTGAAACAAGCTTGCAACTAAAAAACTAATTTGTTTATAGGAGAATTATAAAAACGGACATCATCATTAAAGGTTTGTTAAAGCGACTTGAAAATATGAATCGCCTAATAAGTGATGTGTCACCCGGCACCCCTACAGCTTTCCCTGTTAGTCGATATCAAAACGTGTGAATTAAATTTTAATTCTTTGCACATAACTTTATAGCTCAGATAGATATTAATTAAAGTTACAATTTCACATTGATATGCCACAAAAAAGATAAATCAAAGTTGCCATTGTAGCCTTTCTTTTAATTTTTCGAGAAATATTTTCCATTAGAGGCCTGTTTTACTTTTTCCCAAATTAGAAGTTAAAAATGAATCTTTTTTCATTTTTAAAGTCCGTGTTGTATCGTACAGTTAAATTGACGTAAGTATTTAAAATGGTTATTCATAAGCGCATCTAGTAGAAAAATTAAAGTATGAATTTGTATCGTTAACTGTCAAAAAACATGAAAGATTTGTATTTTGTTTTACTTTTACCCCAGTTGACCCTATATCATTAATTAGATATACCAGTTTAGTTGTTAACAATCGTTGTTCAATAAAAATAATTGATTTTATATTAAACGCGTTGTGGTTAAATTATAATTTGGAATAATATTTTTGGTAAAGTTAAGTTTGTAATGTTATGTAGTTGTCTTTGTTTCACATTTAAACACAACTGTGTATAATGTTCCTCTTTGCCACCATTCGTGGCTATATTGATCTATATAATATTATAATTTGTAAGTTATAACATTTAACGTGCCATTCTCGCCACATTTAGTCAACAACTTTATAGATTAAGGATTTTAGCAAATAAATGTCTATAATTACCGATTATATTAGTTATTACGAAACCGATGGGACTAAATTCAGAAAACAAATATAAAAACATCTGCCAAGTAAATGCACAGAGCTTTCTCGTGCTAAATTCACCAAAGGTAGTTAATCATTAAACAATTTAAATAAAAACCGATAGTGTTAAAATAAATTGCCTAGCATTATTGGTTAACCATTTAATTTTTATACAATTTTATTAAAAAATATTAGTTCGAAATTTTTCTTGATTATTTTTTCATATATTTTTTATTTTTTGACAATTTTAATCTAATCTAAATTTATGTAATTTAACTGTATGTAAAATAAAATGTAAAATGACATTTAATATGCCAAAGTTAATATCAATTTAAAATAACTAAACACGATTTTTTAAAGTAAATTAAGATCAATTTTGTAAGATAATATTTTACAACAAACATTGAAGACCAATATTATATTATAGGAAATTGAATGCTCTAAAAAAAGATCCTATAAAATTTTTACGTAACATGTGTCGTTCTTTAGATATCTTGAAAAAATAAATATTTTGAGATGTTACCCCCAACCATCCAACCAAGTTTCATTAATATCGGTATAACACACACACACACACACAGACATACGGACGGAAAGACAGACAGACGGACAGACACGAAATGAAAAGTGTTTGTATTGACCTGAAAGATCAATTTAAAATTTTGAAATCGGAGAACAATTTTTTGTCTCATTCTAAAACGATCACAAAGCTTCTCGTATCTTCAATATTGCGAGGAAACAATATTTTGATATAAAGTAAGTATGAAATACAAAAATCTTTTGAACCCCACAAAAATAAATAAATTATCGAGTAATTTGGAAACTTTATACTTTTGTGTTGGTATCAAAGTTAAAAATCAACTAAAAATAATGTAATTAGTTTTTGTTCAAATATATTTCGACGAAATTGTTTTTGAAAACCACCATAAACAATAATAATCCAAATAAAAACGACAATTGGGTACCAATTAATCCTATTCAACAAAAATACTCACGAATTGTCGCAGTAGTTTCTATCAAATTATCTTTGGCAAAAGATTCGCAACACAAATTTGTCTCGGTGTTTTGCAGAGATAAACATTTGTTTCGTGATGTCAGGGGAAACATGATCAAATCAAAGAGGAAGGGAGTCGGGGGAAGTCACGGGTTTCGAACACTGGCCACGTCCTGAAGTCCAATTATATATCTACGACATGTCCGGCCCAGCATATTCACGCTAGACCGATCTTTGACGGAGTGCCTCTCTCTGCATAAAACTCATGCCTACAGAATGCTACACAAAAACACACGCACTATCATGCATACCAATCGTTACGAATAGCTACCGTTAATTTTCCTATCACTAAATTTTTAAAGAAATATTACTATTTGATTCAGTATTCTTAAAACGGGAGACAATTTTATAATTCTTCCATATTAATGATAATATAGATTGTAAAGGATCTGGTGAAATTTTACTATGCTGCATCGTAAAAATTAAATGTTGTATTGTATATAAAAAAAAACATTTGTTGAGATAAATCTATATAATACTGTATATACTGTATGTGTATATAAATATATTTATTGTAATAAATCGCGGAGTTATGAAATCATCCAGATCTAATTTATAGACTTTAAAAATATACATTTTCGTTAAAGTATCTTCTAGATAACAATATATGTACAAAATCAAAGCCAATATATCAAAAAAAACACTATAAGAACACTTAAGATTCGGAGTACAACCTGTAGTTGTAAGGACGCACAGCCACAACACATATTGGAGGTATCGATCGACGACAAAACGGCTTGAAATTCCTTCAAAGCTGCCGCCCTAACTGTCTGCAGGTTTCAATATTACCTGAACCCTGTCAAGGGAAAGTGACACTCGCCTTTAACACTAACGTCACTATTGCTCGAAAGTGTGTGCTCAAATAAAACAAATGCTGAGGAATTCTTGTTTCTGTCTTATTTGTATTTAAAGAGTTTAGTTGCTAAAACTATTTAATTTAGCCAACTGTTGTTGTTCATTTAATAATTTTAATAATAATAAAAAAAAACTATGTTTCAGTTAAACAGGATGATTTAGCACTGTCGTGCCAAACTTCAACAGTAAATTAAGAAAAATGTACAGCGTTCCAAAGATTTTATTCAAAATTAGTTTTTATTTAATATCTTGAGAACCCATTATGCTAAAGTTATGAAATTTGATACACGCTGAATTTCTTCAATGGAGTCGAAATGATATCTCCAGAGCGGTATTTTGAGTTTACTGAATAGCCAGAAATCATACGGTGCTAAATCAGACAAATACGGTGGTTGTGGAACGATATGGGTCGTTTTTTTGGCCAAAATGACGCATAACATTCAAATAATATTCCTTGTTAATAGTTTGGCCCGGCGGAAGAAATTTTTAATGCACAACACCACGATAATCGAAGAAAACTGTTAACATGGAATGACATTATGAAAATCACCAAATTCACTTTTTTGATGAAAATAAACAAGCGTATCTCAATAACTATTAAGGATATTGACTATTATTGACATGAAATTTGACACAGATGTCAAAGACAGTACTATCAACCAAGAAAAAACTAATTACATGATTTCACAATCCCTGCGAAGTCACCTTATTTTTTGGACACAATAGTATAATAGCAAATTACTAATAATAAAAAATTGCAACTCTCTAAATATAAATATATATATTCCAAAGATATTAAGAACACAATTTTCTCTAATTAATTCTATTGTCTTTAAATTTAACAATTATCAAAATCAAGCTTTGACCACAAATGAATTATCCGGAGTAAATATATATGAGAAAAAAGTCGCCATATTTTAATGTCTCCTAAGAAACAGTTAATCTTCATCTTGTGTCAGTCTACAACGCTGACATTCACAAAAAGTCTTTGTTTGATTTCAACTAAAACACAGAGTATTAGAGAAAGAACTCTATTGATTTTCCTTTAAACTGGATAAAAGATATTTCATTCCAAGAAATGTTCCAGATAAAGTTCTCAAATGTACTAACGTTTAGAGTGTACATGATTATATTGATTTATTGTGAACAATAAAAAACGAATTACACTGTTTATTTGTTTTTTCACAATTTTATCACATTTAAATTTTAATCTTTTTAAAGAATTAAAAAAAATCCCAGTGTTTTCAACTAACTAATTTTTTTTTACATTTTATATTTTATAGACTAGCATTTTCCTAAACTTTTTCGAACTTAAAATTAATATATTTTCAGTATGTACACTCGTGTATTTAGGAAATATTTATTTAATATCACAAATTTACATAAACTAGATCGGTACCAGCACGCAGACCACATTTTGGGATAGGCTGCTGTAGACCATCTGAATACATAATCGAAGTACATATTTTCATTTATATTCATAAAATTTTGTTTTTTAAAAATATTATATAATTATTCTACTAATTGAGATCTATATTTTGACACCCCACTTGCCTCGATATAAAAATAAAAAATTCTATGACGCCCCTCCCTATTTCTCCAAAATTTGAATTGATATTGTTGACTTTAATATTTGTCGTTGGTAGTCCCACGAAACCCTTTTTTCAGTTTTTTTGAGCCAGTAGTTAGAGGGGAGACAAAATAAAATACTGCTTGGAGCTCCCTGTTGGTGCCATTTTTAAGCTAAAAAAAATAGGGTTAAATTCTACTGATTAAGATCTACAATTTGACACCCCACACGCCTTGGTATACTTTTTTTGGATTTGTTTTAAAGCCCCGTGCATCATTTTTGATTTAGAAAAAAATAAGAAAGATTTTGTTGTCTATACGTATATTTGAAACAAATATATTCCAATTTTTCTTTTTATTAAATTAAATTTGGATTAGGATATTAAAAGTAAGAGTTCATTTAGAAAATTGTAATATAATCATTAACCCTGAAAATTCGTTCGTCGTATAGAAAAAAAAAGTCAAACATAACATGTAAATTACGCAATACATTTTTTTCCATTATCAGTTGCGACACATTCAGTAAAATGCAGTGGCAGATATTCATGTTTCATTATGCAAAAAGTACACGCTGCATGTCAGCAAACAACGCCATTTTTGCCGGATAACTGATAAGGGTCGGTGACATGGACGCAAATATAGATTTGTTGTGTCCGTGCTTGAAAAAAATTAAACTTGTACGTGTACTATATTTTTTGTTTAATTAGTATTCTAGTATGTGTATCCAAACGAAACTGAATTAATTTTAAATGTTGCGTCATAATTAAAAAATAGTCTTTATATTATATAGATAATGTATACATACTCTACCTACTTATAATAAAAATTGATTTGTTATTTAATTGGCAGATAAAGATATTAAATAAAATTAAAGAAGACCTTTAAATGAACTGATACGATGGAAATTTGATATGCATCGATTTTATTTTAAAAAAATATCACGACTAAAAGAATATTTATTGCAAAAAATATTTCCATTTCACACGCTGACTACATTTATAAAGTATCCATTAACGGAAAATAATTTCATCCGTCATAAATAACAATAAAAATAAAATATTCAACCTCGAGGATCCATTCGTGTGCTCTTCACTCGCCCAATCCATCATACGTTTATCTCAGTCTCTTGTGCTTCATATTGAATTATTGATGTGGCAATTTCCTACCGAAATAGATACATCATGGAATGTGCAAACGAGAGGGAACGTTTCACGATCAGTGCGTAGATTTGAGATAAGTTTCAGCTCCAGTTTTGTAACCTCAGTGTTTAGAGATACTTGCATGGAAATTATTGATAACATCTGTTGCAAATAATGGCAGATTATTGAAGTTAATAATGGATCTTGGCTTCTAGGTGTAAACCAATATCCATATCAAGACTTGTGGAAGTTAATGATGTTTTACAAACTTGTATATTTACTCTCGGTTTCACCGTCTGTTAATTCTAACAGCATTTTCTATTTAACAGATTGGTACCAAGCTGTCAACACAAATATACTGGTAACATAGATTGGTGAAACTGGCCCTAAGTGTACGTATTTAACTTAAATGTGAATCTGTAATAACTGTAAAATACACATGTTTGCACGTGTGGTTTCAAAATGGTTGCCAACACGAGCCAGTTATTAATTACATTGCATTGTGCCAATTAAACTGTTTTTTCAAAGATGAGAATGTAATTATTGTTGAGACTTATTGGATTGGTGATATTTCAATTTGTGACTACAATTTTCTCGGGGGTGAACAAGTCAATCGTTCAGATACATCATCAAGAACTTCGGCTGTTAACAGTAATAGTCGGCTTGGGCTCTTTTGATCCTTACAGATTCAGTTTTACGAAATTGATTAATCCAAAGAGGTATTGTTGACTTATTGGGAATTGCAGATTGAGTTGTATGGTTTATAATAACATAACTGACACAATCAAGGTAATGCATGATTATGACAAGTTCATTTCAATGATTAGATGTATAGTCTGTGGTGGGCGAAAATTAGACGGTACGATTCACACAGGCACTATTGTCGCACTGGGCTAGCACACAGAATAAAGATAGTAAGTAGCGTACTCCACGTTAAAAAAGTGGCAATCGTACATGAAAATTTCAATGGAATTTGTCAGAAATAAAACTCAACTTTATATTATGAATATTAGTCAATAAGATATTTTCAAGTGATTTTCTTAATGTTCTTAAAAGTGTAAAGAATAATAAAAATAATGTATGTAATGTATGTTACCCCTTAAAATAATTGCGCACGGTAAATATTAAAAATATTTTTTATATACGAGGCACTTGCTGTTAAAATTTTAAATAATCGCATTATGTATTCATATTTATGCCATGAGTCACTTCCTGTAAGTGAGCAGAGAGAGATCTCTATCCAATATTTACCTGCATGGAATCCCAGCGGCAAATAGTGATTGCCACAGTGTTAGACATAATTACATTGGTTAGTAAGCCAGTGGCACTAGTGCTATACACTAATAGCTACTCTACTATCCCATTTTCTCTACGATAGTTTAGATAATGTAGTAAAACGTGTCTAGAGTGCTGGGTGTATGTAAACGATGCGGTTTTCAGTTATTTTAATTTAGTGGATGTTTTTAATGAATATGTAATAAGCAGGAAGTCATTGAATATTAAAATACACGTTTAAATTGCGAACATTCTGAAAATTTTTTTAATGAAAATAATATAATAATAATTCTCTTCTGTACTCTTTGTAAACTAGCTTTGAATTTGTAACACGTCAAAGATATCGGTAATATTTATTACCAAAGGGAGGTTATAATATATTTCTTAATTTCTTTAAGAACAAAAAGATTTTATTAATCATTATTTTAATAATTTTTTACAAATATTTGAATTTCTATGAAAAATGTATAAAATGAATCGGAAAATCAATGGAAATTAAAATATTATTATTAATTAAAATTCAGAATAAAATTTTATAAACCGACAAAAAATGTGTGTTCGTTTTTGAAACATACATATTTAAAATTATTATCAATCATTTTTTGAATGTAATTCCAAAAATAGTACACACTTATGTGAAATAAATTAAAAATTTAACAACCGGAGGCTAAAAGCAAATATATAAATTGAAATCATTTGTGTTTACTTTGGTTATTAAAATGTCGTACGCGAAATGTTTGAATAAATATTGTTTCAAATGTTAACGCCCTTACGAGCTCATTAGAAAGTTATTTATATTAATACTTACAACATATATGTATACGTGTGTGCATACCCATAATGTGTGCTTAAATATGGAACTTACAGCTGTGTTAAGATATTTTGTTGTTATTTAATTATAACTTTACTCAGTTGTGTTATTGTACTACAAATAAATAATAACTTGTATGAAGAACACAAATATACGAAAATATTGTTTGTTGTGTGTTAATAGATATTGTAAATAATATAAGGAAAATAGTGTTAATATCTGATGAAGAATAAAAGAAAGCAAAAGATAATTTTTTGTATGCTTAAACCACTGGATGTATCGAAGCCATATTCACACCATATGTTCGTTTGGTGCTGCGATAGATTTTTTGGTCCTTGGAGTCGAGATATTTACGAAAACGTGTATTAATGGTCTGATTTTTAAACAAATTATATTTGGGCAGAACAACGTTTGTAGGGTCAGCTAAAACAACAATTACAACCCTCAATATGTGACAGGGGGTGAAATATTAACTGCCATGCGAAGCCGGTACGGATTCGCTAGTTTAAAATATAATGTTGAAAAGTAAGATAACCTTGATATTATTATGAATTTATATCCAAAAATTGTTTAATAAGATAACTAATTGTAAACAATAAGTTTTAATCAAAATACAAATATTTTGAGAGTCGCTGCTTTATTAAATTTTAAAAAGAAAATTTGAATTAAATAATCTAACAGTTACAAATAATGTTTTTGATTTTCATAAATATCAGAAAATATATAATTAACAAGTTTTCTTATTTATCCTTTTAATACAAAATTAAATTAAAATTCGTGTATATTAATTTTCTTATTCAAAAATTGTTTATAACTTTTTTAATAATTTCTATAACTTTATAATGTTTTTTTTTTTTTTTAAGTTATAAAAACAATTTTATTCACAGTAGGTACATAAAGATTTTTGTGTTGCAAATAAGCGAATAAGCGTTTTTTTAAAAACATACTAGGTATTTTCTTATTGGATTTTGCATTGATATCTAAAAAAGGTTGATTTTTCTAGATAATTGGAATCTGAGCTAAAGATATTTTATTATAAGCTGTAAAAAAGTCACTGGCGTGATATAAACTTAATGTTTTCAAACTTTATGAGAAAAATAGAAAATCAAATAAAGTTATGCTAGTCAGTCAGATGAATTTCATTTAAAATAAAAGTAAATATCGTTCATAATATTTGTTTTATAAAACTCACAAGTCAATTATTTATTAAGAATTTAGAAAATTATGAATTTGTATTTGTAATTTACGAAGAGTTTATTTAAGGAGCTTGTCTACAGAAACCAAAATAATCAAATCGATCTCAAAATACAGAACATTCATACTGCTAATGAGATTCCGTGGATTTTTTTTTAATTTTAATCTCTAGCAGATTTAAAAGTGTTAATAGTAAATTTTAAAAACGACTTATAAAAATTGGCGTTCTTACTATTAGTATTAAAAGCGGAAAGAATGTGTTAAAAGAAAAATGTAAGAAAATGTTTATCATATTCACGAAATATGCAAATTTAATAACCTTTTATGTCGACGTATTATCCTTGGAGCGATAAAAACATAACAAATTATACCTTATCTAACACAAAGATGTAAATAGTACTATTAATTTTAAACCAGTTTTATGTTTTATTAAATTCGTTGGTTTCATTCTAACTGCATAATAACAGGAATATTTTTATCTCAACATAAGCAAACTGTTAGAAGCCAACGTGAATAATTCCAACTCAACTTCTTGGCGATCTTCTAATTTTAATACCAGATTATAAAAAAATATATAAGGGAGAGTGGGGTAATCACGAACGCGGGGGTAATCGCAAATTCTGTGATTTCAGAGTGTTATAAGAGGAAAGCTAAGCACTTACCGATAGTTGGGCCTATGTCTAGTATCGGGCCGTTAACGTTCAGTGTAGATCACGCAAGCTTATTGTTAGTTAGTTCCATTTTCATATCATATTTCATCTATTTTTTTATTAAAATAAAATTTATGTAATAACTGATATGTAATAAATATAAATGTAAATAATGTTCAAGTAAGCCTCAAACAAACAGTATTTAATGTCATCCGTATTGTTTATGATATGATCCTAGCCTAGCCTTAAAAAAAGATTTAATTTTCTCATGTTCGTGGGTAATAACGAACAAATTAAATGGGGCAATTTCGAACGTTGTAAAAAATGACTGATGAAAACTAAAACATGAAGAAGTGCAAGGAAACGGTAATTTTAAAGACAATAATCAAATTAAGAAGACTGATCAAGAACCTACCAAATAAATAAGAAGAAGAAATGAAGATGTTGATAAAGAAAAAACTATTTTTGTTAATGTAATGAAAAATATCAAGATGGTCCTGTTGAAAACTAGGTAATGTGCTACAAGTGCAATTTATGGGCACATGATAAGTGTAAGTACCAGTTGTCAGAGTACATCCAGAGGCTTTCGTTGCGACTTTTGTACCAGTTGAGTAATCACGAACACCCAAGTTTTTATAATGTTAATTTTGTTTTTATATTTTATTAAAATTGTTAATGAAAATTTATAACTACTGGATTATATAATATTAATACACAATACATCTATTGCTTTCTTACTCATGTTTTAATTTATTTGATTTTTCCTTACGTGTTCATAATTGCCCCATTCTGCCTTATACCTCTCTATTTACCTATATATGATCCCAAACGTGTGACTTAAAGTTGCAGATCCATCGAAGAATATGCTAATATTACATTTAAGATTTTGTTGTATGTCTAACATGTAGCGTTGACCTGCAGTAACTCCCGCGTATATCCGTAGACACTTGTCTGCCCTCTGTCGTATAATAGCCGCGCTGGGTACTGGGCGGGAAATTTAAATATTCAGTTAACACCTACATACGTATATGCGGTACATATTCGCAACCCTAAATCAAGTAAATAATTTAGTTATGAATATCGTTACTTGAGATCACTGTAATCATTTCTACGTGTTTATATTAGACGCAAAACAAACCTCAAAATCGCGTCGTCACAAAATTTGTGTATGTGTATTTTGTTCTCGACTCATAAATATTATAGATAAAGTTGGCTAACAACAGCGGACTCTATGCAAATTAGCATTACTAATTAGGATTTTGCAGGTTAGTGCCACAGTTGAACTTTAGCGATAACCGGTGGAAACATCGCGATGAAAATGCCGCAGGAAAATATATTGTAAAAAAACGGTAATTCTTAAATCTGAAAATTAGATAAATTTTAAAGTGATTCATGAATTCAAGCCGATGTAGTGGATATTTTGAATTTTACTATCAACGATGAAATAACAATACAGCAAAGTAAATTCTTCAAAAGGTTTAAGAAAGTGTAACCCTCCACATACCAGCAAAGAAAAGTAAAATTTTTGAGATATCTTTCATTTATAATCCAAGCACTCCCTAAGAGGAGATTTTCTGATATTCGACCCCTAAGAGAGGGAAAAGGGTGATAATAATTGTTTTTAGTTTGATACGTTTATCTGCATATCTGCTTGATTATATTTCTAGCAAAATATTCGTCTAACATATATTCATCAACGCACAAACTCCTGGACTTATAAAGTAGAATTTTTATAAGTATCTTCATTTTATGACATAAGCAACCTTTAAGAAGGGATTTTCCAAAATTCAACTTAAAGGGCTTGAGATGGAGAGAGGAGATGGGAAAAATGTGTATACATTTTTTTTAATTTCAATACTTTTCAATAAAAATAAAATTCATATGTATCGCGATATTTTAACCACATATCAGAAAGATAGAAAAAAACTGTACAAATGTTATAAATTTATTAAATTATATAAATGTTTACATATAAAAACGTATAAGATGTGGGAGACGTTGCAAGCGAGTCGCTAATTATTACTATAAATAAGTTATGTAATTATTTAATTTTGTTCGGCGATGTTTTCGTCGCGATGTTTTGACATTAACCAAACCTATATTACAAGTATTAAGATTCGCGGCGTGGCGCAAGATTAACAGTGTTTATGACATCAACACCGATCCCGTACCTAGCTTCAATTTATATAAATCTAGTTTAACGTTTGTTTACGTACGTATTATTAAAACATTTAATTAAGATTCAGTTTTTTGTGCTTTTAAGCAGGAATTTGGAGCTGGTCAATTTTTAAACTACTCTATTTCGAAATCAACAATTATTGCTTAACGGTTTCACCCTTGCTCCGAATTATTTTTAAAATATTATAAACATAATCGCTTTTTGTTGATAAACCTAGTCTGCAAACGAACTGTTTTAGCAGTAGAGCGAAAGAAAAGATTTTGGTTTTTGGTTAATGTTTTTTTTGTGGAAATGATAATTCAAATGGTACCGATCAAAAGTTGTAAAGGGCACAACATACGAAATTTCATAATTTCTACCCCAGGGAGCATCCAAACATTGTATGATTTTATGTTTATATTTATTATTATTTTTATCTCCTAAAGAGTCAACTTTTAGAAAAATTTGCACAAGATTTTTTTTTATCTCAAAGTATGGAACATTAAATTCCTTACAAATTTTGCATTCTGTCCTTTATCTAAAATCATTAATTATTGTGTTTTTGTTGTAACTATTATAAACTGGATAAAATAAATAATTGATTATTAGTTATTTATAAAAGAATACACTTTTTTACATTACTTGATTATGTATATAATAATGAAAGTACTATACCAAAATAGCTATTATAAGTAATATTTAAACATGTAATTCAATTAACTACATTCAGCGTTGTATGCTGCAAGTTAATTTTGGGTGTTTAATATCAGAGCGGCACATGCCTAACCGCAGCGTGGATCACACAAAACTTTAGGTAGTGTATGTGCCGCTCTTATATATAACATTTAAAGTGAACTTGCAGCGCACGCGGCTGATTGTGAGTTACATATTAAAAATTAATGAAGTCAGTTAAAATACATAAGCTGTACTTGGGATAGTACCGATCAACATTGCTTGGTATGCTATGAGCGGACGATGTTAGAGTGTATTAGATGTACCAGATGGGGCCGTTAACTTTAGCGTTTGGGAGAGGACTAAGGCTGCGACCACTTTCCGTTCTTATTACTGTTTTGCTCCTTTTTATACCCGTTCACAAGGCTTAGTTTTTTTAAATTTATTTATTTAAATTTTTCATCGGGTGAGGATAGTTCTAATAACACAGCCACAAAAAAAAGTATGCGATACCAAAAATGCGACCTATGTATTGTAGTATTGGTCGAGCATAGTCGAAATTCAAATTTTTGGAATTTTCTGCTTACCAGTTATTTACTTCCATTTTCTGAAAGAAATGGAAGTATTGTAATACCGTCAAAAAATCGTGTCCGAGATATGATTCTGATTGCATTACCTTCAAAACGTACAGAAAAGTTAATTTCCATATGGCGGCTGTGCGTGTGTGTCTGGATGTAGATTTTTCTTTCGTTCATGATAACTACTGTAAAAATACACCGATTTAAGTTATTTTTGGAGAAAATATTTGCTCCAGTGAGTACTGCAGACCTTTTGGTGCTAATTGGATTAGGGCTTTTGGAAATATTTGAAATTTTGTAACTTTTATCGTCTAAAAAGTGAACGTTGCGAGTATTATCTCATTAATTTTAATAAGACTTGGTACATTTGTAGTTCATTTGAACCTAAGGGACATTTATTATTTGTGCGTGCCTAAACAGCTACTAAAGAGATGAAAACCATCATCAAAATTTGAAATTTAAATACTAATATAATTTATAGTTATTCTACGAATGTGTTAGTATTATGTTTTTGACATGGCTAGACCCAAAATTCAAACTCAAATAAAAAAAAACTGGCAAGCAGAAAATTTCAAAAATTTGGATTTCGACTATACTTAACCAATACTAGGTACAATGCTATAGAGGTCGCTTTTTTGGTATCCGAATAAAAAACTTCTAAAAATGTTTATGATGAGCTTATAAAAAAAAATTGACAAGTTCTAATCGAGCCTCCAGTCCTAGTGTCTCGTACTGTATAGTTTGTCAATTTATTCGATTGTGTTAATTTTATTAAAAAAACTCAGGTCTCTTATTAATCAACCGACAGACAAATAGAAAAACAACGTGTTCATTCCATTCATGTTTATTTCTTCCGATTTCGGTATTCTAAAAATAAAATAAAACTGTAAATCTTATACGTAGAAGCAATTATCACAAGATAATCCAATACAAATAAATAACCTAACCGATACAGGGGCTGTAAACTAACTTTATTTTAAACAACGGTGGTAATAAATTATATGTTTGCAGTTAGGGTATCGATTAAAAAATAATTAAATTTCGATTTCGGACACGATCTGCATTGGAATTCATTGAACAGTGGCTGTATTATATTGTTTTATAAAAAAAAATATAAAATCTTCTATTTAAAATTTTTAAATTAAATATTCGAGAAAAAAGAAGGTAAGAAAGAGACACACCAAGACTTGGAATCTCTTATATCTCTGTAAGGATCAAACTCTATCTTTTAAACCCTATATCTTAACCCTCGAATGGTGCACATACATATTTAGGTAAAATAATAGAAAAAAAAATAACAAAAAAATCTACCTAAGAATATATTTTTATAAATATATTTTAGAACATGGAAGTCATGTTTGGTTCTTCATACCGTTTCTATCTTTATTCTATGGGCTAGCCTAGTGTGAGAATAGTGCCTATATGAATCGTACTGTCTAATCTCCACCCGCCACTGCAATTTTAAATGAAACAGACTATAGCTGCCCACTCGAGGGTTAAGAGTACTCAAACCGCCAAACAAAATCAGTTATGTTTCAATTAAAGTGGCTAGAAATTAAATACAAGCCTGTATGTATGTGGATGCATTTTATTCTCCGGAAGCTGGCCCTTTCCGTTTTGCTGAGCAGACACAAAAAAGGCGGAACTAACTGTCGTCCTGTGGGCACTTAGTACTAATTCTTTATTTCAGGAAAAACAGCTGATTTGTTGGGACAGGGAAAAGAAGCTCCGCGTTTTATGACTACAGTGCTTTCTGCTGTTTTAATGCACGGCCATCTAGTGATATGGTAATGGTTTATTATTCGAAAGTGTGTACAGTTTTAGTTTGGAAGTAATAAGATGGAACCTCTATTTGTTTTTATTTGGCAGTAATCGTTGCTGTCGGCTGAGGTATATATGTAGATGTAAATGTGGTTATGGGAGAGTAATAAGTTTAGTCTTTATGGGTGAAAACAAGTTAAATATGAGTTCAGTTGCAAAAATGATTGTTCATTTTGAGTTGATTTACTTGTTATTTTTTTTTGTATAGGGTGCCCCACGGGAAGGTGTTGAAACTAATCAGCTGTTATTTTCAAATAGATGCAGTTATTGAAAAACTAACATTGCATTGAAAAGAGGAGAGTCTGCAATTTTATTCGGGCTGTGGTAGAAGCAAGTACGTGCGCGTTAAAATGAATAATCTGACGTAGAGTCGATCCCCACTATCGTGCTGGTCCCAGTCCGGTCTCGATCCAGTTAAATATTCAGTATAGTAATACTGTATCGGAGCGTGATTGGACCGAACCCAGTACGATAGTCTGGATCGACCCTAACTCTTGAAAATTGCTTCTTTTATTTATTTAAACTTATGCGTTACGTCACTCCATTTTTGGGCAACAATCTGCATTAAAATATATGTAGTAGATGTGTACTAAAAATATTTTGACTAGACGTATATTTATGTGTCCTATCCATTTTTCTGGTTTAATTTAATAAAATTTAATATTTTATTTATTTTTAAAAACTGTGTTTATAAAATGAATATATTATAATTTATATTTGTATTGTTTTGTTAATTCCACTAGAAGTGGGTTTACATATGATAAAATATTTAATTTAATTAATTTGACCCTCTTTTCACAACTGTTGACGACTTCTGTCTATAGTATCGATCAGGATAAGTCTATATTAATATAGGTATAGTGTAAAGGTAAATTATAAACCAAATATTTGAATTTGCATTGCTGCTAACTACCTCAAATAGTTAAAATCAGGGCCGGCCGAACGGCCAGGCGACCCAGGCGACAGCCTGGGGCGCTAATTTCGTGGGGGCGCCAATTATTTTAAACTTTTTTTCTATGTTCTGTTCTAGGGCGCCAAATTTAAGCTATACATATTTTTTGAATAATAGTTTTGATTTTTTCTGCAAAATAATTCATTTTACTTAATAAAATGCTTAATATCAAAAATAAATTATTTATTAAACATTTTTTTACAAAACTTGAAAAGCACAGTGCCAAATCTGTGGGTGGTTTTGCTAATTCTTGTAACAATTCCGGTTAGTGTAGCTAGTGGTGAAAGAAGTTTTAGTAAATTAAAATAATTCATAAAAACTTATTTGCAATCGGCTATGATAGAAGATAGGTTGAATAATTTGGCTATTCTTTCAATTGAAAATAAGGTTGTAGTAAACCTCAATTTTGAGACAGCAATCGATAATTTTGCAGATATGAAAGCCAGGAAGAAATCTTTTATATAATTTTAGTTATATTATATATTATTTATCAATTATATGTTATATTATATTATTATATTACACTAATGAATTAATAACAAGATAATTTTCTCACGCTTTTTTTTTTTTTTTGTGCGGATAATTTTTAATGATCGTCACTGTGGCGGTGGAAAGGGGGGGGGGGGGCGTCAAAAGAAATCTCGCCTGGGGCGCCAGAATCGCAAAGGCTAAAAAATATTGTACATTTTTGCTAATAGATACCTCTGAAAACATTGTTCACGAATGTTAACAAGATGCAATTAAGGGTTAAGAGCATCACGCACTTAAAGACCTTCGCGTGCTACTTCCCTTTTTAAAAACAAGTTAAAACTAAAAAAACAAATTAAAACTCATACGCTAACAAAGAAGTAAATTGAATAGTTAATATCTCAGCTTGGCGCGATCGAAGAGACTCCAGTTTTTTTTTAAATGTAGCTTACACTATTATCTTTAAGAGCATCACGCACTTAAAGACCTTCGCGTGCTCCTTCCCTTTTTAAAAACAAGTTAAAACTAAAAAAACAAATTAAAACTCATACGCTAACAAAGAAGTAAATTGAATAGTTAATATCTCAGCTTGGCGCGATCGAAGAGACTCCAGTTTTTTTTTAAAATGTAGCTTACACTATTATCTTTAAGAGCATCACGCACTTAAAGACCTTCGCGTGCTCCTTCCCTTTTAAAAACAAGTTAAAACTAAAAAAACAAATTAAAACTCATACGCTAACAAAGAAGTAAATTGAATAGTTAATATCTCAGCTTGGCGCGATCGAAGAGACTCCAGTTTTTTTTTTAAATGTAGCTTACACTATTATCTTTAAGAGCATCACGCACTTAAAGACCTTCGCGTGCTCCTTCCCTTTTTAAAAACAAGTTAAAACTAAAAAAACAAATTAAAACTCATACGCTAACAAATAAGTAAATTGAATAGTTAATATCTCAGCTTGGCGCGATCGAAGAGACTCCAGTTTTTTTTTTAAATGTAGCTTACACTATTATCTTTAAGAGCATCACGCACTTAAAGACCTTCGCGTGCTCCTTTCCTTTTTAAAAACAAGTTAAAACTAAAAAAACAAATTAAAACTCATACGCTAACAAAGAAGTAAATTGAATAGTTAATATCTCAGCTTGGCGCGATCGAAGAGACTCCAGTTTTTTTTTTAAATGTAGCTTACACTATTATCTTTAAGAGCATCACGCACTTAAAGACCTTCGCGTGCTCCTTCCCTTTTTAAAAACAAGTTAAAACTAAAAAAACAAATTAAAACTCATACGCTAACAAAGAAGTAAATTGAATAGTTAATATCTCAGCTTGGCGCGATCGAAGAGACTCCAGTTTTTTTTTAAAATGTAGCTTACACTATTATCTTTAAGAGCATCACGCACTTAAAGACCTTCGCGTGCTCCTTCCCTTTTTAAAAACAAGTTAAAACTAAAAAAACAAATTAAAACTCATACGCTAACAAAGAAGTAAATTGAATAGTTAATATCTCAGCTTGGCGCGATCGAAGAGACTCCAGTTTTTTTTTTAAATGTAGCTTACACTATTATCTTTAAGAGCATCACGCACTTAAAGACCTTCGCGTGCTCCTTCCCTTTTTAAAAACAAGTTAAAACTAAAAAAACAAATTAAAACTCATACGCTAACAAAGAAGTAAATTGAATAGTTAATATCTCAGCTTGGCGCGATCGAAGAGACTCCAGTTTTTTTTTAAAATGTAGTTTACACTATTATCTTTAAGAGCATCACGCACTTAAAGACCTTCGCGTGCTCCTTCCCTTTTTGAAAACAAGTTAAAACTAAAAAAACAAATTAAAACTCATACGCTAACAAAGAAGTAAATTGAATAGTTAATATCTCAGCTTGGCGCGATCGAAGAGACTCCAGTTTTTTTTTAAATGTAGCTTACACTATTATCTTTAAAAGCATCACGCACTTACAGACCTTCGCGTGCTCCTTCCCTTTTTAAAAACAAGTTAAAACTAAAAAAACAAATTAAAACTCATACGCTAACAAAGAAGTAAATTGAATAGTTAATATCTCAGCTTGGCGCGATCGAAGAGACTCCAGTTTTTTTTTAAATGTAGCTTACACTATTATCTTTAAGAGCATCACGCACTTAAAGACCTTCGCGTGCTCCTTCCCTTTTTGAAAACAAGTTAAAACTAAAAAAACAAATTAAAACTCATACGCTAACAAAGAAGTAAATTGAATAGTTAATATCTCAGCTTGGCGCGATCGAAGAGACTCCAGTTTTTTTTTAAAATGTAGCTTACACTATTATCTTTAAGAGCATCACGCACTTAAAGACCTTCGCGTGCTCCTTCCCTTTTAAAAACAAGTTAAAACTAAAAAAACAAATTAAAACTCATACGCTAACAAAGAAGTAAATTGAATAGTTAATATCTCAGCTTGGCGCGATCGAAGAGACTCCAGTTTTTTTTTTAAATGTAGCTTACACTATTATCTTTAAGAGCATCACGCACTTAAAGACCTTCGCGTGCTCCTTCCCTTTTTAAAAACAAGTTAAAACTAAAAAAAACAAATTAAAACTCATACGCTAACAAATAAGTAAATTGAATAGTTAATATCTCAGCTTGGCGCGATCGAAGAGACTCCAGTTTTTTTTTTAAATGTAGCTTACACTATTATCTTTAAGAGCATCACGCACTTAAAGACCTTCGCGTGCTCCTTCCCTTTTTAAAAACAAGTTAAAACTAAAAAAACAAATTAAAACTCATACGCTAACAAAGAAGTAAATTGAATAGTTAATATCTCAGCTTGGCGCGATCGAAGAGACTCCAGTTTTTTTTTTAAATGTAGCTTACACTATTATCTTTAAGAGCATCACGCACTTAAAGACCTTCGCGTGCTCCTTCCCTTTTTAAAAACAAGTTAAAACTAAAAAAACAAATTAAAACTCATACGCTAACAAAGAAGTAAATTGAATAGTTAATATCTCAGCTTGGCGCGATCGAAGAGACTCCAGTTTTTTTTTAAAATGTAGCTTACACTATTATCTTTAAGAGCATCACGCACTTAAAGACCTTCGCGTGCTCCTTCCCTTTTTAAAAACAAGTTAAAACTAAAAAAACAAATTAAAACTCATACGCTAACAAAGAAGTAAATTGAATAGTTAATATCTCAGCTTGGCGCGATCGAAGAGACTCCAGTTTTTTTTTTAAATGTAGCTTACACTATTATCTTTAAGAGCATCACGCACTTAAAGACCTTCGCGTGCTCCTTCCCTTTTTAAAAACAAGTTAAAACTAAAAAAACAAATTAAAACTCATACGCTAACAAAGAAGTAAATTGAATAGTTAATATCTCAGCTTGGCGCGATCGAAGAGACTCCAGTTTTTTTTTTAAAATGTAGTTTACACTATTATCTTTAAGAGCATCACGCACTTAAAGACCTTCGCGTGCTCCTTCCCTTTTTGAAAACAAGTTAAAACTAAAAAAACAAATTAAAACTCATACGCTAACAAAGAAGTAAATTGAATAGTTAATATCTCAGCTTGGCGCAATCGAAGAGACTCCAGTTTTTTTTTAAATGTAGCTTACACTATTATCTTTAAGAGCATCACGCACTTAAAGACCTTCGCGTGCTCCTTCCCTTTTTAAAAACAAGTTAAAACTAAAAAAACAAATTAAAACTCATACGCTAACAAAGAAGTAAATTGAATAGTTAATATCTCAGCTTGGCGCGATCGAAGAGACTCCAGTTTTTTTTTAAAATGTAGCTTACACTATTATCTTTAAGAGCATCACGCACTTAAAGACCTTCGCGTGCTCCTTCCCTTTTTAAAAACAAGTTAAAACTAAAAAAACAAATTAAAACTCATACGCTAACAAAGAAGTAAATTGAATAGTTAATATCTCAGCTTGGCGCGATCGAAGAGACTCCAGTTTTTTTTTAAAATGTAGCTTACACTATTATCTTTAAGAGCATCACGCACTTAAAGACCTTCGCGTGCTCCTTCCCTTTTTAAAAACAAGTTAAAACTAAAAAAACAAATTAAAACTCATACGCTAACAAAGAAGTAAATTGAATAGTTAATATCTCAGCTTGGCGCGATCGAAGAGACTCCAGTTTTTTTTTTTAATGTAGTTTACACTATTATCTTTAAGAGCATCACGCACTTAAAGACCTTCGCGTGCTCCTTCCCTTTTAAAAACAAGTTAAAACTAAAAAAACAAATTAAAACTCATACGCTAACAAAGAAGTAAATTGAATAGTTAATATCTCAGCTTGGCGCGATCGAAGAGACTCCAGTTTTTTTTTTAAATGTAGCTTACACTATTATCTTTAAGAGCATCACGCACTTAAAGACCTTCGCGTGCTCCTTCCCTTTTTAAAAACAAGTTAAAACTAAAAAAACAAATTAAAACTCATACGCTAACAAAGAAGTAAATTGAATAGTTAATATCTCAGCTTGGCGCGATCGAAGAGACTCCAGTTTTTTTTTAAAATGTAGCTTACACTATTATCTTTAAGAGCATCACGCACTTAAAGACCTTCGCGTGCTCCTTCCCTTTTTGAAAACAAGTTAAAACTAAAAAAACAAATTAAAACTCATACGCTAACAAAGAAGTAAATTGAATAGTTAATATCTCAGCTTGGCGCGATCGAAGAGACTCCAGTTTTTTTTTTAAATGTAGCTTACACTATTATCTTTAAGAGCATCACGCACTTAAAGACCTTCGCGTGCTCCTTCCCTTTTTAAAAACAAGTTAAAACTAAAAAAACAAATTAAAACTCATACGCTAACAAAGAAGTAAATTGAATAGTTAATATCTCAGCTTGGCGCGATCGAAGAGACTCCAGTTTTTTTTTTTAAATGTAGCTTACACTATTATCTTTAACCCTTAATTGCATGATTTTTTTTATTTTAACGAAATATTAATTTTTTGAAGCAGAAGTAGGCTAGATTTAAGGGAAAAATAGTAAAAAAAATCTTTTTTTGAAAATAAAAGTTTATTTCATTTTTTTGACTTTGTAAACAAATGTTAACGTCATGCAATTTTATTATAATTCAAATGGTTCATAACAGAGGAGAAATATCTGCCATGAGTGTCATGGGACTTTCTTATACATAGTACAGAGATTAAACAGTGTGCTTGTTTGCCATAGGTACCATGGGACTTTCTTATACGTAATACTGATAGTGAACAGTGTAGGACGTAGGTGAATCTAAATAATTACATAAAAAATTTCTTTCTGGCTAAATTATAAATGTTGGAAAAAAATGTATAGGGAATAAATTATAGATTATAACATACTCGACATTTTTTATCTAAAACATTTTTTCTTAATTCAAAAATAATTCGTTAATTCAAAAATTTACAAGAGTAAACATCTGATTTCAGTTATTACGTTAAAAAAAATCACTTGTTATATAATGGAGAGAATAATATTACCTTTTTTTTATTATTAAAATTATATTTTTATAAATTATATAATTATTATTAACTATAAACAATGAGGATATGTACATTCGTTAACAAAACTTAGTTTTATTG
Organism: Sialis fuliginosa; assembly: GCA_961205875.1. Lineage (NCBI taxonomy): Eukaryota > Metazoa > Arthropoda > Insecta > Megaloptera > Sialidae > Sialis > Sialis fuliginosa. The sequence continues at coordinate 14,443,547 of OY540817.1, forward strand.
CTCTTTCGACAAGTGCATGATGTAAACATACGTTAACAAATAAAAACCATTACATAAATATCAGAACCGAAACAAAAAAATCAAATAAATAATATGAATCACAATGTACATACCTGGTAAACACTATACAAAAAGTTAATTAGCAAAATCACGCGTATTATAAAAATTAGACGATAGTCGATACTTCTTCAGCGACAATTCGCTCTAATTTAAAAAAACGGTTACTCTGATGAATGTAACAATATATTTTTTTTAATATGCCATCCGTTCATCATTATTGATAAATTTTCAATTTATTAGAATCTATAGATTGGTTTAATACTTGGATAAGTAAAAAAAAAACAGGGCCGGCCGAACGTGGGGGCGCCAATTATTTTAAACTTTTTTTCTATGTTCTGTTCTAGGGCGCCAAATTTAAGCTATATATATTTTTTGAATAATAGTTTTGATTTTTTCTGCAAAATAATTCATTTTACTTAATAAAATGCTTAATATCAAAAATAAATTATTTATTAAACATTTTTTTACAAAACTTGAAAAGCACAGTGCCAAATCTGTGGGTGGCTTTGCTAATTCTTGTAACAATTCCGGTTAGTGTAGCTAGTGGTGAAAGAAGTTTTAGTAAATTAAAATAATTCATAAAAACTTATTTGCAATCGGCTATGATAGAAGATAGGTTGAATAATTTGGCTATTCTTTCAATTGAAAATAAGGTTGTAGCAAACCTCAATTTTGAGACAGCAATCGATAATTTTGCAGATATGAAAGCCAGGAAGAAATCTTTTATATAATTTTAGTTATATTATATATTATTTATCAATTATATGTTATATTATATTATTATATTACACTAATGAATTAATAACAAGATAATTTTCTCACGCTTTTTTTTTTTTTGTGCGGATAATTTTTAATGATCGTCACTGTGGCGGTGGAGGGGGGTGGGGGGGCCGTCAAAAAAAAATCTCGCCTGGGGGCGCCAGAATCGCAAAGGCCGGCTCTGGTTAAAATACACTTGGCAATATTGTCTAACCTTTAATCGAACATAACATAGATTATAATTATTAAATCCTTTCCAATAATCTATTAGCGTAACTCCAAAAACAATTATTGACCCCTCTCTTCAAACGTTTAAAAACCTCTGCCTTAAAACTGATACAGAGCTGTCAGCATTGATTGTAGCTGATGACGAATTAACGAATGTTATCGGCTTTGCACCTCGTCAGCATTAATTAAAAATGTTAAAACCTGTGACAATATTTTCCAATTACGGCAACTCATAAAAACATATTAATGAGCCAGTTTTCAGCGACAACTTAATTGCCAGATTAAAGCAGAAACCATTTAATGATTCGAAAATAGGTGCCTACCGTATAATCAAAAAGATATTATTATGTGCATAAAATCAGGAAATGACAATTCAGAAATGTGCTAGAGTAGATTTATTAGCGTCGATAAAAAACAGGACTTTTATTTAACTAGCTTTGTAATGAATGGTGTACTAATCAAAAAGATCTTTTTATAAAAGGAAGAATTAAGTGGTATTCATCATAGATAGAATTTTAATTAAACTATGTAGAATATCTTTCTTTTTACATTTTTTTTTACTTATTTAATACGTCTTCTTTAGAAAAGTGCTTCAATAAATTATGTGAGTAGGTATTCTATTTTATAAGGGCCAATATTAGGTATTTTTTTAAAATAAGGAATCAATGACATTTATTTATTTTTAAATATTATATATTTTTGTGGGTTGGTACATTAGACTGCTTTTATGTTACAAAGAAAATTAAAAATATTTGGGTTTTGTTTACGTGGACTTATTACTTATGATCTGTAAAATCATCGTCATAAGTACTTAATGTAGATATAATTTGCCCTTTACAGCATTCAATTTGGTCATAAAGTTTAAAAAATGTCTTGAAATATATACTACGGGAGCTTACCGAGTAGTCGCGAGGCAGAGGGAATGATCACAGGCCGGTATTCTTTTGATTGTTTATTTTGTTTTCAATAATAAACTTTGAAATTCAAATAGAACAAAAATTATTTTTACTTTTTGTTCTGATTCGTTTTTGTTAGGTAGGTAATTTAAGTGTTGTTGTTTTTTTTTTTTTTACAATAATAACTAATCGTGTTTGTACTTAATTCAACTATATTTTTTTTAAATTCTAAATAATAATTCCGTAGTCCACGCGAGTGAAGCCGCGCGGACCCAGCTAGTGAATTAATAAAAAAGTAAAGATGAAAAAGCTGTTTCTAAAATATTATTTCGTATAATGAACGTGAAAATCAGTATCCCATTGTGATTGTCAACTTGGGTTAATTCAAACTGCCTGCCTCCTCATAAATCATCCCAGCGCTAAAGATATAAACGTAATTTGAATTTTCGATGTATGTTTTTCGATATTTCATCAGATCAAATACGGGTTAGTTTAAATTACCGATTTTATTGATGTATTGCTTTACTTTATTTGTGATAATTCTGATATATCGACTTTTCATTTTGATTATTATTGACAGATGTATAATGTTTATTTATCGAGATCCAATTAATTCATGATACGAATGTTTGACATCAAATTTAACTATGTAAATATAAGATATATCTATTAAAAAATATTTGACAATTAGATTGTATTTTTGATAGATTATCCAATCTTAATATTTAAATTTTGAAATTGATTTTTATTTATACAGAACAATTTTTTTATGCGTGAAATTTTAAATAAAGTGAGAAATGACGAAGAGCAATAAAAAAGTATTCAACATTTCAAAAAACTCGTAGCATTTGTAATAATTAATAAGCATTATATTTTGTATTTTTGTAATAGTAAATATAAAATAATTATTCATTAAGTGGATCTTGGCTTCTGGGTGTAAGCCGCGTCGGTTTAGTCGTGTTATCGGCCATTAATTTTTTCATTTAATTTGAATATTATGAATATATTGAATTATTCATTAAAAAAAAATAAAATGACCCATAGAAAAAAAATTACGTACTTCCAAAAATGCTTAACAATAGATTTTCTTTGTATTATACTGTGTCTATACAAAACCTTTCAATAAAATTATTTTTTATACAGATGTAAACACAAAGTGTTATTTTAATTCACTCTTATTTAATATAATTAAATTAATAATATAATTACATACGGCCGATTGGGTATTAAATTTACATTTGTATGAGTAATTAGTCTTCACAATTTTCCATAATAAATTGTTTTACTGATCAAACCCAACACCTCTATTTTATTAATTTTATAATCCATTGTGAATATAAATAATTTTAATTTAATTTTAATATTTTGCGGTCGCTGTAAATATCTGCGTATATAAATGATTAAAACTGAAAATAAATCCGTTTGAAATCAGTATGAATCAAATAAATACCTAATTGCACAAAACCATCAATATGCAATATAATAGTATCACATTTCTTTGCTGTAGAAATTGTAGGTATTCACAATTTTGATAAAATAAATATAGTTAGTATATTTTTTAGGGGCGATGGGGGGGGGGGGGGTTACTGGTTTAATATACGATCTAATGTGACTAATAATATTTAAAGCAATGTACTCTTAAGAAAAGAAGCTGGACTGAACTGTCGATTTTTATAAATAAACTAATATATTTAATTCTATTATATATTATAAAAAGTCACGTGGTAAAACAATTGTAAAAATGCTCAGTTTCATTGGGAATAGTTATCTAGAATTTATCTCTAGATAACTTACTTTTTGATAAGCGTAAATTTGACTTTTTGACTGATAATTTAGATTATATGTAAGTTGTATTGTCAGTTAATTTTTGATTAGTCAAATAAATTTAATAGTTACCGATCATTTAGAGTTAAATTGTAGATAACTAATGATTTTGAAATGGGTTATAAGTAGACTTTAATCGACAATGTTCAATTTTATTTATTTTCAAAAAAAGGAAAAATAAATTTCTTTAGTTTTTATATAAGTAATTAATTACTTTAGTTTAGTTTATGGATCAACGTACAATGTACGTAACTCTAAATTTAACAAAAGTCAGCATATTTTTTCAAAAGATTCCTGCTAATAATATAAAACACAGTTTACTACCAATATAACTAATTTACTGTAAATAAAGTCGTAAAAACTGCATTCTACAAAAACAATCTACTCTGGCTGTCTCCAGCTATAAATGCCGTGACATGGAAAGCATCTTTAGCTGTTCGATGTATCTAGAATTTGAATATTGCCCTTTTTTCGGGCACTGTGCACGTCTCACGGACGCCTATAAGAATGTACTTATAATGGAATATATCTTACTTTAGCACTTATATCGTAGTAGGACCGGCTTCTAACTATTAAGACTTTGATCACAACATACTTTTCTATTTTTGCTTGAGCCATTTGAAAATATATAACCATTGCTTTTTTCGCTGCCATCACTTTCGAAATAATTATTTATTATTTACAATTAAATATTATTTATTTACCAATAAATAATTATTTGCAATTAATATCCTAGTTTTATCAAGAAAAGGCGGAAAAAGTGAGAAAAAGAACAAATTAGCATGGCCTAAAAAATCCCCCTTTCTCACTCACCTGAGTTAATTGAAAATATATAATTTTTCGTTTACTTATACAAAAAATAATACAATTTATAAAGAAAAACGATACGAATGAAAATTCTTGATTATATTTATCCATCGTTACAACTATTTCAGCCTTATTTTCTAAACAATGGGACATCGATGGGCGTTAGGAAAGGTATCTTTTTTTAACTTGTAATCAAGTGTTTTGTTTCAATTCCATGTCTCAAAAATAATATTTTTTACACCCAAAATATTCGAGACTATGCTTTTTTGCAAATATTCCTCTTCAGGTTTTCTGTCATAGTTCTTGAGAGGTAAAAAACACAAAATGTACTTCGAGCGAAGAGGTATTGAACTTTAAAATCAGCAAATTATTTTATCGTTACATAATGCATTTTCATCTGTGATTGAATTCTTCTTTTCAAACAGTGATTTAGTAAAAGAGGAAGCCATTACGAAAAAAGAAGAATTCCTGTTTATTGTAGGTAAGTGCTGCCGTTAATTAATTTCATGTGAAATGGTATTTTTTGTATTTTTCTGTGAAGAAGGTATTTCAAGCCCAGCCCTGCAAATGTAGAGCAGTTTTCTTGGTCTGGTGCGCCGCGTTTCCGCCACTTTCATTTCCCTCTCACGTCTCACCACCATTGTTACTTGCATGAAATATGTAGACAGAGAAAAATATACAATGCACTCGCTTATTTACGCGTTCATTGTTAACAAGCAGTTTTTAAAATGTTCGCAATCAGTTTCTTCGGGTTTAATTAGTGGTGATATTTAGAACAAATAATATTAAAAAATAAATAAATAATAAAAATGGATTCTCAATATTTGTGATTTTATTTTTAATATCGAAGCAAAATTTTTTGAGCCTATCATAATTTCGTATAAATGAGGAATTGTTTTGAAAAAAAAAGAAAGGTATATATTAATAACTATCATGGGAAAGGAACTACGGAAACAAGGTGCTCCACTTTCGATTCGAGAAAATCGATGCAATACTGTATTCTATAATATGCTTGCGAGATTTAAAATAAAATAAAATAAAAGTTTATGTATCAAGCTTTGCCTCTCTTTGAAAATTTTTTTGCGGATAGATTTATTATTTAATTTGTTTTTCATAATAGATTTTATTCTCATTTTAATAAAATTCAAGCGAAAAGGTATCCGATAGAGCTGAAAGTTCCATGTTTAATATTGTATGTTTAAAAAATATACAAATTAGTTAGTTTATCTGTTTGTACTTGTAAGCACAATTAGTTATTGATATAAAAAAAATGAAATATTTTTTCATTTTATTGACGAAGTTTTTTTGAATAAATTTCGAAAAATCTTTCCACGGTATAGCGAACTTCTGATTCAAATTCTGCTATATCGTGGTCCGTTATGACTAGATACTATGTATTACTGTAATCCATGATTATGGGCTACAAAGCGGATTCACAAACTATCGGTAAATAAAAATTTTGGTATTTTTTGTAGCTTTTTGATCATTGAACATAATGATATTAAATAATTTTAAATATTATAAAAACCGTCTTCTTAAAAAAACTAGTGGTGAATTGAATAAATAAAAAAATAATTATGGTTAGTAAATCGTACGTTTTATAACCACTATTAGGGACAAATTACTAACTATGAGTATTTCTGCATTAAAATTGTACAATTTTGTTATTGGGATAAAAATATTGCAATTATAAAATACAAAAAAGATCTTATTAAATGATTTAAACGTTTCTCATTGAAAATGGATTCAATAAAACTTATAACAAAGAACACTTTTATTAAACGTTTCATTTAAAATATGACTTTCCTTTTTCTATTCGATTTATCTCAATCTGTGTTTGACAGCCACTTGAAACGTCTAACGTAAAACGTAGCTTTATGACTGTAGATGCGTTTCTTCAAATTAAAAAGATATTTATAAGTTAAATTTATGATCTTATTAAATAATGTGCTGTACAATTCTTATATATATGATAATAAAATATGTATTAAACTGATTTTTATGGTCGTTTGGTATAGACAGGGTAAATCTTTTACTTTGTTTATATATACAGTAAGATTTTCCGATACAGTAAACGTTTCTTACTGTAAATGTTCATATTGTTAAACAATTTTCCGTTCTTTGCTATGAACTTATTTACCATCTACTCCTAGTTTTAAAACAAATCATAACATATTCGTGGCGGCCGCGCTGGCGCAATCAAAACTATTATAAGTGACAGTTGTACATAAATGAACGGGAGGGTCTTTTTGATTCAATGTTATCTGGGAGAAAACAAAAAAATTCAATAAGAGAAAAGTGGAGTTTTGAAACGAACTTTCTCAATTATTAACAACCCCTTGATAGTGACACTGACAATGTCAACGAGACTTTTGAATAGTTGATATATTTTCAGTCTCGTAGATGAGATAAAACATAAACGTATGGTCTGAGTGCGAAACTATACAAGCAACATATTATATTTATTGCCATATATTAGGCAATTTTTAAGGCTTGATATCATGGTACAGACAACTTTATTTAGGTCATTTTCTCGACTAACATTTTGTCATATATATTACATAATATAAAAACGCCTGAACCACTGGACGTATTGAAGTCATATTCACACCATATGTTTGTTTGGTGCTCCGATAGTTTATCTTTTTTTGGACCCAGTAGGTGGCGCTTGAGATATTTACGAAAATGTGTATTTATGGTCTGATTTTTAAACAGATTATGGGAAGAACAACGTTTGCCGGGTCAGCTAAAACAACAATTACAACCCTCCATACGTGATAGGAGGTGAAATATTAACTCCCATGCGAAGCCGGGGCGGGTCCGCTAGTATTACATAAAAAAAGTTAAGAATTACCTTCTGCCATACGCATAAAATATTGTAATTTTTGCCAGAAACATATTCATAAAACTAAAAAAATTCGGGTATGGAGTTTGATAGAAATTGCGAGAGTATTTTTCTGTAGCACGTCAAGAAACTGTTTTATGGCTTATTTGAAAAGACACCTTAATATTGATTTATGCATCGTAAAAATTGTTGAATTTTAAAGGAATCGCTTCTTTATCATCCGTACTTTTTGGATCATGCAAAACGGCGTAAAGTTTTTGTTGTGGAAAAACAAAATAAAAAGTTTAAGTCTGTAAAATAACACCATCATATTGATGGAGCTAAATTTTAAAGGATATATTATACCTTCTGTATCAAAGTATAATAGTTGGGTACTTTCATTTTAGTAAAATTGAAGACATTTTAGTGATTTTGCTTTTTTTCATTGCTAGACAAAAAAATTAAAATATTAAACTATTTAGATTTGAAATTATGATATTAAATTGCGTTAAAAACATATGACTACAAAGTTATAGACTTGTGTATTCAGCTATTTTAAGATCATTCGATTATTTACTGGACAGACACACATACCACTATAAATTGAGTTTATTTGTAATCAATTTTAATATAAAATATCGAACTGTAGTAAAAAATCAACAACGCTACTTATCGATTTCCAGTAAACTTAAAAAAAATAAACTTATCAAATTAATTATTTTTTATATGTATTTTTTGAGATCATTCAACTAGTTTACGAGGCAGACTGAAAAATCGACTTTGCACACTAATTTAATAAAAAGCAACTGTTTATTCCAATATTTAATATCAACAAAAAGGTAACTGTTACAATTTTCGGTCCGAAGATAAAAAACGCTTGGTAACTATCGTTTGTGAAATTGAACATTAATCGCTTTGGAGTGTAAACACCCCAAATGTAAACATATTATTGTTATCTATTTTTGCAAATACCAACGACTGGCTACTATAAAAATTACCAATCCAGCAACATAGAAGATTTCCACAATTGGGAAACTAATAATTCCGTCCGTTGCAAAATATCGTAAATATTTATGGTCGCAGTTAAACGACAACTGATAAAGAATTTATCAACATCGATCTGTTTAAACATTTTCTCTATGGATGTTGATGAACATTCTGTACACCGGGTGTAGGGTAAATTCATTGGTTAGAATGGGAAGGGGGTTAGATACAGTCAAATAATTTTAATTTTGAAATAAAATGAAACGAATAAGAATGATAACTGAAATACTTACATATTATAAAACGTAACGTCTGTTTGTCTGTCTCTTAGTGCGCTTTTACTCGAGAAGCACTTTTCCGATTTATGTGTTTTAAATTCTTAGATATGTTCTTTGCCAAGGTTTTAGTATATATTTTATTACGTTAGGTGACATAAGGAATAAGCAGTGACGATAGTAGTTAATCAAGTCGGAAAAAAGTTTGCCACCATTTGCAATACACTGCATAAACCGTTAAATATTGAACAATATACATAATGTGGTAATGAATTGTGTAGAATAAAAAGATCTAAAATAAATAAATCTAACTTTTATATTTAAGCGAACGAGCATTATATGTTACAATATTGTTTTTTAGATAAAAAATATTGAAAATATATATTTATATTTAAATTTTATGTTACCTATCTCTGTCACGAAATTTCTTTGATGCATCCAAAAAATTGTGCATCATTTTCACAAATATTGACGAGAATTGTTGAAAATATTCACGTATAAAATAAAGTAGATTTTCATCAAGATATTCCTCTGTCACGATATAAAGTTTATCGAATCTTCGAGAAACAATGTTTCTAAAAATATTGCAACAACTTTTGCACACGCATTGCTAAGGTGTGTCAATATAAAGTATATCTTAATATTGATGACCTAATCTTTTCTTTTTTATACTTGAAAATATTATTGAATTATTAATATTTGTTTTTGATTATTAAAAAAAAAAAATACTGAAAGTCTGACAATACGGCAAGATTATACACATTCCCAATTTTTTAACCCCACATTTTTGATAGTATTTAGATTTTTTTAAATTATTGCTAACATATTTAAACTCATGGTTTTCATTTGATATTCTATTTGTTTCCTGGTTAGGAAATTAGAAGTGTTGATATCGTTTTTTGACGTGAATAACGTCTATTGTTTTATGCCAGATACTGGGTGGGCATTTCAGAAACTTGATGTAATGCGCTGAGAACAATTTGCGCGCTAGTGTAAATTAAAAATCCGTATATCTCGACACTTAAGCGGATTTTGGTCTCAAATTATAGATCTCGAATAGATCTTCGAGGTAGAAAGTAAAAATCAAAACATTTTACCAGTTTTATTAAGTGATAAATTTAATATTATAAAAAAAAAATTGTATGTCCACGAATGCGCTTGTAAATATTAATAAATTGAATTGAAAAAAATTAACGGTATGTAAGAATATATTCTCTACGACCTAACGTTTTTAATTTTTTGATTAAAGGATTTTAAATTAAATAAAAAAAATAAAAAGTAAATTGTATGTACGAGTCTGAGTTCTATTTAACCCCACTTCCACGTGATACGCCTATGAACAAAATAAATATTATTTTGTAAATAATGCATTTTTGTACACAAACAAACCACATAGTAAACAGTCAATAGAGATGCGGTCAAGAAGCAATAAGCGACCCTTTGCTAGAAGTATTTAGCAAGGGTTTTATGACATGCACATGTTATCTACGGTCAGGGCACGAACACTTACAACGTCTGCAGTAACAAGATTCTAAGAACGAGACGTTACGTCACAGGCACGAGCCTGCCATTCTACCGCCCGCACTGCGCGCGCCTCTGAGTTACCCAGCGAAATTAGTATAAAACTGGACGTATTTTGAAAACAAATCAGAACTCCTTCGGGGGGACTCAACTGACGATATAGGAGAATTCCTTCGGGAGGACTCACTGATGATATAGGAGAACTCCTTCAGGAGGACTCAAACGATTGTTACACGGCTACAGGACCGCTTATTAGATGCGCCCTGCTAGTCAACAATCACAATTCGATAGACCAAAAATCGATTGTTACACGGCTACAGGACCGCTTATTAGATGCGCCCTGCTAGTCAACAATCACAATTCGATAGACCAAAAATCGATTGTTATCACAGTTACAGGATCGCTTACTAGATGCGCCCTGCTAACTAACAGTCATTGTTGATATCCATAAAACTTCCCTAGTGGGTTTCCAACACTAGGCCACGCCGCCGACGGAAGTCACCACTAGGTCAGCTCTTGCCGTCTCCTGCGACGCCGACGCACGCACCGACGCCCTCGGACGCTATCTCCAGGTCCGCCCTCGGACATCGCCTCCAGGCGCGCTCACGAACGCTCAACACGTCGACGCCCCCGCCGTCGCTCACGACGCCCAGGCTTTCGTGGTCACCACTCGCGTGACCCCTCTACACGACGCCCAGCCGTCGCCATCTCAACCGCATCTTGGACGCCGACATCACCCAACACGTCAGTCTATAAATCCCGCCAAACTCAAGATGCAGCCAACTCTTTAATCACTACACTATAATATACAATATAACATAACAAATATTATTGTATATACACATTATTATTGTTTTTTTTAAATAAAATAAACAACAAAACACATCATCATCTGTCTCTCTCTCACACAACACACATACACACACTCCGTTTCGTATCACACGTATTCACGTCAATCCCTCGACTGTGAATCCCTACACAGTCAAACCCATTTTTTTCAGATATTTATACAGAACACTAAGAATACCTACAGACGTATTTGAAAAAGGTCCAATTTTTGACCAGATATTATTCCGTTGAATTTTCCAACAATTATTCAGAGGTACTGTTGAGTATTGACGACACACTGGTCGATAAGGTTTGGATAGAATAAATATTGTATCAGCAGAATCCTTAAGTTCGTAGTGATCTACAATTGTTCGCGTTATCCTAATGTATTTATAATTATTTACTTGGCAACTAAAATTACACGAATAATTTAGTTCTGATTTATTCAGATTTTTTATAACAAGCGTGTAAATTTGTCGAAGATTACATTTTAATGTTCGAAATCGTTAGCAAATGTAGTATATTGGTATTTTAAATGTATCTTTTAAAAATATCAAAGAATTTATTTATTTTTAACGAGTAGGTACTATTAAATTTGATAGTATATTTGTTAAAAAAGTATGAATACATATAAGATACTGGCACCAGTCTTGGCCCCTTTAAGAGCAAAGTATACTGTTTTTTTTTTGATTAATTATTTTACAGAGGTTTTAACGGTGCTGAATTTCCCGAATATGTAACACTTATGTATTTGTTTTTGTTATTTAATTGTAAGAATCTAATAAATTTTACAAACCTTTATGACGGCTAAACTTAATAGTTGTAAATATCAGCTTACCTGAAAATAAAGAAAATAAATAATTAATTAGTTATAAACGAGTGATAAAGCAATAACAAATAAAGAATAATATCAACTGTGTAGAACAGTGGTTCCCAAGCTTTTTACACCAGAGGACCATATTGACAAATCACATTTGAGTGGCGGACCAACACTACATATTTTTGAACATTGTAAATAAGACATTTTTTGACATTATTTCTGGCGACCAATAGATTTAGTTTTTTCGCGCGGTAGAGGGAGATACTTCTAGTTGCGAGGGTAAAATTTAGTCTTAAATGAAATGGTATTGACAATTTTTAGAACAGTTTATACCTTCGCAACATTTATAAAAAAATCATATTTTTTTTAACGGACAGAATTGAAATTATCAAATTTGGAGAAAAATAGCTATTTATAATATGAGAGTAAGTAATAGTATCTATAATAAAAATAATATTAAAATTGAGATTCAAAAGTAGAGAAGCAGAAATACAGAGCACATCCAGTCAAGGGTTAAATTGTACCGAAACTTCGTACTTCTTTGTTGAATTAGTATCGTTTCTTTTTCACCTTTATTTTCTCTTTGTTTTTTATTTCGTCTGTTGTAATAGAACGCATAATTCATAAACACAAGACAGGTACAGCTAAATTTTGTACACGTTTGTTCAACAGTAGTGTCTCACAGGCTCTTGAATTAAAGAAAATATGAAAGCGGATTCTAAATTCTGATTTATGTGAGGGTTATTATATTTATGTGAATGTCAGTTACTTAATAGATTACAGGGCTAAGTAAGTTTGCTAAAAATGAAATTATTTTTAATCTTATTCATCTCCTTTGCAGATTCGCAGCCGTTAGAGCTTTCAAAAAAATTGTTTTTGAAGAAGAATTCAACATGAGTCTGCAATGCTGTTTCAATAATATAAAAAATATTTATTTTTAATAATTCCATCATTTCTATGTAGTTTCATACCAAATTTAATTGTAATTTAAAGCATATTTGCATATTATAAATTTTCAACTGAAACTAACATCTAAGGAAAGATGGCCGCCGTATAATTTTGGTAACAGTTTCATATACGTACTAGAATTTGTTGTTATGTATCCATAGTCTTTCCTTATCTAAGAAAAAAATACATTACTTTAAAGCAGTATAGTTAACAATAAGTTAAAATAGAACTATATATATTTTTAATAGATTGCCATTTTTTGATCAGAGAAAATTCTAGATTCCGTTAAAAAATATACAAAAACAGTGCACTCATTAAAACAACGATTTAACTAAAACCAGCCCTGTATCTTCGTATCTACAAAGAACAAGACAGTGGTATACCAGCGGCGATTCTCGTAGACGGTCGAGTTTCGCGAAGTTGCTAGAAAGAAGGAGTTTACTTCTTTACGGTTTGAACACACATAACTTGTTCCATCAAGTTTCCATAATAGAATTTATAGAGTAGTTAATCTTCACTCGATTGCGTTCCAAATTTCTCGAGTTGGAGTTAAACAAACTCGATTAAACTGTTATAAACGCGCCTCACTAGATTATCGGTATACAATTTACTTTCATATTGTACGTAGGTAAATAATATGTCGCTCGTAAGGAGGGTGGCAAAGTTTTCATTGTGAATTTTAATATTGTGTGTGTAGGGTTTATTTTAGTGTGCAGTTGAAGCTTGTTTCTGCAGCTCTAAAAATGAAAACTGCAGTTGAATGTGTAGTTGAAAAATTGCAATTAGAAAAAAAAGTGTAGAGCAAAAATGCAAAAAAAAAATTGTAGTCATAAAAGCTAATTTATGTAGTTTGAAAAAATGCAAAAAAGTTAAGTGTAGAGCAAAAAGGTCACTATAATTTGTAAGTGAGAAATATACAAATATGTAGAGCAAAAAAATGGTATTTGTAGTTGAAAAATTTTCTTAAAATAACCCCTGGGGTAGACGCGTAAAAAGATATTAATACTTTTTTTTTAAATAGAATCATCTAAAGCATGAGTTCCCCACGGAGTCCAGGTTGATGGAAGTTTAAAAAGGATCTATAGTATTCGAGTGGTCTATTGGGGGTCGATGATAAATTTTTCTGTTTTACAATTTTATTTAGTGGATTATAAATCTATTTGAAAGCGACACAACCTTTATTGATTTTTCGTTACGAGAATTGATTGAAAAGTTCTGAATAAATGTATTTTCCACGTATATCCATGGACGTATTCAGGCGGGTGGAGCTGGGGGGGTGGGCACTTGCCCCCCCATTTTTTGTGCTCAAAAAGTAACAAGTAAATGATTTTGTCTTCTATAAGATATGTACAAAATTTATGATTGAAAAAAATTCAAAAAAACACCTGTAAAATAAACAATGGAAGTGATAAATATTTTTCATTACCTTTCTACAATTTCTCGATATGTCTAGATAACTCACCGAAAAATTGATTTAGAGTAAGCTATCGAATTGACAAAAATCGCGGAATTTCACGTACTAAAGTCACAAAGTTGCAATCGCGAAGCATAGAAACAATCGAATATTTAAGAAAAAAAGAAAAAAAATACGAAATTTTTGTTTACACTAATGCCCATTTATAAGGGCAGTACACAACTTTTTTTTTCTCTTCAACACCGCAGGATCCTAGGCGAAATGCACCGACTAAATCAGTTTCTAAAAAAAATGTTTGCCCCCCCTGAACAAAATCCTGCGTACGCCTATGCATATATCTCTTTAATTTAAACTATGAAACAGTTTTGTTTATACTTTTTTGATATGGGGTAGCAAATGTTTTAACTATTAATATAAATAATTTATAAATTAAAACAATTAAAAATTACTATTCACAAACTATCTACTATCTACTTCTAAATTCGTAACTCCATCTACCGGTTGAAACACCCACCTACGACTTGTGTGTTTGGTTAGGTCGGTATTTTTGATGATCGCTGATTGGTCTGGGCTTGATTTCCGCTCACTTCAAATAACCAAATGCAATTTTGGCGTCGAATCCAATTTATGTTGAGTGCTGGTGCCGCGGCTAAGTACTCAAGTACATATTGATTGCAGCAAGCTACGCTTGTTTAACTCTGTATGTGTGAGTTTGAGTGTGTGTGTGTGAGTGTGTAGCGTGTCTGTAAGCGACCACAATGTCACTATGTGTGTATCCATCAGGAATGGCGAATCAATAGTCTAAAAAAGTAAAACTAGAAAAGAAAGCAAGAATATTTATGTAATTTTGTTACAAGTATCATAATAGATATTTTTTGATAATTATTTACTAATTAATAAAAAAAAAACTATTAACTGCTACCAAAAACGATATTTAAAGGTAAATTTTAGGTTTAACCAATCAGAGCTTTTAACTGGTAGTTAAAGATATCTCAGTGAGATAGAATAAGACTGATAGCCGTTGCTATATTCATAAATAAGATGGCAGTACAGGTATTCCTCGACTTACGACCGAGATAGGTTCCTAAACATCGATCGTAAGTCGAGTTTCATAAAGAAAAAACAACAAAAATATTACTAAATATATAGATTATTATTCACAGTCATTTTTGGGATATAAAAAAACTATTCACTTCAAAAATACAAAGGACAATCAGAAATATAAACCGTATACAAACGTGGTAAATACAATACCAAAGTGAATCGCATTTCCTATACACACTTATATAAATTATGTATTTTTGAGTATCTATGCAAAGAAATGTCTTGCAAATAAATACAAATAAAAAATGCGTAATTAAAAAAAAAGTTCTATTGTTGACAAATAACTGTTGATTGATGTTATTTGATTCAATTGTTGAATTTGTTTTATTTTGTGATTTGTGTTTGAGGATTATTGTACAATAATGATAATGAGGAATAAATTGGAGAAAATAAATATGGTCTTAAGTGCGAAACTGTACAATTAACGTATTATGATAAATGTATTATTTCAATTTTTGCATTTATTAATTCTTTTGTGACGGATCAATGTAAAAAAATATAATTAAAGTTATGTCGTTTATTTAGTATGTTTTCAAATTAATGTACAGACATAATCACTATTATTACTGAAATTGACAAAGTTGACAACATTATTAATTAATACATTTTAAAAAGTTTAAGGGGTGTGCATTTTATGGCCAAGCCATGCTATTTAGTCTTATTTGTACGTTATAAAAGCAAATTCCCAATTTGTATATGTACCTATATCGATGCTCGTTTACATTATATTCTAACAGAATCGATATTATTTTTTTATTTTCCAGTGATTAGATTTATAATTAGTATTATGTCAAAATTTACACGAACTACAATAATTATAAATTATAATTGAAATGGTAAAAGCGGAGAGGAATGAGTGTGTCCGATGAATGTAATTTAACGAAAATTGATAACGCAATAATCTGCAGTAATTAATTTATTGGTCGTTCAATGCTTCACATGTCCATGCCTCGGGTAACTTTAAATTTTGCAGAACACTAATTATTTCATCAGGTACTATTAACTTCTTCGCGATAAGAGGTTGTTACAGCACAAAATAAAAGAACAGCAAATTTAAAAATTAAATACATTATTATTGGTTTTATGAATACTACCTATATAACCGACTGTGTGAACACTGGAATTAGATTCAGGACAAGATTGTGAGCATTCAATAGTCGATAATAGCGTCCACTTATATTGGCTCTAGAGCAAAAGCTAAGCGTTGTGAATTTGCTCGAGATTTTATAGCGGAGGTAATAAATGTATAATAAAGTAATAATGAAGTTTGATATTGACCTACGCAGATGTATGCACTTGTTGTGTAAAATGTATGTATTTGTATATCCACAAGCAGCCCCCCACCCTTGAAGAAACGCTGCATCGGTTAACGGCTTATGATTTCTTTTTCTGGATTCGGCACGTACACCGATCGTGATGTCACCAGCAGTACAACTTCTGCATCCTGCACGCTCTTGAAAAGCCACGAAATATTAGTATAAAAATTGGACTTATATTGAAACCAAATCAGAACTCGTTCGGGAGATCTCAACGTGATATACTAAAGTCATCGACATCAGGACTCGTTACTTGCCGACGATTTACTCCGCTCGTTCTGTCCAGAA
Organism: Sialis fuliginosa; assembly: GCA_961205875.1. Taxonomy (NCBI): domain Eukaryota; kingdom Metazoa; phylum Arthropoda; class Insecta; order Megaloptera; family Sialidae; genus Sialis; species Sialis fuliginosa. Next base: position 14,460,443 of record OY540817.1, read on the forward strand.
CACGTCGCCAGCTTGATTCGCCATAGAAGCCAACTCCAAACCCGCTCACAGACGCTCCTCACTGTCACACACGCCGCCCAGGCTTTTGCGGTCACCTCCCTCGTGACCCCACTACATGAACCCCCGCTGTTGCCATCTCGCTGAAGCTTTCATGGCCACCCGTAACTATGACGCCGACGCCGCTATCCAAGCATGTCTACATCCCTCCCAAAATCAATTCGGACAACCCCTTAACTACGCTACGTTAATATAATATATAATACACTTATCATATATTAAGGGTATCCATAAGTTATCAATTATTTCAGTGGCAATCAAAGAAACGAATTTATTTTATGTTTAATTATACATTTAGTCGATTATGTAACCTCCGTCGTTATCTAGGACCTTTTGCCATCTTACTGACAGAGTTTTAATTCCCTGTTCATAAAATTCAGTTGGCTTTGATGTAAAATGATTCTAGGATCGGAATAAATTAAACTCGGATAGTGCTATGTCGGGAGAATCGGGGGATGTGGTAAAACTTCCCAGTCCAGCTGCCTTTTTTTTTCTTTAGTTAATATTGCTGCCATGATCTTTATTCATCTCCGACAGCAACAATTTTTTTCTAACCAAATTGGCAAATCGATAAAAATTAAACATAATCAGTTTTGCAACAGAGCATTCAATTTAACAAATATAACATTTTAGTGAAAAATTAATGAGTAAGTATGAGAACAAATAATTAGAGTTTGTTTGTCGGTGCATTTCTGATTAACAGTGTACATACAGCAGGTTAAATTGTGTTCCGTTTCAAATTATGAAAACTATGTGGTGGTAATCAACTTTAACAAATATTTTATCAAGCATTAATTAACGTTTGCATAAAATTCGCTAAAATTGTTTCCGGGTTCGTTGTTTGTATTAAACAAATAGAAATAGTTCACATACGACATTTATTATTGTAATGAAATTTCTCAGCAAGCCGTAAGTAACAAGGAGGTATGTATTTTATAGTTTGTGTTGTTAACGTTACTATATACCGGTGAAGTTAAATTATTGTGGGTAGGTATTGTAATAAGTAACTTTAGAACTACAATGGGATTTTTTTGTGAAAAAACTAAAAAGTTAATACAATTGTGTTTATTTCAAGCGAATGTCCACAACGTTGCCAACAAATGAAATAAACATGCATTTATTTATACTTTATTATACATAACACCTACGGTGAAAACGGTTTGTTGTATAGAAATTTGGATAAAACTTTTATTCAAAAGATTTTTAGAAATAGAAGCTACACGTTTACTGTATACAAAAATTACTTGAGTAGTTTTCAAGATATTTACGAAAATAAGTAAAAATGACTCAATTTTTGTATACAATAATGACCCATTGTTAGGCCCATATATATAACCGGAGCACTTTTTCTGTTTTAGAAGTTTTAGAAGACTACCCTAATTATCGCTTTTGGTAGTTTCATTTATTCTAATACAAAAAAAACAATTTCAGGTAAAAAATTTGGCTGGTTTAAAAATAGTTTTATTTGATTCAGGGGCTTTTAGAACTTGTAATTCCGTTAAATCTCAATTAGGATTTTTTTATTTGATTTTTTACTTGTTCGTTTTTACTGCGAATCTATATTTTTGTTTATCCTACCATTATTTTTATTGCTATTTTTGTCCAATTTATTTTCTTATTTTAGTTTTTGAACCCATGTTAGAAAATGCTGTGTTAAAATAATGTTTCTTGGAGTTCCAATCTTTAAACTTCAATAATAATGAAAGTTTGATTTCTACAGATGAATGTTTTTTTTACAATACTAAACAGACAATTAAAGTAATTGATTTTTTAATAATGAAAAAATAAATCTTACAATTAGTCAATTTGATGACCTAAGATTTGATTTTATAGTATATAAAGAGCTTTTAATAAGTACATCATCAAAGCACTATAAAGTGACTGATGTATCAACTTATTTATTTGTCAAATTGTGGTTAATGGTATTAAAAGTTTTCTGTTTTAATTACCTTTAACAATCAGGCTTTTAGTATTTCATTTATTATTTACTTTACCTTAATTACTTTCGGTACAAGTTATAAATAACTACGAAACTGGATTTAACATTTTCGTATAACTTATTATGATTAATATTTCGTGCGCATAAATTAATAATTAATTCGGTAGGTTTAGTTATTTATATAAGTTTATATAGTTTAAAAATTATATATGTATTAAAATTCTTGCTGTAGATACACGGGATGAATAAAAACTAAGAAACTGATTCTAAAGTTAACTATTTGCGACTTCTATTTTGATTAAAGAACTACGGCGGTATAGGGGGGGGGGCAACTTCGTGAGCAGATTTCGAAAGCTTATATCTTTGAAACTAATAATCGTAGAGCAATAAATAAAACGCAAATAGATAGCTTAAATAGCAAATGTAACTTCATATACGATGAACATGAAGTTATTGTTATGTGAGTAGCATCTTTGAAGATCCTTAAAGATATCTCTTACGAAACGTTAAGCAAAATATGACCATAACGATTCAATTTAAACAAAAAGTTAGAATATAAAATTTTTGCTATAAAAAACTGACGTTTCTTTAAATTTGCATTAATCTAATAATGGTAATTAAATATTTTATTAAAGTATAATTAATTTTTTAGTTAATAATGCCCCCCGACCACCCGGCATCTAATGTAAGTCTGTATGCATATTTATTCATGAAGATTATTTCTAATTAATTATAATTATGCATATTATTATAACAATGAAGAGATTTTTGAATTGATAATTTTACGCAACAAATAATATTTATTTAAAATTTACATATTATAATGTAAATATCAAATTTATATCTATTTGAATTAACGCCAATTGTAAATAGGTATATAATAATGTAAAATACGCAATTTAACTGAATATGTTCAACTGACAATGAACAATTTATTATATTATGTTCTATTTTCAATACCTATTCGCCTGTAAATAAAAACTCATATTTCAATTGTCCTGTCGTATATCACTAGTTGATGAATCTGTCACAGTGGCATGCATGGTGGTTTGTCACTAAACAAAATTATGAATAAATATTTTACTACTAATCAGTAGCGACTCGCGATTATCTCAAATTTGGGAACACTAGATGGTACAAATTTTTCAATCGAGTTTTTAACTTTTAGCATGGTTCAAACCCAATTGAAATGGTGAATTAGTACAATTTTAATAAATCAAAATTGAAATAATTGCTGTCAAAATTTTGAACAAGAGTACATGAAATGTCATGATGAAATTTTGACAGTATACTAGTTAAGGTTGGTACTCTATGGGAAGTATGAGGATTTTTTGTTTATGTCGCCATCTGTATGTCAGGCCAAAGACTTTTCAGCCCTTGTAGTATATTAAAAACAACAAAAATTATGTTTGTCTCTGTGAATGATAAGGTAAATAAATACTGTTGACGATCCGCTACTGGTTTGAGCCTATTTGCAGTTTGATTAATTTACATTATACGGTAACTATAGTTGCCTTTGATTACTGAACAAATGCAGAGAACAGCAGGGTTACATTTAAACCGGCGCGTTAACAAGGTGAATTATACACACTGTGGTTATGTCTTTTATTTTAGCAACAATGGATTTTTTGATTGTGTATAATGACGGTGATAATTTTAACTAGTATGTATGTGCGTGGATTTCAAATCGTTATTTATGGAGGACATTTAGCTGTACGTTTTTCATCTTTTTTTCTCGATAGTTAATATGGGAGTTTTTATTGCACGGTATAACGAAAATTTATTTAGGTACGTGATATTAAAGGTGATATAGGTATTAATTTCAGTGTTTTTATTTTTCTGTATTAATACAAATATTTTTAACAAGTACAATTTACTGTAAAATCTCCCAAAATGTATATTTTGTCCATTACATTGCTAGTTTAAGATTATTAGTCAATCGATATTATGAAAATTATTTTGTACGGTCAAAGTCGCCAACTGTGTTACAGTAAGTTGAAGTATCACTGCTCTAAATTCCATAAATAATCTATAGATACTATCACAGAATTAATACCCCATTTGAAAATACTTGCTATCTCCTTTATAATACTGGACATAACATAAGTGTAGAGCAAAAAAAATGTCACTATAATTTGTAAGAGATAAATATACAAAATGTAGAACAAAAAAGCAAAACTGAAAATTTTTCTTAAAATAACACCTGTAGATATTAATGACATATATACTCTATTCATAAATTCTATACACTTATTTTCAACAATAAATAGTTTTTACGTGTAAAAAATTACGTAAAAATATGTACAACATTATCAGAAAATAATTCGCACATGAACTTTTGTAGAGTAACTATTTGAAAACACGTATAATTTTCTCGACCACTTCGTTAATTTGATGGATGCATTCATTATGCGGTCTCGTTGGTGTTAACAGCTGGTTTCAGAACAAACGGTTTACATTGGTGCTTGTATATCACACGGTAATCCAGCCGTAGTACAAGGGATACCAACAGATTATTACTATAAACAATATTATAATGTTCTAGCACTGATACAATGCCACATAGTACAGAGAAAACGTAACTTCAGGAATTAAGAGATGTAGTTCTGCCATTCTTGAATTTTACTATAGTGGAGTCATATTAGCGTTTTTTTTTAATAAGGAACTGAAAGGAAGGAACATTTTTTATAAACTAGTAGTATATATAACTGAAATAATAAATATAATATAGTGAGGTTAATATTTGAAATAAAAACAAATTAATTGTTTAAACGTCAAATTTATTAGAATAAAAAGTATTCGCGCAAGCTTTCGATTCACAGAATCATCGTCAGGCTAATATTAAAGATCAAAATGTGAGAACGATGTCGTTATCTCAACAATATTCATGTGACAAGAATACTTTTTATTCTAATTTTGACGTTTAAACAATTAATTTGTTTTTATAACTGAAATATTATATACATTGGGCGACCTTCTGATGGAAATTTTTTGGGACCATTTTGAACAGAAAATCGGCTTCTGTTATCTCCTAAATGCGCATTATAAAAAAGGACTTAAAATGTTGTTTATTTAATTTAAAATCCATTTTTTTAATTTAATTAAAGCCGTAATCGATTGGTATATTCGTAATCGACCTATTGGCTATAACTGGTATACATTTTTTTGTGCAGCATTTTTAATACAGAGCACATAATTTTCTTATATTATAGAAGATTTTATAATATACATACTTTTAATACTTTATTTTAATTAGGTATACTTCAGTTCAGGGCTGGTCAACCTTCGGCCCGCCGCGCCCTTTGTGCGGTCCGTGGCCACATTAGAACAAATGGTTTTATTTTCCCATTGTTTTCTTTAAAATAACATTTAAAATATTGTTTAATTTACGCATTATAGCGTAACTAAAAGTTAAATTTTAGGTTGTCTATGCGACCCGTAGAACAATTTGGGTTGCTTTAGTTAGTCTGAGCGGTTTTGAAGAATAGGAATAAAACATTTCGTATTGAAATATGATGTTCGAGATTTATACATATATTTGCGTTTCAATATGTCTGACAATTCCATTGAACTGTTAAATTACTATCAGCTTATTCGTATGACAATAACGTCGATTTTAATATTTAAATAGTAAACAGAAGAGATCCGTTTGTGACTAAAACTAGCATTATTTATTTAATAAGTATTATGGGCTTCAATGAGTTAAGAAATTATTTAAACATTATAAAGGTTGCTTATTGTTGGACAAATCTCTCGACTATTCTTGGGTAAATAGATATAATATCATATAATCTGTGGATGTTCTAAGTTTTGAGTGTTATTGTCCAGTTGTTGCCTCATTATTCCTGGTCGTAGATTTCACTTGTTTTGTTGAAAGTTATAGTTGTCGTGAACACGGTTCATAGTCATATCTAATAGTTTATTTATAGTTATCGGTGGCACATTGTAGACAATTACTTACTCTTAATATGATGCCTGAAGTTTCTTGGCAATTATTAATTTTGACAAAACATTGGTTTTCGATTAGCAGTTTACTGAGATAATTTAATCATTTAATCTTTAATCCACTTGACTATTTATAGTGTTATCAATAAACTTTAAACGTTGGTACTAACATACCTATTGATTATAATGACAAGAATAAAGAATAGCAGTTGAAATGTTAATGTTATTACACCAACATTAGTATTGATGGGGACCTGGTGTGAAACTGCTTACAAAATAAATTTATTTATTCATCATACTGGTGCTTTTCAGTGGCAAAACGTCCATGGAAGCAGGGAAAGCAATGCTTCCCTTACTTTATCGGCAAATGAATACAAACCTGTGTTTTCGGTTAATAAATAATTTAAAAATATTATTAGAATATTTATCTTTATGCACAAATCAAACATTTTAACCAAAAAAAGCATTTAATATAAATTAACATGATCAATTATAAAACTATAATACCACTACGTCTTATTTTCTTGTATTTTAGTCGATATTTGTATGACGAGTTGAAGTTCACTGCAGGAAATTTCACTAAAAAATTTTGAATTTTTGATTTCGTTAAAAGTATATTTATTGTATAAAAAATGACGTGAAAAGTTGAAATTTTTAAACCGCAGGTCTGTATCTCAAACCGTTCTTGAGATATAGCCTCTCAAAGTTTTAGTTTTTTCAAAATTTTGAAGAAAAATGGCCATAACTTTTGAACGCGTGGTCGGAATTGATTTTAGCTGACGGATTTGAAATCAGCGTGTCAAAATCTATATAATGACATGTATAATACTTTAAAACTCGAAAAAAATTTTTTCGCGAAAAATCGAAAAAATTCAAAGGGTATACCTTAAAAAAATGTCGATTTTTGACGAAATTTTTTTGTCGGATTTTAAAGTATTATACATGTCATTATATAGATTTTGACACGCTGATTCCAAATCCGTCAACTAAAATCAATTTCGACCACCCGTTCAAAAGTTATGGTCTTTTTTTCTCCAAAAATTTGAAAAAACTAAAACTTTGAGAGACTATATCTCGAGAACGGTTTGAGATACAGACCTGCGGTTTGAAAATTTCAACTTTTCATGTTATTTTCTATACAATAAACGTACTTTTAATGAAATCAAAAATTCGAAATTTTTCAGTGAAATTTCCTGCAGTGAACTTCACCTCGTCATAGAAATATCGACTAAAATACAAAAAAATAAGTAAAAGCTTGAACTTAAGGTGTTTTATAACTAGGTTTTTGTTAATAGGAGGGGGAGGATTCGATAAACCCATTGTTAAAACGGTTATTACCTACTTATTTATTTTTGACAAAATATGCTTCCCTTATTAAAAATTTCACGCCTCGCCACTGGCGCTTTTGATGTACTAAGTGTAAAGAGATATACTAAACGATTAATTGAATTTCTATAAAATTTTACTAGGAAAAACAGACTTTATTACGAACATTGGAACACTATTTTGAAGTTTCAATAATTAAAAAAATGATATTTTTTCTAGTTAATAATTGAAAAATAACAATTATTACCTACTTCCCTTTTTGAATACTTTAAAGCTATGTCATAGTTTATTATTCAAATATAAATAAGTTCACCAATTAATATATTTATATAAAATTTTAACGACACAATAAATATTTCGTATATAACATGAAATCATTTTTCCCAAATGACCAAGGAAAGATTTGCACAGGGACATTTTATTCATTCACGAGTGTCAAAACCAAAATATAAATAACAAGATGTAGAGATAAAAGTAATAAACATTTTTGCACGGCTTATGTAATATCACAGCGAACAAAAAATTGTTACAGCTATGATAAAATCTGGATTTGTGTAAAAACTAATTAGAACAAAAAAACTGATAAAAAATCTGTTCAGTGTTTATAATATATTGGCTGAAGCTAGCGAGTAATATTGAAAATTGTATAGACTAGGAACTATGTTACGAGTATAACGATGCTACTTTCTTCTTGTTTTAAATTTGTAATTAGTTTTTGAAATTGCTGTACAAACTAGTTACTTCCTTTATCATATTAGTATGTTTCATGAACTTTATCCATTGCATGAAAAATATTCGTTAGGTAAATATTAAACAAAAATTATTTTCCTAGATTTATTGTCATAGAGAAGTGAAATATGAAGCAAAATCTACGGGTGATTCATGTATTTTTAATTTTTTTGTATGTATTGTCTAATAAAGAATTGTAATAATAAAAAAATGCATATTCAAGGTTTCAACGGAATTTACATATCGCCAGCATTCTGTGAATACCTGCTAAATGACATTTTTCTTTTATTAATTTCACACACGGGTAGAAACGTTGATTTGGGCCAAGAAATCCTTGTATTATATATAGGTATAAAAAAATTAAAAATTATAATAATCAAAGTTTCAAGAATATTATTTTTTACGTGTCACGACATATGTAGAAAGAAGTAAGAAATAAACGAAAAAAATGTCACCTTTTTTGTAGATCATAAAATTTCCTATAAAAATCTGCGAGGACATATGTCTAATTTTTTTAGTTTAGGCGTGAGAGATATCCAAGTGCCCGCCTCAAAATTGCGATTTTTATGCGGATACCTTGAAAAAATAAACGGTGCCCGCCGCCCGACCGCTACTCTAGAATGTCCTCATAAATACAAAAAGATAGGGGACCCCTGCTTAAATTATTGCTCGTCGGTCGATAGTTTCCTGATTTTTTAAATCAAATGGGAATCAGCCAGTTCTTTTGATTTTTTAGTCGGCCGATTTTTAACTGGTCAAACTATTTCCGACTAAAAGTTTGTAGTGTGTGCGGGCTTTAAGTGTTAAAGAAAAAAATCCCATAAAAATAAATATATTAAGAAAACCTGAGAACTTTTTTTCATATATTCATTACATAAGAAAGAAGAAAATTATTTTCATTATTAAAACATGGTTAAAAATAACCTTTGTTATTTTTACCAAAACTTTGTATATTGTAATTTGTAGAATTCTGTTGTTTTTATAAATAATAATAAATCATCGTACGTCTCTCTTAACTTTTATAATAAATATCTGAAATAATTTCCGAACTGTTATACAACTTTCAAGTGTCAACAACTTCGTTACATCGAACGTGAATTGAAGCAGTGAACTTTAGATGTCAATTTTAAAAGCTTGTCTTCCATTTCTGCTGCAGTCACTTTATATTTACCCGAATATGAACGTCCCCAGTCATTATATTTTCTTGTAATAGTTTTAAGAGCATTTTAAAATGATTCTACACTTCTTGAGTGTTCATATTGTTACGTCGCCGATCAAAGTAAGTTTTCATTCGAATAAAGTTTAATACATTTACATTAATAGTTTTGTTTGAAATAATGATTTTAGAGTGGATAGAATTTTCCTATTAAAATTTCATTCTGTGCATAGACATAGAGAATAGACTGTGCATCTGACTCGAAAATAAAGCCGTCGAGAGTCAAAAGAAAATGGTTTGGGATATATATACATACATACAGTTACAGTATTGTGCAAATTAATGGAACCATCGGCAATTATTATGGTAAAACCGTTTATTGCTTGTAAAATAATATTTTTACAAAATTATGTAACTACCATTACGCTAATTAATAGGAAATATATCCCTTTTTGGCTCCAATAACTGCTTTTACTAGGTTTGGCTTGGACTCCACTAGTTTTTGACAGTCTTCAAAGATCCTCTCATCCCGATATCAATATCTTATTAGGAAAAAATATAGATATACCCCAAACGCCACCCCATCTCTCTCACTGTTTTGAAGAAATGTTACATCATTATGTTAATACAGAATGCGCGGTCCATGTACTATATCTATGGTTCGGTGACATATTTAACAAACCAAATGTAAATGAACGTATTTGATAAATTCTAAAGTTTACTGGACATCAAAACACTGCAATAAAATTACAAAACAATTTCAAATAAATTAACCCGACTTTACACTCACATGCATATAAAGAAAGAATTGAATCACAGCATTGCATGCAGATGAGAAGTTCGCGGTTATCACAAACACGCGGCTGGATCAAGAAGTGCGCGTGACTCGGCGTTGACTCCTCCGTAATCCGATGCGACAAATTAAATTTCCGAATCAATTTCAGAACACATTCATCCCGTTCGGAAGCCCCACGCAAATATCCCCGCTCTAACTACAATATGTAGTAGGTAGTAGTAGAGTTCAGAAATTATATTTCTCGGCTCCTGATCCACCAATAATAATATCAGTAGCGGTACTATTCTTTATGGCTTCGGGTACATCTATTTTTAAATTTAGAAAGATTTTTAGAACGTATGTTGGTTTATTTCGTAAGTATATGGAGAACTTATGTTTTGAGTCTTCCTCGTAGATCTTGAAGTGAATTTATAATAATAATATCAGAATCATGTGTAGTGTATGGATGTATAGAAGATAAAATTTCTTGCAAATATAATATGGCCTTGAGAAGTCGTCTGTCACCCTAAAGATCAGAATCGCTTTCAACAGATTCCAAAATATTAAGACAAACATCATTGGTTCTCTTTTTCTAGGACGGAGCTTATATAGTTACTTCATTTAAAAAAAACACACAAATATATATCCACTTAATTAATTAATTTTTTATCAAGTTTATACAATTTTCAAAAGATTACATAATTATTAAATCGCACAAATATATATGAGTATTATAAACGAAGTGTGCTTCTTTATCTAGTGAATGAGTTTCAAAATATCTGTCTTTGTTTGGTACATGATTTAAATAATATAATAATCAAATGGGAGGAGCCTATTAAGTTTGTAATAAGCGAATTTGAATGAAAACTGGTCGACCTCTTCTGCATGCGACTCTACACACAGGATGTCCCAATACTGTGTCAAAGTTCAATATTTCGTTTATTATAACAAATGGAAGAAAAGTTGTCAGGATAGACAAGCAGTAAATTTTAAGTAAGTAGCTGATATTAGAAATTCGCAAATATATGAGCTTTACAATCATGGTTTAATATCTCAGAAGTTGTAAAATTAATACAAATTTTAGGGCAGGTATCATTATTATTTATTCAAAACTAGGTACACAATTTTTTAAAATTATTTTCAAACAGTTTGCTACGTTATATGAAGAAAAAATAATTATATCTACGCCACTGTCTGAATTTCGAGCTGCATAATATATCCACAAATACAGAGTTTAGCGAAGTATGAAAAATTGCATTGGTTTTTGGGGATACGCACTTTTCCGATATTGAAACTTTATTTTTTATATCGGCGGAAGTATGAACGGATGACATTTCGAGTGTTTTTATATTTAATAAAAAGAGGGCGCTCGTTTGTTCTCTTTTATTTAATTCTGGATACCTTCATTACTTCGATCAAAGTGTAGAATATTTATGGTATGTCTGTCGTCATAGTTCCCGAACGTCGATAATTTAACTTTTTGAAGTCAGAGGTGAATTTTTGTTATATATTTACAGTATCTTATATGAACATTTTATTTTATTTTTGTTTTAGTTGAAGCGAAAATACAAACAATATTTATAAGGTACTGGCACCAGTCTTGGCCTCTTTAAGAGCAATGTATAATGTACCTTATATCATTGATGAAATATTTTTTAGGAAACAAAAAGTATTAAAGTAGTTTTTATTTTCGATATACATACATTATCATTTTACTTCTGATATATAATATAATATAGATAAATATATTATTAAAACGTCTTCAATACCTGTGCAATTAATTTAAATAACCAATCAATAATTTATTGATAATAATTAAACTATTATCAAAAAAATTATTTTACCTTATAATTAATTGTTTACTTCATTTTATTCACTACAAGATTAATATTCTAACAATATTCAATGTAAACATAATGTGCATATCTTTCAATAATGATATGCATTTTAATAAGAAGTGATGTACTTCAAATACAATATGTCAAGAATATATATTTATTAAAAACAAATTAATGAAGAGTATGGTTTCTGTTTTCGCAGTATATAATCAATTAAAATTAATTGCAATTGATGTAACATCAATCAAAATGCATTTTAATCAGAAATAAATTCAATTATAAAATCAATACACGAGTATAGAATATACTTTTAATTAAATATGTGGTGTAGATGTCAAAATAGAAACTCGATTTATGATTTTTCATAAAATAACGTATCTCTTTTTGATACTGAATATAACTTTACAACAGAAAACAAAATCAATTATTGTTTAATGTAATATACTGACCTTCGCCTACTCCAATTACTGTCAATTATAAAATATTAAAATTTTAATTTGAATATAGAATCAGCTTTTGTTTTAGCTAGGTATATGTTGGTACAAAAATAATTAAACATTGAGGTAATTTAATAAAATACGCTTGGGTTCAAATAATTCTCGAATAATTTATATTAATTTACAAAAATAAAACAACATTTTTGTAAAATCATATTTTCAATTCTTTATTAAATAAATTTTTTTAATTGGAAATACTTTTGCAATTATATAGTTTTACTGCATATCTCTCTATATATATGTATATCATTTGTATGAGGCTTATACTCAGTAAATACTGAACCGATTTCAATGCGGTTTTAGCCAATAGTTAGATAATTTTCCTATCCAAATTCGTGGCTATTTATTAAATTCTTTATCAAGTCGCGTTTTGTTTCCATGATGTCACAGCAAACAACTGTCATTTAGGTATATAAAAACAATTAAATATTTTAAAATGAAAATTGAAATATAAACATTTCACTTCCAAGAAATGTAAAATATCGAAATTAATTATTATGATTGTTGCTAACTTATTTATTTATTTTTGATTTTCATATAAATTCTAAGACGAGAATTGTGTTTCCTGTAAGTTTGAAAATATAATTTTACAGGATTTTCTCAATAATTACTGAACGGATTTTAATCCAGTTTTCACTAATGGATAGGTAAAGTTTAGGTGTATTTTTTTTGTATATTTTGTGTAAATTTTATGAAGTCTGAAATTTTTCCCAATAAAAAGAAGTGTAAAATAATCACAAATATATTTTTATTTGCCCGCATCGATAATGTTGGTATCTTGAAATGCGCTTTCTGTAAGTTGATACATTAGTGCATAACATTGTTCAAATAAATTTAGACAAGTTGTTTACATGGCTAACTATAAATGCATTCAACCAAAGTGAACAATAGTGGAACCAGAATTTACCACCTTCAATGATCAATTTTCATAATTTAATGTTCATATGATACAATTCTGTTTCACTTTAATTGATTCATTCTCGTTAATCAACCAAAATGAACACAACAAATTACGTTTTAATAATATATGAGAACTAACTCCAGTAGTTTCAATTAAATGCAAATATCTATTAATATATACGAGAGGTACCTATTTTTATAATTTGTCATTTAACGCATACCCATCAATTAGGTTAGTACAATATTGCTAAACTAAAATTTCTTCGCGGCTTTGTACGCGTGTATTATTTATGAAAAAGTTTGATATATTAGGAAGAGATGGGGATTTTATAGGGAGTTTATAGCAATTTCATCAATTGCTATAAAAATGTATAATTTTACCAAAATTTGTTTTTTTGCTGTTTTTAGTTTAGGCAATTTTTTATTTATTAAAAAAATATTTTTTTCCACTCATTTCTATTCCTCCGATTAATATACGGATCGATACATTCTAGCTTAAAAAAATACTTTTTTTTATTAGTAATATTATTATTAATATTACTTATAATCATTTTATCGCTGATTTGTCCTGAAGGTTACAATTAAATAATTATAGCAAACACCTTGAAGCTATAATTTTCATTACGATATGTTGTTCGCTTTTATTAGACCATAAATAAAAACCCATACTCCTATAAGTGTTTATTAAAAAAAAAAAAAACTAAAATATAAGTAGGTAGTAATAAAAACATTTTACTGCGACTGAAGGAAATTCATAATCTAAAGAATTAATTTACGAAGAGTTAATGGAAAATACCCCACGTGTAAAGATATTTTACGTTCTCGGAAATTAGGAGTGTCTGTAATTTAATAACACAGTCTTTAAATATAGTTTTGTTATTTATCTAACATTATGTCTTTAAGGCCAGCCATCAAAGCAAAAAAAATTGCTGCCATTCTACGAAAAATTCAACGAAATTGGAAATTGTTTCAATCAATTCTGTCTTATTACTTATTATCATACTAGTTCCTCCCATCCTCTCTCAAAAAAATATCACGTTTTTTTAATAATTGCAAAAAGTAATAAGCAGTAATAAAATACTTTAGATTTTACACAAATTTTCAAATATGAGCGGTTGTAACTTTAAAACTCATAACGTTAAGGTATTTCTCGGGGAGAAACAAGGTACGCTATATGTTAGAAAAGGAAAAAAAAGTGTACTATAAAATCAAGATAGCCGTGGTATAAAATTTGGCAACGTTTTTTCTATTGCGCATGCGCGACTTTTGTATTCCCAATGACAGCTACATATTATTTAATGTTTTGATGTGATAACGTGTTCTGTTATTTGCAGCTGAATTTGTTATATATTATAAGTTTATAATTAAGAAATGGCTTTTATTATTTTTATTATTCCTTAAAATTAAAAGAACAATATATTCAGCACGTACGATTTTTAAATACCGCGGCAATTGTCAATACTTTGCGGCGTTGTCATAGCTAGTACCGTGATATTTTTTATCAGAAAATAAGTTTTTATTTTACTTATAACTTAAAAACGGGGTGGTGAAAATACTTGAGATTTTTTATATAAACTCCAATTATATTAATTTAGTTTCCCTGAAAATTTCATAAATTTCTTGATCTTCCTTCACATAAAATTATTTACTTTTTCATTGAAAATCCGCTTAAAATATCGTAATCCCTATACTCGCAATGTTAAATTTTTGATTTTATTTTGACGATATCTTCGTTCACAGATGGTCAATCATTTTAAGATTTTGAATGGAGCTTCTAATAACCTTTTTTTAGTTTTTTACAAAATTTGAACTTACTCTTGAATCTTTTAATTTTTCCGAGAAATACCTTAATGAAATATTTTATAGTTAAACTTTCTAAAATTGTATTGTATATATCTATATTTATTTATGATTGGATGATAAATGTGAGAATGGCGTGATAAAACTTCAGTGAACAGGTTGGTGTAGGTTTCATTAAAATCGGTTCAGTAGTTTTTCAGATCACACACGCTATTTTTTATATTTTAAACGAAAACAATGCGGATGAAGCCGCGTGCAGGTCGCTATTTAGTTTATATTCTAATAGAGCATTGGATCCGGAGTTATCCGGGGATATAAATTTAATAAATTTATTAAACATTAAATCGCTATTGTTTTTTTCCAATTTACACAAAATATACTCAAATTATACACATAAACCTTCCTCATGAAGTATTTTGTTCATTAGTGAAAACCGGAATAAATCCGTTCAGTAGTTACTGAAAAAATCGTGCACATACAGACAGACGTGATGAGCAACTTTGTCTTATAATATACTGGCGTATTAGACCCGGTGTTACCCGGGTTAATATCCACAAAATCATAGTGACCTAAAATATTCAACATGTCCACCCAACATGCCCACAACAACGGTTCACCACGAATTGTTTTTTTCCGATTTCGTGAAAACACAAAATATCCACAAATTATATACCTAAACCTAACCTATTCATTCTGTGACATCATGGAAACAAAACACGACCTGATAAAGATTTTTTGAGTCTTTTGATGTGAAATCTTAGGTTTGCATAAAATATTAATAGCCACGTTACTGCACAGAAAAATGATATGTGAAAACCGCATTGAAATCGGTTCAGTAATTCCCGAGTCTATAAGCCTCATACAAACGAACATCTCTATATATTATTATATATGAAGGTTATTATCATCATATTATTGATTTATATCTAATTTACTAATTGCTTCCTCTTATCCTCTATTATTCCCTATATATACAACATAAACTAAAGAACATTTTAATTTAGCTCTTCGAAACAACTGAATAATATATAACGACTGTATATAAAAATCTACGAACTTTTATATTCAAATATTAAACAGACGTTAACTTATTCATATTACCATCATCATATTCTTACGTACATATCCACAAGAGATACCGTTTCTGGGAACTTCTTTTGTAGGAAAAGACAATTAAGGTGGCTGGACTGACGTATTAAAAATTCATTAATAGTAGTCAGTAAATTAAATATGGCATGTGCAATATCGGCGCTCATTAATTATTGCTCAACTTTTGGTCGCAGAGACTGCAGATCAGCGGTTCTAAACAGGTGTGTCAGTGGTATAAATATAGATAAATGCTTTGTGATTTTGCTTCCTCGCCATATTGAAGATACGAGAAACTTTGCGATCGTTTTAAAATGAAAAAAAAATTCTCCGATTTCAAATTTTATCTTTCCGTTTCAGGTCAAAACAACACGTTTCGTTCCGTGTCTGTCTGTCCCCTGAATCCTTGTCACATATATAACTCATGAACCACTGAACCTATATTAATGAAACTTGGTTGGTTGGTTTAATAAAATTGTGTGTAAGGAGGATAGGTGATACCCCAAAATGTTTATTTTTTGAAGATATCTCAAGAAAGACACATGTTACGTGAAAATTTTATAGAATGCTTTTTGTAGAGCATTCAATTTTCTATCATATAGGTCACCA